>OY992534.1:45950530-46553030 GCA_963921185.1 Dasysyrphus tricinctus | reverse complement strand
GACAGACAGACAGACAGACAGACAGACAGACAGACAGACAGACAGACAGACAGACAGACAGACAGACAGACAGACAGACAGACAGACAGACAGACAGACAGACAGACAGACAGACAGACAGACAGACAGACAGACAGACAGACAGACAGACAGACAGACAGACAGACAGACAGACAGACAGACAGACAGACAGACAGACAGACAGACAGACAGACAGACAGACAGACAGACAGACAGACAGACAGACAGACAGACAGACAGACAGACAGACAGACAGACAGACAGACAGACAGACAGACAGACAGACAGACAGACAGACAGACAGACAGACAGACAGACAGACAGACAGACAGACAGACAGACAGACAGACAGACAGACAGACAGACAGACAGACAGACAGACAGACAGACAGACAGACAGACAGACAGACAGACAGACAGACAGACAGACAGACAGACAGACAGACAGACAGACAGACAGACAGACAGACAGACAGACAGACAGACAGACAGACAGACAGACAGACAGACAGACAGACAGACAGACAGACAGACAGACAGACAGACAGACAGACAGACAGACAGACAGACAGACAGACAGACAGACAGACAGACAGACAGACAGACAGACAGACAGACAGACAGACAGACAGACAGACAGACAGACAGACAGACAGACAGACAGACAGACAGACAGACAGACAGACAGACAGACAGACAGACAGACAGACAGACAGACAGACAGACAGACAGACAGACAGACAGACAGACAGACAGACAGACAGACAGACAGACAGACAGACAGACAGACAGACAGACAGACAGACAGACAGACAGACAGACAGACAGACAGACAGACAGACAGACAGACAGACAGACAGACAGACAGACAGACAGACAGACAGACAGACAGACAGACAGACAGACAGACAGACAGACAGACAGACAGACAGACAGACAGACAGACAGACAGACAGACAGACAGACAGACAGACAGACAGACAGACAGACAGACAGACAGACAGACAGACAGACAGACAGACAGACAGACAGACAGACAGACAGACAGACAGACAGACAGACAGACAGACAGACAGACAGACAGACAGACAGACAGACAGACAGACAGACAGACAGACAGACAGACAGACAGACAGACAGACAGACAGACAGACAGACAGACAGACAGACTGACAGGCAGTCAGACAGGCAGACAGAATTGTGCCACCCTTTTTTTCGTATTCTCTATCATCGTAATGTCATGTTTGATTGTTGTCTCAAAATTTTCGTTTGCACGAATCCAAAACTTACCCTATAGTATCTATATCGCAAGTTAAAAAGGGGCTGGGTTCGACCCACACTGGTAGTTTCCCATTGGTGCCCTCAAAAGCTAGAGGCCCATCAATGTAATTTTTTGTATTAATTTTTATTTTTCTGGTGTTCAATATGCAATCAAGTGAATACCAAAGATTGGTTTGCTTTCGAGATATAAGAGACAAGAACATTGTTGAATAATATGTTTTTATCTTTTTCTTTAAAAAAAAAAACTGTTTGTAGACCAGAAAAAAGAACTCAAATCGTATGGGGGCCTTGAAATAATTAATTCATGAAATATTAAAATTGGTATCGACGCAGAATTGCACCCCTTATGGCACATCCAAAGTCTCTCAAAATCCGAAATATTACCGAAAACCCTTTTGAAATAATGGGATGTCAGTGGAACTTTGAATAAATGTTTCATTAGTCAATAGAACCAAGAGCCCAGAGTCCCTAAAAATATCTATAACCATCTAGTCTTCAGTATTCGATTAAAAACTAAAAAAAGCAAAAAAATAGTATAAAAAAAACTAGTTTGCAATCTCAAAATTTTGAATAAAGACAGTATCTATAAGCTTGTTTTTTGTCATTTTTTGTTCTGAAATTTTTAGTTTCAAATTAGTTTTCATGGAAATCACTTGATTTAAAATCAAGATGATAGAACAGACTACTAGCTTTGAAAAAATGTGTAATACTTAATTGTAAGTATTACCATTATTTCTAAATATTTTTTTTTTCATCTTAAGTGTTTTTTTAGAAAATTGCACCTCCCGTCCAAATGGGGTGAGATAGACTTACTCTTTCATAGTAAAAAATGCTTGTAAATAACTGTTCTATTCAAATCTGTCAATAAACTTTGTCGCCCAAGTTATCGTAATCTCCCCTTATAGGTATTGTTTAGTTATCGATAGATGTTTCAAATTTCACTGATTGTTCAGGGCTGTTATTTTGCACTCCTTTTTCATTCCAACTGTGTCGAACTGGAAAAGTGCTGCAAAAGCAATGCTAAGAACATCCAAACGAAAACAGACCTTAAGCAACCAACAGGGTTGCCAGCTCAAGAAGCACTTGTGTAGCCCAATTTCAGAATTCTTGTAGCCCAAATCGCTACCCAAAATCTAGCCCAAAAACTAGCCCAATCTCATTTTAAAAATATAGGATTACTTAGACATTCCACGTTTTTTTTTTTGTGTTTTGGAATAATTTCCAGGGGCAAATCCTTAAAATCTGGACGAACTAAAATATATCGTTGAACTTATGTAACGAATTTTCTTAAAAGTTATAGAAATAATATGAAATTGGGCTACTTTTTTCATATTCTTGTCGCAAATTAAGAAAAAAGATAGCCCAATTTATGATAAATAGCCCAATCTGACAACCCTGCAACCAACCACCCCAAACAAAAATTCGTTTTTTTACCCACCCCAGATCAAATATATCCGATCGTATGCTGAGCGGCAGCAGCAACAGCCAAGCATGAGCAACAGCAGCCGTCAATGACAACCACCTACGTGCTTCCCATATTCCAACAACAACCAACAAAAATAACAAAAAACGAAAGTAAACAAAACAACCCAAAAATATACACACTAAATGACAACGAACATTACACCTAACAGCAGCAACCTTCCCCCACCAAAGCATTTTTACGACTGAAATCTGATAAAAACAAAACACAAAAGAAAACACAAAAGTAAAATAATCAAATAAAAAGATTTAAAGTAACCATGGTTACAAATACAATCTTACAATATAACTTGCAAGCATATATTTTGTTGTTTGTTTCCAAATACAAATACAAATTTTTTCTTTCCCAACGATAGAAAGAAAAACAATCATACTTTCATTTCAGCTCACATCAGAGCCAAATACGCATACGCACCTATTATTCATTGACAAAACCAATACCTTTGAAAAAAAACAAAATTGCTTGATTTTTTGCCTCCCTCCAACTCTTATAAAAAAGTATACAGCTCTCTCATTATTTTATTATTACACTTTATTCTTCATTTGCCATATTCTTAAGTTTACAATTCAGCTGTACACACTTAGTTAGGCTCAGCACCACAGTACACATATTAAAGGTAATATCTTCCGAGTTTTCATTTTTGTTCAAGTTCGCGCATGTGTCAAAATCTCAGAGACCCCTGTCATTTTATTGTTTGTGTACTGTGGCATGTTCAACACTTTCCAAATTTTACATTTAGATTTTCAGCTTTCTCAATTTTCCAAGCCTCTGATTGGCCAGAATTCAGAAATCTGAAGATTCAGTTCTGAAATTGAGGCTTTGAATGTACCCATTGTCAATTTGACAAGGTCTCTGAGAATTAATTTGTTTTTTTGTTCAGTATCTGACAACCGATTTTTGACAACATGCGCAATATATTACCTTTAATATGTGTACTGTGGCTCAGCACCACTAATTTCATAAGCCGTCACTTGGTTCGCGCCAGTCGTTCGTCACCCATGATAGTACTATAGATTTTATATACAAAGATTATACTAAAAAAATATACCAAATGCACACAGTGAATAACTTAAAGATAATAAATAATAAAACAAACTTCCACAAAAGTTTATATTTTCCTATCATGGTCTGTTTCCCTTTCTTCAGATAGACATCTGGAAATAGGGATGAGCGATTTTAATCGATATTTGCAAAATATCGATAATAAAGATTTCGATGTTTTGCAACATCGATATTAACAACCAAAACACCGACTAAAAAACAAACAAAATGTTAGTACGAAAATGATTGATTCTGCTAGTAAAATCTAGATGGAGTGACTTTCATAGTTCTTAAGTCATCTGTAACATTTGGAATTTTTTTAAAAAGGAAATCATCAAAGGATCTCCCAAACCAAACTTGAAAATTCAGAACCACAACGAAACTTTCGATGTGCAAAAAGGCACAGATATAAGTTTACACATGAAGTGCCTATCAACTTTGCTGCCATCAAATTTGTTTTGTGTTTATTTGTGCAAAAGAAATATTTTTACACCGATATTCAAGCATTAATATCATCGATGCTCAGCAAGACGCATTTTAAACCATACAAGTTTTTGTACACACTTTTGTAAGTAAAAATATCTTGCAATATCGCTAGATAACAGTGTACACATGAAATATGTACTTGCAATATTGCTTCTATAAAATCTGTGGACGATATATTTTGCAAAATTAAAATTTTAGCATCGATTTCCACGCATTAAAATAATAGATGCTCAGAAAGACCCGATTTACACCAATGCAAGTTTTTGCACACAACTTAGCTTAAGAAAATATAGCCGGCACCAGAAATTTTGAAAGCTTAAATACATTAGAGCATAGCATGACTCATTTTTTGCTTTGGTCAAACAAAAAACTGAAACAAAAACACCTGCAAAAAAAACATCGATGTTAAGTAGCATCGATGTTTTCGGTTCGATATTTATTGACATCGATGTTTGGTCTTCGATGTTTAATCGATGTTTTTTCAATATCGCACATCCCTATCTGGAAAATACTTTTTTTTGTGTAATTCAGACGTCAAATTATGAAGCCGACCACCTAATTGTCATCTTCAAAAGCGTGGTACACATTATCAAACCTGAGTGTCAGCCATGTTGGATATCAAACCGAACTGACAATGTGTACACGCTGAATGATGGTTTGACACTCAGAACTGCCTGCTCACAAAATTTTTTGATACTGCGTGACAACCCTCGGTTTGTTGGGTGGTTGCTCGATGATGTGTACACAATTTCATTCATGGGCCGTCATTCACGCATCATCATCATCGTGTCCTGTACCGCCGTGCACCCTAAAGATTCCATTCAAAGGACTGCTTTGCAATTTCATCGTTTGGTTTCCTCAGTGTGTGACCAATCCAACGCCATTTACGCTTTCTTATGTCGACGTCCAGCCGCTCTTGACTTGTCCTGCGCCACAATTCCTCATTTGATATTATTTGTGGCCATCGAATCTTTAGGATGTGGCGAAGACAGCGATTCACAAAAGCCTGCAATTTCTTCGAAATGATAGACGTGACTTTCCAGGTTTCACAAGCATATAACAGCACGGATTTGACATTGGATTCGAAGAATCTCAACTTAGTGCGTAAGGAGATTTGACTTGATTTCCAGATTGGGGACAGATTACCGAAGGCAGCACGAGCTTTATTTATTCTACTTTTAACGTCCAGATCCGTACCACCGTTTGCAGAGACAATACTGCCAAGGTAGTTGAACTGTTCGACTACTTCAACTGGCGTCTCCTGTAGAATAATACGCTGCTGTGTGGAGCGGCCTGTGAGCATTATTTTTGTCTTTTTGCTGTTTATTCTTAGACCACTCGACTCTCCCTTCACTTGCAGTGTTTGGCACATCCCGTTCAGCCCACTGATGTTATTTGCCAGTAGACATATGTCATCGGCATAGTCTAAATGACTGAGCCTTTCGAACGGTCTCCATTGAATGCCCTGTCGCTCAGCTGTACCTACACTGGCCGTCAATACGTCGTCCATCACCAGCAGGAAGAGAATTGGCGATAGAACATCCCCTTGTCTCACACCCTGTTGCACTACGAAGGAGTCGGATAGCTGCCCATTGTGCAAAACAAAACACCTCGCGTTGTTGTAGGACTCTTTAATAATGGCAACAATTTTTGGTGGAATTCCTCTACCAAGCAACGATCTCCATATACATTCTCGGTTAACTCGATCAAAGGCCTTTTCAAAATCCACGAACATGAGGTAAAGCGGTGATTGAAATTCCATCGACTGCTCGAGGACGATACGCAGGGTGTTGATATGGTCGACACACGATCGACCACTGCGGAAGCCAGCTTGATGCCTCTTGAGTGTAGACTCGATTCTATCCTTTATTCGCTCGAGTATGATTGTTGCCATTAGTTTTGGGAAAACGGACAAAACGGTGATACCACGCCAATTGTTGCAATTCTTTAAGTCACCTTTCTTTGGCAGCTTAACAATCACACCATCCTTCCAGTCCCTGGGATAGCTTTCGTTTTCCCAAATGTTTTGTATCAGCGGATGTAAAATACTAGCCGCTGCTACGGGATCGGCTTTCAGGAATTCAGCTGGTATTCCGTCCAGTCCAGCTGCCTTGTTGTTTTTGAGGAGATTTATTGATGTACGAATTTCCGATTCTGACGGGGGTTCGATGTCAATACCCCTATAGGACCTGCGCATCTCGTTTAGTTGGGGCACTTCAGCACTCTGCTCAACTGAATCCTCATTTAGCAGGGCACAAAAATGGTCCTTCCATCTACGAAGCTGATCATCAATTGATACCAAAAGTGTGCCATCCACATCCATTACAGGATGATTGGTGTTGCTTTTTTTCCCGATAACATCTTTGGCTATTTGGTACAATTCCCGGATATCTCCTCTTCTGGCAGCGCTTTCCGCATTATCTGCGAGTCCATCCAACTTCACCCTCTTGTCACGTCTCACACAGCGGTAGACCATCTTATGTGCAATGCGGTACTCTCTTCGCAAGTCAGCCTTTCGTTGAACATCAGCTTCAGCATTTATTTGGATTTTCAACGATTTGCGAAGTTCGATCTTATCCCAGGTGTCTTGGGATATCCAAGAGTCTCTTCGTCTCGTTCGCTTGGGTACAGTTTCGGATCCAGCCTCCATAAAAACACTTTTAATTTCACCCCACATCTCATCAATTGTTGAATTCTGGATTCCATTTAATGACGAGGCTCTGTCGTTAAGGGTGGTGACATAGTTTCGACATAATGTTGGGGTCATTTAAAGCATTAGTAATGAATTTTGTGCTCCTTGCTGCATCCTGCGCTGGTTTTTGTACGGCAGCGGTTCGTAGTTTGAGACTCATCAGAACCAAATGGTGGTCACTTCCCACATCGGCATTTCTTATACTCCGGACATCACACATAGACTTCCTCCATCGCTGCTGAATCATGATATGATCAATTTGGTTTTCGGTTTGACCATCCGGATGCACCCAGGTAATTTTGTTGCACGTCTTATGCTTAAATACAGTCCCACCTATCACAAGACGATTCGCGTTACAAAAGTCGACAAGCAAGTCACCATTTTCATTCCGTGACCCCACGCCATTTCTTCCCATCACGCGTTCCAGTCCGTAATTGTCTGAACCGACTTGGGCATTAAGGTCTCCCATAACGACTATGATGTCGGCTCTCGGAACACTACTGTAAACCGAGTTCAGATGAGTGTAGAACGCGGTTTTGTCTTCCTCGGTCGCTTCATTTGTGGGGGCGTAGCACTGAATAATTGTGACGTTACGAATTTTTGAACGAAACCTTGCTGTCATTAATCTCGCAGAAATGGGCGCCCATGAGATCAAACTACGCCTCGCTTCTTCGTTCAACATAATTCCGACACCATGCAGTCTTTGGCCACCCTCTCTTTCATCTTCCCCGGAATACAGCATTCTCGTCTGTCCAGTGTCTGATCTGTATTCAGCTCTTCCTCTCCACTTAGTTTCGCTTATGCCCAGGATACTGATCTTTAGGCGAAGCATTTCACGCTCAACCTGCTCGTATCTACCATCGCTGTACAAGGATCGAACGTTCCATGCTCCGATTTTCGTACGTATGCGGTAGCCAAAAGTAACATTTGCGCTTCTTGAAAGACTTCTTCTATTTGTCAACGATTCATTTATTATTATGGCGTCTTGATTGACGCTCGTACATGAAGGATGCCGCACCCCCAAATCCGATGTGCGGTTTACTGCAGCCGAAGCTACAGAAGGATTTTCTATAAAAAGATTACCTCTTGGGGACTCATTTCCATTTGTTGTCATAATTCATGTATTTGCATATATCCTTCCACCATGGTGTTTTCCGAGATATGATTAATAACATACATAAGCTCAGATTTGACAGGCACACCCGCCTTTTGTATGGTCAAACACATAACTGCTCGAGGCCGCCCACTATGGGAAAACAGACGCCTTTTGTAGCCGCCCAATATGGGTTACAGACGCTACCTGCTGCTGCCGTTGGCCTTTTACCAAAAAAAGCTCCTCCGCCACCAGACTATCATGCCGTTGACCGCCACCTGCAGTTCATCCGCCTTAAGGGGGCTTTTAACCATCCCGAGGACAAGTTTGTGCCCTGACCAGCATAGCTGGGTTGTCTGCTTATCCCGGCATCCATTCGGTCCCTCTGCACGTTAGCGTTACCCGCCCTCTACCACGCGGAGGTGTGCATAGGGATTTTCCTATCATTGAGCCTAGGGCCATATGGCGTCCTAGCACTCTCAAGTACTTTTAGAGGGCATTCACGCAACAAAACAAGAATTTTTATAGCGAATCAGTGGAAAAAGTGCAAACAAAATAAGAAAAAGCTCGTGTGTGTCATGTAAAAAAGGAATCAACACGATTCGTGGCGGAAATAGCCTCAAAATAAAAAGAAACAATTTTCTGAGAGTAGTGGAATTTCTTTGCCTGACGCCCAACATAACTGATAAGTGTGTACGCGAAACTTTTCACGCAGGTTTGATATCCAACACGCGTGACACTTAGGTTTGATAATGTGTACCGCGCTAAATGGAAGCAAAGAAACTGTTATACATTATAAGGAATACACTATCCAGTGTATTATAGAGATCAGTGCTTTAAATTGGTTTTCTTTTTTATCTAATTTTTTGTGTGACTGACGCAGTGGTGCCACTTTATACCGTTTGTTAAATATGAGAATGCTGCAACTAAGCCATAATAATCATTCATTTATTATTTTATTGCGAATTAAATCTAAATTAAACAAACCATCAAGGAAAACCTAATTCCAATTTTAACTCAGTCACAGTCACCGTCTTCGTTTTTATTATTTCATTTGGAAATCAACGGATTCTAGGTAGTATTAAGTTTCTAATATTGTTTTTTTTTTTACAACTCGGTCTTGCATACATAAATTTCCACCTCGGCTTCCTCCTCTTGTCAGAGTGGTAGAGCTGTAACGAATCGTATGTATTCGTTACTAAAATACGGGTATTCACTTCAATACCGAGTAACGAAACGTTACTACCTAAAAAATATCGTTACTCGCATGTTTCGTTACTTTTTCAATACCATACAAAAAGTACTATATCGGATATCGCATCACTCGGACTCATCGCACGCACGGAATGAAATTGAAATGGCACATCAACCGACACTGTTCTTGTACCGATATCAAACATACATACATTATACATACTACATAGACATACCAGATACCAACTAACTAGACACCACAAGCAGAAAGACACTAGGGTAACGTTTCCTTTTCCTTAGCATTTGAGTGTGTATGTATATGAACAATATGAACTGAAATTATATGAAAGAGGGTAGGTTTGTTTCGTTTTGCATTTGCTCGCATTCATTTATATTTTCATCATTTTTCTTCTACTTGGATATTTGGATGTATGGTGTATGGACGATTTGGACGTGAACGATCGTAACCATCTTGTCTTTTGTGTTTTTGTAAGAAATAAACTAAACTGGAAAAGGAAAAACCTACCTACATACATAATCCATTTTGTGTTCAGTTTCTTATCGCCATCGCCATTTTGATTTGTAATCTTATTTAATTTGTATTTGTCTTTTCCTGGTTTAAATCGAATCGCCTGACTTTAATTTTATGTGAGTTAAGCTAAGAGCAGACGGCATATAAAAGCCGCAAACATTTGCGACTGTGACGTCATTTTTACGTCATAATTTGCTACTTTTGACCGCATATCGTCTGAACACCCTTTTGGGATAGTCCCCACATGCTCGCAAACAGTTTGCGAATGATATGCGACACCCAGATAGCATATTAGTTTACGTCTTTTTTGCATATCGTGTGAACACCCTAGCATATTATTTGTGACAGTTTGCGGTAATGTGCGAGCATTTGCGACCGTCCCAGGCATTTGCGATGGCCTTAAAAAAAGACATTGCATATCTCACACATTTGCGAACATTTATGTGAATTTTCAAACGGTTATATTATTTCTCCAGCTTATTTTTTCAAACAAATTTGTACTATTCTGAAGTATTTTCATTCTCCAACATTTTTTTCAAAATAATTTTTGAATCTTTCAAGCACATATGCACTTCTTTCAGTGCTTTCGTGTTAAACTACCTAGTTTGAAAGTATGCAAAATTCATAAACTTCAAATGAAGATTTCTTAGGGCAAGTTGTACAATTATTTAACTCGTGGTTCAGCAATTTTAACTCACCGACCGGAGAATGGACTGAGGCTCAACAATAGTTCAGGCATTTAATTGACGACTTTAACATACTTGAGTCTTGAACCATCGTTGAACCTCAGTAATGCTCCCAAAATCAGCCAGTAAAAATAGTTGAACTACTTTTGTACAACCGGTCCTTAGAGAGGAATAGGTATGGATTGTAGGGTGAAGTCCCTCAAGTCTTTTTTTTAATGATGTTGAACTGATGACTTTGAACAGACAAATTTAAGTTTTTTTTCGCAATTTAGTATTTAAAATTTAATTTTTCTTAACTATCCGGAAAAACAACTTGATTTAAAAAGGAAATAAAAGGTTGGAATGAGACGCTGAGAACCAGATGCCTTTTTGTTTTTTTTTTTAGGGAAAAAGGAAGAACTACAGAAATTTTTTCCTTTATTTTATTTTTTATTTTATTCTTTTAGCAATATGCGACCCAAAAAATATGTGTTCGCAAACGTGCATATGATTGGAATTGGGTGAAATGCGGATTTTGTAGCACATCGTCTGAACACCTCGCATATAGACCACAACATTTGCGATGATATTTGCGGACACATGATGTGCGAGCACCTTGATCGCAAATGCATTTGCGACTTTTGGGACAGTTTTTGCACATCGTGTGAACACCCTATGTGTTAGTTTGCGGACACTGACGTAGAAACAGAATTTGCGACATATTTGCGACTTTTTACGTGACGTCAGAGTCGCAAACGTTTGCGGCTTTTTATATGCCGTCTGCTCTTAGCTTTACCTACCTACCTATATTTATTAATTGTTTGTTTTTTGTTTCTTGTTATTATTCCTTTTATATTCATGTTTTCAGCACACATCGTTACATATGTATTTTTTTTTAATATACATATCTAATATCTACTTTCATGATAGGTAGGTATCGATTCTTATGATTATTTTTTTAAAATATCGGTTCGAATAAGAAATTGTTACTGCCATGCTTAAGCAGATTGAATATGGCATTAGAAAAAGTGTAAAGCACCTTCAAGACCAATTAGATTAGCAGAGAGGGGGGAAGTGTTTATGGAATTTTTAATTTTTCAGTGTAAAGCCTTCATAATGTTGAAAATAGGCATGATTCTCCCCCTCTCTGCCAATCTACTTGACCAAGAAGGGTAGTTTCTACTTTTTTGAATTCCGGTCGCAACTATCTGAAGAGTGTCAATAACACTTTTTTATTCCAACCGATATTTCAAAAAATTACTCATAGGAATAGTTTCCAGTTTCCATATGAAAATGTTAAATATGATAAAAGTAGGAACTACTTTTATGAGTAATTTTTTAAAATATCCGTTCGAATAAGAAATTGTTAATGCCATGCTTAGGCAGATTGAATATGGCATTAGAAAAAGTGTAAAGCACTCTTCAAGACCAATTAGATTAGCAGAGAGGGGGGGAAGTGTTTATGGAATTTTTAATTTTTCAGTATAAAGCCTTCATAATGTTGAAAATAGGCATGATTCTCCCCCTCACTGCCAATCTACTTGACCAAGAAGGGTAGTTTATACTTTTTTGAATTCCGGTCGCAACTATCTGAAGAGTGTCAATAACACTTTTTTATGCCAGCCGATATTTCAAAAAATTACTCATAGGAATAGTTTCCAGTTTCCATATGAAAATGTTAAATATGATAAAAGTAGGAACTACTTTTATGAGTAATTTTTTTAAATATCGGTTCGAATAAGAAATTGTTAATGCCATGCAGCAGAATATGGCATTAGAAAAAGTGTAAAGCACTCTCCAAGGCCAATTAGATTAGCAGAGAGGGGCGAAATGTTTATTGTATTTTTCCCAACTAACATACTCTTCAGAGTTTAGATCCCGAAATCCATAAATCCTCTCTCATAAGGTTTTTTTTAGATCCCATAGCTATGCTTAATAATTGGCATCTTGTTATGAAACTTAAATTACTCTCATAGTAATTTTATAATAAGACTGTTTCTTTTCAAATTCAAATTCAAATTTCAAACGCTTGAGTCTATTATGAAATCAATTTTTTCTCCCTTACCCAGCGGCTCCATTAGCAATATTTGAAGCAATAAATTGCCTCACTCATTGCTATTGCCTTTAATAATGCAAATGGAGACGCTTTGTCAATGGCAATGGCAATATTGATTTTCATCTTCAAGGCAATAAATTGAGGAAAAATGGGATTCCCCGTAATTGTGAATGGCTTCTTTATTGATTTTTTCAATTAAATCGTAGAATATGAGAACGCACATGACAAAATATAGTGAATTAAAATTAAATTGTATTAAAAACAGGGGATTTGAACAGCATTTGCAGTCAAATATTTCTATACACACATTTTATAATTGAAATTGCCTGGCAATGAAAATGCCCACCCAAGCAATAAATTGCCTTTCCTATTCCAATTGCAATTGCCTCATAAATTGCCAATGGAGCCACAGCGTTAGTAGGAGTGTATAAACTCTAAGGCTGGTATTCACCGAGCGCTCTTAAACGGCTCTTAACTTTACGAGGCTCTTAACTTGAAATTTCTTTGGGGTATTCACCAACCACTCATAAGTGTTTTTCGAAGTTCGAAAATGAGAGCCACTCTCTCTTGTTCAGGCATACCCAAACTGTGAAATCAAACTGTTTTCGAACTTGAATGACAGATGACGTGTCAAACAAGAATAAAAAAAAAATGACAACAAAAACCCTTTGACGTTGCTTAAAAAGTGTACATATTTTTTATTTTGTTTGATTTATTTTAAATTAATAAAGATTACTCAATTAAAAGTGGCATCATTAAGTTTGTTTAAATACAAAATTGGCCATTCCAATAATAGTGTGTTGGTATGTGAAGAAAAGGCTCCCGCTCTGAGTCCGTGGTATGACATCGATAAGACGGGCGTATGGGCGACAACATGGAATTCAGATATTCAGTGTTGGAAGCAGCATCATAACAAAAGTAAACTTTTCCAAATGCTGTTGTGTGATATCTAAGTTTCTTTTTGTCTTGTTTTAGATAAATTGTGGGAAACTTCTTTTGGAAGCAATATTGGAATATTGGATACCACTACATAGCTTACCTGCAGATGAAGTAGATTTGGATATCAAGGAAAATGGTTACTTTTAAGTTCCAAAACACACACCTGTTATATTCAGGTAAGTTGTATGCCGAAATGCTTGTATTGTGTGCATTTTTCCTTTTTGTAACACATTTGTTATCGTAAACTTTATCTTATCTTTGAATGCAACAGTGAAATTGCTGCATGACCAACATGTCGCCTGTTAGCAAGGGATGCAGCTTGAGAAAATGAAAGCACTGGCCTACGAGATACTGTCCTGCAATGGGTTACAGATGTAATTGAAAAGAAGACTCCTAAATTTATGTTAAAAACCGCATCGAACTAAAAAATTAAATAAATTCATCTTTGCACCTTGAGAAACTTGAGAGTGGAACGTCGTGGTCACAATGAGAACGGAACTGTTGTGTAAAGAAGACGTACCCCTGGCAATGGACTTACGTCCGATGGTTTTGGGCCTTCCCCAAAAGTTGCAATCACAATTCTTGTTGCGTAATTCAGTCATATTGACATTTGAGGATGTAAAGTATCATAGTGAAAGATATAATCCAATTTAGTTTTAATGAGTTCAATATGAAACAACAGATTTTATTTTGTTGCCTTATCCCGAAGATCAAACTTCAATTTCGAAACGTGTAGTGAAATAAGATTAAAATAAAATCGTTGTGCAATAAAAAACTTTTTCAATAAATTGAGTAAAACAATATTTTGTTTTTTATATCATTTGTATTTGTTTTATTTATATAATTTCATAAATTTTCAGTTTTCAACCTGATGTATTGAAGGTCATACAATTATTCTAGATATCAAAGCTGGAGATACAATTGAAATAACTAAATTCAATATAATAGTCGAATCGGTCGTTATAACTCGTAATTGGGCAACGTCAAATTGAACGTTTTAGAGATTCTCCACCGAGTACATCGGTCGTTAAAGCAGTTTCTGAGCTACAAATACTAAATAATAACTATGGGCCTTAACAGGAATCAAATTTAGCAACGAGTTAAATATTTAAGTGAAATGAACGATAGTGTTATGGATCCCAAATAATGAACCATGCATGGAATGTTAATTTTTTTTGGAGTTCATATCAAATATGGTTCATTTTTTAGAGTTCAATTAAATATTAAGGTCATACCATTTACGGTTCATTACTTAGAGTTCATTTCGTTATGGTCCATTTTAATGAAATATTTAAGTCTTCACTAAATTTGATAATTGGTAGGGATCTATGTATATTGCTCAGTCAGATTCAGTGAAGTTTATTTATCTTGCTTCAGAAGTAAACGTTTCAGCTGGTAGTGAAAAGGCAGAAATTCGTCATCTTGAACAGCTGGGGAAAGTTTTACACCATACAAATATTGCTGGTTTTGAACAAGAATTTTCCGTTAGCTGAAAACTAACAATCGGTGCTAGAACTACCTGTTGATATTTGATACGAACTCGAAAAAAATTGTTTCAACCTACTCAATGATGAATTCTAATAGTGCTGCACTTTAGTAACATTATAATTTTCAAAGTTTCTCACTGTCCTCTTTAAATTTAAACTTATTATAATTTAACTCAAGTTAAAAGTTCAAATGACCTCAACTCTATATTGCATTACATCGCCCAGGTACAATAGTTTGGCTCATCAGGTAATTAATTAATATAATTTATTTGAATTATATTCAGTCATTCTTTAATTCTTTTTAAATTTTCTTCATATTATAATGTCAAACAAGAAATCAGCTGATCGAAACAATTGAAATAAAATTGTTTAAGTAGCGTACATAAAATGATTTAATTTAATTAAATTAGATGAAAATGATACAATGGAGACAAATATAAAGTAAAATCTTTCTCCTTGTTCTTTTAATAGAGTCCAAAATGATAACTGCATATAAAAAGAACTGAAATTGCATAATTTTGTATTCGGTTAGCCTACAAGCAATGAAGTAAAATAGGTAATTTAAACCGCAACCAACCAGAAACATCCCAAATGCGTTTCTTTACTTTTCATTTCTGGTTAAACATTACAACAACAACATCAAAAGCTCAATCCCAAACTTTTTCCCAAACTTTATCCCAAAAGTAAAGAAACAGGCCTAATATGTTTACTTATTTATTTTCCGGGCAACAAGAAATAACAACAATGTATATGTATGTGTGTATTTATGCATTTATTTGAAAGCTCTTTAAGAGGTAAGCAATTACCTATTCCATAAATTCATTTTTTTATCTGATATCATGGCATATACACCTGATTAGCCCTCATTCTCATATTTTAGCTATACGTATGTATGTATATTATGGTGGTCGTTATAATGGGTTTTTCTGGGTTTTATTATTTGGATGGGCCTAAATCAGCTCTAAATGAAGAAAAAAAAATTCCCTAATTTGTTTTCAGATTTTTATTTTCATCTCCTATAGTCGCTGTAGGGGTAAATTAAATTTCCCCGTTTTTCGGAAGTTCGCGTAAAAGTCTGCCGAAAAATTCAGAGCATGTAGGTGGGAACTAGACAAGAAAAAAATCCTACTCCCACCGCCTGGAAGGGAGGGGCAATTTAATAAAATAATTGCATAAAATAGAAAAAAATTAATTAAAAACAACAACAACATTTGCAGTAATGTTTTGTAGCTTTTTGGAAAGCCAGAAGTCCATTTTTATAGTTGATTAATAAATAAAGATCTTTGAGTAAATAATTTCAGCATAATCTGTTTTCAAACCTATAATTAAAAAAAAAAAATAGTAAGGGTATTCATGCAACATCGTAAAGTCGTCGTAAACATGGTAAAGTTTTAAACTTCGTAAATCTGTCAAATTTTCCATACAAATTGTGACAGAATTACGAAAGTTTTAAACTTTACAACGTTTACGACGACTTTACGCTGTTGCATGAATACCCATAGTAATTTTTCTTGAAAATGTTGAGTTTGAAATAATTTTTTGCCAAACCTGTTCTTCAAAAAAACTAAATTTAAAAACAAGTCGTAAGAATAGTCTTCTGGATTTCCAAAAAGCATTATTGTAAGTATTGCCGTTGTTTTTTAGTTAATTTTTTTCTTTTTTATGCAAATATTTTATTAAATTGCCTCTCTCGTCCAATCGGGGGGAGATATTACCCCCCTCCAGTAGGATTTTTTTCTTGTCTAGTTCACACCTACATGCTCTGAATTTGTTTGGCAGATCTTACGCGAGTTTTCTAGTCTGCAAAAAAAGGGAAATAAAAATCTGAAAAAAATTAGGGAATTATTTTTTCTTCATTTAGAGCTGATTTGGGCCCATCCGGGATGGCATATTTTTTAACGACCACCCTAATGTATATATACACTTCCAAAATTGTATGTGGGCTTTAGTACAAATAGTTTTAATTAAAAAAGTAATAGTAATGACTAATAAGTAAATAAAATGAAAAATACATAAAAAGAAACAAAATTAAACTATCTCAATTCATTATACATAGTTAACGAATACAAACTACAATAACATAAATAAATAGGTATAAACACTTAATCAAGTTCCTTGGCAAAATCTGGTAGGATTAATTTTCTGTAAAAAAAAAGCAGTTAATATAAAATAGCATACATTTTTGAAAAACATACCAGTATTCTCGTTTTGAGTTAGGTTTTTTTTTAGAGCTTCAGTTTTAATTTTATAGTAGTCTGTTCTGGCTGAATTTTTTTCAGCAGCTGTCTTATACTTAGCTTTCTTTAAATCACTAAACTCTGTTAGCATTGTGATTAGGTATCTGCGATGTATTGTTTTATCTTAAAGCTTCTACTCACAGTTTCAAGTACGTAGTATCAAATTTAACAGTAAGATAGTTGTTCATTTAATCGGAATAAAATCAAGTGTTTTTTAGTCTTATCTTGATAGGTATATTAATAATTGTTTTAATTTTAATTTCTTTTTCTTTTCATTTATTTGAAATAGGTAGATACCTAGAAGGTATATTATGTATTTATTTTGTCAGATTATAAATTTAGGTATCTTTAATAGTACTATAGGTACATACATACATATGTATATGTAGGCTACTTGCAAAGGTTTTTATTATTGAATATGTTTACTTTACTACTTAATTCACATTTAACCTATGTACGTATTTGTATTTCGTGAAGACAAAGTAAGAATCTTTATAGTTAGATTATAGTTATAATATGAGAATTTGCCTAAAAGTTGGCCGTGATTATGATTTCAATTTATTATTGTTTTGTTATCGTTAAAATTAAATAAAGAAAAGCACATGGTAATCATTGCCATAAAAAAATAGTATGTAGAAGACAGAAAATGCAAAATAAAAATATGAATAACTTCATTTACGCTTTGATACAAAAAGAAAATACAGTATACCTGCTTCTTTTAAATACTTGATCCACATTCTCGGCCAAGTTGTACCCCCAATTTTACTGCAGAAGAACCCAAGCCTTCTGTATAAAATAAATATAAGAAGTTTCCCAAAACGTTAGGTCGAACGCAAGGTCTGAAGTGGAATAATTATTAATTATGCTTGTATTGTGTTACATGCTTGTGACAAAAATTGACTGCATGCGCCAAAATTGTTGAAAACGAATACTTTCTTTGCGTATTATTATAAACATACATGCAGTTGACACTTTTATTCGCTATGTACAATTAATATACGCGGATTTTAAATTAAGATTTAGAAAGCAAAAATAGGATTACCTTGGTAGTACCTGAAAGATTGAAAGGCAGATATAGATGTACCCATCGCTACATGTAAGCTTATGCTGAAGCAAAATGCATTAGAGAGAACAAACCGATCTAAGTGTTTGATATCTCTGAATAGATTGCACATTAGCTCCATGATTGGTGTTATAAACGAACACTGTCTGATGCAAGCACGCAACGCGTCTATGCGTATTAAAGGTTTTTGCAGAATCTGTATGGATGGGGAAGAGATAGAATCGATCCCTCACCTTCTATGCACGTGCCCTCTGCTCTATCTCATAGATGAAGACTTCACCTTGGTGATTTTTACTTCAATGATCCTAGTGATCTAATAAACATAGACAACGGCTGTCTGTAACGCTTCATAAAAAGCTCCAAATGGTTCTAAGGGTTTCCTAGATTCATGTGGTGTCACAATGGACCAACTCGTTGCCTAAGGGTGTTAGTCTTCACGATTGGCAGCCACTTCAACCTAACCGGGGTTCTCTAGTTGTGACCTGCTACCAGTAGCTCAAGGAACTTATGATTATACTTCCTCAAAGCGATACAAGTAAGTAGGTATTCAACATTTCTTAGTAAAAAAATATAATTAAAGTAAATATATCTTTTTTTTGTTACCTTAATAGATATGATAGGTGCTTGAAGATTTGGAGGTTTTGTTGATTGCTCTTCCTGAAGGCGTCTGCTTTTTTTTCTTATTGCAGTTGTTCCTTCTAGGGTTTTCTAAATTTTAAAGAAAAAATGTGCAAAGAAAACTATAAATTGATTTCTAAACATTTAATAATAATATGAACTTACACTTTTCAATAAATTTTCAATAAACTTAGCTTTTTTTAGTATGTAAATATACATAAATTTCAATTATTTTCCACGTGATTAATATTTGTTCGAACCATTCGCACGATTAACCTCAACTTCAATGCTCAAATTGGAAACGCCAAAGATAAAAAAAAACAGAATTGAGACAGCGAATCCAAAAAATTTCAGTCTCAGTTTTTGACAGCAAAAGTGAGGAATTTTTGTAAGGAATCGTGTTTATATTGTTGAGTCCTCTGAGATCTCAGAAATAAAAACTGGCTAATTATTATTAATTAATTTTTATAAAAGTATTTTCTTTCCACCGAGTGACAAAGTCAATAGAAAAAAAAAACAATGATGGAAAAACTTTGACAGACAGTTTGTTTAGTTTTCGAATTTTCGAACAAACTTTCGAAGAGAGCGCTCGTAAGTTAGGAGTGGTCGGGACCACTCTTAACTTTTAAGAGCGCTCGTATATCTCATCTAATATTGCTTGGTGAATAGGTTTATGAGCTTCTTAAGTTATGAGCGCTCGATGAATACCAGTCTAAGTCTTATAATAATCTTATTATGAAATTTGATCTCTGTTAACCATATTGTAATGCTTATAATCCCATAGTAAAACACTTATAAGTGGCTATGTAGGGCGGCTATGCAATAATCTACTAGTTTTCATAACAAGAAGCTATAAGGAGTTGAAATAAAAACAAAATGCACACAATAAAAAAATGTCTGCGTTGTAGAACAAAGACAAACAATTTTCCAAAAAAAAATAAGAATAATCAATGAAACAAATGAAATATTCAATATTTTACATGGGGAGAGTTCAAAATGCCGCGAAAAGATACTCTATTGCTAAAAAAGTGAACATGAGAAAAAAAAATAATAAGAAAAAATACAACAAAAATAATTGAAATATGCATTATTTTGAAAGCGCTTTGTTTTTTTGGAGGTAAAATGTAAATATTAGATGGTAAATTTTCAACCGCAATCAAATTTTGTTCCAATTGTGAGAAAAACAACTATAATAATAATGTACATATTACAACTCAAACATAATATTATTGATTCACTCATAAGATAAATACTCTTGCAAAAATAAATAGTTTTTTGAAGTTATAAAAATAAAAATCTGTTAAAGAGATATCAAATCTCATATAAAATCTTTTACTCTTGTTATGAGATAGAAAATTGCCTCTAGTAACTAGGCCGTTTAACGCTCATAACTATCGTATAAAAATCTTGTAGTAGACTACCAGAGAATATTTTACTCCCATAAAATAATCTACTAAGAATCTGGCAGAGTCTTATGAGAGGAAAAATGTTACTTATTTTTCGGTATTGAAAATTTGCATTATTCTCAGGAATAATTTTATAGGTATGATAAATTTTCTAATGACACTCTTAAGAAAATGGAATATTGATTCTAAAAACATAGTGAATTTTGAGTGGAAGGGGGTAGAACTGTTTGTTTTTTTTTTGTTTAATTTTAAAGTAGAAAACCTTCATTTATTTAGTAAAATGCGTTTAATGTGTTTTCGTAATTAAAAAATTACATCAGTAACTAAATTATGTACGTAGATATGTTAAAATGGTTTTGTATAAAAGCCATTCAAGCACAGTCTGAGGCTGGAAACAATACGTTCATCATTTAATTCTGAAATATGTATATGTTTGATTGATTTCAATTAAACCTGTTTAAGATTGAAATGAGATTAATTTTTAATATTGATTTGAGATCCAACGAATAAGAGAAAATTTGCTTGATATCTTAATTATAATCAATCTGAATTGTGTGCGATGTGTGCTGAATGCTTTATTCCACGTCCACGTATATATTTTTAAGTATATGAAATAAGGGCTCGTTTTATTTATTGAAATTTTGCCAACAAAACTATTTCAGAATGGATCGCAAACGCAGTAAGCTGTGGAATTTTTTCAGCTACATTCCAAACAAACAAGACACAGTGAAATGTGATTTATGTATGTCATCTTACTCTGTTAGAGGAGGTTCGGTGACAAATTTAAAAAACATTTAATGACAAGACACCGACCCTCATACGACACTTTATTTCCGGCTCCGGCTCCGACTCCAACTCCAACTCCAATTCCGACAGAGCCAGCATCTATTCAGTCAACGGCGCTAGCGTCAACAAGCCAAAGCCACCAACCCAGCGAAGATATTATTGAAGTTCCTTCGGTTTCTGCAATAGTGCCAGTAAAAAGGCAGACCGACATTTCAACTTTTGTTAAAAAGCGATTTAACATTGCCCGTGAAAAAAAAATTTACGATTTGATTTTGAAAATGGTAATCAAAGATCTTCAACCGTTCTCCATTGTTGAAGATGTTGGCTTTACGGAATTAATTGGATACTTGGAGCCAAACTATAAAATGCCGTCAAGGTATATGCTCAGCAACCCACTAGATGCTCAGTTCTCTTTGGTCAGAGAAAAATTGAAAAATGACATAAAGGGTGCTAAGCATATCACCTTAACAACCGATGGATGGACTTCAAGAGCAAACACTTCATATCAGGCAATTACGGCGCATTTTATTTTAAGTGACAACTGGGAGTTACGCTCAGCACTTTTAGGGTGTTTTGAATGCCAGGAACGACATACCGCCGAATATTTGATGAGAGAAATTTTAAACGTGACGGACAATTTTGAGGTTACGGAAAAAATATTTGCCTGCGTAACTGATAATGCTGCAAATATGAAGGCAGCAGTCCGGTTACTGAAGTGGGAGCATTTCCCCTGTGTAGCTCACACTTTAAATCTAATAGTCCGAGCTGGATTAAATGTAATAAGTGGCCTCTTAAAAAAAGTCAAGTCAATTGTAGAGCATTTTCATAGGAGCCCAATAGCAACAAAAAAACTATACGCAATGCAAGAGCAGCTAAAGCCCGGTGAAAAGCCTCTAAAACTTGTAATGGACGTGGTAACACGCTGGAATAGCACATTAGATATGCTAGAGAGAGTGAAAGCTCTTCAAGAACCTCTCGAAGCTGCAATAGGACTGTTGCATAACCCAGTTGAGAACCTTTTCGAAGAAGAATGGTCCGTGTTACCCGAGGTGATCAAGATACTGAAACCATTCAAACAGCTAACAGAAGAAATGTCCTCACAAAAAGAAATTTCAATTTCAAAAGTACTAGCAGGAACCAATAGTGTGCTCCGAATTTTGAATGCCTTTCAATCCATGCCAATGGAAAATCTATCGAAAGACTTACTAAAAAACTTAATTGAAGATTTCAAAATTCGATTTAAAAACTCTTCTCTCCACCCAATTCTCTCAAAAGCTGCCCTTCTAGACCCTAGATTTAAGAAGGGATCGTTTACGACTGATTCAGCATATGAATGTGCTAAACAGTCCTTACAACTGGAGCTTGAGCGCTTTCCAATAGCCACTACGATACCCCGAAACCTCCAAGAAGATGCAAACCATACAGAAGCTGAAGAAGATTCAATTTGGGCGGATTTTGATATTGTTACAGCTGCAAATGTATCAACTTCAAATGTAGCTGCCAGCATTATATCAATCCGCCAATACATTGAAGAGAAACCGCTGAATAGAAAAGACGATCCTCTTAAATGGTGGAACTCCCGAAAAATGGTGTACCCGGAACTTGCTGACTTGGCTTTAAAATACCTCGCAGTACCAGCTTCATCTGTCCCGTCGGAAAGAATTTTTTCAAAATCCGGACAGATATTATCAGAAAGACGGGCTACATTAAATCCAAAATGAATGGAAAAAATTTTATTCCTTAATATTAATAGAGATATAATGAGTTAAAAATTATGTTTTAAATAGATTTATTGGAATTCTTACTTAGTATACAGGGTGATTCCCATAGTGCGAAGGAGTTAAGGCATGAAGTATGGCTCAAGATAAGAATACATCATATCGGGAGAGCGTTTATTTTCTTTCACTAAGACGGAAGAGAAATATACTAAAAAGATTGAGTTAAGTGAATATAAAGTATTTGAGAGAACTTAAGCTTACAGTTTATATAAAACCTTTTTTGAAATCCAAGTAATTTTGTTTTTTGTTTATCAATCAAGTTTTCTGAGAAAAGCTTTTTAAGAAACTATTTTCATATACAAAAATTAAAAAAATGTATAAGTACCTACCTGTTATCTCATTCTTCTACACATTTGTCCAACTTCTTTTTCAGATTGAGTACATATTTGAAAACAATTTGTGAAAACACTATTCACAGAAAAATTTGATTGAAATACAAAAATTTTGTGGTTTTTAAAAAACAAGAAGTGAATACATTTTTGATTTTTAATAACCAAGAAATGTATTCACTTATTTTGTATTTCAGTCAGGCTCTTTTGTGAATAGTGTTTGCAAAAATTATTTCCAAATACTAAATTGAAAACAAGAAGTTGAAAAAATGAATAGATATTTAAACATAAAACTTCAAAAAAAAAAAAAAAAAAAAATGAAAAAATGAGAGGAACTAATATACTTAAACATTTCCTACAACAAATTGTATGTTAAAATAGCTTACAGAAAAACTTATTGAGAAACAAAATAAAAGATAACATTCCTTAGTTGTTAAACTAGCGTTTATATAATCTGTGACCTGCTGTTCTTTTAATATTTGTTTCCATTTATGTCAATCCTTTTAAGAACATTATCCCTCCACTCACCCACTCGGGAGAGGAAATAGACTCCCTTCCATTTTATGTTTTTTCGTCTTGATTTAAATTATTGATTTAAATTACAAGCTTTAGCTTTTCTCGCATCTTTTGGAAAGAAACTTGTACATTAAACTTTCTTATACTATTATTTTAAAGCAAGTTAAAAAAAAATGTATATTTGTTTTGTTTTTGTAAGACTCAATTCTGTGATATACCTTTCAGAAAACTTAAGTACCTAAATTCATTTATTTATTTATAGTTTTAAAATAAGTAAGCTTGAGCTTTAAAAAAGAACTTGTTTTTAAAAAAGCCTTTGGTTTCTTTTTTTAAAGTCAGTATCATTAATAAAATCCACTATTGTGTTTTTTTTCTAAAATGTAAGTAAATAACTATATTTAGTTTTAAATAAGTACAAATTTTATTTTTTGTTTAAAAAAATCTTGTTTTTAACCATTTGTTTTTTTTTTACATTTGTTTAAAAAAAATTGTTTTTAAGTCTTCATTAATAATCAAATCCACAATGTTCCTTTTCTAAAATTTAAGTGAAAAGCTTTATTTACTTTCTAAAATGTAAGTAAATAACTTTATTAAGTTATAAATAAGTACCAATTTTATTTTTTGTTCAAAAAATTCTTGTTTTAACCATTTTTTTTTAACATTTGTTTAAAAAAAATTGTTGTTAAGTCTTCATTAATAATCAAATCTACAATGTTCCTTTTCTAAAATTAAAGTGAAAAGCTTTATTTACTTTGGTATAAGTAAGTATGAATTTTATGTTTGTTTTTAAAAACATTTATTTGTTTTTAAGTACCTATTTGTTACTAAGGCATCAATATTAAAAAAATCCGCAATCGTATGTTCCTTTTCTTAAATAAAATTTGTGAATAATTTTGTTTACTTATGAAGCCAGTGACTAAGAAATTTATTTCTTGTTTAAAAAACTCTTGTTTAAAAAAAGGCATTTGTTTATTTTTTAGTTTCTTTTATAAATATAATCCACCATTGCGTGTTCCTTTTTCTTAAACCTAAGTGAAGTCCTGATATAAGAAACTAAGCGTGAATTTTATTTTATGTTTAAAAACATTATTTTCTTTTAATGCATTTGTTTTTTAGTCCTTAATATATATTAATATATATACAATCGTATGTTCCTTTTCTAAAATAAAATTTAAGTTACTTTATTTACTTATAAAGTAGGTATATAAATAAGATATCAATTTTTTGTTTAAAAAATTCTTGTTTTGAAAATTTGTTTTTTTTTTAAACTATTTTTTTACTAATCATTATTAATAAAATCCACAACCTTGTGTGCTTTAAAATCTAAATCTAAACGAATTAATTAATTTATTTATAGGCTAAATAAAAATAAGAAGTAATGCGCACATTTAATTAGGTATTTATTTTTATAGTCATCATTATGAAATCCATGTTCCTATTCTAAAATGCAAAATACTTTATTAAACAATTTATAGCTTAAGAAATACCTAAATGCTAAATGATTACGTCATCAATATTAACAAAATCCACAATCATATGTTCCTTTTCTAAAAAAAAAAATATAAGTGAATAATTTTATTGGGTGGCAACACTGGTGCTAAAGTGAAGAGTGTGAAGTATTTGTTGATCTTTAAAAAATATTTTTTTTTTGCAATAAATTGGCATTTAAATTTTTTTGAAAAACACCCACTACGTTCATTTAACAACGGGTGAGAACTTTTTATTAACATATCTTACTTGCAATTGTATTTCCAACAATAAATCAAGGAAAACAATAAGAAGGTACAGAACCAAGATTAACAGTAACCCGAACCAGTACTACTGCTAACAATCTATGAATAGAAAAAAACGTCCAATTTCTGTAACTTCACCTGAAAAAATGTACACACAGAATAACAAAAAGGAGAAAAGCTCAACCGCTCTTTTAAAGGATATGACACGGAAAGATCTAGAAAATCTATTTGATACGAAGCAACAACATCTTGCTACAAGAGCCGATATAGAGGAAGTTCGGGTTGACATTAACGCTTTAAAACGTGAGAATGGTGATCTAAGAGAATATGTGCATTCCCTACAGGCGAAAGTCGGTTTCTTGGAAAAGCAAATTGAACAAATGCAAATGCAGACCACCGAAAAAAATCTGATCTTCAGAGTTGAAGCCAACGAGCAGGTTGAACAAAAGGATGAAGTTACGGAGCTCTGTGTGCAACTGTCAAACGATCATGCCAATAACATCATTGAGGAAATAAAACAAGTTAAATCTTGGAATACAAAATATAAAAACTTTATTGTTAAACTGAATAGTAAAGAAACTGTATACACCATTTTGAACAACACTTCTAAGCTGAAAAAAACAAATATCTCGGTCCAAAAAGATTATCCCAGGAGCATCAGAATACGAAGGGCACATTTGCTGCATGTAAGAAAACTAGTTAAACGCGAACGAAGTAACGCAAAAGTTAGTTTGAAAGACGAAAAATTGTTAATAGACGGCAGTGAATACACCTGGGATGATGCAATAGGCCTTAGATATGGAGCAGAATGTGGATTTGCAAAATTAGCACAATTATTAAATCTTCCCGACGACTTCTTCAGGGTATGTTTACCAAAGCGCAATGAAATTGTTATGAATGACAGTACGGTGACAGAAGCAAGATTCGGAACAAATAATGTCATCGATGTTCAGAATTCTCCAGTGCTACCCATTACATCGGGTCAATAGCACAGGGATGTCATGGAGGACACAGATAAAATTAATTTAAATTTATACATGCGAATATTAGCGTACAATGTGGGAGGACTAAATAACAAACTATGTTATCCAAGATTTTTTAAATATTTATTGGACTTTGAATTTATTTTTTTATTTGAAACTCATTTACTGGAGGAACGAAATAAGGACTTTGAAAAATATTTTTCACAATATACTTGCTGTTGGATACCAGCTATAAAGACAGCGATTAAAGGACGAGCAAGCGGCGGTACTCTTATCGCAATAAACAAAAATATATCTTCAAAATGCGAAGTTAAAATAAACGACCATACCGGCTGCATAGTACTTAAAATAATGAATAAAACACTATATATAGTACCAATATACATTAATTGTAACAACTGGCAACAGGAATATGATAAGCTCTATGATTTTTTATGTACACTTAGAACCAACAATATAATGATAATAGGTGACTTAAATGCGAGAACGAGTGATTTAGAAGCGGAAAACGGTTTTGGATATCCAAAAAGAATAAGCAAAGATTTAAAAGTTAACAATGAAGGCAGACAAATAATTGAGCTTTGCAATGATTTTGGTTTGAGCATTTTGAATGGCTGTGTGGAAGGGGATAAAGGTGGAGAGTATACTTTTGTTGGACAGCAGGGAAACTCTGTAATCGACTACGGACTTATTGGAGGAGAGTGGTGTTCTATTGTAAAAGATTTTGTGGTTGGAGATATCACATACTCCGACCATTTTCCAATTCTTCTGACGATTGAAAGTAGTGAACGCCTTGATATTCTTGCGGGATTTGAAAGAGGTGACAAAAATGTTCTGAAATGGAGAACTTCTACAAAAAATACGTTTCATAATAAGATGGATGAGATGTTAGTTAATTTTGAAAGTACATCGTCATTGAAATATGTACCAATCTGCGACCTAGAAAAAATGATTTGCGATGCAGCGAGCCTAATGAGAAAATCAAATGGGTTAAAGAAAAAGAATGATTGGTATGATGTCTCATGTGAGAAGTTAAGGAGGAAATCACTGGCTCTACTAAATTTACTTCGTAAGTACGAAATTCCAAGTATAAAGAGGGAGTATATGGAGGTTAATAAACTTTACAAGAAAACATGCAAGGAAAAGAAAAAGATATTTGATGAAAAATTGGCCCTTTCCCTGAGTCAATGTAGAGACTCGGCAGAGTTTTGGAAAATTACGAGGAAGATAAATGGTAATGTCAATTCAGCAGATACAACAGCAGTATCATTGCAAGCGTTGAGTGAACATTATGCAACGCTACTTCATTCCTCACAGCAATTGTCATGGAGCTATGCCCAACCCCTTATCGAGAACGAATTACTTGATGGCAAAATTACTTCAATTGAGGTGAATGAAGTCCTACAGTGTCTCAAAGATGGAAAAGCAGCGGGGTCCAACGGAATACCCGCTGAATTCTTTAAATACAATACGGCGAGGTTCAAAGAAAAACTTACAGAGGCGCTGAACATTCTCCTCACATTTGGAACTTTTCCTGATCATTTTTATGAAGCACTTATAAGGCCTATTTTTAAGAAGGGAGACGCTGAAGACCCAAAAAATTACCGTGGAATTTCTTTCCTAAATGCAGCGCTAAAAATATTCACAATGATTCTGTATGAAAGACTTAACAACTGGGTTCAAGTGGAGAACAAACTGAGTGAGTTTCAAATTGGTTTTCGCAAAGGATATTCCACAGTCGACAACATTTTTGTTCTACGTTCACTCGCACAATGGAAGCTCAATCAAAACAAAAAACTATATGCCTTTTTTGTCGATTTCAGATCGGCTTTTGATTCGATAAATCGGAAATCCTTGTTTTATAAACTGTTCAATCTAGGAGTGTCAACGAATTTTGTTCGTACTATAGAGAAGTTATACCAACAAACTACAGCATTCATTTATAACGGCAAGGAGAGATCAGAAAGGATTGAAGTAAATCAAGGAGTACGACAAGGATGTAATCTTAGTCCACTACTCTTTGCACTATTTCTAGACGATATAGTGCAGTGGCTGCCTTGCGGAGTGGAGTTTGGTAGTTTAAGGATAAAAGTCATTATGTACGCAGATGATATAGTAATTCTTGCTGAATCCCCCGTGGCCCTACAAATGATGATAAATAAGCTAGAAGGTTATTGCAAAGTATGGAATTTGATCGTGAATATAGAAAAATCAAAAGTAATGGTCTTTAAGAATGGTTCAGGAAAAATCACAAAAGAAGAGCATTGGAAATATGAGGGAAACGTTCTGGAAGTAGTTAAATGTTACACATACTTAGGAATGGAGTTTACGTTTAACTTAAACCTTGAAAAACATCTTACAATGAAATTAGATAAAGCTAAATCTGCAATATGTATGAACTGGCAAAAAGTATTTAGTAATCGACTTATCCCAGTAAACCTTAAGTATCGAGTTTTTAATGCTACGGCGCAAGCAATCTTGTTCTATGGGGCCCAGGTATGGGGAGTGCAGAAATTTGATCAAGTGGAATACTTACTTCGCTTTTACCTTAGAAGGATATTTTGTTTACCGGTAAATACGCCCAAGTATATGTATTATTTGGAAACTGGCCTTCCGACAATGTTCATATCGACGCTGAAGATGAATGCCGATTATACACAGAGAGTACTACACATGGACGAATCAAGGCTACCTAGACAGATTATGGAGTATGCAATACGACAAAAAACATTACTGGTAAAAGAGTGGAATTCATTAGCTGCGGACTGTGGAATTACATTAAATTGGTCATTAATGAATGGTGTTCAGTGCAAACGTGCGCTTTACGAAGTTATAGCAGTCACCGATGAGAACGAAAGATACTCCTACATCGAAAAAGCCAGATCATCAACGGAGAGACGGTACTATTCCAAGTGTATCTATAATCTCAACGAAAACAACTATTTCAACAGCAATTATAGCAGCCTCATCATTGGAACTATCTTTAAAATAAGGGGAGAGTTAGTCAAACTAAATTGGATGCCACATCGCAGCGACAGATCGGAAAATTGCAGTCTCTGCAATTTGCAAGAGAGAGAAGATATAAAACACCTTATTGGCGTTTGTCCGATGTTAGCAGAGATAAGGCGTTTCCACTTTGGAAAGAGTTTGTTGCAAGCTGATGAGATTACTGGTTTCCTGAACGGTGCACATTGGATGCGATTATACGAGTTTTGCAAGGAGTCACTATCATATAGGTCCCGAATCTACACCGAAAGCTTTTGAGCCATGATCTTATATCAACAAAGTGCATGCTGTTTTAACTTGCTAACAGTTACAATTTGTCTATATTAATGAAAATTCGATTTAATTTTGATTTAACTAATCTAAAAGTCCAAACAAAAATAGAATAAATGTTCTAACTTAACTATAAAAGCAAAGTTTGATTTAACTAATCTAAAAGTCCAAGAAAGAAAAAAAAAAAAAAAAAATTGTTTTAACTAAACTAAAAGTCCATAACCATTTTGTTTTAACTAAACTAAAAGTCCTTTATTATTTTGTTTTCACTAAACTAAAAGTCCTTCAAACAAAACTGATTCAATTTTTTCTAATATCTAATTCTAAAATTCAAATTCTAAAAAAATGTAAAAATCACATAATGTCATCCATAATTTGCATTTAATTTTTATTTCTTCTATCTTTATAAAAATAGTAATACCTAAATTTTTTTTTGTTTAGAAAAATAATTACTTACTTCTTGATAATTTTTTGTAAAAATAAAGCCACTCAGGCAGACGACATTTTATGTCATGTCTATATATGTAATTTATTCACGAATTTGTTAAAATTATTTAATGTAATATGTAATTTTATTTGAATAAACAATATCTAAAAATCTAAAAAAAAAAAATCTAATTTTATTTACTTATTAAGTAAGAAATTTATTTGTTGTTTAAAATGATCTTTTTTTAAGCATTTGTCTTTATATAGTCATCATTAATAAAATCCACAACCGTATGTATATAGTCATACTTATGAATTTTATGTTCTTTTTCTAAATAAAAAAAATATTGATCAATAATTTATAAAAAAAAAACTAGATCCAATTTAGCTTGTGTTAAATAAAAAGTTCCAGTCTTAAAAACATACTTAATTTGTTTTAATCATGTGTAATAAGTTATTATCAGGGTTCGTAAAATATCGTCCGATGATCATAAAATATGGATCTTTACCATACTTTATCGATTTTCTCACGAACCATACAAAATATAGTTCGCGAACGATAAAATTTTCGATCTATAAAAATTTATAGTTCTTTTCTTTCATTAACAAACTTAATATTTTTTGTCTGTATCTTTCGTTCGTGAGAGATCGGAAAAATAAAATTCAGGTAGAATATGTAGTTCTCCCACGATAAGGATATGAAAAGATCCTTTAAAAGTTTAAAGAATCATTCATCCATCATCAAGAGTATCCAATCCCTTTGTGAAGTGATTTATTTTTTCAAATAAGTTTTGTTGAAATGGGGAAAATAAAGTCATTTAAGAAAGTTCAACATGTGCCTTATGATTAAGAAGCTGGTAAATCGTCAAAATAAAGGTTCTCCCAAACCAACGCGAATTAGTAGCGAATCATTCGCAAAGACAGTTTTTTGTTGTTGTTTAGCATTGTGTATCTTTCATATTTTGTATTATTGTGAATGATTTCGCGTCGTCGGCAAATGTTTCGCGTTGGTTTGGGAGAGCCTTAAAGTTTGTAAACAAAAAATTGAAAATATGTTCAAAACAGGTTCACCAAAAAATTACTACATTTTGCTTCGTTGTTCTTTGGGCGATTTCAATTAAATTGACACGGTCGATAGCTGATATAAAATTAAAAAAGAAAAAAATGATTTGAAAACAGGGTTTTTTCAAAATATGTCAACACTCGCAACTTTGTTTTTTCATGAGTATGATTTCAATAAAATTGACACTAGTGATGGCTGATGCAAAATTAAAAGAAAAACAAAATTAAGCTTAAGGAACAATGAAGTTGCGAAAAGTTAACTTGATTCAAAACACCCTGTTGAAAACATTTTTTTCTTCCCTAGCTTTATGTCAGCTCCTACCTGTGTCAATTTCATAGAAATCCCTAAAGGAACAGCGAAGCTGCAAAATATTGAAGTATTTTTGAAACACCCTGTTTTGAAAATATATTTTTCTGTTGAAATTCTATCTCAGCTTTCACCTGTGTCAAATTCATTGGAATCATTGAAGGAACAACGAAGTTGAAAATATTGAATTTTTTTGTGAAACACACTGTTTTGAAAATATTTTTTCTTTTTAATTCTGTCTCAGTTATCACCTGTGTCAATTTCATTGAAATCGCTAAAAGAACAACGAAGTTGCCAATTATTGACGTTTTTGAAACACCCTGTTTTAAAATAATTGTTTTCCTTTTTAATTCTGTGTAAGTTATCACCTGTGTCAGTTTCATTGAAATCGCCCAAGGAATGACGAAGTTGCAAAATATAGTAATTTTTTTGAAACACCCTCTTTTGAAAATATTTTTTTCTGTTGAAATTCTATCTCAGCTCATAAATCACAAAAGGAACAACGAAGTTGAAAAATGTTACATTTTTTGTGAAACACCCTGCTTTGAAAATATTTTTCTTTAATTCTGTCTCAGCTATCACCTCACTCACCTGTGTTGATTACATTGAAATCACGAAAGAATTAATCATATTTTATCGTTCTCCGAGCCTTGGTTATTATCTTTGTAGTTCAAAGTAGTCCGAACCACATACAAATACAGATTCATATTCGTATCGTTACAATCCAAAATCCAAAATGCGAAATGCCTTTTCGATTTTCAGGGTATCTACATACCAATGTAACGAAAGTAACGAGAGTAACGAGTAACGATACCAAAGTAACGAGTACTCGAACCAAAAGTAACGTAAACATGCGGGTACTCAAATTGTCGTTACTTTTACAGCCCTACAGAGTGGTCTTTGGCGATAGGAACTCAAGATATTCCCCATATTGCGGATAGTTAAACATTGGAGGTTGAAAGAAATTCGAATGCAAACTATTCACAAAGATATTATAATTTCCTTGAGTTTGATGGGGCTTACTTTACTCCACCATGTTCATAGTATGATCAGTATGGCCTTCTGGCAGTGCATGAACCTGTACAACCATACGTCACCTTTCCGGAAAATTGCCATCTTCTTGTTGAACGCTCTTCTTCGTCGTCTGAATAATCTTTAAATCTTGGAGGCGGTTCAACATCATTTTCCCAACTAATATCAGAACCCCGGACTATCTTAGGTCTCACTTTCTTTATTTGTGTTCGCATCAATTAATATTTCTGGACATCTTTGAAATGGTTTCACAAAAGAACATATTGCTCTACAATGGTTGCCCTGGTCGCAACCAATATCCCTTTCACCATTTAAGCATGGTCATGGGTCTGGAGGAATGACATCTTTTACGCTAGGGTTAATAACCTCTATTTGTGGTGTCTCTTGCTGCTCATCAATTTGGTTAATTTGATCTTCTACGAAATAAATAAATTGAATTTGATGAGAAACATTTTCAGCCAAATTAAAAAACATGGAATAACGAAGGATTATGCTACATTTCCACCTAACGCTAATCTGAGATTTAATAAGATTTACCGCAAATCTCCTTTAAATCTTGAAGATTTACCATACAAATTTATTTCGTTAATCTTGAAGATTAGAAATTAATCTTGTTAAATCTTCCTAGGACAAATACTTTTACAAATCGAACTAACCTGTTCCTGTATGGAGCTGAAGGATTCATTTATGGCTGAATTCAGTTCTTCGCAGAAGAATTAATTTGTCTCTGAGAATTAATTTGTTTTTTTGTTCAGTATCTGACAACCGATTTTTGACAACATGCGCAATATATTACCTTTAATATGTGTACTGTGGCTCAGCACCACTAATTTCATAAGCCGTCACTTGGTTCGCGCCAGTCATTTGTCACCCATGATAGTACTATAGATTTTATATACAAAGATTATACTAAAAAAATATACCAAATGCACACAGTGAATAACTTAAAGATAATAAATAATAAAACAAACTTCCACAAAAGTTTATATTTTCCTATCATGGTCTGTTTCCCTTTCTTCAGATAGACATCTGGAAATAGGGATGAGCGATTTTAATCGATATTTGCAAAATATCGATAATAAAGATTTCGATGTTTTGCAACATCGATATTAACAACCAAAACACCGACTAAAAAACAAACAAAATGTTAGTACGAAAATGATTGATTCTGCTAGTAAAATCTAGATGGAGTGACTTTCATAGTTCTTAAGTCATCTGTAACATTTGGAATTTTTTTAAAAAGGAAATCATCAAAGGATCTCCCAAACCAAACTTGAAAATTCAGAACCACAACGAAACTTTCGATGTGCAAAAAGGCACAGATATAAGTTTACACATGAAGTGCCTATCAACTTTGCTGCCATCAAATTTGTTTTGTGTTTATTTGTGCAAAAGAAATATTTTTACACCGATATTCAAGCATTAATATCATCGATGCTCAGCAAGACGCATTTTAAACCATACAAGTTTTTGTACACACTTTTGTAAGTAAAAATATCTTGCAATATCGCTAGATAACAGTGTACACATGAAATATGTACTTGCAATATTGCTTCTATAAAATCTGTGGACGATATATTTTGCAAAATTAAAATTTTAGCATCGATTTCCACGCATTAAAATAATAGATGCTCAGAAAGACCCGATTTACACCAATGCAAGTTTTTGCACACAACTTAGCTTAAGAAAATATAGCCGGCACCAGAAATTTTGAAAGCTAAAATACATTAGAGCATAGCATGACTCATTTTTTGCTTTGGTCAAACAAAAAACTGAAACAAAAACACCTGCAAAAAAAACATCGATGTTAAGTAGCATCGATGTTTTCGGTTCGATATTTATTGACATCGATGTTTGGTCTTCGATGTTTAATCGATGTTTTTTCAATATCGCACATCCCTATCTGGGAAATACTTTTTTTTGTGTAATTCAGACGTCAAATTATGAAGCCGACCACCTAATTGTCATCTTCAAAAGCGTGGTACACATTATCAAACCTAAGTGTCAGCCATGTTGGATATCAAACCGAACTGACAATGTGTACACGCTGAATGATGGTTTGACACTCAGAACTGCCTGCTCACAAAATTTTTTGATACTGCGTGACAACCCTCGGTTTGTTGGGTGGTTGCTCGATGATGTGTACACAATTTCATTCATGAGCCGTCATTCACGCAACAAAACAAGAATTTTTATAGCGAATCAGTGGAAAAAGTGCAAACAAAATAAGAAAAAGCTCGTGTGTGTCATGTAAAAAAGGAATCAACACGATTCGTGGCGGAAATAGCCTCAAAATAAAAAGAAACAATTTTCTGAGAGTAGTGGAATTTCTTTGCCTGACGCCCAACATAACTGATAAGTGTGTACGCGAAACTTTTCACGCAGGTTTGATATCCAACACGCGTGACACTTAGGTTTGATAATGTGTACCGCGCTAAATGGAAGCAAAGAAACTGTTATACATTATAAGGAATACACTATCCAGTGTATTATAGAGATCAGTGCTTTAAATTGGTTTTCTTTTTTTATCTAATTTTTTGTGTGACTGACGCAGTGGTGCCACTTTATACCGTTTGTTAAATATGAGAATGCTGCAACTAAGCCATAATAATCATTCATTTATTATTTTATTGCGAATTAAATCTAAATTAAACAAACCATCAAGGAAAACCTAATTCCAATTTTAACTCAGTCACAGTCACCGTCTTCGTTTTTATTATTTCATTTGGAAATCAACGGATTCTAGGTAGTATTAAGTTTCTAATATTGTTTTTTTTTTTTACAACTCGGTCTTGCATACATAAATTTCCACCTCGGCTTCCTCCTCTTGTCAGAGTGGTCTTTGGCGATAGGAACTCAAGATATTCCCCATATTGCGGATAGTTAAACATTGGAGATTGAAAGAAATTCGAATGCAAACTATTCACAAAGATATTATAATTTCCTTGAGTTTGATGGGGCTTACTTTACTCCACCATGTTCATAGTATGATCAGTATGGCCTTCTTGCAGTGCATGAACCTGTACAACCATACGTCACCTTTCCGGAAAATTGCCATCTTCTTGTTGAACGCTCTTCTTCGTCGTCTGAATAATCTTTAAATCTTGGAGGCGGTTCAACATCATTTTCCCAACTAATATCAGAACCCCGGACTATCTTAGGTCTCACTTTCTTTATTTGTGTTCGCATCAATTAATATTTCTGGACATCTTTGAAATGGTTTCACAAAAGAACATATTGCTCTACAATGGTTGCCCTGGTCGCAACCAATATCCCTTTCACCATTTAAGCATGGTCATGGGTCTGGAGGAATGACATCTTTTACGCTAGGGTTAATAACCTCTATTTGTGGTGTGTCTTGCTGCTCATCAATTTGGTTAATTTGATCTTCTACGAAATAAATAAATTGAATTTGATGAGAAACATTTTCAGCCAAATTAAAAAACATGGAATAACGAAGGATTATGCTACATTTCCACCTAACGCTAATCTGAGATTTAATAAGATTTACCGCAAATCTCCTTTAAATCTTGAAGATTTACCATACAAATTTATTTCGTTAATCTTGAAGATTAGAAATTAATCTTGTTAAATCTTCCTAGGACAAATACTTTTACAAATCGAACTAACCTGTTCCTGTATGGAGCTGAAGGATTCATTTATGGCTGAATTCAGTTCTTCGCAGAAGAAACATTCTATCTCACTTCCTCTTTATGAGAAAAAATGAAACACCATTTTCATTCATAGAAGAAGAAGTAAAGAAAGTGGTGTATATCACATATACAGTGTACGTGAGTGAAGCAGCAAGAATTGAACAAAAAAAAAACAAATTGAGATTCATCTGTCATTTTGCCGAGCTGAAAGGAAGTGTTTTGAAATTTCAATTTGTTAAACAAGTGAAAAAGTTTATTTAAACTTAATAAAAAAGTGAAATAAAATTTAGAATAGTGAACACTATCAATAATTTATTTAAAAAATATAAAACAGTATGTGGTGGCTACGTTAAATCCTCTAAAAACGCCTATACTAAGGAGTATACAAACATTTTATTTTACAAGTTAATTTTGTCTGATATTTTCATATAAAGTAACGTGAAGTGATGTTATTTAGGTAAATAAATTATCTTAGAATACTTTAAAATTAAGATTTTATCGCAATTTGCTATAAAAATAACAAATTTGTTGAAAACAAAAATATACTTTAATCCAGTGATTTCGTTGAGACTCATCTGTCAAATGAGAAATTCTCGCACAGGGTCGATCTAGTTTTTGTTGGTGGTGGCAAGGCGCTCAAATCCGTTTATGGCCCGTAGTGCCGAGTTATTTTTTAACGCTTTTAATTAAATATTTTTAAAGGGGTAATAGCAGACCCCTATTTATCTTGTTGGATTTGTATCTTCGTCAAGAAGTGTTTGTTTCGGTTTAAGAGTACGCTACCATAAAAAACATCACTTTATTAAGTAGATTATGAGAGAAAACTTACCTGTGAAATGAAAAATTTGTGCACCGTATTATAGGCGTTTTTATATGATTTAATGCAGCACCACATGTTTTTTATATATTTCTTATCAATAAAGTTTTTCAAAGTATTCACTATATTAACTTTCATTTCACTTCTTTATTCAGTTCAATAGGCTTTTTCACTATTTGTATGATTTTAAATCTCTGTACACTTTTCTACAGCTCGGCAAAATGACGGAAGCATCTCAATTGTTTTTTTCTTTTTTTTTTTAAATCTGGCTTCCTTTGGGCGCCCCAGCCTTAAGTCGTGTAACTGCACTGCGACCCTGGGGCAATGCATTTGTGTTTGTGTAACTCACACTATTTTCAAAAATGCTTCACTGTTTCCACGATAAGCCAGTTCCTTTACTTCTTCTTCTTTGTTTTCATTTTAAAAGGGGCTGTCAAAGACAATGATTTCACTATGTTGTGAAGAATATAAAGCAAATGGTTATTTATAAATGGTTTGGTTAATTTATATGAGCTTACTTTGTCTTTGGTGCTCCAACTCTCGCTACTTTTTCAATAACATTTTCCATAATACCTAATAATAAACAAGAAAATTCTTAATTTTAAGATGTCAAAACCCATACGGAAAAAACCCAAGCTTCCGAAACTTGGTACAAATTTCATGATACTTAACAGGTCTCATACGGTAAACGTCACTTTACTATTCCACGAACATAAATTTTTTTTAATGAGAAATTTTAACCCGTGGCTTAACTTTTATTCCGTTTTTAGTAAAATCGTGGAATAAAGGTAGAATACGCGTTTTTTATTAATAGCGCTGTTTGTGTTTAAAATGGTAGTGGGTACTTACACATATCTTTGCCATGTTTAGAGATGGAATTAGGGTCCGACTGTGTTTTTAAGATTTCGCAAGGGACTCCATTATGTAATAATATTCCTATGTTTGGGAAATACGTAAATATTTACAATTTTCTCGCCTCTCACCTGAGCACTGAAATTTTTTTCGGAGATTAGGTATTGAACGAAAATTTTTTGGGTTAATTTCTCAATGTTATTTCTCAGCTAGAACAGCTGCACAGTGGTGCGTTCTTTTATGTTACTCTAGTTAACTATGGTTAATGTGTCAAAAAGAAGAGTTGCAATTGCAATGTCATAGTTAAAAAAGTTACTCTGAGTTACTTTTCATTTAGGAACGACCAAAGTTAGAAATGGTTGATCTGTCAAACAAAATGGATGAAAAAAAATCGAAATAGATTTGGAATTAAAAATCAAGAACAAATTGTGATTCCATGAGATTTACTGAAAAGAACTTTTATTAGCACTTTGAAAATACATATTTCTTTCAAATTAAATTTCATTTTACATCATTCAAGCACAAAATGGAATATTTTAGCAAAATATTTGCAATTATTTGCAATATTCTTTTTTCATTCACTGCACAGATTTCAAATGGATAAAATCGCATAAAAAATGTCGCAAAACGTAAAAAACTATTTCAAAACTCACTATCGACGATTAAATCAATTAAATTAAAAATATTTATTACAAAAATGAAATTAATTCCAAACCGAACGATCGAGAAGCAAACAAAAAATAAATCAAAATGAAAACATTGTGATTTCAGCTGCTTTTGACAGATTAACCCTTTCAACTCATATCAAGGAGATGAGTTGGAAAAAGTTACTCAAAGTTACTTCTTGACACTTTAACTTTGAATTTAGGAACGACTCAATGACGTCATAGAGTTAAATAAAGTAAGTTTTTTGAATTAAAGGAACGATGAAAGCTAACTATAGTTAACTATGGTTAGAAAAAGAACGTACCACAGTACACATATTTAAGATTTATGTGTACTGTGAAACAGCTGTTCATTTGACAGCCCAATTGCAATGGGCGGGTTTGGCTGCGTATCTTTAGCAATCCGGATTTGTTTGTGTTGTTGTAATCCCTTGTAAAAAAACATCTGATGTCAGCTGATGCAAAAACAACTCAAGGTATCTGTTAAGCAACACAAAATAACTTATCAACATTGCTGACCTACATCGTTAACAATCAAGCAACCTACAAAACATCGCCGACGACAACAACCTACATCAACGCCGAACCACCGAAAAGTGCTGACCAGATGCATAGTTGGAACTTGAGTGCAACGATCGAACACCACATCGACCCATATACATATTTAATTTTATTTTATTATTAAATACCTTTGTAACCATTTAGTATTAAGTATAAAAGAGGCAATTGGCCCAACAATAAATATCATTTAAATAACAATCGTTTTGTTCTTTACTTCGATCGATTTTCCCACAAGATCAGGTTTCAAGTGAGTGCATTTTGTATTCGTCAGTTCTTATTGTTTTGTACAGTAAGAAGCAATTATTTACAGATTCATATATCTTATTGTTTGTACAGTAAGATCCACCATTTTTGGTGACCCCGACAATTCATCCTCCATCATCTATGGATAATTTGAGTGCTATTCAACGCGGAGCAGGGGAAGAAATCCAATCAATCATCCAAAACTTTAAGAAAGATTCTCCCACCCGCAAAACTACAAGAGAGTACTTTGCTTATTATATAAAACAGTTTAACCTTATTGATTACACTAAATTTATCGATACAAATAAACAAAACGCAACGAAAACTACATTTATTTATTTCTAACGAAATTACCTCACGAACGCGTTTCGATAGATCTTGTCTATCATCATCAGCGCACACGACTGATGATAAAAATGTCATCCTCATCTTGCAGCATCATTGGTCCAAAGTGCAAATCATTGAGATTAGAAGGTGATGAGCGAAGTTATTATGAACAATAGAGCACAACAAAAGAGAAAGGAAAAAGTTAGCTTATGCATCACTGTGGGTGGTGTACTTGTCAGAAGATAAAAACAATTTCAAACTAAACGGAACAGACAAGAATTAATATTCCCACTGTCAGCATTCATCGATCTCTCGTCTTTTTGGATAAAAAAGCTTTCATAAGCATCTAGGCGTCTAGGATCATTCACTTGTCGTACCAATTTCAAATTATTTTTCGAAACGTTGAAATGGTCGTTAGTCAGTACATGATTCGCTAAAGCAGAAGGTCTACAATTGTTTGTCCTTATGTACGTTGAATGTTCTTTAAAACGCGTTTCAATATTCCGTTTTGTTTGGCCATAATACACTTGTTCACAATCACCACATTGCACTGAATAAATTCCCGATTTCTTTAAATTTTCCGTTTTATCTTTCGTTGTTCCCAAAATGTTCTTCATTTTATTGTTACTTGAAAATACCATTTTCATGTTGTTGCGGTTGAATGAACTTTTTAATTTGTTTGTTAAAACTGGGTTGTATGAAAAACGTACTCTTTTCGGTTCATCTTTTTGATCAATTCTTTTATTTTGTGCATATAAAGTTGTCATACTTGAGTTCCGAATTTTTTTTTCATATGTTTTTTGATGAGATCATCAATCATTATTTTACTGTATCCATTCAAATTTGCCACGTCTATAATATGTTCATACTCTCTTTTATAATTGGCAACTGAGAGTGGCAATTTACACAATCGATGGATATAAGAATGAAAAGCGGCTTTCTTGTGTTGAATTGGGCAATGTGAGTTACTAGGAATGCAACGTTTTGTACTCGTTGGTTTGTGGTAAACAGCAAAACTTAAACGTCCATCTTGACTCCGTAATAAAAGATCTAAAAATGGTAACTTTTGATCTACTTCTTCTTCGACCGTGAAGTTTATTGTTTCATATTGGGAGTTAAGTAGGGTAAGTAAATCCGTTATTTTCGATTTCTTCACTATGGCAAATATGTCATCTACATATCTCAACCATATTCGTGGGAGAAAACCTAATTTTTTTTTAAATTCATTTCGAATTTTGCCATGAATAACTCGGCGATCAAAGGTGAAAGTGGATTACCCATACTTGTACCGTGTTCTATTGTATAAAATAAGCCACGGAATTGGAAATAATTCAGCTCCATACATTTTTTCGCAACATTTACATATATCGATTTCTTTTTTGTCGGAATGTTGTTCAATTCTAAATATTCATCCAATGCTTTAATAGCTTGTTCAATTGGTATACTTGGAAATAAGGACACTACATCGAATGAAACCATGATTTCATCTTTTCCTATTTTAGTGTCTTTTAGTTTGTCGACGAACTCAAAAGAATTTTTAACTGAAGCACTGTCAATTGTTGGTAGGTTTTTTATCTCATTAACGAGCCATTTTGCCAAATAGTAACACGGTGAGTTAATATTTGATACTATTGGTCTCATATTCTTTCCTGGTTTGTGTATCTTTGGCAGACCATATAACTTTGGTACTTCAGGGTTTGATACGTGTAACGTTCGTTTTAAATGGTAGCCGAAAGTCTCACTTACTTCCTTTTTCATGGTCGTAGATATTTTTGTCATTTTTGGTAGTGGGTTTTTTGTTATTTGTTTGTATGGACCATCGTCGATTAATTTTCTCATTCTATTTTCATATTCCGTCTTGTCTAAGATCACCAATTTATTTCCTTTATCTGCTTTGACATAAAAACAATCTTTTTCTTTTAATAATTTAACTATTCTTGTTTCTTCTTTATTTGTGTATTGTTTTTTATCAGCGTTTAGGATAATCTCACGCGCTGACTCCCTAATATCGCTCTGAGCCGTATACATTTTTGATTTGATTGCCGTTTCAATATCTATTACTGTTTCTACGTAATCATTTTTAATAGGCATTGGTGTATAATTTAGACCTTTATTTAATAATGCTAACTCAGGTTCTGAGAAAATCTGATTAGACTCGTTGCAAACAAAGTCATCTATGAACTTGGGAGTACTTACCGCATTATCATTATCAATTAGTGCATTTATTTTTTGTGCCTGTTTTTCCACTTTCTTCAAGGATTGAACGTTTACCATTCCACACATTTTGTTATAGAAATTATGCCACTCATCATATTCGAACTCATTTAAATCTGAAGCAATTTGCAAATGTAAATTGTACAATTCTAATTGTAGACCGTCTAACTTTGAGTACAAGAAATTTATTTCAAGTTTCAACCATTCAATTTTCGCTTTTTTAATAACTTTTACCGTTCTTGAATTATTTACCGCACACGACACTTTTATGAAATTTGGTGTTATTCCTTTTCTTTTACACTCTGTTAAAAACGCAATATCCGACAAAATACACGACACTTGTTTCCTCAATCGAGTGAATTTGTTTACAATTGGCTTGGTTGCCATATTTAATATTATTACAAAGTAAACGTTGTGTAATCTTAATCAATTATTATATAAAACAGTTTAACCTTATTGATTACACTAAATTTATCGATACAAATAAACAAAACGCAACGAAAACTACATTTATTTATTTCTAACGAAATTACCTCACGAACGCGTTTCGATAGATCTTGTCTATCATCATCAGCGCACACGACTGATGATAAAAATGTCATCCTCATCTTGCAGCATCATTGGTCCAAAGTGCAAATCATTGAGATTAGAAGGTGATGAGCGAAGTTATTATGAACAATAGAGCACAACAAAAGAGAAAGGAAAAAGTTAGCTTATGCATCACTGTGGGTGGTGTACTTGTCAGAAGATAAAAACAATTTCAAACTAAACGGAACAGACAAGAATTAATATTCCCACTGTCAGCATTCATCGATCTCTCGTCTTTTTGGATAAAAAAGCTTTCATAAGCATCTAGGCGTCTAGGATCATTCACTTGTCGTACCAATTTCAATTTTTTTTTTTTTTTTTTTTTTTTTTTTTTTTTTTTTTTTTTTTTTTTTTTTTTTTTTTTTTTTTACTTTAGTACTTTGCATCGAGACTCAATCGTCTTAATGCTGTATGGGAAGAATTCGAAGCTACAGATGGCAGAATTCGAATCATACCAGATATATCACTAGATCACCAGTACTTTACATCAAAGTATTTCGAACAAATTAAGACTTTATATGTAAAGTAAAAACAGATCTTTAGTGACTCACTGGCGCAAATAGAAGTAGAGGCCAGTAACAACACCAAACTTAGCGTCGGTCGTGCCGAAGGGAACAGGGGGGCTATTCCGGTTTTATGATAATCGCGATGAAAAGTTTTTTCAGTGATAAATCTCAATTTCCGATTCTGGTTCAGTGAAAACGTCTGTCAAACTTTTATCATATGAAAAGATATTTATTATCGAGAAATTTTGCCTGATAAAGCCTAATGATAAATTGAGAAGAACCAGAAACATGAATAAAATTTAAATAATGCACTTCTTTATTGATTTTCTTTGGTGTAAATAATTTGGATTTAGATCACTACACGTAAGTATTTTTGAATTATTGTGGACACACATATAAAAGTTTTTATTGATTGACTCATTCATTCCAAGCGAGCAAATAAAAACCAAGATCTTTTTGTCTTATTTGGCAGATGGAATGTTCATTGGGAGGACGAGTGTAGGAATTTTGATCAAGAAATAAGTTCATATTGGTGTAAGCTCCCACAGATTAATTTCTTCGCAATATTTGTAGGTTTTCTTAAATATAAGAAAAGAATTATTGCAAAAATATAGTGTTTTTTAATAGATACTTTTACAAACCAGTATCTGGCTCTTCTTTTTTTCATAGTAGGTAGTAAGGAAACACGGACAAAACATAGGTACGACACTAAAAACTTTATTAAATGTACCGATTTCAAAATGATTATTTAATAAATTGACTTAATTTATTCAATTTCACTGGAAATAATCTTAACAAACCACCAAATCATTCGTAAATATCGACAAAAACTTCTGTGAAATAATTTTTGTTTTCATTCAGCACAAAATCAGCTGATTTTTTCACTGGTATAACGAGAATCAACATTTTGGGAAAAATGATATGATAAAATGAAAAAGTGCTATGAAAACTCTCGTGATAAAAAACTTATCATTTCATTTTATCATAGAACCGGAATAGGGGCCCAGCAGAAGAAAAAGCTGAACTTAAAGACGCATCAACATCAAATAAGGATCTTGCTTTAGATAACAATTCATCAATCAATATACTGATGAGAAGACAAAAGGCACTCATGAATTCCCTATCCCGACTTATCAACGGAAAGGTCAAAGAAGAAGCGCCTACTCAATGTCTGGAATCTATGAACAGACTTTGGAACCAGGTTGAGGAAATCCACTACTCAATTTGGGAAAGCTCTGAAAACCCAGAAGCTCAAGGTTACAATATGGAGCTATATACAGAATTGGAAGCATCAGTTCTACAAAATCAAGCTTTTCTGAGCAAGGCATCATCAGCATCATCAAGCAATCAAAAAATCAATCCATCAAGACAGGCAGTTGACCGCCCAGCGATTCAGTTGCCCAAGATGTCAATTCCAAAATTCGACGGTGATTTTCTGAAATGGCAAACATTTTCAGACATCTTCACAAATATGATTCACGATCAGCCATTACCACCCATCCAAAAAATGTGGTATTTGAAAACAAACGTGTCCGGTGATGCAGAGCGATTGATGAGACACCTCAAGCTGACTGAAGATAACTACAGCATTGCTTGGAACATCCTTCAGGATCGTTTCAGCAACAAAAGAGCTCAAACATCAGCACTCATCCAAAGGATTATTGGGTTGGCAAACGTCAATCCAGAAATGAAGGCCATTAGAGAATTCCATGATGTAATCCATGAATGCCTTGCAGCACTGAAAACTCTTGGCATCGAGACAGCATCATGGGCCCCTTTGCTAATCCATCTATTAATAAAAAAGTTGGACCGACAAAGCCACCTGCTCTATGAACAATCGCTTGAAAACCCAAGAGACCTTCAAACGATGGACCAATTCCTAAAGTTTTTGAAAAATCGATTTGAATCACTAGAAGCTGTTGGTGGAAAGGACAAGGCCAAGGTGGTGACAACAATAGCTACCTCCAACATTGAAAACTGCAAGGTATGTGGGATAAAGAATCATCCTATCTACTACTGTGACAAATTTCTCAAGATGTCAGCGGCTGAAAGACTGCGTTGGATTCAAAGACGACACCTATGCGTGAACTGCTTCAAGGGTAATCACACCGCAAAATCATGCTCATCACGGTGCTGCACTAAATGCTCAGGTAAACACAATACCTTATTGCATTTAGAAAGGACAAGTTCTTCAAATCCAAATCAATCCTCAATCATCGTAGCAGGTGCTACATCCACCAAATCAATGGCAGCAGAACGGGGAGACTCATCACCGCCTACTGTAGCCACCATCCAACAACTAAACAACAAACAAGGCTATGTTCTCTTGGCCACCGCAAAGGTTCTTATCACAGCAAATAACGGACAAACATGTGAAGTTAGAGCCATCTTAGATTCAGGTTCTCAGATAAACCTTATAACTGAGAGGCTTATTAAACGTTTATCCATATCGCCAACACCATCATCTCTATGCATTGAAGGCATTGGTAAAAGAACACGAAACACGACACACACAGTTAATATCAAGCTTCAATCCACAATGGGTAGTTTCTTTTGCAGACTAGAAGCCTTTATATTACCAAACATCGTATCACCTCAACCCACACAGAACCTGGACACCTCATCCTGGTCTATACCTGAAAATATCAACTTAGCAGACCCCAATTTCCACCGACCCGACAAGGTTGACGTCCTGCTGGGAGCAGAGTTCTATCATCATTTTATTCGACCCGAACAAATACAAATTGGGGCAAAGATGCCAATTTTACAAAACACCGTATTTGGTTGGGTAGTAGCTGGAAAGGTTGAAGACACAGCAAACAACACAGCCACCTGTGGCATATTCTGTGAAGAGGAATCAACTAACGAACTAATTGAACGATTTTGGAGGCTTGATGACTTCGAAAATACACCTAAGCAGATGACATCGTTAGAAAAATATTGTGAGTCACATTTCACTCAAAATGTGTCTAGATCAGAAACCGGACGTTTCATCGTTAGGTTACCGTTTCGAGAAAATGGAGTAGCCCTAGGTGACTCAAAGCAAATAGCGTTGAATCGTTTCATATCATTAGAAAGACGACTCAACAAAAATCCTAAACTAAGAGAAGATTATGTCAAGTTCATGAACGAATATGAATCTCTAGGACACATGGAAGAAATCAAACCGGACAGCATTCGAGGACCACACTTTTTCATTCCTCATCATTGCGTTTTGAAGCCTGATAGCAGTACAACAAAACTACGGGTGGTCTTTGACGCTTCCGCCAAAACTTCATCTGGTCTATCACTCAATGACATCCTCCACACCGGTCCTACAGTTCAAAGTGAACTTTTGTCAATACTACTTCGTTTTCGCATGCACAAGTATGTATTTACAGCAGATGTCGAGAAGATGTATCGGCAAATCCTGGTTCACGAAGAAGATCAAGGATATCAACTCATCATATGGAGACGGCAATCATCAGAAGAGATTAGATACTATAAGCTAAAAACAGTAACTTACGGAACTTCATCCGCACCTTACTTAGCAACTAAATCTCTGCAGTATTTAGCAACCCAGAACAAAATTACACAACCGACTGGGGCTCGAATACTTCAAGATGACTTCTATGTGGACGACTGCATTAGTGGATCAGATAGCATCCCTTTGGCGAAAGAAGCACAAGCTCAAGTCACTTCGTTACTCAACAGTGCTGGACTCAAGCTCCATAAATGGTGTGCAAACCATCCATCATTGCTAAATGTAGAATTTTTGAATACATTTCAATAAGGAAGTGCTATAATTGTTGGGGTTTTAAGCATATTGCAAGCAAGTGTAAAAATGAAATCGCATGTGCAAAATGTGGACAAAACCACGATACAAAAGAATGCAACTCGAATCAAGTGAAGTGTATAAATTGTGTGAGATCAAATGAACGGTATGGGCTAAAATTGGATGTTAACCATGAGTGTAGGGACGCGGTATGTCCAGTTTATCTTAAACAATTGGAAATTGAAAAAAATTGTGCTTCGTATTAGCAACCAAATTATTTGAATTGTGCCTACTTAAACATTCAAGGACTTACAGGTAATTTTTGTGAACTTGAAACTATTGTACATGATAAAAACTTTGATTTGGTGGCACTGTCAGAAACACACCTTACTGACCAGATTGATACAGGTGAATTCGACATTAATAACTATGAACTAATAAGATGTGATAGTAACTTTAGGCATACAGGTGGAGTTAGTATATATATTAAAGAAGGCATAACATTTGATCCTCCAAAGGTGACGCAGTATGACTACGAACATTGGTGGATGATGCTGAATATAACGGCGAAGGGCTACCCAATAACTTTTGTAGTTTTGTATAACTCACCAAATGCATCGTGCCGAGTGTTTTGTGATAGGTTTACAGAGTTACTAGAAGAACTTAATGAAAACGCGAAAGACTTTATAATTGTTGGCGATTTTAATATAGATTGGCTAGATAAGAACTTTACATATCAGAGAGAAATTCAACGAATTATTTTAGAAAATACAGCTGAACAAATCATTAGCGAGCCAACCCGAATAACCCCAAACTCTAAAACCCTAATAGACTACGTTGTCACAAATTCATGTCTTGTAGCCACAGAAAGTGATAATAACTTGAATATCACTGATCATGAAACAATAATAGTGAAATTAAAATCAAAAGATAAAATAGTAGACACGTTAAAACAAAAAACGATAAAGTGTATAAAGTACGATAGAAATGTATTCATTGATGATATCGGGCAGTGTCAGTTTGGAAATATATGTTTTCCACTCGTTGATGTACATTTTTTGAGCATTGTTTTTTCAAATGAACTGTTAAGAATTGTGAATAGTTATATTGAGACAAAAAAAGTGAATGAAAATTCGGTAGAGTGGTTTAATAACACACTAAGAGACTTAAAAAGAGAAAAAATGGTTAGTTACCACAAAGCTCTACAAACTGAAGAATTAAGTGATTGGGAGGACTACAAGCGATTGCGAAATAGGTATAAAAAAGAACTAGTTAGAAGTAAGGGACTTTTTGTGCAAAATAAAATTCTAATGCAATCGGACCAAAAAAGTATGTGGAGAGCTTTAAAAAGATATGTGATGGGGTCAAAAAAAGTTGGAATTGAAGAAAATATTATTTTTAATGGCGAAACAATCAATAACTCAAAAGCTATCGCGGATAAATTCAATACTTTTTTTGTTGATAGTGTGACTGAAATAAATCAATCAATAGATGTAGCTCCGTATACTAACCAAATTGAGGAACTCACATGCCGTTTTAAATTCAGTACTGTCAATCCTTTAGATATATACGAAGTGTTGCAAACAATGAAAAAAAAGAAAGACTTTAATTTTATGTGTCCAAACATATTCTTAGATGCATTTGGAGAAGTAGGGTATGTGATAACTGAAATTGTAAATAAATCTTTACTTTCGGGATGCTTTCCAAGTTCATGGAAAGAATCGTTGATAATACCAATTCAAAAAGTTAAAGGATCGAGGCGATGTGAAGACTATCGACCTATAAACGCGTTGCCAGTGTACGAAAAAGTCATTGAAAAGATAGTTAAAATTCAGCTGTAAAAATACCTAGACGAAAACAATATTATCATCAATAATCAATTTGGATTTAGAAGTCAACATTCCTGTGAAACTGCATTAAATTATGTACTATTGAATTGGAAAGAAGATCTAGCAGCGGGATACACTATTATTTCAGTTTTTTTGGACCTTAAGCGAGCCTTCGAAACCATCGATAGAGGGATATTAATCCAAAAGCTGCAGAAGTATGGTTTTCATAACAAAGAACTGCAGTGGTTCAAATCTTATCTTGATCAGAGAACACAGAGGACATCTGTCAATGGTACACTTTTGGAGATAACATCAACATCCTTGGGAGTACCTCAAGGCTCAATACTTGGTCCTATTTTGTTTCTTATTTATATAAATGACGTATCCAAAATTTTAAAGTATAGCAAGATAGTAATGTTTGCCGATGATGCCCTAATATATATCGAAGGCAAGGATATATCAACGATAACTCAGCAAATACAAGAAGATCTCGAAAGCATAAGCATCTGGTTTAAGGCGAATAAACTAAAGACGAATGTTCAAAAGACGAAGGCGATGATATTTAAAACTCAGTGCAATATAAACTTAAGAATAGACAATGAAAACATAGAACAAGTAGATCAAATAAAGTATTTAGGTGTAATAATAGATCAAAATTTAAAGTTTGATAAACATGTGGACTATGTTGTTAAAAAAATATCAAAAAAGGTGCAATTTTTTCGTAGAATTAGAAGCAAATTGGACTTTAATGCGTCTGTTAGAGTATACAACGTTATAATCAAACCACATTTTGAATATTGTTCATCTGTACTGTTTCTTTTAAGTGATAGTAACATCTATAGATTGCAAAAACTGCAAAACAAAGCAATGAGAATTATTTTAAATTGTAATCGTTATACAAGTATATTGAATATGTTAAGTCGTCTTAAATGGTTGAGCGTTAAACAACAGTTGGTAGTAGATGTTCTTTTGTTTATTCAAAAAATGAGAATGGGTGATTTGCCTACTTTTTTTAGTAATTTAATTAGGTATGTGGGCGAAGTACAACCATATCAATTAAGAAATGTAAATAATTTGCGACTACCACCTTATAGAAATACAATTACACAAAATAGTATAATTTTTAAAGGCTTTCAAATATTTAATTCCATGCCAGAACATGTTAAACTAGAAACAAATTTTAATATATATAAGCGCAATGTAAAAGAATTTGTAAAAAATAGTTTTTAAGATGTACAAGTATGTAATATAATAGAAAATACTTAAGTATGCTAAATAAATAAATACAATACAATACAAAAAAAAAGATATCCCAGTTGAGGACCAAGAGGTCAGTCTTGACTTCAGCGATTCAATCAATTGCACAATCAAAACCTTAGGTTTAATCTGGCAACCGAAATCAGACCAATAATGTGGAAGAGCACAGATACCCGATACTATATCAATCACTAAACGTTCAGTAAGCTGAGATCTAGCACGCATCTTTGATCCACTAGGACTCTTTGGCCCAGTAGTAGTTAAAGCCAAAATCTTCATGCAACAGCTGTGGCACCTAAAACTTTCATGGGATGATGACCTACCCCAACATCTAAGGGAAGAGTGGCTTGTCTTCAGAAACAGCATGTCAGCACTCAATCAGGCAAGAGTTCCCAGGCATGTCTTCAACCAAAATAATCCTACATCCATACAAATCCACACTTTTGTGGATGCATCAGAGCAAGCATATGGGGCAGCTGTGTATCTTCGTTCAACTTATACAGATCGTATAATAATCGTCAGACTACTTTGTGCCAAGTCACGAATTGCTCCGGTTAAAAAACAAACTCTTCCTAGACTTGAACTATGCGCTGCAGTGCTAGGAGCCGAACTCACAACAAGAGTCAGAGAAGACTTAAGCCTTCGAGACACACCAATATTTTTCTGGACAGATTCACAAATCGTACTATCATGGATCAATTGAATCACCAGTTGGAAGAAGGGAATAAATCCATCAGAGCTAGCTGTTGGGAAAACGCAAAAAACTGAATAACTTCTTTATTTGACGGTTCTCAGATTTTTCATGTATAGATAAAATAAAGTTCTCTTTGTTTTGATTCGCATGAGATATATTTTCTTTTTCTATCGCTTCCTAGTAGCTAGATAAACCGCATTAAAAAGCTTGGATTTATTTCCTTCTTCCAACTGAAAATTTTAACTTCAAAATAAAATAAAAATTTTACAGAAAAAGTCTTTATTTTTCAAATATAAAGCTAAAAACATAAAAATAAATAAATAATAGCTGTGTTTTTTTCCTTGCCCGAATGGGCTTGGACGAAAAAACGAAGTCGGGGCTAAGCAATTTATATTTTAAAAGCAACAACAATTAATCCCCTTCGGGCTTAGCTAAGCCCAGAGAATTTTCGGGGCTTAACTTAAGCCCAGATAAAAACTGTGTTACCGGCATGAATTTCATACATGTTATCGATAGTTTGTATGGAAACTCCATTTTTTTCTGTAATGGCGTCGCTTAGCCCCGATGTCGTTTTTTTCATCCGATTCCCCCGGGGTTGAAAAAACACACCTAATAACTTCAAAAAAATAGTGTGTTCAATAATATATTAGTTTTTGTCTGTTATTTCAAACATGGACCATATCGTTTTATGTTCCAATAGAACTGACAATAACGATATTGATTAAGTAGGTATACAGAAAAAAAATACAAAATTGTTATTGAATATTTGCGTGAAAACGACATAAGTGTCCCTCTTTTTAAGTTTTTTTTTTAAGCTTTACCACACCATTTCAAACATTGACATATTATATATGGACTGCTAGTTGTATGTCATTTCCATACAAAACGTGCTAAGAAAATGACACCACTTATTACAGTCGAGGCTAGCGGCAAACTCAGGCCTAACCGTGAAAATATAAAACATATTAACACAGTGCTAGGGGATCAGGCAAAAAAATCCCTTATTTTGTTTTATACGAAATTAATTTGCTTTTAGGTTAAAGGCTCCCCCAAACCAACGCGAAACATTCGCCGACGACGCGAAATCATTCACAATAATACAAAATATGAAAGATACACAATGCTAAACAACAACAAAAAATTGTCTTTGCGAATGATTCGCTACGAATTCGCGTTGGTTTGGGAGAGCCTTAATATTTAATTAAAATGAATGTTCTATTAGCCGCGTTTTATTATGTCCCCTTTCACACGAAGAAACAAGTTGCTGGAGATTTTTTTGACGTTTTCTTTTAATCTCCTTAAAAATCTCTTGTACCTTTCACACGAGGAAACAAATCTCCAGGCAATTTTTGAAATTTCCTTTGAAAGTATATTGGTTGAACACACCTAAACCTAGATGTGAAAGGAAATGTCAAAAAATCTCCTCAAATCCTCGACCGGGGAGATTCTGTTCGCCCCTCTTTCCTGCCCTTCTCACCACGGAACTAAAAGTTGCTGGCAACTCAGTTTCCTCGTGTGAAAGGGCACTATCCTCATGATCTGATCCGGATCAGATCATGTTAAATAAAACAGACAGGATCTTAGTTATATACGCGTCTCTTTTCACCATATGTTTGTTTATTTTTCACGTGTCTGTTGCCAATTTTCTTGGCACTATTGAAACACATTCACAATAGTAATTTTTGGATCATTGAAATAGATCCAGATAAAAAGCAGGATCCCATTTGTTTTTGTAATCATGTGTTAGAAATTGATCCGGATCAGATCATGTGGATAATAAAATGCGGCTATTAGAACCAATTTTTCAATCAAGCAGTTCGATTAGTAATGACGTACATTATACATACAATAGCGACGTTTTTTTTTATCACTCATAACCCATATGGTTCACCTCATGAAAATAAAACGATGCGGATAAGTGCAAAAATTGACCTATATACCCATCTCTTTTTTTCCTTATATTCACTTATTTTCATGTGAGGTCTCTCTTTTCCAAATACTGCTGACAAATTGCTTACAATGGTAATCAGCTAATCTTAGCTAACAATAAAGAACTGTCATTACTGTACACGTGAAATCTTAGCGAAACATTCCCAACGATAAAAAATGACAACACAATGATAAATAACAATAAAAATTCTCGTCAGCGAATATTTTGCGTCGGTTTGGGAGAGCCTTTAAAGTTTTAATACCTTCCGCTACTTTTTGCAAAAGTGAGAAATAAACATTTATTATAAAAGCTTGCAAAAAAACAAAGGATCATTGTACTGATAGACAATTTTCAATGAGAGCGCGTCTTTTGTATTGATATTTATATCTCACTCTCGTATTTTTTATTCTGTGCAAAAAGTAAGAAGGGTTTATTTAAAAAAAAAGGAAATTTTCAGATACTTTTATGGGTTTTCCTTAAAAAAAATACCCTTCCAGCACTGGTTTGACGTTTGTGTGTTTTTTCTGCTTTTCTCATTTAAAAATAACTAATTCGGAATTTGAAAACTTTTCATACATATGTTTCTTCTCTTAAAACAACTTTATAAAAAAGATAATAAAAGAAGTTATTTCCAAAAAGCATGATATGCATCCTTGTTTTTTTGCTTCATAAAAACAAACAAGATAGGCCACAGAAGTCAGCGGGAAAAAATCCATCAAAAAATACCCAGTTCCAATGTCAGACATTATTTCCGTATTTCACCTATAGGACGGAGATTGGCGCTTGTTCCACTGTTACAAGTGGAATCATCGTAAATTTGTTGCTAGCAGTCCATATATAATATGTCAATGATTTCAAATCTATTTTCTGAAAAACTTAAGATTTTGAGATAAGCCACTTTGCTTCTGAGGGGACGATGTCTTATCTATGTTTACTAGCTGAGTTAACTGCGCTGATACATCAATCTGTGATTCAATAACTCAAAAGTGCTAAAGCGTGATTTGTAACCCACCAATTCAATAACTGTTTATTTGATTTGTAACGACATAAAACTGAGTAGATAAACCAATTCAAGAGTTATGTTAAACAAAAATAAAATAATCAGTTGGAAGAAGGAAATAAATCCGGGATTTGTTTCCTTCTTCCAACTAATGCTTTTTAAATCCCCCAACATTTCTACAATGAAAATAGTTTTTACTATTTTCTTAGACCTAACAGATGTGTCTACGTATAGAGAAGACATTTGCGAAAATCCAAGAATGTTCCTTGGCAACACAGTGGCGTCACGTTCCATCCAAAGAAAACCCGGCAGACCTTCTATCTCGGGGAATATCCGCAGCTAGCTTCATGTCATGTAGCATGTGGCTTTATGGACCGTTCTTCCTGCATGGAATTGAGTCAGCATGGCATCAACCCTTCATAAAGGAGCTAGAAGTACCCTCCGATCTAGAACGAAAAAGAAAACACACAGTGGCAACAAAACTCCTCAAGTGAAGTGATTCACCAGATAGAACATCGAAATTCCTTCAAATTTCTCCAACACACGATGGGCTACATTCTCCGGTTCACCAATAGAGCCTGAAAAAGAGACATAATTCCAGTAGAACAAACAACATTATCGCCTAAAGAACTCAATGAATCCCTCATGGTAATCGTAAAACAAATCCAATCATCTGAATTCAGAAATGAAATTCAAGACTTCAAGAATCACAGAGGATTATGCAGATCCAGTGCATTAATCACCCTGGCACCCTTTTTAGACGAAAATGGAATCTTACGAGTTGGAGGCAGACTAGAGGCCGCATCAATCTCATTCAATGCCAAACACCCAATATTGATGCCATATAATGAACCCATCACGAAATTGCTATTCAAGATGAAACATGATGAGTACAACCACTGTGGACCACAAACATTATTATCAATTCTAAGGCAGCAATTTTGGCCAATTAAGGGAAAGGTCATGGCTCGACACACTGTTCATAACTGCATAAGATGCACCAAAACCAGACCACAATTGATGACTCAAGTAATGGGAAATCTTCCAGCAGATCGCGTCACAGTAAATAGACCCTTCTTAAACTCTGGTGTGGATTTTTGTGGCCCCCTGTGGGTACACGACAAAGTCAGAGGAAAGAAGCCACACAAGGTTTACTTAGCAGTTTTTTGTTGCTTTGCAACTAAGGCAGTTCATTTAGAAATAGTAACTGACTTAACGACAGAAGCATTCATCGGAGCACTAAGGAGATTCATTAGTCGCCGTGGTCGAATTCAAACCCTTTACTGTGACAATGCAACTTCGTGGGAGCAAAGAATCAACTTCAAGAACTAAACAGTGTACTACACACCCCTGAAGCAAAAGAAGCCATAATCAAGGCAAGCAGCAACAAGGGAATAACATTCAAATTCATCCCACCAAGAGCTCTACACTTCGGCGGCTTATGGGAAGCTGCTGTCAAATCAGCTAAGCATCTTTTAGTCAAAACAGTATCCATATCGTCACTTACACATGAAGAACTGGAAACCATAGTCACTGAAGTCGAAGCCATCCTCAATTCTAGACCACTCACTCCTCTCTCTTCCAATCCAAACGATCTGGCGGCCTTGACACCAGGACATTTCTTAATTGGCGAACCGTTGATTGCTCAAGTCGATCCTGACTCTGCTCCAGAAAAAATCAATCTTCGGAATCAATGGAATTCAATCTGCTACTTGAAACATGAATTCTGGAGGCGATGGTCGAATGAATACTTAAATCAACTACAGCAAAGAAACAAATGGAATCAGCATAAGCATAACATCAGTGTTGGTGACATGGTCATAATCAAAGAAGACAACACGCCAACACTTCAATGGCCGCTGGGAAGGATTGTCCAAGTCATCAACGGTGACGACAATGTTGTTCGAGTAGTCAATGGGCCTTACTAATAATCAAATTTAGTGTTAAGCTTAAAAGAAAATCTTCAGATTTTAGAAAATCCGCATACCAATAACGAGTTTAATCTCCAGTTTAGTCGTTAGCAATATGTCAAAATTTAATACATGGAAATCCATGTTTAAAGTCGAACACTTAGTAGAAAGTGTTGCCTTAGTGCTGTTTTATGGTATTAAAATTTGTATTTAATACTTAAATCTATTCCCAAGTTATCAGGTTGATTTCAATAGGTAGAGGTATTTTTGGGTTGGTTTCAATCTTCAGATTTTTGTTTTACAGACGTAGTTCAATTATTGTTTGTACCTATGTTTATGTGTTGCAACAGGAACAGATTATTTAATTTTTCATAAATATTTAGTACGTCTGGATCTTACGTTAAATACGTATGTAGTTGATTTGATTATTCCGTTTTATATATTTACATATATTCCTTGTTAAGTAGGTATATCTAAAAAGTAATTTTTTGTGTTGAACGGGAATCGATGTAAGATTGATTTTTTTTTTCAGGTGTCAATATTGATGATTTCATTGCATTTAGTTCTTTCTGTTGAAAAAATAACAATATTTTTTTTGTTTATGAACGTACATACATATTTGTATGCGTATATTTATAAGCGATTAGGTAGGTAAATGTTTGTTTTGTTTTGCGTTCTCAGAATTCGTTTCATATATTTTTATTTATTAAAAAAGTTAATTAAATACATTTGAATATTTATACTTCCACAAACGTCTTGTCAAAAACATAACGTGACAAATTTCAAAATAATTGTCAATCCTGTCGTTTTTCTTAGTTCACTCCTATTAGTTCTTTTCTACTCCTTCTGTATTCCAAAAATCTTCCAATGGGTTTTCTTATTGCAGTTATGTTTTAGGAGTTGGAGAGCACACCTATACACGTAAACATACGTAGTCATTCTTCGGATTACTTGTCCGAGAAATAAATGATTGAAAAAAACGTTTCTCATAAAAGGCGGTCGTTTCATAGTTTATTGGAATTGAAAAGGATAAAACGTCTCTGAGCCCTAAAAAAAACATATTGGCAGGAAGAGAAATATCACTGTAAAAATTCTGACAGAAAATAATTTGTTTTCGTAACAACTTCGTAGGTACTGATATGTGCATAAGCCAAAAACCATGAAGTTTACTCAAAATATGTATGTTTTTGTATAATGTTTTTGAACTATGTTCATTAAATTAAATCAAAATCGTCCAAACCCTTTGAACATTTTACATACTATAGTACTAAAAAAGTAGCGGTTAAAAAAGAATACGGCAATACTTATCTTCACTCTTTTAACAAAACAAAAAAAAAATCAAATTGAAATTCATCTGTCATTTTGCCGAGCAGTTGTCAAGTGTATTGAGATTTAAAAATGGTAAAACAATTGAAAAAGCTTATTAAACTAAATAAAAAAGTGTAATATAATTAGTATAATGAGCACTTGTAGTACTTTATTACACAAAATGTAAAAAAAAAACACGAGGTAGTGCTTTAAATCCTGTAAAAACGCCTATAATAAAGAGTGTACAAGTGTTTCATTTAACAAGTTAGTTAGGAAGTTAGGAAAAGAACGCATGATTGCACTTCAAAACCAAGTCAAACACATCATCGCGAGAATTTGTTGTGGACGCCCTATCTAAACCTAAAACAAATGTGTGTAACCGGAGCCTTACATTTGGTGCCCGATCTTAGAGACATCGAGTGGTCAACCTAAGAAAGCAAAATAAGATGTAGTAGATCTAAACTGAGAAGACATGTTTTTCGAAATGTCAACCAAGGTAATGGATGGAGGAGAAATAAGATCAACTACTTCATTGAAAACTGAATGGGAATTGGGTAGATTGGATCGGACGATACGAATAGAATGGGAGGACAGGGTATGAAAAAGTGGCCTGTTTCATCTCCGTATGGCCTGGTTCACACGAGATTGTACCGCACGATTTTTTGCAGTATAAATCCGTGCGAATGAGCAGTGGCGTATATATTTTACATAGATCCTTTCACACGTCGTTTGTACGGCAAGAAAACGTACTCAGCTAAGTACGTTTATCGAATACTCAACGGACTTCTCAAAAAAAACGAATGAATTGCGACGTATCGTCTTCCAGTGGCGTATAGTTTTATATAGTCTCGTTCACACGGTTAAAATACGCGTTGGGTATTTGTTCGTTGGCATCGAATGAGCTTCAGTGGAGAGAAAAGCCGATGTACACAAAAAAATTAATCGACCGATATGGTTGATTTAAAAAAATTATAACTCCGGTGATACACATTGGATCTTGTAGGTTAAGGTCTTTAAATAAAGAAGAGAAATGAGGCAAAATATATGCGTTTTTAGTTTTTCAAAATTATAAAAATTTTCATCAACATTTGAATTTAGAATAAAATAAATGAAATTGAATTGGGCTTTATTCACCCCTTTAGTATGAAAATTTTTGCCCCTCCTCAATGATTTTTTTACACAATATAGCCCGTTATGTCAGCTTTCTTTAAAGACCTTAACCTAGAAGATGCAATCAGTAGAACGGGAGCTATAATTTTTTAAAGCCATCCATATCAAATTTTAATAAAAAATCTCATGTAGATAACGGGATCTTCTCGCTGGTGGATGGTCGTGGACAATGGTCCTAGCAGGTAATTTCAATGCAATTGTTTTGATTTTTCGATCAATTTAAAATCAAGATTGTGTCGCTTATGTACCACGTAGGATAATGAATGAGGTATCAAAATAACCGTAATTTTATTTTAATGTTATATTTAAAACAACAAGAAAATTCATCAATGCACTAAACAGATATGAGTTCATATGTGAAAGTGCTCAAATAATGCCGTTATCTCAGTCCAACGGTATTTTAGGACTCTTATTTTTTTAATTTATATTTAAATCAATATTTTCTATCATCCGTCCAAATTTCAGCTTTCTAGCCCTTTCCCTTAAAAAGATAAAAATAAAATACTTCACAAATTCAAACTTTTCCATTCATTTTCATTATACTGCAGCTATTCGAGTTTTAAACGAATAAATATAAATATCGTGTGAAAACCCGATTTTTGTTCGGTAAAAACCGAATGCGATAAAAAACGTGCGGTACAATCTCGTGTGAACCAGGCCTATCCCGTATGACATATTAAGTCCAATGTCATTCAAATATCTGTTGGCCGTTGACAATATAAGACGCGTTTGAAATTCGGTTTGAAGTGTGATTTTTTTAAGATAATATTTGTTTTGCCGGAAGGATAAATTAAAGATAATTACTTACTTGTGCGTGATTATAGTAGTAAAATACTTGTAAGTTGTCTTTGATCTTTTTATTGTTCTATATATCATTTTTAATATATGATTTCGTGAATAGAAAAATTACAACTTACGTGCAATATCAAATCGCTTTGGCCATACCAAATCAGATATAAATATATCACATATCAGATAAGATTTTCTAAATAAAGGCATAGAGCTGTAAATTTGGGTGAGTTTTAAAGAAGCTTTTAATTGTAAGATCGGTGTTAAGAAAGTGATTTTTATATAGGCTACAAATCTACTTATTTCAACTTCCTGGCGGTCCCAGTTGGCAGCCGAGCACTGGGCCGCCACAGCTTTATTTTATATTTCGTTTTGTGTTCTCCTTTGACTCGAGGACTGGTCGAGTGTTGAGTCCATATCGTACGACACAGAGATATTGGACTGCTTCATCTTGGTTGAAAGGTGTTATCGACTGAGGCCTTTCCGATACCTTTCCACACGGATATTTCCCTGCAACACGCAAATCATCGCAGAGGATTCCAAAATCATTCTGATGACCAACGAGAAGCTCCATCAGGTGTCAGGTCAACATCAAAGGTAACGCTTCCGAAAATAAGAAACCACCAGAGTCAACGTGAGTACCTAAAAATAAGAAAACGAACGGAGGTATTTAAGTGACAAACAAAGCCCATCAACATTTATATATATATATGTATATCAAAACATATACCTAATATATCTCAACAAAATTCTACGCTGAAAGAAGAAAACCAAGATACTTCCTACTATTTACCTCGCTAAATTGGTTAGCAAAGTATCTGTCAGATTAAGTCAAAGAAGAAAAACTACGAATATCACTGGAAGTACCTTCCAGTACTTGGATATTTTTAACTTTTCAATAACATTACCTTTTTTTTTGTTTGTTTTAAATCAACATCGTTTTGTTAATTTTTGATGAGCGTTGAAGTGTTTATATCATTGTTTTACATCTTTTTTTAAAAATTTCATATAATAATTTAATAATTCAAATTTTGTTTGTAAGTGAACGAGGTAGTGTTTTTCCTGTTGGTCTGTCAACGCGTGTTAATTTGTTTAAGAAATTTAGTCCCCCTCCAAGGAGCTCCATGCAGGCAGGAAATTTTGAACCGCAATTTAGCCTTTCGTCTAGACACTAAAAAGGGTGTTTTAAAAGTTATTTTCTGATAGTCCTGTTAGGAAATATCTCGTCTTCACATTTTGCTTTTCATTTTCAGTTTTTGTTTTGGTTAATTGTTTAATTCTATGTTCAAGGATAAAGTCTAAATTACATATTAATTTTTCTTTAATGTTCCATAAACATATAAATTACACTATTTCCTTTTTTTTTGTTTGCTAATTGCTTCATGATGTAAATAAAACTCGCTTCACGCCATCTTGGTTGAAATTTTTGGTGTTTATTTTGATTTCGTTGGACGAAATCATGACTGTTTGAAGTTAAATTTTCAGGGGTGTGGACGGTAGCACAGTCCTTTTGGTGAAGATGGGTTGATTGGAAGCTGGTGTCATCCATATTGGGGAAATCCTTACATCGCCATGGATTTCTAGGTTGGGTGGGATGGCATCGCTGCAATAACACCAGCAGTGCCCTTGAAGTGTTGATTGTCCGTCCGCTGTCGTTTTCATTGATTATTTCCTCAGGCCTGATATATGTTTTTGTTGCAGGTGAGGTTGAGTTTCGGGGGCAAGATCCCCCCATTCCGGCGAGCTAACTGCCGAGCATCGCAAGCAGGCCGCGTCCCCCGGAACTTGACATTCTTTCCTACCTTTCCGAACACTTCCCTTCCGTTATTTCCTATCATATCCTTTTTCCTACCCTACCATTTAACTGACCTTTCCCTACCTATCCTCTTGCTCGCAACAAAATGGCGCCCAACGTCTTAGCTTTTAAGCCAAGATTGTATGTAGTTTTCGTTTTTGTTATCGTCAAACCAAACTTACTGTGGATTTTCGAAACTCGTAAGTCTGCGTCAGGAAAGTCTTAGACATACCTAGACGTATCGCGACGAGATTTTGAAAATTCACAGTGACTGCGGTTTATGAGTGTTTTTTCGCTTTCTTTAGCCAATTTTGCGGTGAGTTTCCAGGTTTCGTAAGTCTTCACTGAGAAGGTCCAAGACGCACTTAGATGAATTGCGACGAGTTCTTGGAAATTCACAGCAACGGCGGTTAAGAAGTGTAGCTCTGTCCTATTTTCTTTTCTTCGACTGGACTTGTTGCAAGTTTTCAGATTCGTAAGTCTTCACCAAGAAAGTCACAGACATACTTGGTTGAATTGCGACGAATTCTGGAAATTTGCAGCAATTACAGTTACCTTTCTATGTCTCGTTTTACCCTTCTCCTAAATCCCATCTTTTTACTTTTCTATCTAAACTTTCAATTTCACTCCTATTTTGTCTAGTCTAGTTAGGTTTTTGATTTGGACTCAGTGACCGTGTCTGACGAGTCGCCGGACATCGATGCACCGTCCAACTATCTATATCGATACCTTTTTTTTTTTTTTCTCTTTCTTGTGTTTTGTTTTCCTCACCGTTCCAAGTCTTCTAGCAAAGTCCTGAGAGACTGACTAGAATTGCGGGAACGGGGAGGAAACACACTTCTATTTCTTTCGTGATTTTCTCTAATTTATGTCATTCCTTTTTCTACCTCATCACTTCAAGGGATATAATTCTATGTCCGTCTGCAGTCTTATTTTTCAAGTACACCACTAGTAAGATCAACCCATAATGCTCAGAAACCACCAAAAACGCTACCGAAAGCACCCCGAATGCTTATGAAAAAAACCCAACAAAACCAAAGTCTTCTGAAAGCAACATATTCTGAAAAATAGAAGATTTTCAAAATAAAATTTTCTAGAATTTGTGTGTACCTAATTGATTCACACTGAAAATATAGGTGAAAAATTAAGTTTTTATACAATTAAAACCAATTTTCTAAGTTATTTATAACTTTTCTTCGTAATTTAAAATACCTTTTTCTACGTTGATTTTTGTTTCTAAAATCGTTATTTTTGTTTATTTTTGAAAGTAATCGTTTTTGATTTTTTTCCATTTTCTTGTTCTACGAAAGTAAGTGAAATAACCTGTATTATCAATCACTTTTTTTTATATATAGATTTTTCTAATAAATACAAATTGTTTTCTTACGAAAACTCACCTACTTTATAGTTTGAGATTTTTGTTTTTATATTTAAAAGTTTTTTTTTGCATTTTGTTTATTTTTTGTTTATTATTTTGGATATATAACATTTTAAAAATGTTTCCTGCAAGTAAGGATGAAGAAGACCGAATTAATAGGATGATTAGAGAAGCCAATTTGGATGATAATGCTCGACTGACTAGATCAGTTAGCCAGAATATGGACGGTACTGAGAGGCGTCGAGTCATGCATTCTCCTCTCATTTCTGATAGACACGTCCGATCCACATCCAATTTACCTACTAGTTTTCTTTTTCCCGGCAATAACGCGGCAACCAACTCAAAAGATTCAGTTTCTCCTCCATCCTTTAGTAATTTAAGTGGTGGGGCCGAAGCATTACCAAATCAACAGGAAAGTTTCGATAACCCTAACGAAACAGTTATACAAAATATACCAAATACAGGTAGGAAGAGTGCGAATCTGTCCAATGTGGGTGGTTCTAGAGATATTCTAGAGAGCTTAGCTCAAATACCACCAACTAATAAAAGGAAGGAAAAGAGGATTGTTTCTGAGGACCTCAGGGCCTACATTAATTTAGCCATAGTCGATGCTATGTCCTCTTACAAAACTTCATTACAAACTGAAGTAACTAATTCGCTCAAGGATGAAATCCAGCATCAGCTCGGGGGATTCCTCAGAGATCTGAATCTTGGCCGACCTACTTCTCCAAATAATGAGCCAATATCAAAATCAACCTACAGTTTTCCGCCTCCAGTCCAGCCACCAACAGTACAGCGACCTCAGTCTGATCCAAGTCGAAGTGCTTTCGTGCCTCCTGGACAGCAGCGTAGAAGACAACAAGAACCGTCAAGTCAAAGCCAACATAGGATATATCAACCTGACGTTTCTCAGTATGAACTCCAGGGTACAGCAAGAAATCCACCGAATCCACAAAATCCATACGCTCATCAAACAATTTTTTCGCCGTACTTGTGGAATTCTGGATTCAAAGCTCCGATAAAAATCAATAAGTGGGGGCTGAAATTTGAAGGCAAGCCAGAGACTTTAACAGTCGAAGATTTTGTGTTTCGTCTCGAAGCTCTCCAGAGCCAGTATGGATGTCCGTGGGCAGAAATATTAAGAGATTTCCATCTCTTACTGGGAGGAAATGCTCAAGACTGGTTCTGGCAGTTCCAACGAAGTAGTTACCGCCCCGACTGGCCGATGTTGAGAGATGCGTTGTTACGTCAATTTAAAAACAACCGCTCGGACTATGAGATAATGCGCGATATTATGGATCGCAGGCAAGGATTTACAGAGAGTGTCGACGATTTCTTGGCTGCTGTAAGCAAGATAAAATCCCAATTGCGAATACCAATTCCGGAGGTGGAGTTGGTGAAAATCTTAAAGAAAAACCTTAATGAAAGAGTCGTGAGGTTGGTATATCCTATGCCCATCTTTTCCTTGGATCAGCTGAGGAACGCCTGTAAGGAGGTGGAAGCAGCGTTTCCGAGGAGAGAGCGAGAATACCAGAAACCTCTGAGAACGTCGGTAAAGTATTCAGCCAATGAACTGGAATACGAAGACCCATGCGAGCTTTCTGATGAACAATTAGCAGCCTTAAATTTCGGAGGGGTTAGACCGAAAGTTCCTCCTCGGAGATATGCTGACACTTCCAGTTTGGTGTGCTGGAACTGTAAGGAACAGGGCCACACTTACTTTGAGTGCGAGTCCGATATTATCAATTTGTTTTGCTTTAAGTGCGGGCTAGAGGGAGTAAAAACTCCGCACTGTAAAAGATGCAACCCGGGAAACCGATCGTTGAACGCGAAGGCTTCGGGGGATTCGCGTTCGAATCAACCGCAGAACCCCAAGTAAACCCAAAAGCGAAAGTAGAAATGCAGACAAGAATGTTAGAAAGCCCTCCAATGGTAGAGGGCGAAGCAAAGATTAAAATTTTAGAAAGAAAGCCCAGCGAAGAGTCATATTCAGACAAAATTATTAAACAAAATACATTTCAAATTAAGCCTTTACATGTTAGGATTACAGAATATTATCGGGCTAGAGATAGAATATTCAACAACAATAGCTATACTCCATCGAAAAAAATACTTAAAGCTAGAGAGAGATTCAGAAGTAGAAAAGATGTTAAAAAGCGTATTGCATCTACTATTATAGATTTGTCTTCAGATCCCAGACCTTATGCCACCATAAAAATAGAAAATAAAGAACTCCGAGGGTTACTTGATAGTGGCGCTAGTGTGAGTATCCTTGGAAAAGATTGCTTAAAACTAGTGGAAGAACTTAAAATCCCAATTATTTCTTATCGGTCAGGAGTTAAAACGGCAGACGGAAAGAGTCAGTCAATTATTGGTAAAATAGTAGTAAAGGTGCAGTATAAAACAAAAGAAGAAATGGTTACATTTTATCTTGTTCCGAATCTAGACCAAGAAGTATATCTAGGAATAGATTTCTGGAAAATATTTCAACTAGCACCGAACATAATTAGTGCAATTACGGCATTGACTGATGAAGCGGCAGATCTCTCGAACGCTCATCAGTTGAACCCGGAACAGCAGGCCAGACTGGATGCAGTCAAGCAGAAATTTCTGTGTTTTGACCGGGATGGTCTTGGAAAGACGGCGCTCATGGAGCATGTTATTGATACCGGAGATGCGCTCCCTGTGAAACAGCGTCACTACCCTGTCTCTCCAGCGGTACAAACCATCTTGTATGAAGAGCTAGATCGGATGTTGAGTCTCGGCGTTATCGAGGAGAGTGAAAGTCCCTGGTGCTCACCAGTAGTGCTCTTGCGGAAACCAGGCAAAAATAGACTTTGCCTGGATTCTCGCAAGGTGAATGCACTGACTAAGAAGAATGCTAATCCTCTCCCCCATATCGAGGGGCTCCTCAGCCGACTACCGGATACATACTACATTAGTAGTATTGATCTAAAAGAAGCATTTTGGCAAATACCTCTAGAGAAACAGAGTAGGGAAAAGACTGCCTTTGCGGTACCGGGAAGACCCTTGTACCAATTTACTGTCATGCCCTTTGGGTTGTGTAATGCAGCGCAAAGGTTATGCCAGTTGATGGACAAGGTAATTCCTGCACGACTTAGGGATCGTGTCTTCGTCTATCTTGACGATTTGCTTTTCATGGCGCCGGATTTTGAGACGCATATCGCCCTGGTAAGCGAAGTAGCTGACTGCTTACGCAGAGCGAATCTCACCATCAATATGAGGTAGGTAGGTAGGTAAAAATGGTGGCAAGAGCGTAACACTCGCTGTTGCCCAATTAGCGCTGGATTGCGCCGTTTTGATACCATAACTCGTTTGACCTGTGTATGAAAGTAGATAAAAGCGTTCCTTGCTTTGAAATAGGACGGCTGTGGAGTATGGTTAATGTATCTTGTGAGTTGGGGTCATAGGACACTCACTCGATCGGATCGCATCTCGCCCGAGCTTGCCACATTATGCCGAGCTCGGCAGGTTGTAGAGTAGCAACGAAGCGATCGATCAGATCATGTGGTCATCATTGCCATTGAGCATCATGAAGCTCCTCAGAAACCCGGGTTCCGATTACTCGCGGACTTTGGATCTGGGGGGGAACATGATGCAGAACGCAACAGATTTCTGTCTCAGAACCATTTCGTGGCGTTAAGAAAAGAGATCAAGTCTTTGATCTTCATTTCGGAAAGTTCGTTTAAGTCGTCAAAAAAGGCCATTCCAAACGATTGTGCTCTCATTCTGGCTAGAGCTGGACATTTACAGAGAAAATGTAGGACTGTTTCCTTTTCTTGCTGGTCTCCACAACTGCGACAGTGAGTATTGTAAGGAATACCCAGCCTCGCCGCATGTTCTCCAATTGGCCAGTGTCCAGTGCAGGTTGCTACGACCCTGGCTATGTCCCGCCTGGGTCTACATATGAGATCAATTGTTCGGGATTTATTTAAGGCGGGCCAGATCGTTCTGGATATTTTGCAGTTGGTCAAACTGCTCCACCTACGGTTAGATTCCCTAAGGAAAATTGACAATATATTGCCCTTCACAACTCCAAGGGGAATGTAGACTCTTTCCGCAAGTGAGATGTGAAGGGCTGATCCTTGCCTGGCTAGTTCATCTGCCCGTTCATTACCCTCAATGCCACTGTGACCAGGAACCCAGATAAGAGTGACCTTGAGGTTAATGTTTAGACTTGCGAGCTCATCTCGGCATTGTTGGACCAATTTAGAGGATGATGTAGCCGAATCAATGGCTTTAACAGCCGCCTGACTGTCTGTAAGGATGGCTGTATTACGATTTTGGTTTGGATCTGCTTTTAGCATCTTGCAAGCCTCCCTGATTGCCAGTAATAATAATAATAATAATAATAATAATAATAATGTATTTTATTTTTCAAAGAAATTCATATAAAAACAATATAAATATAAATATAAATACTAATATATAAATACATATATATGTACATACATAAGTAGATTGGATAATATTACAAATTTAAAGTATATAAGCTTTATATTGAATTATAGTAGTAAATAACGAATATAATATATAATTTACAAAATAATATGACATTAACAATAACGTTGTCTGTCAGATTGGCAAATGCGATTTAAAAATGTTGTTGTTGTTTATATAGGTATTTAATTTTTTTTTTTTTTCATTTTTTTGGGTATCGTAATATTTCTATTTAAATTAACATTATTTAATTTTTAACTATAAATCAAAAATATTCATTAATAATCAATTTTCTATACTTCAATACTTCTCTAAGATATAGGTAAAGGGCTTTGTAGTTTTGGCCATTCACTTTAAGGTAAAATTCTTCTTTCGTCAGAACTTCTTTTCCAAAGTAGAAAAATCTAATTTTTTTATAAATTGGACATATTGCCACAAGGTGGAAAGTATTTTCAGCTTGATCCAAGTTGCATATTGAGCAAATTCCATTTGTATTTTCTTTAAATGCACGAGCATTGATATCAAGAAGACCGCCTCTTGCCTTAAAAATCAATGATATAAAGTTAGCCTGCATTTCGTCATTGAAATATTTTGTGGTTTTTGAATATTCAAGGTGGCAATATTCATCATGAAATTGTGACATTCGAGCCAATTCTACATTTTTTTCCGAAGAAATATTTATTAAATTTTCAATGACGTTTTTATGTTCAACATTCCAATCAATATTTTGAGAGTAAAAGTTCAATTGCACTCCAGCGTCTCTGAACACTTTAACCCAATCATTTACCCAGAATGTTGACTCTTGTATTGTTTCTTCCGCAAGTATTCTTAGAAGACGATTACTTGGGTAGGTAAATACTTTGCGCATATACTGAAAATGTAAGTTGAGAGTAAAAATAAACATTTTATTGATACCTGTTTCGAGGTGTAACATATAATTGGGGGTGTTTTTTGGAAGAAATAGCATTTTTTTTAGGAAAAATCGCAAAAGTTTTTCAACTTCTTCATGTTCACATTGACCCCAAATAGGTGCTGCGAGGCACATGATAGATCTCGAAGCCGCTTCAAAAATTTTCAATTTATTACTTTGAGAAATATTCTGGTTACTAATAAAAGATGACCATGTGGAGTTGATTGCATTTTTTGAACTTGCCAGCTTTTGTTCGAGGTGTTTTTTGTATTTGAGGTTGTAAGTTAAAAGTACACCGAGGTACTGGTATTCATTCACTATATCAATTTCAGAATCGTATAAGTACCATTTTTGTCCTAGTGGGCGGCGTGCCCCCTTTCGAAAAACCATGCACTTTGATTTAGAGAGATTAATAATTAATTTCCAAAGTGTGCAGTATTCCGCCAGTTTATTAATCATACTCTGAAGTTCTTGTGGGGTTTGTGCCAATAGAACCAAGTCATCAGCATAAAGTAATACTTTTACTCTAGTACCACAGATTTCAACCCCTCCAGGCAGCTCACTGCTTAAATCGTTTAAGTACAATGCGAACAGAGTTGGACTCATCTTACAACCTTGCTTTACACCTTGACGCACACTAAAAAAGTCGGAAAGAGTGGCCCCGTCCCATACTGCTGACTCAGTATCAGTGTAAAGAATTTTTAAAAGTTTTATTATTTTATTTGACATACCAATGGATCTCAATTTGAAGAAAAGCGCATTCCTAGGAATCGTATCAAAGGCCGATTTAAAATCAACGAAAAACGTGAAAACTTTCTTATTTTGTTTAAATTTTAAATGAACAATGCTGTTAAGATTGAAAATATTATCAACCGTTGAGTAACCTTTACGAAACCCTGCTTGATACTCGTTGAGCACATCGTTATCCTCTATCCACCCATTGATGCGATTTAGTAGCACACTTGTAAATATCTTATAAAGGGTATCCGATAAAGATAAACCTCGATAATTTGATACCTCGTTTGTGTCGCCTTTTTTAAAAATGGGCACTATAACCGATTGACGAAATGAAGTTGGTATATGTTCTTTCTCAAAAATACTATTAAAAAATAACAGTAACTCATTCATAAAACTTAAGGGGGCGTTTTTATAAAACTCAAAAGGAATTCGGTCTAAACCTGGAGCTTTGTTATCTTTTAAATCAGATATCACAATGCATAATTCCGTTAATGAAATGTTTGAATCAAGAGCCTCATTTACCACGCCATGTATGATTGCCAGTATTTCAGCTTGAAATACACTAGCGAAATTCGGTAGCCGAAATGACTTGGAGATGTTGAGAGACTCAGAGAAGACTCCTGAGCCAACACCGCACTCCATCTTTGAGCCATCAGTATAGATAGTTGTGTCGAAGTCTCTCGTCACGGCGTCATCATCCCAGTCCCCTCTGGATGGGAATAAGACTTTAAAATCTTTACTGAGGCTCATTGTAGGAGCGCGGTAGTCAGTGGGAGTCGAAAGTATATCAGCGGGAATCAAATTTGTGATATTGCTGTGACCATAAGGTTTAGCAACCCAAGAGTTTGATTCTTTAAGTCTTAGGGCGCTGCAAGATACTAGATATTTTATGTGTAGATCAAGTGGTAGAAGGTGCAGAAAAACGCTTAAGGCATCCGTTGGGCAAGATCGAAGAGCCCCTGTGGTACCAACACTAGCTGTTCTTTGAACCTTTTTTAGTTTGTCGATGTTATATGTCTTATTTAGTGCGGGCCACCAGACAATCGAACCATATGTTAGAATCGGCCGTACCACTGCAGTATACGTCCATAAGATCATCTTTGATTGAAGGCCCCAGTTTTTACCGAAGGTTTTGCTACAGGCGTAGAAAGCTATGCAGGCCTTCCTGACCCGTTCTTCGATGTTTAATTTCCAGTTTAACTTAGGGTCTAGGATGACACCTAGATATTTTGCACTGGTTGATAGTGAGAGTGTTTGGCCGTTAAGTTGGGGTGGAGTGAAGGGTTGTATCTTAGTTTTGGTAGTAAAAAGCATCAGTTCAGTTTTGCTCTGGTTGACTCCTAGACCACAACTCGTAGCCCAGTTGCTAACTTTTCTCAAAGCCATCTCTGTGATTTCGCTTATCACAGGAGTAAACTTCCCTGACACTAATAATACCAAGTCGTCCGCATACGCAACCGCCTTCACACCACATCTCTCCAGTTTAAAGAGGATTTTGTTCATGACTAAAAGCCATAGAAGTGGTGACAGAACACCGCCCTGGGGTGTTCCTCTCCTGACGTGTTTTGTCGAGTTTGCATTACCTAACGTGCCATGAATCTTTCTATCTTTGAGCATGGATATTATCCATTCTCTGATGTAGTCCTCTACACCAAAGTCAACGAGTGCCTCAAGAATAGATTCGGTTAGCACATTGTTGAAAGCCCCTTCTACATCTAAGAATGTAGCGAGGGTATATTCTTTGAAGTTGATGGTTTTCTCAATTGTACGCACTACCTCATGAAGGGCCGTCTCGGTCGACTTACCTTTGAGATATGCATGTTGAGAGTTTACTAGAGGACATTCCACAAGTATGTCTCTAATATGTGTGTCTAGAATACGCTCTAGAGTTTTAAGTACAAAAGAGGTTAGGCTAATTGGACGAAAATCCTTCGCGGATTCGTGTCCTCGCTTGCCTACTTTTGGAATAAAAACCACTTTTACATGTCTCCAAGACTCTGGCACATGGTTGAGAAGGAGGCATCCTTTAAAAATCATCTCTAGCCGTGGGACTACCAAATCTTGTAGCTTTTGAAGCATGATTGGCAGAATTCCATCTCGGCCTGGAGATTTATACGGGGAGAAAGTATTAATAGCCCAGGCTATTCTTTCTTTAGTTATAACGGTATTGATATGCTCTACACGAGCTAAAGGTAAATTATAAGTTCTATGCGTTTCGGGGTTGCTATTCTCGCAGCCCGGAAAGTGTGTCGTCATCAGCAGTTCTAAGGACTCCGTCGGAGAAACTGTCCAAGATCCATCAGGCTTTTTCAAGAACGAAGGATTACAATGCTCCTTAGAAAGAACTTTGCTAAGCCTTGCGGAATCTTTTAAGCTCTCAATAGAATGGCAGTAATCTCTCCAACCAAGTTTCTTCGCTGATGCGAGAGCACGCTTGTAGACTTTCAAACAGTCTTTATAAGGTTGGTAAAACTTGTGTCTGTGGCAGATATTGAAGATCTTCCTAGTCATTTTTCTCAGACTAGACAGGTCTTCATTCCACCATGGAGGAAGGGTTTTACGGCTATATTTAACTGGGCAAGAGACCTTAAAAGCAGTGTTCATAGACACTTCAATGGTTTTCACCATTGATTCTAGATCTATAACTGATTCTGGACTCAGATTCGGTATATTGCGCAGTTTGGAATTTACGATTTGGCTGAACTTCTTCCAGTCAATTCTTTTCGGGTTTCTATAGGGAGCAGGGGTTTCAGACTCGAAATTAATATTGAAGAGGATCCATCTGTGATCCGAAAAGGAATTAAGAGGGGATACTCTCCAATTCTCCACTGATAGCTTAAAGCTATTATTAATGACGGTAATATCAAGTATGTCCTCCCACCCTTCGTAGCTATCCGAGCTCGGAAAGACAAAAGTAGGAGTAGTACCTCTGTTTCATACAGTTAAGTTGTTTTCAATAATAAAATTAAAAAGAGACTCACCTCGTTCATTAATCTCCGAACTACCCCAGAGAGTATGTCGTGCGTTAGCATCACATCCAATCAGGAGGTTTGTCCCTTTTGTGTTGACCTCGGACGAAAGCGTGCGCCACTCTTCCGGCGGTGACAGCCTGTCGTGCGCCGAGTACGCTGAGGCCACCAGTAAGCCGTCTGCATTTTTATCGTCCAATCTGACGACTGTCAGATCGGAAGTGCTAAGGTTAGGACACAAAAAAGCTTTTAAGTGTTTTTTTAGCTAAAATACAAGTTCGAGGCTTACCTTGGTCTTGGTTTGTGGTTTTGTAGAACAGATCATACTGGCTGTCTTGGAGACCTCTCACTCTACGGCCGTTAACCCACGGTTCTTGTATGATGCCGACGTCAATGTTCTCCTCACTCAGGAAAACCCTCAGATTATCTGATGCACATTTCGAGTGCTTCAGATTAATCTGAATGACCCTCAGCATCGCGTTTTTAATTTTGATGGAATTCTGCACAATCAGGGCCCGGCGGCTCGCTGGGGACCTCGACTCCATCGATGACATCGTCGAACTCGACATTGTCATCAACTTTGTCGGGGTCAGTACCCTGACTGGGCAGAATTTTGACTTTGGCAAACCTGATGCCAAAGCGGAGTTTGAAGTCAGCCTTCTCCGACTAATTTTTATACGAAGCGGATGTGTTCTTTGTCTGCTCTTTCTTATAAATTCTCAAAAGATGAATTCTAAGTGCATTAAATGTCTAAAAATCATACCCGATATGTATTTTCTATCGTGCGATTTATGTGGCAAAAACTCACATTTAGACTGTTGCAATATAAACAAAAAAGACATGAAATTTGTGAAATCTAATATAAATTTATTTTTCAAATGTGAAATGTGCATTCATATTCCATTGCAATCGGTAATTGATAAAATGAGAGATCTCTCAGTGTACTTTTTGGAAGTTTCTCAGAGTGCGAATACAAAAACAAATGCAAAAACATCAGAATTGGATTCAAGTCGCCTTATTCGCAATACGACTCGTGCTCAGAGAATCCCAAAAGTAAATAATGATTCGAACAAACGGTCATCGATTGCTGCTGGAAAAAAAGTTGCTCTAGCGGGATCTTCAACTCCCCACGATCGCATTTCTTTAAAATCTAAAGTTTCTTCAAAGAACTCTCTTTCTCCGGCTCAGTCATTTCTCACTCCTTCGCAAACGAAATCGACTACAACGCCAACCTCTAACGTCAGGAGCGAAACCTATACTGATGACTCAAATGGAGACGCTTTGGTGTCTCCTTCTACCACATCAGTTGTTATGGGGGGAAATGTCATTGTTGATGTTGCTGATGCCGATTTCAATGATCAGCAGAAAGAAAACTTTGAGGCTGCTGGTGGTGAAAATGAAACCAGAGAAAACAACGATGCTGCTGAAACAAATGTTGCTCGCCAAGATGTTGATGATTCTAATGTTGCTGATGCTATTGTTGCTGCCGATGCTGCTGTTGTTGAAGATGTTGTTGCTGATGCTGTTGCTGATGCTGTTGTTGCTGCCGATGCTGCTATTGTTGAAGATGCTAATGTTGCTGGTGTTGCTGTTGATGGTGCTACTGACAACCATGTTGCCGCTGATGGACTGAATGTAAATCACAAAGGTGTATTAGCTGGTAAGCGCAACCCAAAACAAAAACAGCTGTTTGGATGCGATGCTGATGCTGTCACATCTCTTCCATCTGTACCACGGCTTCGTTTCATCCATATATCTCGACTTATGAATACAGTCACTGAGAATGATGTTATAGATTTTATTGCTCAAAAACTAAATTTGCCAACGACAAGTTTTGTTTGTTCTAAACTAGTTAAAAAAGATGCGAATATTTCTTCGTTACATTTTATTAATTTTAAACTCGGGGTCCCTGCCGGGTTTTTTAATGATGTTCTTCAAACGTCCATATGGCCAATAGGAGTTCAAATTAAACAGTTTGTAAGCCGTCCAAAAAACGATATGGGCCTAAATCAAGATGGGTTGGTCACGTAAAGAAAACATTTCCTGTTTCTGAAGCCAATGATCGTTTTTCAATGTTTTATCATAATGCTGGAGGTATGAGAACGAAGTCTCACGAATTTTATACTGCTGTTGCTGATTGTTCCTATGATGTTATTGCCCTAACCGAAACTTGGCTTAATAATAAATTCTTAACCAGTGAATACTTCAATTCTAATTTTAACGTTTTTCGTAAGGATCGTTGCTGTGAACAGACTGGCCTTAATAGAGGAGGTGGTGTTTTATTAGCTTTAAGGTCTGATTATTTATGTAGAGAAATTAATTTATCCAATGTTTCTGGTGAGATTGAGCAAATTTGTGTGTGTGCAGATTTATCACTTCATCCCACTCTTGAAATAATTCATGTTTACTTTTTTGTTTCTTATATTCCACCCTTGTCACTAAATGCAATATATAAGGCTCATATTGAGAATATTACAAATATTGTTAAAAATAGTGATGAAAATTGTTATTTTGTTATTGTTGGAGATTTTAATCTGCCTAACATAAAATGGCTTTATTCAAATGATGAACAAAAAATGTTTCCTTGTAATGTTACTAAAGATTCTGAATATAATGTGATTGATGGCATAACAGCTTTAAATATGTACCAAATTAATAATGTTTCCAATTCTATAGGCCGTATTTTAGATTTAATTTTTATTGATTGTAATCTTGAAGTTCAATGTAATGAAGCAAGTTTTAAATTGCTAGATAATAGTATTCATCACAATTCACTTGAAATTTTATTTAACTTTTCTGTTTTAAATGAGTTTAAATCTTCTGATAATATTGTTCAAATGTATGATTTTAAAAATGCTGACTTTACTTCAATGAATAATCATTTAGAAGCCATTAATTGGCACCTAATTTTCAATTGCACAGATTTAGAATTAGCTTATACTATGTTTCGGAACATTTTGGAACGTATGATTTCCGCTTTCGTTCCTTTAAAATCATTAAAGAATTCTAAGAAACCTGTTTGGTTCAATAAAAGCTTATCGAGACTAAAGAATGTAATGAATAAGTTACACAAAAGGTGCAGAATTTCTGTTTCTTTTCGTGAGCAATTTAATCAAATTAGAAGAGAATATGAATTTTTGAGAAAATTTATTTACAAGCAATACATTTGTTCTCTGGAATCAAACATAAAAAATAATCCGAAATGTTTTTGGTCATTTATAAATACTAAACGAAAATCGGTTGGAATTCCATCTAACGTTTCATACAATGGGGTCTCCTCAAATAGTATTAATGATATTTGCAATAGTTTTGCTTCATTTTTTCAATCCAATTTTATTGACTTGAAACTAAATTGTGGAATAATTGAAGACTTTAATTCCTTAATTGACGCTGGTAGTTTGAATTTATCTGTTAGTGATGTTCTTGCATCGTTGTCTTTACTTGATGACAATTTTTCTATCGCGCCTGATAATATTCCACCTGTTCTCTTAAAGACTTGTAGATTTCATCTTGCAGCACCACTTTGCTTTATTTTCAATATGTCTTTAACTCAAGGACTATTTTTAGATACATGGAAATATTCTTATATCACTCCCCTTCATAAATGTGGGTCAAAAGGCTATGTTGAAAACTACAGACCTATTGCAAAACTTCAGTTGATCCCAAAAGTTTTTGAAGCAATAGTCAAAAATAAATTGTTTAGTTTAGTTCAAAATCATATATCTGAACACCAACATGGATTTATGAGTGGAAGATCAACAGCAACAAATTTATCGATTTTCACAAGCTATTGCCTTAATCATATGGAAACGCGTTCCCAAATCGACACTATATACACCGATTTTTCAAAGGCATTTGATCGTGTTCAGCATAATGTTCTACTGAAAAAACTTGAGATGTTTGGCTTTCATTCCTTGCTGCTAAGTTGGATCAAAAGTTATTTAGTTGGAAGAAAGCAATTTGTCAAAATTGATAACGTATTATCTAAGGAAATTTTAAATTTCTCAGGTGTACCTCAAGGTAGTCATCTCGGACCGTTACTATTCATTATTTTCATCAATGATCTACCGAGCCTTCTTTCATACTCTAGATGTCTCTTATATGCTGACGATCTTAAAGTTTTTAGCTGCATAAGATCTTTTTCAGATACTTATAAAGTCCAAAGTGATCTTAATAAAATTACTCAATGGTGTACGCTAAATGGACTTTATTTCAACACTAAAAAGTGTAGTGTTGTTACATATTCAAGATTACAAAACCCATTGCATTTTGAGTACAAATTAAATAACGATTCTTTACAAAGAATTGACAACCAGAAAGATCTCGGGGTGATCTTTGACTCTAAAATTCATTTTTCACTTCATATCGATCATATAATATCTAGAGCTAATTCAATGTTGGGCTTTATAATCCGAAATTCAAAGTGTTTTGATGATCCTTATACACTTAAAACCCTTTACATGAGTATTGTTAGACCGTTATTAGAGTATTGCAGCGTTATATGGAATCCTTATACTCAATCAAGTATCAATCGTATAGAAAAAGTTCAAAATAGATTTACAAAGTATGCTTTACGAAAAACCTTTCGAAATTCTAGTGTTCCGTGTTATGAGAGTAGATGTGTTCTTATTGACCTAAAACCTCTCAATTCGAGAAGAAAATTGAATTCTGTACTTTTTGCTTTCGATGTAATTTGTTCTACTATAAATTGTCCAATGTTGTTATCAGCGTTCAATATATATGCACCTGTTCGCACTTTGCGACCAAGAAGTGGTGATTTTTTATATGTTCCTTGCCATAGTACAAGTTATGCTAAGCATAATCCCCTTACAATTGCTTGTATTGATTTTAATGAATTTGACAATGTTATTGATTTTAATATGAATAGAAATGAAATTAAGAAAAAAATTTTGGAATTAATTTAAATCTTATTATAACTTAATAATTTATTTATTGAAAATTGTATATATGTATATATGTATTAAGTAATCATTTAAGTGTAGTCTCCATAAAGTTTTGTAACTTGATAGACGATAAATAAATAAATAAAAAGTTCTCCTACACTTTCTTCGCTAATCTTCAGAAGATAAGAAGCGCTGTTCTTCTGCGGTTCCTCAGTCTTGATGACTGCCCAGTCCCGCATCGGAATTAACGGATTTAGCCTCTGAAGACCGCGGATCAGCTCCTGTCCGCTTGGCTTAATGCTCATGAAGGGCAACCAGATACGCGCCTTTGGTTGTCTAGGGATATCCTTAGCTGGGATGAGCTTGAGCCTCAAGCCATCCCAGTGATTGCTAATCTTAGCAATGCAGCTACTAAGGAAATCCCTAGAGAACAAGTCCGCGCATTTGATAACCCTGTGTCCCCTGAGCATCTCACCAGAGTCAAAACTAGGGTAGGGTCCCTCGCTTGCCGTCACGGTGTAGGAAAACACCATCTCCGAGAGCTTGGCCTCGATGGAGTTCCACACTTCCAGCAGACCTCTGCTGTTGGTGGAGAGCTCATCCACAACCGATACTTGGAGGTCATCTCTGACGACCTCACTTAAAGTACGCGGTTGCGCTGCTCTGGGAGGTGGCACTTTCTTTTTCTGGCCATCAAACTTACTCCTTTTCGGAGGTTGGTTGGTCTCGTCTCGAGACCTATTTCGTTTGACAGCTTTTTCCTGGGTTGACTTTTCTTGCGTAGCCAGAAAACTGTTGTATTCTTCAACAATCTTCTGGTACTTGATTTTATCAGCTAGGTCTCTCTCAAGAACAGTCCCAGCTTCCTCATTCCTGGCAATCTTGTCAAGAATGAAGGTAGCCTTCCGGAACTGGAACTTGAGAAGAGTACCCGCCGATTTCTTTTTACTACGCCGTACAGCGCTGCTTTGGCTGGCATTGCTGCACGAAGGCTCTGGTTCGGAATTGATGGTCGGTCGGGGCACAGGTGTACTATGGCTGGTACTACCAGTGCTCCCTGGGTTTGCAGGTTTCCCTACGATGGTCTCCTGACTGGAGGCCAAAAGTTCATCCTCAGTGTCAGCGGATGGTAAGTTCGTCATGTCTAAGTCGTCCATTGTTGTTAAAAAAATAAATGAAGGTCCCACGAGTAGGTCGGAAAAGATGGTCAGCCCCGGCAGAGCCGATATACCGGGGTAAGGCAGTCTAAGACGGACCCTGCCAAGGCGCCCGAATGAGCTCGTTAGTGACTGGTTTGCCCCCCAGCCTTCCATTTCTTCGGCATGGATTATGAAAATCGCTCACACCACCACTGAAAATTAGGGACTCGCATCTATGGTCAGATCGAACTGCTGAGGGTTGAACTATTGAGGAGTAAAGGAACACCTCAACAGTTCGACCTGACCTTAGCTGATCCCCAATCTTGTCAAAGCACAAGATCAACTGTGGTGATCATTACCGCCCGGCACCCACTTGGAGGGTTTGATGCGAGATTTTTGCCAGGCACCATCAATATGAAGAAATCAAAGTTTTGCTTCAAAGAGCTAAAATATTTGGGCTTCATAGTTGGTGGTGGGAACCTTAAAACCGACCCTGCTAAGGTGGAAGCGATAGTGGATTTTCCAGTTCCCAAAACCCCAAGGCAGGTTCGGAGGCTACTTGGTTTAGCAGGGTGGTATCGGAAATTCACTAAAGACTTTTCGAGCCTGACTGCACCCTTGACGGACCTGTTGAAAAAGCGAAACGAAAAATTTAAAATGACGGAAGAGGCACTGAGAGCGTTCGAGGATCTGAAGCAGACGTTAACGACCGCCCCGATTCTTACGCATCCTGATTTTTCGAAAAGGTTTTACATCCAGTGTGATGCTTCAGATGCGGGAATCGGAGCGGTATTGCTTCAGAAAAATGCTGAGGAGGAAGAAGTCCCGATTGCCTTCTTCTCCCAAAAATTCAATAAAAGCCAGAGAAACTACAGTGTGACCGAGAAGGAGTGCATGGCAGCGGTGATGGCTGTGCAAAAATTCAGGCCGTATGTCGAAGGCATGGATTTTACCGTAATCACCGACCACTCCAGTCTTAAATGGCTCATGAGCATGAAAGACCTTAGTGGTAAGCTCGCCAGGTGGAGTCTGGTACTGCAATCCTTTGCCTTCGACATACAGCATCGAAAAGGCAGCCTGAACGTAGTTCCGGACACTCTTTCTCGGGTACATGTAGATTCTCTGGACTTAGAAGACGTGGTACCGTTAATTGATTTGAACTCTTCCGAATTTCAATCCGATGATTATTTAAGTTTAATACAAACGATTAAAAACCATGCCGATGAACTCCCAGACCTTAAGATAGAAGACGGATATGTGTACAAGCGCGCGTTTATAAATAGTGTAGGCGATGCAGTTATGCAAGAGCATAAATGGCTACTTTGGGTTCCTTCAGGCTTAACCGAAGAACTCATTAAAAAGGCCCATAATCCACCTCAAGTAGCTCACGGAGGAATAGCGAAAACGCTATATAGAGTTCGGCAAAACTTTTACTGGCCGAACATGACAGTTCAAATTCGAGAATATGTGTCTAAATGTTCTGTTTGTAAAGAGTGCAAGGCCTCGAATCAAATATCTCGTCCCCCTATCATCAACTCGTTTTGTACCGATCGTCCATTCGAAAAACTATACATTGATTTTTTGGGTCCCTATCCCAGGTCCAAATCGGGGAATGCCTTCGTATTTGTTGTGTTAGATCATTTGTCTAAATTTGTGTTTTTGAAAGCCTTGAAAAACGCGAACACTTCTAGTGTTATAAAATTCTTGCACCACGAGGTGTTTAATATGTTTGGTGTACCCCGTATAATCCATTCGGATAATGGAAAACAGTTCCTGGCGAAGGAATTCCAGAACCTTTTGCAAAATTACGGGATTCAGCATTTTAGAACGGCAAACTATGCACCCCAATCGAACGCGTCGGAAAGGGTTAATCGCTCGTTGTTAGCTGCAATTCGTTCGTATTTAAAAACAGATCAACGCGATTGGGACTATCACCTTAGTGACATCGCTTGTGCCCTGCGAAGTGCAGTTCATAACTCTACCGGGGTATCTCCATACTTTGCGTTGTTCGGGACCAACATGATTATGCACGGTAGTAGTTATGAACTAGCGCGAAAATTGAACGCGATTGCCGACAACGAGTTGTTGATTCTTCCTCGACGCGATCGATTGGAGTGCATACGAAAACGAATACGCGAAAACATATTAAAATCAAATGAAAGATCCGCCAAAACTTACAACGTACGAACACGAAAGGTAAGATACCTACCCGGTCAGGAAGTATTCCGCAAAAATTTCATATTAAGCGATGCTTCGAAAAATTTATCAGCCAAGTTAAGCCCTAAATATTTAAAATGCCGTATAATCAAACAAATAGGCAACCAAATGTACGAAGTTGAAAATCTGAATGGAAAGAAAGTCGGCATATTCCACGCGAAAGATTTAAAGCAATAAGCTCAAATATCGTCACCAGTAAACCGATTTATTTTCCCAAAACACACGAGCACAGTGCTCATATCCATTTTGCACAACCTTTTTCCAAAATATTTGTTTTTTTATGTTTCCAAAATTCCACACCACACTAGACATCAGAATTAGTAATGAGAGAAAAAAATCCCAACAATAAGCTACAAAAATTTTTGAAATATTTAATTGACCTCATCGGAGGCACCATAGACTGTATGAAACACAGAATAAATAAATATCCACTTTGTGCCTGATTTAGCATTAATTTTCCGCAAAACCGCTTTAAAATTATTTAATTCGTTTCAATTTTCAACACATAGTACCTGATTTGTAGATCCATTACGATATATGTTTCACGATCATGTTATTTAATTTTATACGCCCACAGTACCTGATTTCCAGTTAAAAGATTTTTTTGTTTCAGTTTAATTTATTTTGTTATTTATTAATTTAATTGTCTTAAATGTTAACTTATTATCTATTATTTATTAATTTTCGCTAGAGCACTTAAACACACACTAGGCTATTAGTTTTGCGTCAGCATCCAAACGTTTTAAAATGAAACTCAAAAAACTTTTTGGTCATCAACCTTCATTGAAGGTATCCTCATTCCACTTTAAAATAAAATCTGTGATTCCTCTTCTGTGATAAATCTATTAACCTATGTACCTGTACAAAAACCTCTGTGATATTAGCTTAGCTTTACGATCTGTGATATATTTTTAGTATTTATTTAGTTCCTACGATTAATTATTTCTTTATTTGCTTTAATTTATCTATCTTTTCTTATTTCAACCTTATTTACTTAGTCTATCAAGGCCATTTTCAACTAATCGAAATAGTTAAATCGACTCACCCGTATCCGTGTCATGAAGAATCCGCTGTTTTGTATCCTGTACAAGTACTTTGTGCAGCGGTCAATAACCTTGGTCATTTCAACAAGTAAATATCCAAGTAGCGAAAAAAAAAATATCCGAATAAGCAGACTAGGTTCGGGAACTAAGTCAAAATGATGTCCGCTTTGTTGCAGTAGATGGTCGTGGATAGAAATATAAATAGCCTAGAAGACAAAGAAAAGATATTATGAGCAATTGAATAAATGGGTTAGCGTAGGATATGACTAGTTACCAGTTGAGGGTGAATACATTTGTCGGCTGATATTACACTATATGAACATAGATTTATGGCTTGACTCTTATATCCGGAGGATCAACTTGCTGATGATGGGTTAACCTGACCATACATCTGCGGCCAAGGACCTCAGCATTTCAACAGGTTACATTTCTCAAAAAAAAATCCATCACGGAAGGTGAATAGGTCCTGAGTTATCTAGTTCTTGGGAATTTTATGCTCATGTTTATGGGCGTCCGGGCAGGTAAATAAAGCCTAGAAAGAAAGGAAATAAATAAATAAATTAAGTTTTTGGAGTAGGAACTAAAAAATTGCGTACCAGGTACGCATGACAAAAAAAAAAGTGTATAGCTCACCAGTATATAGTAGGTATAGACTTATAATTATACATAATATCCTATGAAGATCATATTGCGGTTATATTTAGTTTTGAAGCCCAACAATACTACTGTCTTTAAAGAGCTACCAAAGATTGGGGCCTTTCGGTTGATTGACGGTCTGTATCTCGGCTCATAGGTATATGTATCTGGAGAAGAAAATGAAAAAGCAAAGTAATAATTTTATTTTGTAATTATATATGTAAGTACTACTTACTTGATTGGGGACAATACTTCCATAAGTAGATGCATGCAGGCAACTGTATAGGGACGCGTCGTAAAGTAACCTACATATAACGGCACTCCTAGTAATGACTATGCCCGGCTCTTTTTTAGCGTGGGTAAGCTCACCACGTTTTCTGGCGTCGTTCTGGCAAAAGAATCTGAAAATGAGAGTGGATACCATATAAAAGAAACAGAAAAGTAATATCTAAATAAAATAAAGAAAATTTATGAGATTCTCTAGTAGAATAAATGAAAAATATAAACGTAAAATACTGATAAATAAAATAGCAAAATGAAATATTTAAACTTACCAAACCTCTTATGTCGTCGGCTGCCAGGAGTAGAATGAAAATGAAAATGGAATTATGAATGAAATGAAATAACCCATTCTAAATGTCAAATGATTGCGTTCCCAGTTAGAGCAAATTATAATGGGAAATTTTCGAGGGTAGTTTCGGAGACATTTTTAGTCCCCGAAAACATTGAAAGTATTCACTAAAATTCTTGTTTTTCTCTTTGAGAAAAGCAAATAAAAAGAATTTAGGGATTAGGGGCAAGAAAAAGATAGAGATTGTTTAGAAGTGATGCAAAATATAATTTGCAAAGGTTTAAGCTCACTCGCACACCTCGGGCGACCTCAGGTTTCATGATTTAATTGGAGTATATCCAAAAAAATCATGAATTTTGTTGTGGACGCCCTATCTAAACCTAAAACAAATGTGTGTAACCGGAGCCTTACATTTGGTGCCCGATCTTAGAGACATCTAGTGGTCAACCTAAGAAAGCAAAATAAGATGTAGTAGATCTAAACTGAGAAGACATGTTTTTCGAAATGTCAACCAAGGTAATGGATGGAGGAGAAATAAGATCAACTACTACATTGAAAACTGAATGGGAATTGGGTAGATTGGATCGGACGATACGAATAGAATGGGAGGACAGGGTATGAAAAAGTGGCCTGTTTCATCTCCGTATCCCGTATGACATATTAAGTCCAATGTCATTCAAATATCTGTTGGCCGTTGACAATATAAGACGCGTTTGAAATTCGGTTTGAAGTGTGATTTTTTTAAGATAATTTTTGTTTTGCCGGAAGGATAAATTAAAGATAATTACTTACTTGTGCGTGATTATAGTAGTAAAATACTTGTAAGTTGTCTTTGATCTTTTTATTGTTCTATATATCATTTTTAATATATGATTTCGTGAATAGAAAAATTACAACTTACGTGCAATATCAAATCGCTTTGGCCATACCAAATCAGATATAAATATATCACATATCAGATAAGATTTTCTAAATAAAGGCATAGAGCTGTAAATTTGGGTGAGTTTTAAAGAAGCTTTTAATTGTAAGATCGGTGTTAAGAAAGTGATTTTTATATAGGCTACAAATCTACTTATTTCAACTTCCTGGCGGTCCCAGTTGGCAGCCGAGCACTGGGCCGCCACAGCTTTATTTTATATTTCGTTTTGTGTTCTCCTTTGACTCGAGGACTGGTCGAGTGTTGAGTCCATATCGTACGACACAGAGATATTGGACTGCTTCATCTTGGTTGAAAGGTGTTATCGACTGAGGCCTTTCCGATACCTTTCCACACGGATATTTCCCTGCAACACGCAAATCATCGCAGAGGATTCCAAAATCATTCTGATGACAAACGAGAAGCTCCATCAGGTGTCAGGTCAACATCAAAGGTAACGCTTCCGAAAATAAGAAACCACCAGAGTCAACGTGAGTACCTAAAAATAAGAAAACGAACGGAGGTATTTAAGTGACAAACAAAGCCCATCAACATTTATATATATATATGTATATCAAAACATATACCTAATATATCTCAACAAAATTCTACGCTGAAAGAAGAAAACCAAGATACTTCCTACTATTTACCTCGCTAAATTGGTTAGCAAAGTATCTGTCAGATTAAGTCAAAGAAGAAAAACTACGAATATCACTGGAAGTACCTTCCAGTACTTGGATATTTTTAACTTTTCAATAACATTACCTTTTTTTTTTGTTTGTTTTAAATCAACATCGTTTTGTTAATTTTTGATGAGCGTTGAAGTGTTTATATCATTGTTTTACATCTTTTTTTAAAAATTTCATATAATAATTTAATAATTCAAATTTTGTTTGTAAGTGAACGAGGTAGTGTTTTTCCTGTTGGTCTGTCAACGCGTGTTAATTTGTTTAAGAAATTTAGTCCCCCTCCAAGGAGCTCCATGCAGGCAGGAAATTTTGAACCGCAATTTAGCCTTTCGTCTAGACACTAAAAAGGGTGTTTTAAAAGTTATTTTCTGATAGTCCTGTTAGGAAATATCTCGTCTTCACATTTTGCTTTTCATTTTCAGTTTTTGTTTTGGTTAATTGTTTAATTCTATGTTCAAGGATAAAGTCTAAATTACATATTAATTTTTCTTTAATGTTCCATAAACATATAAATTACACTATTTCCTTTTTTTTGTTTGCTAATTGCTTCATGGTGTAAATAAAACTCGCTTCACGCCATCTTGGTTGAAATTTTTGGTGTTTATTTTGATTTCGTTGGACGAAATCATGACTGTTTGAAGTTAAATTTTCAGGGGTGTGGACGGTAGCACAGTCCTTTTGGTGAAGATGGGTTGATTGGAAGCTGGTGTCATCCATATTGGGGAAATCCTTACATCGCCATGGATTTCTAGGTTGGGTGGGATGGCATCGCTGCAATAACACCAGCAGTGCCCTTGAAGTGTTGATTGTCCGTCCGCTGTCGTTTTCATTGATTATTTCCTCAGGCCTGATATATGTTTTTGTTGCAGGTGAGGTTGAGTTTCGGGGGCAAGATCCCCCCCATTCCGGCGAGCTAACTGCCGAGCATCGCAAGCAGGCCGCGTCCCCCGGAACTTGACATTCTTTCCTACCTTTCCGAACACTTCCCTTCCGTTATTTCCTATCATATCCTTTTTCCTACCCTACCATTTAACTGACCTTTCCCTACCTATCCTCTTGCTCGCAACAAATTGGAGAAACGACAGATCAACTAAGAATTTACCAAATCTTTACGTCCTTGGCAATGCAATTAATGATCATGGCGTTAAATTTGCAACGAATTGAGGATGCTATTCGCGACACATTTACTGAAGTACATTATGGAACCATCAGCCCTCTTCTGCTATCACCAGCTCAGTTGAGAGCAGAAATTATTAACATCAAAAACCACTTACCCCAGTCCCAAAAATTACCATTCGAACAAGAGGACTTGCTTCACTTCTACAAGATCTCAACATGTTGTTAATAAAAAGATAAAACCAGATATTTTAAGTATAAAAGTTATAATTTATTTATAGAAAGCTAAAACCAATCTACTTGTGGGAACGCAAAAAAACTAGACAGACTAAAAAAAAGGAAGAGTTCGTTAATTCAAAATTAACATATGTTACAGCACGAGCGCCATCGTGTTTTTGAAACTTTAACTAAACTATTGCTAAGGCGCATATACATTTTCTAGTTTCAATATTAAGGCATATGCACATTTTATAATTTCAATACTCCCACTTTTAGTTATTAGTTTCTACATAACAAACTTTATAAAACTTTAGGTAAAAACAATCTATTTTATCAAAGCAAAATTAATCAAAAATAATTTAATTTAAAATTTAAATTCATTCAAAATAAATTGTTGATTGTATTGGCTGGAACTATGATTCATCATAAAGCAAAAAGACTGGTGTTTGGCTTTTGCTAAAGGCTTCGTCAAGATATCGGCCAGTTGTTCATCCGTTGACACATATTCAAGATTGAACATGCCATCTTCAAATTGTTCCCGTATAAAATGGTAACGAACATTTATATGTTTAGTCCGTTTATGATATTCTGGATTCTTCACCAGACGAATTGCACTTTGACAATCCATGTAGAATATCGGCTTCTCAACTTTTTCTTGCAAAAACTCCGTCAGAAGATTTTTCAACCACACCAACTCTTTAATGGCGTGTGATGCTGCCATATATTCAGACTCCGTTGTTGATAACGCGACTGATCGCTGACACTCCGATCCCCAAGAAACAACACAGCCTCCCAATAAGAAAACATAACCAGATGTCGATCTCGCTGTCTTTCTGCAACCTGCATAGTCTGCATCGCTGAAGCCCTTCAGTGTAAAGTCGGTTCCACCTTTAAAATACAAGCCCATGTCAGGTGTTCCTTTGATATACTTTAAAATTCGTTTTAAAGCATTAACATGTGCTTCTGCAGGATCTTCCATGTATCTGCTGACGTTGCCGACTGCAAAACTTATATTTGGACTTGTTCCCACAGCCAGATACATCAAACTGCCAACTGCTTCACGGTACGGAAAATCAAGTTTCTTGCTGGCTTCAAAGTCACTCAAGTTCTGCGAGTTGTCCAATGGTGTTGCAACTGGATTGCAATTCTGCATTCTGAAACGGTGAATTATTTTCTCTGCATAGGCTCGCTGGTTTACGTGTATTGAACCATCAGGCTTCTGATCAATTTCGAATCCCAGGAAATATTTAGCCTCAGAAACTTTTATTTCAAATTCCTTCTGCAAATGCTCAATAACTTGAAAAATATGTGTTTCGTTCTCTGCTGCTATCAACCCATCGTCAACGTAGATAGCTAAAAGCATGATCCCATCAGCACCATTGTGAATAAAAACACAAGGATCCGAAACACTGGTTGTGAAATCAAATTTGGATATAAAAGCGGTAAATCTTTTGTTCCAGCAACGGGAAGCCTGCTTCAAACCGTATAAGCTTTTATTTAATTTGCATACTTTTCCACTGCGATCATCGAACCCCATCGGCTGCCTCATGAAAACGTCATCAGTCAGTTCTCCATTTAAAAAAGCGGTCTTCACATCAAACTGCTTCAACATCATTCGCTTCGAAGCTGCCAGTGCAAGTATGGTTCGTATCGATGTTAATTTTACCACTGGGCTAAAAGTTTCCTGATAATCAACGCCATATTGCTGGGTAAACCCTCGCACAACCAAACGTGCCTTGAAGCGCTCGATGCTGCCATCTGTTTTCTGCTTCAACTGATACACCCAACGATTATCAATTACCTTATGTTCCTTCGGCGGTTCAACCAATGTCCACGTACGATTTTTGGAAAGAGATTCAATCTCTTCCTCCATTGCCTTCTCCCACTGCTGATGATCATGTGATGTAATTGCTTCTTCATACGATTTTGGTTCTTCGTAAACTGCCATTAATGCTGCTGCATGATTTGCTGTTTCATCAAAAGATAAACGTAGGCGTGGTGGTGATACAACTTGATTTCTAAGGCGCTTTTTTATGATGTTATTGTTTATTATTTGGTCCACCGGTGTCTTAAAATCTGATTCATTTGCCTCAGCTCCATCTTCAGATTCCAAGAACACTTCTCCATCAGCCTCATCAACAGTTTGCTCAGCACTGCCAGTATCCACAATAGCCATTGCTTCTTCTACCAGAAAAACCACATCACGTGCCACTTCTATGCTGTTCATTTCAGAATTCCAAACTCTATATGCCTTCGAGTTGCTATCGTATCCAACAAAAACACATTTAATTGCTTTCCGATCTAATTTATGACGCTTCTCTTTCGGAATGTGTATGAAGACTTCAGATCCAAAAATTCTCAGATGATCAACTTTAGGCCTAACTACATTCAATTCACTTTTGTACAAAAGTGAAAAAATGTTTTGTCTTTTTTCATTAAACCACTCAATCCTATCTTTTATCTCAAGTTTTACAAAAGTAAAAGTTAGAGCGTTCCTAACTTTTACTTTTGCAGAAAAGTGGAACACAACTACATCTAAATAAACAGTTAAGAAACTGACCCATAGATGGCCCTCACATCGATAATAGTTTCTGAACTAGCCTATTCCGTGTTTGAATGCATTCAGCTCAACTCAAATTTCATACTCTTTTTCGCAGGAAGGTGTCGCTAGCATATATTTGTATTTTTCACTTTTGCACTTTTGTACAAAAGTGAAATGAATGTAGTTAGGCCTTTTCGCTTGCATGTTGAACCAAAGCTCGTACGGTGACTTATCCGGAACAGTGCTGGTTCCAGATCGGTTTAAAATATGCACTGCAGAATTCACAGCTTCTGCCCAGAATCTCTTGTCCATATTCTTCGCATGAAGCATTGTTCTCGCCGATTCAACAATTGTTCTCATCTCTCTTTCCGCACAGCCATTTTGTTGAGGCGTATATGGCACTGTGCGTTGATGGTGAATACCCATGCTTTTGAAAAACGATTTCAGCTCATCATTGACAAACTCTGTCCCATTGTCTGATCTCAGAACACGAATGCTGTGCCCTTGTTCTTTTTGTGCTACTTTCACAAAATTCTTGATGTTCTGCGCCACTTCAGATTTTTGCTTTAAAAAATAAACACGCCGAAAATGGGAGAAATCATCTTTCAGCAACAAAAAATACCTCGATCCACCAAGAGACTTTTCTTCCATCGGCCCACATACATCGGCATGAATAATTTGTCCGCACGTTTTAGAAACCTCGTCCCGTAGCTTATGACTCCCACGATGATGTTTCCCATAGACACAGGCTTCACAAGTGAACTCCTCGTCAGTGAAATCAATGCCTTTTCGTAGCAGGAACTTCCTTACATACGGCACGTGTTGATGCCCAAGTCGTTCATGCCAAATACGAAGTGAATCTTTCCTTGTCACTATATTTGCAGAAAGTTCTTCAACCTGGACAACCTTGAAAAACATCTTAAATAATTTCTCATGACGAGCTCCCACTGCAACGACTTCATCTCCACTGAACAGCTCACAAAATTTGTTGTCTGACCGCAGCACATACCCACGATCCATAGCTTTTCCTGATGAAAATAAATTCAAATGAATAACTGGAACGTACAACACATCTGTAATATGCTTCCGAGTCCATTCACTGCCATTGTACGCAAGAATATGAATATCCCCTTTTCCTTGAGCTACGATCTTCTTACCGTTTCCAACAGTAACGTTCATCGCTGCCTCCTTGAAATTTTGGAACCATTCACGACGATGACTCATGTGGTCGCTTGCTCCCGAGTCTAAAACCCAGATATCTTTATCTGCAGGAGAAAAAGAAATGTGACTCAAGAAAGCACCCGTTGATTTAGTTTTGTTTTCGTTCTGCCTTCGTGGGCAGTCTCGCTTCCAGTGTCCCTTTTCACCACACGAAAAACATGCTCCTTTGGGTTTCACATATTTCTTCGAGTTGTCCTTGGCACGGTTAGATGAATTGCCTTTTTTCGAGAAATGTCGCTTCATGACCAAAGCTTCCACGGTCTCAACTTCACCCTGCGCTTTCAGTCGAAGTTCTTCGGCCATCAACCTTGCCCGCAAGTTGGCCATCGTCTGCTCAGACGCACTAGTTGATTCCCTGGCATTGTGGAAATGATTAAACTTTGCTGGAAGTGACATATGGATCTTTGTCATTACCATGGAATCGGAGATGACTTCCTTTTGATCTTTCATCTGCTGGACGATTTCCATTAGCTTTGACAAGAAAGAAGCTATGTCATCGGATGGATCTTTTGCGAAGCTATAGTACCTCTGTTGCAAAAACAAAATGTTTGATTTTGAAGCCTGTTCATAGGTACTCTTCAGAGTCGACCACATTTCACACGCTGTTTCGCAGTTCATTATTTGCAAAAGTGGCTGCTTGAGACATGCACCAGAAATTGCACGACGTGCCTTTGCATCAGCCTTTTTCCATACAACAATACGAGTTGCATAATTTGTTGCACTAACCTCCGGAGCAACTGAAGACCCATCAACAACGTCCCACAACTCACCTGCCTCCAAATACTGCCTCATGAGGAACTTCCATGTCAGCCAGTTGGAGCCACCCTCCAATCTATCAATTTGGAAACACTCTCCTTCCATGTCTCGATACTTTTTTAAACAAAACAAAACTAAATGTTAACTATTTACTTTACTTTTTCTATTCTGGTATGGTCTGGGCCCATAACCTGTTGTTAATAAAAAGACAAAACCAGATATTTTAAGTATAAAAGTTATAATTTATTTATAGAAAGCTAAAACACATCTACTTGTGGGAACGCAAAAAAACTAGACAGACTAAAAAAAAAGGAAGAGTTCGTTAATTCAAAAATAACATATGTTACAGCACGAGCGCCATCGTGTTTTTGAAACTTTAACTAAACTATTGCTAAGGCGCATATTGGCGAATGGAGTCACGGCACCTAGCAGTCAGCACGTGAACCCTATGTGGGGGATACATTTTTTTTCATTTTGACATTCAATGTATTTCCCATAAGAGAAAACCAAAAAAAGGTCTGAAAAACATTACTTTTGGTAATTAATTTTCTATGAACACGTATTTATTTTATAGTTGCAATAGAAAAAGAATTTATGTGAGTTAGTTAATCAAGAAGAATATGTATCAAAACTTATGTATAACTTCCTATATTTTGCAGATGAAAAATGTAAACAAACCTGTATTGTTGTTGTTGCTTTCCAAAATGGATTCATTTCGTAAGCAAAATTGGTGTCACGTGCGTAGTCAGGGAAGGGGTTTGATAGACAAGAGTCAATTATGAAGATTTTTATATTATATATTTTACTACTGTTTTCTAATAAGTAAAAGCTTACGTCACCGAAACTTTGCAGTAATGTTTTTATGAAGATGTAGGTATAAAGTATTTCTATATATTTATGCATTGCGTTTGTGAATTTGTATTCTTGAGAAAAAAGGAGTAGAAATATTTGTACACTGTTTGTGCAACAGGTCAATACAATATATTTGGTGTTTAGAAACTAGCGAAGCTCATGGGGTCAATAACACCCTTTACTGAATAAATAAAATTTTGCGTTTAATTTTTTACAATTCTTATTTTCAAAATATGTACCCTCCAAAAACATCAGGAAATAATAACACTTCAATCGTGCCTGCGTCTTTTGTTAATGCCGCATTTACACGATTGGAGAACTGGCAATATAATGACCAAAACAATAACAGAAGAATGGACAAATTCATTATTTTTGTCATTATACCGGCAGCTTTTCACCAGTCGTGTAAATTCGGTATAACGAAGAAGCATTTAAAATATTTACATACTTCCAAACCAAAAAATTCTGTACGTAGGTAAAAATACTTAAACATTTTTTTTTTTGTAATTAAATTGGTAAATATATATGCAAGAAATTTTCAATCCAAACAAAAACATTACATGTATTTGAAAATCTTCATTTTCAATACAAACATAATTAACAAAGAAAAAAAAACTGTTCATGTTTTAAATAATCTTGGCTACGTCTCTGCGCTGCTTTTTTCTCAAACGAGTATTGGTGTTGTTGTTTCTCGTTGTAGAGGTAGTTTGTTTACATTTTTCATCTTAAATTTAAAGCATTTGAGGCGTCAGTTTTGATTTATTTTTTGCTAGATTTGTAAACTAACATGTTTTGTTATTCTATTGCAATCATAAAAGTTGTATCCGTTTATATAAAAGTTATTAGAAAATGTAACATGAATATGACTCTATTTTGCTTTTCTCTTATGGGAAATACATTGAACGTCAAATTGGAAAAAATTTTATCCCCCAGATAGGGTTCATGTGCTGAAATGCAGGTGGTGTGGAAAGCAACTTACCAGGTGTCAATACATTTTCTATTTTCAATATTAAGGCATATGCACATTTTATAATTTCAATACAACAACACAAGGACATGCAACTGGAAACCACCTGTTATTTGTCATACAAATTCCACTAGTTGAACAAGAATCCTTCAATCTATTTCAACTTATACCCTTTCTTTCAATTGTCAACAATACACTTCTCATCATCAATCCGGCAATAGAAATTTTAGCCATAAATCGTCACAGAGACCAATATTTTGCAATGACAAAATCTGAGCTTTAAGAGTGTAACAAGGGAAAAGACATGCAATTCTTCTGCACCAATAGAAAGGCAAAATACCACACTGGGTCACAGGCATACAATTGTGAATTTAATCTCTTCAACAACAATACCGTACCATCATGCAATGTACTAAAACCAAGCAATGATCTGATCTGGACCCAGCTGAACAGCAAAAATCACTGGATATTCGGAACCCTTCACAACATTCAACTAACTGCTGTATGTAAAACAAAACCCTTACAAATTGAACTCACTGGATCCGGCCTTCTATCAATCGAAGATGATTGTGTACTAAGAAACAATCGTATTACCATCCAAGGAAGTCAGACGAGAATCAGCTCTCTACACTCATCCTACATCAGCTTTGGAAATATCTCTTCAATCGCCAAACCCAATAATGTTCCAGCAGCATTGGAATTACTTCCAACATTTAACAAAACTCATCTAGAATCCTTAAACAATCTCCAGACTCAATTCTCTGCCATACAACACCTAGGTCTCACCAATCTAAGGGACAGAGTATTGGTCAACAACATTCATCACCACTTCGTCAGCTATTTGGCCCTCTTCCCTTCAATATGCTTTGGAATTGCAATTATTTACAAGTGGCGGAAAAAAGTGACGTCAGTTCAAAATTCCACACCGGTTCCGCAAAATCCAACACAGTACAACGTCACTGTAATATGAGAGTACAGTTGAATGTAATCCCATTCAACGCGGGGAAGTATGTTAAGCAACACAAAATAACTTATCAACATTGCTGACCTACATCGTTAACAATCAAGCAACCTACAAAACATCGCCAACGACAACAACCTACATCAACGCCGAACCACCGAAAAGTGCTGACCAGATGCATAGTTGGAACTTGAGTGCAACGATCGAACACCACATCGACCCATATACATATTTAATTTTATTTTATTATTAAATACCTTTGTAAGCATTTAGTATTAAGTATAAAAGAGGCAATTGGCCCAACAATAAATATCATTTAAATAACAATCGTTTTGTTCTTTACTTCGATCGATTTTCCCACAAGATCAGGTTTCAAGTGCCTGCATTTTGTATTCGTCAGTTCTTATTGTTTTGTACAGTAAGAAGCAATTATTTACAGATTCATATATCTTATTGTTTGTACAGTAAGATCCAACAGTATCTGAAATTTTTTTTTATTGAATGGATAGCCTATCGGTTAGATGGCCAAACGCGAGGAATTTGTCGTTGATGTGCAAACGAAATCGATAAAAAAAATATAAAATATAAACGAAATAGGTTTGTTCGTTGAGCCTTGAAGTCAATCAGGGGTCGGTCGCCCCAAATTCGGCCACCCTGGTCAGCAAATTCTGTGTTTTTTTAGACCTGAACTTGCCTCAACTGTTTTTTGAGACCCTGAAGTAAATCTGGGAGACGGACACAATCCCGAAATTCTGAATCCAGAAAACCCAAAATCCCGAAAATCCAAAATCCCGAAAACCCAGAATCCCGAAAACCCAAAATCCCGAAAACCCAGAATCCCGAAAACCCAGAATACCGAAAACCCAGAATCCCGAAAACCCAGAATCCCGAAAACCCAAAATCCCGAAAACCTAAAATCCCGAAAACCCAAAATCCAGAAAGGCCAAAATCCCGAAACTATATTGAAAAAAAGGTTACAGCCATTACTGTGACTTTATTGACAAAGTTTTAGGCTAAATTCACTTTTAAGTTCTGATATCGATAGCGATACCTACATGATAAAGTATTTTAAAACAGAACACAATGAGTACCTAACCTACACATTCACTTCATCGATACCTGATACGCTTTCGCTCCTTTCAGTTTTTTTTATGTAAAAATATTTTATTGCAGCGATAGCGTATCGGTATCGGCAAAATAGTGTGGATCTGGCCTTATTGAATCTTAATCAAACAGTTTTAACAAATTAAAAACAGTTATGTTTCACAAATCTGAATTTAAACAGAATTCCGATATTTAAATCGTCTTTAAACCCTCTTCCGAGCTTCAGCATGTTGTTTTGTATTTTGTTTTGTATATGCTTTTTAACTTTTATCGTGTTTTGCTTGTTTTCTGACTTAGGCACATTCCTAAAACTTTCGTACACTAAGTTTTTTTTATAAAAGATTGGCTTTAATTGATCATATCATTAAAATGGTTTTATTAAACAAACAAAGTAAAGAAGTACTTAATTTCGAAGTAAGTGCATGCCATCTTCATTTAAAATAAAACATATAAAAGAATATTCACGTAGTGTACATACATTTATAGGTACATATGTGGAAAATCTATGAACATACTTCGGAAACATCCTTAAAGTTCGGATTTATTTTCGTTTTCTTCTTAACTCGTTATGTTTTACTTAGTTCTTCAAAGCTAATTATTTTTCAGATGAAAATTTTAACACAGTTTTTGCCTTTCCCATACGGGTAAGATAGAACAGAAATTATGTAGGTACATCAAAAATCTAGAAATACTTTTCCTAAAATTGAAATCCCGAAAAATTATATAAAATGAAAAATTTGCGCAAATTTTTCATTTTATATAATTTTTCGGGATTTCAATTTCGGGATTTCGGGATTCTGGGCTTTCGGGATTTTGGGTTTTCGGGATTTTGGGTTTTCGGGATTCTGGGTTTTCGGGATTCTGGGTTTTCGGGATTTTGGGTTTTCGGGATTCTGGGTTTTCGGGATTGTGGATTTTCGGGATTTTGGGTTTTCGGGATTTTGGATTTTCGGGATTTTGGGTTTTCGGGATTTCGGTTTTCGGGATTCTGACCCCAACCCAGTAAATCTAGGTGTTTTGTTGGGGCCAGTTAAGTTAAGTAATAAACAACTGTCAAAGTAGCATGAGCTCTGAAGCAATTTTTTGTTTTGCTACGGGTAATTCTTTTATTTTTGAAATAGAAACTCACGGCATACACAAATTTACCTTAACAATAACAAATAGAAGTAGAAAATGGAAACTGGTTTGTTCTATTCATTTTTAAAGCAAATTTTGTTTCTTGCTTACATATCTCAACAACACAATTGAGGACCCTTTGGTGTTTTTTGAGATCCGAAAACCCCAGGTTCTCTTTAAATAATCTTGCAGTTGTCAAAAAAACCTGGGTAAACTTCAACGAATGAACCTAATGTTGAAAAAAATTAATATAAATTGAAATTGCTATTATTTTTCATTAGCTTCATAACGTTTTGTGCTTTAACAATTTAATAATTTTTTAAGCATAGTTTAAATTTTGTTTCCAAAAGCAAAAACTATAAAAATGATTTTTTATAATTGAATGGAGAATCTCGTCCCACCAAATAATTCCGCCTCTGTTATATTGAAAATTGCCATGGAACGCTCAGTGAGTTTTTATTTGGTGAGACTAACCTGTTGAGGCATTCTTACAATTCGGAAAACTGCCAGTTGGGTTTTTCAAAGCACTTTTGTTTAGATGCTTTAACCAGTCAGTGTTATAACTGTCTGTAAGGCTAATTTAATACATACACATCAAATTTTATGATTTTTACATTTTTATTATTCATATTTAGGTCTTATAAGAAATATTTAGCATCTATTATACACATTACATATTTGTTAAATTTTTAAAATGTAGAATTTGCAACTCAATCAGCGCCTGAAGATGATGAGCATGAGATTGATGCTCTGCTAACAGAAAACGCAGCAGAATCGTCAACATCAACAATTCCAGTCCGTGAAGTTTCACCAACTCCAAGTGCACGACAGTCTGAAAAAAAAACAAAAAAAAGAGTCACCACAGAGTCAAGTACAGAAAGAGTTGCAGAGAATTCTATTCCAATTTCTGGAGTCCTACAACTTATCTAACCATACAATAAAGTTTCAGGATGCTATATTGTCCTTCCTAAATAGGAAGTAAAATAAATACATATGTACACAAATGTATTCACTACATATCGCTTAATATTGTCGTTCCTAAGTACACAAATGTACAAATTTACTTATCGCTTAGTATAATTTAAATGCATGTATATATCTAATATAAATTAAATTAGACTGCATTTATAATTAAAATAGTTGTTTTTTTTATAAGACGTTTATTTGCTTGGTAATGAATAGAAAAATGCATCATTTTTGAAATGAATGTATACCAATAGCGGTTTGTGAAACAATTATTAGTGCAGCATAATGCTAAATACTTAGCAAATCGAGTAATGATTTTATTAGTTGAGAAATTTACTTCACGAGGAAAAGGATGGCTATTTAATACAAAAAATAAAAACATTTCCTCAAAATACTAAACAAAATTAAATGTACATTATACATTTATAATTAAATGGAAAATACCTAATTGCTAAAAACGTTAAAGAGATTGGGACAAGTTGCACGCTTTAAAATAAACAGAAATGTATTTAACGGAAATTAAGGAATTAATTTACTTTGTATTTTGTACTAGTAAAGTACTCGTGTTAATTAAATTAAATACATTAATTACTACGTTTTCATGCAGTGGTTGAACCTAGGTTCAACCACTTGAAAACGCGGACAGACAAAAAATCCAACTTTTAAACTCGACTCCACTCGACCAGTCCAGTTGAGTCGAAATCTTGCATGAAAACCTGGGTTGAAATGACATTACATACTACTCGCTCTTATTTTTGTGCATGTATGTGAATCACTGATCTCTATAATACACTGGATAGTGTATCGATACAAAAATATTGCTTCCATTTGAAGAATTGTTATATTATGAAGCTGACCACTTTTTTGTATACCAGTATAACTGTATAACATGTAATACAAAGATAATCCACTAAACAGACATCAAATCTCCGTTCGTTTCACCCCCCGAGATCTGTTTGCTAACATTTGTTGTGTTCATAATTAAAATTCATTCCTAATTAGTAAATGAAACGGAGTAACAAACGTAAAGAGTGTGACAAGGAGGTAAAATCATTTAAAAAAAAACGCAGAATATGCAATCGCATCCTCCTCATCATAATTATTCAATGATTTATCTCATTCCACTATGTAATTATACTAAAAAAAAATATACCAAATGCACACAGTGAATAACTTAAAGATAATAAATAATAAAACAAACTTCCACAAAAGCTTATATTTTCATATCATGGTCTGTTTCCATTTCTTCAGATACACATCTGGAAAATCGATAATAAAGATTTCGATGTTTTGCAACATCGATATTAACATCCAAAACATCGGCTTAAAAAACAAACAAAAAGTTAGTATGAAAATGATTGATTCTGCTAGTAAAATCTAGATGGAGTGACTTTCATAGTTTTTAAGTAATCTGTAACATTTGGAATTTTTTGAAAAAGGAAATTATCAAAGGATCTTTCAAACCAAATTGAAAAATTCGGAACCACAACGAAACTTCCGATGTGCAAAAAGGCACAGATATATAAGTTTACACATGAAGTGCCTATCAATTTTGTTTCCATACAATTTGTTTTGTGTTTATTTGTGCAAAAGAAATATTTTTACATCGATCTTCAAGCATTAATATCTTCGATGCTCAGCAAGACGCATTTTAAACCATACAAGTATTTGTACACACTTTTGTAAGTAAAAATATCTTGCAATATATATCGTTAGATAACAATGTACACATGAAATACTTGCAGTATTGCTTCTATAAAATCTGTGGACGATATATTTTGCAAAATACAAATTTTAGCATCGATTTCCACGCATTGAAATAATAGATGTTCAGAAAGACCCAATTTACACCAATGCAAGTTCTTGCACACAACTTCGTGTCTTGCAATATCGATATATTCCAAAAAGCCACAGAAAACAGTTTACACAAAATTCCTTGAAATATTACTGCAAAATACATATTTAATATCGATTTTCACGAATTTAAATTATCGATGGTCAGCAACACGTAGCTTACACCATGCAAGTTCTTGCGCACACGTTCGTGTGAAACAAGATTTGGAAATATCGGATTTCAAAAAGGGCAAACAAAACAGCTTAACAACATGAATTGCCTTGCAATATTGATTTTATTAAATTTTTTGATATTCATTAGTGCAAAATACATATTTTAACATCGATTTTCTCATTTCATCTATTAAAATCATTGATGCCTAGAAAGATACCGCTTACACGCGGTTTTAGCACACAAGCTTCTGGGCATCATTATTTTGCAATATCGAGTTTAAAGTTGAAATACCTTGCTTATGACTTCATATTTTTCATTTGTATAAAAACTTAAATCGATTTTGAAAAACTTAAGAAAAAATAGCCGGCACCAGAAATTTTGAAAGCAAAAATATATTAGAGCATAGCATGATGCATTTTTTGCTTTGGGCAAACAAAAAACTTAAACAAAAACACCTGAAGAAAACATCGATGTTAAGTAGCAACGATGTTTTCGGTTCGATATTAACTGACATCGATGTTTGGTCTTCGATGTTGAAATCGATGTTGTTTCAATATCGCACATCCCTATCTGGAAAATACTTTTTTTTTGTGTAATTCAGAGTCAAATTATGAAGCCGACCACCTAATTGTCATCTTCAAATGGAAGCAAAAAAACTGTTATACATTATAAGGAATACACTATCCAGTGTATTATAGAGATCAGTGGTTTGTATGAGGTACTCATTTTTCGAAATGAGGTGGTACTTTGTCCCACCTCAAATGTCCCATGAGACAAACCTATTTAAAGGGATATTTTCATTTCAAAAATTTCAATTTTTCAATAACGTCTCTTCAATTCTGTTGATCATGAAATTTGAATAAAACGTATAAATACATTTTTGTTCATAGTATTTATTTTAACAAAAAAAAGGTTTTAAATTCACTGGACATAGAACCATAATTCAATTTAAAAGGTTTAAAAAACAAAAGTTAAAACAAAAAGGTTTAAGAACAATAAAATATTATAGAAAATATTTTTTTTTTTATTTTGTTTGTATAATCTTTAAGTTAACATTTTATTTTAATAGCTAAAAAAACATTAACAAAAGGGTAAAACAACAATATAGCGCCCATTAAACAACGCAAAAAGGTTTCAAATTGACTTACTAATACAAAATCATAGTTCAAATAAAAAGGTTAAAAAAAAGAAAAGTCGAATAGAAAGGTTTAGAAAAATAATTTTGTTTAATTGTATTATTTATTAATTTTGTTTAAGTTAAGATTTTATTTAAATAAATTAAACAGAAAACATTTAAATATAAGGTCAAAACAACAATAAAATATCAAACAAAACTTTCTATCACATAAAAAAAAAAAACAATTTTATTGAATTGGATTGGGTATATAAAAAACTCTCCTTCAAACAATAACAAACCTCCTGCTCCTTCAAACAAACAATAAAGAAACCACCTTCAATTTTCAACCCTTTGCATGATTATCTGGAATTCTACATACAAATCTTCATTATTTGTTACATATTGTAGTACAACATTCGTATGTCCTCCTCCATTCTATTGCTGTTGGAGTTGGTTGGTGGAAGAGAGAATGTACTATTCTATTGAGAACGAGGCATTTCCTCATACTCAACTCATGCACCTTACACTCAACTTTATTCTTCATCATTTCCTTTCATCGTTGATCGTTCATCGACAGCGAAAAGAGTAAAGTACGAATAGTTTTTTTTCTGGACACGAAAGAGTAAGAAAAATATTTTGTGTTGCTTTATGGTGAGGTGTGAGGTAATACATTTTGTTGCTTTGAGGTGATGGGACATTTTAGAGTGGTGTATGCGACATTTTGTATTGCCTCATGTATGAGGTACCCATCACTCGGTCTTTTTATCCTGAGCTCATGGGGCCTTCACACACGGGATGATTTCTGCCGGCAGAAAACAGAGTTTATAGGAGAACGAAGTGAAAAGCACGGTATGAAGTGGCATAAAATCTTCTGCCTTGTTTGGAGTGGAAGAACGAAGTAGAAAACTAATACACATAACTTTCTACACACTGAGGTCTGCATAAAACACTAACACAATGTAAAGAGGTACATGTATACATTTTTTCTGCCAGAATAATTCATCCAATGTGTGCTTGAAGTGGAGAATTGAAGCAGATTTCTACCAGGCAGATATCATCCCGTGTGTGCAGGCCCATGGAACGTACTCCGAGCTAGCTCTGATTTAGAAAAGAAAAGAAACACAAGCTGAGCGCTCTGAGTACTCGGAGCTAAAAAAGAAAAACGCCTAATGTAGACAAATGGGTTTTAGAGGGTGAAACATATGAACGATTGGCTTCTTTATTTGATATTCTCTGGTAATCAGGCTCAAGACCGTGTTTAGATTTGTTGGTTTCACTACGGCATGACAACAGTTCGTGGGTGAAATCGGTGAGGTAAAAAGGGGAGGGTTAGTCAAGAAGAAAATATAAAAATTTGAGTGAGCAGTCACGTTTCATAACCAAAATGGTCCATTTCATTCCATTTTGTTCATTTTTGCTTGTGCGTCTAGCAGAAAGGTTTCTAATTTTCTACCTAGATAATAGGCGTTTTTCTTTTTTAATTCAGAAAAGAGCTCTGAACAGTGTCCGAGCATGTCGAGCATGTTCTGAACATCATCTGTTCTGACCACCCTGAACTATTTTTGAAATACACCTGAATACTAGCTGTCAAATGCTATGCGTTCAGCATTGAACTCAGTCTGCTCAGTCATTTTATTCTGAGCTCATAGAGCGCGCTCTGAACAAACTCTGAACACACTCAGAACGAAAAAAGAAATACAAATTTTTAGCTCTGAACGCTCAGAGCTAAAAAAGAAACACAACTTTTTGTTTGACAGTTCAGGCTCTGCTCTGAATTAAAAAAGAAAAACCCCTAATGTGGTTGGACGAGATCGAGAGCAGAAATTCTCATACGGCGTCCAAAATCAAATGTTCCAATTTGCAAATATTCCATGAGTGTGCAGAAGTACATTGTGTGGAAACTACAAAGTGTATACACGATATGACTTTTCAGTACGTAGTGAAACCAACAAATCTAAACAGAGTCCAATAATATTTTTTTCCGGTTGAACTTTGACGTTTATGATTTGACAAATGAACCGAAATCTCGATTTCAAGCAACAAGATTTCAAAATTTCATATTTTTCATTTGTATAAAAACTTAAATCGATTTTAAAAAACTTAAGAAAAAATAGCCGGCACCAGAAATTTTGAAAGCAAAAATATATTAGAGCATAGCATGATGCATTTTTTGCTTTGGGCAAACAAAAAACTTAAACAAAAACACCTGAAAAAAACATCGATGTTAAGTAGCAACGATGTTTTCGGTTCGATATTAACTGACATCGATGTTTGGTCTTCGATGTTGAAATCGATGTTGTTTCAATATCGCACATCCCTATCTGGAAAATACTTTTTTTTTGTGTAATTCAGAGTCAAATTATGAAGCCGACCACCTAATTGTCATCTTCAAATGGAAGCAAAAAAACTGTTATACATTATAAGGAATACACTATCCAGTGTATTATAGAGATCAGTGATGTGAATACATATATTCATAATGTTGTAATAGCTTAACGCAGCACTTTAAATAATTTTTTTTTCGACACTCGCCATTTCTTTTTCACAAATATTTTTCTTCTACTTATTACTTCTTCACTACTACCAACAAATATTTTGTCATTTCAACTTAACTTCAACAACTGGACGATCCAACCACAGTGCATGTATACCTAGGTCGAAAATTCAACTCGACCAAAACTCGACCATCCAACCATACATGAAAACGTAGTAAATGCCATTCATTTTTCTGGAATCTCAATACCATTTCAACTCAACTCTAAATGGAGCACTCAACTCAAGTAACGAAAAACCTGGGTTGAATATTCGACCCTATTTCAACTCGAGCTTTCGATTCTGCTTGTAAACGTAGTTAATGACAGCCGAGGCTAACCATCTGTAATGTTCATCATCTCTGATTGAGTTTTTTTTTTTTTTTGTTTTTAACCGTAATTCGTAAGAAAGCCTTTCAGTTTTGATGTCGTCCAATTAATAATGTATTAATTATTTTGTTGTATTTATTTTTATTTTTTATTTATTTATGTACAAAAGATTTATATATTTCGACAAAAATATTTGTTTGATGTCCATTAATATTGAGTTTGAAGCAAAAACAAAATAAAACGGAGCATAATTTGTGGCTTTACTTTCTTGTTTTTGAGTTGTCGTCATCAAAACACCAATGTTCAACACTTTCAAGCAAACGCCTTACAAGAAATGTTTATAAAGGTATTGTTAATGTAAATCAGTATGAATTTGTGTGTAGTGTGGTTTAACGGGAATATCATATTCTTTTTTCTGCAAAAAGTGTAAATGAACTTGCATTCTGTATGTAAATAAACATTTTGTTGGGAAAAAGTTACAAAGATTTTTTTTTGATATTATAATTTATAATATACATACAACAACACTAACAACGCCTATCCTTCCTGGTTCTCGCTGCCTGTTGACTACCCAGTCCCTCCGACTATCGTTAACATCATAATATCCGAAGGAAATCACAGCTTCAAATAGTGGTAAGACCAGATTTATTTCTAAAATTATTTTTTCTCATTCCTACCTACATAATCGACAGTTTGCCATTAGTTTTGTCATATTTTTGTTTGGTTCTTTTCTTTGTTATGTTTACGTTTTTAGTGCTTTTTTTGTGTTGTTTCTATCTACAAACGAAGTAAAAAGACCAGCGAAATTATTACGACTAGAAGCAGGTGTGTCGCTAGTTGTAGCTTGCCTTTTTTTGTTTTTCTCAGTCAATTAGCTATAGATTCATTAATAAGCTCAATAACAAAAAGGCTGTTGTTTGATTCAATTAATAAAACGCCTTCCTATTTTAATGTGTGGAGATGAGTATTGATTCAAAGATCCATCGATCAGATGTTGGGTTAATAATAAAAAATTAAAAAGGTTTAGTCTAGTCTAGTTTTAAAGTTGGTGATAAGTGTAGTTTCATTCAAAGCTTACCGCCGTGTTGATTCGAAGCACAAGAGCCAGTTTTAGCATCCTTGAAATTATCAATAGGCGTTTTTCTTTTTTTTTAAATTCCGAATAGAGCTCTGAACAGAGTCCGAGCACGTCGAGCATGTTCTGAACTTCATCTGTACAAGTGTGAAGTGTGTTCTGAACTCTGAACTATTTTTGAAACACACCTCAACACTAGCTGTCAAATGCAATGTGCTTAACTGGCCGAACAGAATGGTGTAGCTGTAGTTGTCGCGTGTAGCACTGTCAAAGTAGAAAGATACAAAAATAGTATACAGTGCCACAATGAGAAGCTGTAAATGTAGCAAGGAATGTATGGTGTAGCAGAAGTTAAACTAAATTCAACTCTTGCTACCAGCTGCAGCTACGTTCATTCTGTTCAAGGGGTAAGCCTAGTACGCTGCTGATGCGAAACGAAAAATCCCATACAAAAATGACACAACGAAATCATAAACTAAAAATTTAGTTCTACTTTTCGTTCTGCAGTACGCTGTTCGATGAGCGAAATTGATAATTGTAGCAGATTATTTGGAGATGTCTACACTCCTTTTTCGCACTCAATTAATTACCCAGACCATTTATTGTGTGCGAAATTTGTGTTTTTTCGTGTTTATTTTTGTTGTTCTTTTCATTCCAGCATTGCTGCTTGTGATTTTTTTGCATTTGCTGTTGTTTCAATTTTTTGAATTTGTGCAACTGTCAATGAATATTTCGTTGTCTTGTTGGAGACCAACTAAAAATTTCGTTTCGCATCAGCAGCGTACTAGGCTTTAGCATTGAACTCTGTCCTTAGCCTAGTACGCTGCTGATGCGAAACGAAAAATCCCATACAAAAATGACACAACGAAACCATAAACTAAAAATTTAGTTCTACTTTTCGTTCTGCAGTACGGTGTTCGATGAGCGAAATTGAAAATTGTAGCAGATTATTTGGAGAAGTCTACACTCTTTTTTCGCACACAATTAATTACCCAGACCATTTATTGTGTACGAAAAAATGACATTTGTGTTTTTTCGTGTTTATTTTTGTTGTTTCTTTCATTACAGCATGGCTGCTTGTGATTTTTTTGCATTTGCATTTGTTTTAATTTTTTGAATTCGTGCAACTGTCAATGAATATTTTTCCGCTTCGTTTTCGTAAGCATTTCGTTGTCTTGTTGGAGACCAACTAAAAATTTCGTTTCGCATCAGCAGCGTACTAGGCTTTAGAATACAAAATATAAGGAAGCGCGATTGTTGGAAAAAAGTGAAGCATTTTTCATGTCCCTGATTACTGGCTGAACAGAATAGAGTGCTGCAACTGAAGCTGCAGCTGCAACCGGGATAGCTGTCAAAAAGTGTCGTACGTGATTTTGTTTACGCGCCCACAATGCAGCTGTACAGCTTTCTGACATTTTAGTATCGAAAATTTAGCTTAGTTTAGTTTAGATAGTTTATTTAGCAGAACTCTGCTATTAAAATTCAATTTTGTTTACAATTTTTAAACTTAAGCCTAGTACGCTGCTGATGCGAAACGAAATTTTTAGTTGGTCTCCAACAGGACAACGAAATGCTTATAGTCTAAGAGCTACCAGCCACTTTGACTAAACTACGAGACACAAGGCTACAACTTTGTGTATGCTTGATTTGGGACTAGTTAAGTATGGAAACCACGGTCTGGAAGGGTTGCCGTGGTCGAAAGGTTGCCATCTGATTTTTCAAAATGCAAAAAAAGGGTCAAAATTAACCTACTCGCACAAGGCCGCAACTTATTTATAATTTAGTTTATACATTCTTATGCATGGAAAAACTTATGCCAGACGGGTTTGGCGGTCGAAAGTGCTTGCCAGACGAGCCTAAAGCTCTTAAAGATTAATAAAAGATATTGGATAACTTGAGAAATTTGTTAGGCACAACGCTAAAACTTAGTGTATTCTTTATTCGTGAACAGATTAGTCAAAAAATAAAGATCTGAGAAAATACAAATTAGGTTTGCAAATTTGACAGTTTTTTTTAAATTTAAGAAAAAATGAAAAAACAGGATATTTCTTACAATACCATCTTTTAAGATTTGAGGCCCGTCTCGCAGGACCTTTCGACCGTCCGTCCGGTCTGATATATTTTTTTTTTCATATTTAAAAATATTTTGTTGCGAGGCAAAGGGGAGAGGAATAAGGGAATGGACTGGGTAGGATAAGGGGACTAGGAACTAGGAACTAGGAAATTGGGATAGGATAGGGTAGGTAGGGTAGAATGACTAGCGCGAGGGCGGTGGCACGCTGGCGACGCACGGCTAAGCTCGCCGGATGTAGGGGGGGGTCTTGCCCCAGCGACTAGTCCTCACCTCCAACAAAACTCATTCATGCCACTTCAATACTTCTTATCGAGTCCTAGACTCGAAAACCCCTTTTTGCACACCGAGAGCCTCGCTGGTGTTATTGCGAATTGGCCTTTCCCTACCCAACCTGGAACTCAGTTGGCTTTCGATTTTGAGCTCCCCTGATCTCATTTCGTTGATTGCCTTCATGTCATGATCAAAGTCGGATTACCCACCGGAGTTGCCGCAACCCCTTTCCACACCCCCCAAGAAATAAATTTAGTGATCCATCGTGCTTTTAAAAAGCACAGTCAAAACGCATGGTTTGGCGCGATTCACAAATTTTTATTCACAGGACTAACGCTTATAAAAAATATAACTTAACATGGGCTTGTTGCCCCATATTTAATTCGATTCTTTAATAATTCTAATTTAATATTCAATAAAAAGTTAAAATGAATAAATGGTTAAAATAAATGGATAATATTTAAAGAAAAAACAGCAAAAACAAAATTTAACTACCCCAAATGCCCTACAGCACCCAAGAACTCCCAAGGAGCACGGAGTATTACCCTGTACCCAAACGGATTAAGGAATTCCGTTCCTTTTACACCTTCTTTTCGGTGTTCCGCGAATCCTAAAAAAAACGTTTTTCCTACCTAGATTGAGCTCACTATAGGTATCTTCTTTATCCTAATGCAGGCTCGCGATTGCCAAAAAAAAAGGTACAGGAGAAAACACTCGATCGTCCCTTGTTCGTGTTAGGGAAGCCAATAGGCGAATTTAGTTGAAATAAATTTATAAAATAAAGCATTCAAAAGAAATTTGAGGTAACTTAGTTGAAAAAAAAAGGAATTTCGTTGAATAAAACAATAATATATTAATAAATAAAAAAAACAGACGAAACACTATCACGCCAAAAAAATACACAGAACATAAATCCATCCAGCGCCTTTCCAAAACGGGTGAGCTTCGCCACGAGAACGCCCTGGTAGCTGGGCTTCTATCGGGTTTTGGTCTGGTCCGTTAGAGCTCGAGGTATTCGCCGTGTAACTCTTAATATGACACCTAACTTCTTAGCTTTAATAGTTCTATTATATCTTTAACTTTGGAGAGTGCCTAGTGAAGCTGGCTATGGGGCGTGTTTTGTTACCATATATGCGTATATAGGTATGTACATTGTACATATGTATAAAGGTCGGAGTTCCTCTGGCAGGATACTACCGAAATAGGGAATATTTTGTTACTTGGTTGGTTTGGAGAATCCCACAAACCACAGATACTCCCAAGAATTTGATGTTGTCAGCATCCGTCGATTTTTCTTAAAAATGGCTCTGGTGGTGTAATAATTTTTGTGGCTGATGGAGACACGGTTCTCTTGGGTCGTCTCCACCTTTCTTTGTGTGCTGCACCCGCCAATGCCTCAACTAGGAACTACGACCCGAGAAAAGAAAACCTTTATTTAAAATGCCTTATCTCATTCACAATATATTCACCTCTCACTATAATGTTGCAAAAATTAACTTAACTCGGATTTGATATTATTTTATCTTCCCGCAAAATCAAGAAAAAAAACAATCTTCACTGCGGAACTATTTAACTTCTAGAAAGGAATTTGTCCTTTTCCCGTGTTATTCCCACCACGACGGATAGCTGACTAAACCTCCTGATTTTCTTATTTGGTTTTTCTTCTATAATCTCCACCGCCAACCTTAATATATCACCTCATGCCAAATCTGACCAACCACACGGTCCTAGCAAAATCTGGACATATGGATGTATTTGAAACATATGTTCAAATACTAACGTCCATTTATGACCTTTGGACTTCCTATTCGGCCATCGAGAAAAAATCTCAACTTTTTCTCAAGGTTCTGTCTTCGACTAAACTAAAACAACACCCTCTACGGATCGGAATAGGAACCACTCTCAAGTTCGAACAAAAGTGTAAACAAATAGCTTTGGCACTTCGAAGAAAAAATCAACTCGACTTTCGGCTAAACAAAAAAACACTTTGTACCTAAACGCCATCCAGAAGATTTATTTGTTTAAAATATTTAATAATTAGTAGAAACTAATATTTTCGGTTCGCTGTGTCGCGCCTTAGTGAGATGCCAGGTAAATTTTACCAAAAAATATACCCCTCGACCTTTGGCCTCCTCACAAACACTCGAGTGAGTATGTGACTCTATTTGGGACTCCTCGTCATCCCTTTATCCCTAAGGTACATCCATATGATTCCTCCGAGGTACCGATGGTTGGTTCAAAATCCCTTACTACGATTCATTGGAGTGGAACCGTGAAAAGGACTGTTGAGGCAAGCATCAGTAGACATAACCGCGGAGCCTTCGTTGTGCTTTCCTTTGCCCACTCGCAGTGCACATGCGAGCATTTCAAAGAAGAGCCAACGATCCCGGTTACCCTCGGCCGAATCAAATGTTCGGGAATGGTATGACAGGTGTCTATATAAGAAGGTTTTATAATACAAATTCTATATACTACTGAAATAAATCAGCCAAGTAGAAGACTTAGCATTAAGGATTGGACTTGTTGAATTATTGATTCAAAATAGCTTTTTATGGCCTTTAGTCCTATAAATTGGCGTTTCCTTCGGCTTACTCACTTGAACTCATCAGTGACATAGTGAAGGCTTTGTCATACGCGATTTATATTAAGTTCAGTTCAACTTACATGAATTTTTCAACGAAAATCCACTGTAAACTATATCCAACAAGATAAGAATTCCTAATCATTAAGCTGGAAGTTTTTTTGCCCTGGGCCAGGCATAGTTTCTATATAAGAAGGTTTTATAATACAAATTCTATATACTACTGAAATAAATCAGCCAAGTAGAAGACTTAGCATTATGGATTGGACTTGTTGAATTATTGATTCAAAATAGCTTTTTATGGCCTTTAGTCCTATAAATTGGTGTTTCGTTCGGCTTACTCACTTGAACTCATCAGTGACATAGTGAGGGCTTTGTCATACGCAATTTATATTAAGTTCAGTTCAACTTACATGAATTTTTCAACGAAAATCCACTGTAAACTATATCCAACAAGATTAGAATTCCTAATCATTAAGCTGGAAGTTTTTTTGCCCTGGGCCAGGCATAGTTTCTATATAAGAAGGTTTTATAATACAAATTCTATATACTACTGAAATAAATCAGCCAAGTAGAAGACTTAGCATTAAGGATTGGACTTGTTGAATTATTGATTCAAAATAGCTTTTTATGGCCTTTAGTCCTATAAATTGGCGTTTCGTTCGGCTTACTCACTTGAACTCATCAGTGACATAGTGAGGGCTTTGTCATACGCAATTTATATTAAGTTCAGTTCAACTTACATGAATTTTTCAACGAAAATCCACTGTAAACTATATCCAACAAGATTAGAATTCCTAATCATTAAGCTGGAAGTTTTTTTTGCCCTGGGCCAGGCATAGTTTCTATATAAGAAGGTTTTATAATACAAATTCTATATACTACTGAAATAAATCAGCCAAGTAGAAGACTTAGCATTAAGGATTGGACTTGTTGAATTATTGATTCAAAATAGCTTTTTATGGCCTTTAGTCCTATAAATTGGTGTTTCGTTCGGCTTACTCACTTGAACTCATCAGTGACATAGTGAGGGCTTTGTCATACGCAATTGACAGGTATGACAGGTGGTCACAACAAACCTCCGGATATGCAAAGGACTTGCCCTTTTCAGAGACGGTGAACAGAGCAACCTGGAATACTATGCACCTACACGTTGGGGATTATCCCACGCCATCACAGCCGGGCAAAGCCTACCCAATTTCTCAAGTCTAATGTTAATCTCAAGATTATGTTCAGCCTGCACAGGTATTGGTGAGTTACTTTTGTCGAATTGCTTTCCTTATTCTTACCCTGGATTTCCCTAGGTCTTCTTTTTTTCTCAAGTGCGGCTAACTGGCACGTCATAAATTTTCCTTCATCTTTGGCCTTAATATTTGTAGGATCGCGTGGTGAGTTCGGTATTTGTTTTGAGACTGGTTATAGTCATAGACTAATTTGATAATTACATAGGTATACGTTTTATAGGGATCGTTAGAATGTGTCTACTTATTCAACCACCACGCCCTAAGGATTTCCGATTTATTTATTTTTAAGTTAGTGCGTTTGATTAGTCTCATTTTTGGAAAATAAAAACTTAAATCTGGGATCATTTAAGCTCTCCATTTAATGGACAACAGAAATTTGTATATCACGGGCTAAATAACCAAAACTTATTTACTAACATGAACTACATTACTTGGAAAATTTACGATTGAATCCAGAGCACATACATAATGTGTTTACATACCTGCACCGAATTCAATCATCCAAATTAGTTATTATTTATCCCTTTTTTTTATATAACTAAGTACATTGAGGTCATGTTCCCGGAATTAGCCATCCTTTACTGGGATCTTCGGGGAAAATAATTAATTATGGAATCATTTTAAGGAGCAGATATCAGGACGAAATAGTAGTTTTTGGTTTTTCCTTTGGAACCAAATGATCTTCACTTTTCGGCCTTCTAGTAAATTGTTTACAAAAACTTGAATTCTTCCGATGGATGTACAATCACCAATAGCTTAAATACCTAGTTTAGTGGGTTATAGTACCTTCTAAGCGTTTCTTAATATTAGACCAGGCGGTTCTCGGCTTCCTTATGCTTTATGTCCTTGGCATGAAAGATGCCTATCGGTTTGCCTGAAAGGTTTTCTAATTCAAACATACTCTTCCCAACCGGCCTAACTATCCGGCATTTTACCCACTTGGGACAAAGTTTCGCGTTCAAATACTTTGATGTATCACTCAGAACAAAATTTCGCTTATATACTTCTTGTCCAGGGGTAAATCGTATTATGCGGGTCCTCATGTTGTAAACTTTCATACTCTTTTCGTTGGCCTTGTGTATTTTTTCTTTCATTCTTTCTCGTATACACTGCAGCCTGCTCTGCCTCGGAAGGGTCATCAGCTCACCGTCCTCTATGGCATTCAATCGTTTTTCAAGCTCATAGCAGCTGCCATGGACCGTCATATTGCATCCGAACAACGCAAAATATGGGGACACACCAATCGCTGAGTGTACTGAACTCCTTAACGCTGCTGCGATGGTGAACATCCCAGTCACGTTGATCGTCCTTAATATATGATCTAATAGCCGCCAAAAGAGTCCTATTGATCCTTTCCGAGGCGTTCGACTGCTGCGCATAGTTTGCCGTTCGGAAGTGGCATATGCCAAATTTTTGCAGTAGAGTCTTAAATTCCTTTGCCAGGAACTGCTTCCCGTTATCCGAATGGATAACTTCGGGTACTCCAAACGCATTAAAGATGTCGTTTCTAAGGAATTGTATCACGCTGCTGGTAGTTGCCGATCTTAATGGCTTGAAGAACACATACTTAGAAAGGTGATCTAGGACGACGAAAACATACGAGTACCCTGCTTTAGATCTAGGATAGGGTCCTAAAAAATCTATATAAAGTTTTTGAAACGGGCGCTCGGTGCTATAACTGCTGCTAAAAGGAGGTCGAAGAATCTGATTCGTAGCTTTACATTGTTTACATACGCTGCAATTTGAAACATAGTCTTTTATCTGAATGGTCATATTGGGCCAATAGAAATATTGTCTAACGCGTTGAAGGGTTTTCGCGACCCCACCATGAGCGGCCTGGGGCGGATCGTGTGCTTTCCTGATTAGCTCATCGGTCAAGCCGGATGGCACCCACAGTCGCCAACTATGCTCTAATACTGTTTCGTCGCCATATGGTGGAAGTGAGCGTTTATAAACAAATTGATCTTCTACTTTCAGATCAGGAAGCTCTTCGGCGTGGTCCTGGACGGTAGATATCAGACTTTTATATTCGTCAGACTGAAATTCTCCTGACTCCAAGTCCAATAAAGGGGCGGTGTCTTCTATAGCTAAAGTATCCAGATGTGCCCGAGAAAGGGTGTCTGGCACGACGTTGAGCGTTCCTTTTCGGTGCTCTATGTCGAAGGTGAAGGATTGCAAGTCAAGACTCCACCTGGCTAGCCTGCCATTAAGGTCTTTCATGGTCATAAGCCACTTCAGGCTGGAGTGGTCTGTTATAACTGTGAAATCCATCCCCTCGACATAGGGCCTGAACTTTTTAACTGCCATAACCGCTGCCATACACTCTTTCTCGGTCACACTGTAATTTCTCTGACTGGAATTGAGTTTCTGTAAAAAATACGCTATAGGATACTCTTCCCCAAGGTCATTAATTTGAAAGAGTACTGCCCCAATTCCTGATTCCGACGCATCGCATTGAATGAAAAACCGTTTTGAAAAATCGGGATGAGAAAGTACCGGAGCCGTGGTCAGAGTATTTTTCAGCCCCTCAAATGCTACCTTAGCTTCATCCGTCATTTCGAATTTCGTTTTCTTTTTTTTCAGAGTGTCCGTGAGGGGAGCGGTCAGAGTCGAAAAATCTTTTATAAACCGCCTATACCACCCCGCTAGACCAAGTAGCCTTCTTACTTGCCTAGCGTTTTTCGGCATAGGAAAATTCACCACCCCGCTAGACCAAGTAGCCTTCTTACTTGCCTAGCGTTTTTCGGCATAGGGAAATTCACCACGGCCTCGACCTTCAACTTCCCACCACCAACGATGAAACCCAAGTACTTCAGTTCCTTGAAGCAGAACTTGGATTTCTTAACGTTGATGGTGAGGTTCGCCTTTCTCAAGCAGTCGGCCACTTGCTCCAGCAGAGTGATATGGGTCTCAAAGTCAGGCGCTATAACGAGCAAGTCGTCCAAATACACGAATACATTGTCCCTGAGCCGTGCAGGAATCACCTTATCCATCAGACGGCATAACCTTTGGGCTGCATTACACAACCCAAAAGGCATTACCGTAAACTGGTATAAGGGTCTTCCCGGTACCGCAAACGCAGTCTTTTCCCTACTCTCCTTCTCCAGCGGTATTTGCCAGAATGCTTCCTTCAAGTCTACACTACTTATAAAGTAGGTATCTGGCTGACGACTGATAAGCCCGTCGATATGGGGGAGAGGGTTAGCGTCCTTTTTGGTCACCGCGTTGACCCTACGTGAATCCAGGCAAAAACGATACTTAGTAGTATAGTTTTCACCTGGCTTCCTAATAAGGACAACGGGCGAGCACCAAGGACTCCCACTCTCCTCGATAACGCCGAGCTTAAGCATTCGGTCTAGCTCTTGGTACAAAATAGCTTGTACCGCAGAAGAAACAGGATAGTGACGCTGCTTGACAGGAACCGCATCTCCGGTATCGATGACATGCTCCATTGGCGTTGTCTTACCGAGACCATGGCGGTATATATCCAGTATTGAGACAGAACAAACTATATTTGGCGCTATCTGAAATGCCTTCCAAAAATCCACGCCTAAATACAGTTCCTGATCAAGACTAGGAACTAGAAAGAATATAATAGAGTGGTTTTGGTCTTTATACACCACCCCTGTTTTAACCTTGCCGACAATTTCCTGACTTTTGCCGTCGGCTGTTTTTACTCCTGATTTGTAAGCTTGTATAGTAATTCCATTTTCCTCTACGAAGCTTAAGCAGTTCTTTCCTAGGATACTAACACTTGCCCCGCTGTCCAACAACCCCAGAACTTCTCTGTTAGCAATTTTAATCTTAGCATATGGACGGGGATCAGTGTTAGTATCTACTATTGTCGAGTCTATATTCTTCCGAGTTTCTCTTCTTCTCTTGTACCTCAGCCGAGTCTTCAAAATCCTGTCCCTAGCCAATTGGTATTCCCGAATCCTAATGTGTAACGGCCTGCTAACTGAACTATATCTGTTTTTTCCTACCTTCTCATCTTTATTTCTTACTAATATCTTAATATTTGTACCTACAGATTGAGATTCTGCGTTACTCCTGGTTGCATTTGGGAAGTTTGGGTCGAACGTGACTCCCCCCGTGCTGTCACGTTCCTGGATCCGTTTCCCTGGTTACAGCTCCTGCATTTGGGCGTAATGACACTATTTAATTAATATACTTTAAAATTAACTATTTTTTATGTAGCAAATAAGTTTATATTTAAAAAGATTAATACTTAGCTCAGATTTTATCTCAGTTGGAAGGCTATTGAAGTAGTTAAATCCCAAATACATTACAGAATTTTGAGTACTACTTCTTACACATCTACTTTGCCTCAAGTTGTCATTGTTTCGCAAGCTATATGGTTGCACCTCACCAACGTTGACAATGAACGATTGTAGATAATCCGGAACCAAATTATTTTTCATCTTATATATAAACATCATTGCACTATATTTAAGTCTTTGATCCACATTCATCCAATTTAACACACTCAACATCACTCTAATTGGTGTATAAATATTCACTTTTAAAATAACTCTCATTGCTCTGTTCTGAAGTAACTGGAGCCGATTCATGATTTCTCTTTGACAAGCATACAACAACGTTGAACAATAATTAAAATGAGGTAACACAATAGCATTATAAAGAAGCAAAGAGCTTTCAAATGTCAAGTCACGTCTAATTCTTCTTAAAAACCCAATCTTTTTAGCAATCTTTGTACACACATACTTTCCATGCTCCTTAAAGTTCAAGTTTGAATCCAAAATCACACCAAGATATTTAAAACTGTCTACATATTCAATAATGCTTCCATCCATACATACAGATATTGGTTCAACCACTCTAAATTTCATACACTTTGTCTTTTTCACATTCAGTTTCATCTTATTCATTTGAAGCCACTTGTTTAAGTTACTTAAGTCTGCATTCATGAACTCTAATAGAACATTTGCATCCTTCCCACTTATGAAAATTAAATTAAATTAAATTAAATTATCCCACGCCTCTATCCCCCCCAGATCCCGCGCGCGCTGGGGTCCATTTACACCGAGTATGACGGCAGCTTCGATTGCAAGTCATATCGGAACTTATGCCTAAAAATTGCTTTAAGATCAAAATAAAGAAAGCTTATTATGTTATGCTGGTGACAGAATAACACAAAAACTTCCTTCCAAACGCGACACGACCATCAATGAGAGAAAAAAGGTTTGGGTCTGCTTAATTCAAGCAGTTAGAAATAAGAAAAAAAGTAAAAAAAGGAAAAAATGAAAAATAGGATCAAGCTTAAGCTGATATATAATGAAAAAGTAAAAAATAAAAAAAATAATATAAAAATAGCGAATAAAAAAGTCAAAATTGTAAATTTAAATGAAATAGCGTGCAAAATCATTTGTCAGTAAGTTGAGTTTTTAGTTTCAGTTTCTCTTTGTATTTAATGTTACTACATTATCACTATATAGGTACTACATTAATTATTAAGATTAGTTATAGGAAAAACCATAAAGAAGTTTTTTTTGTGTGATCTTGCTATGATTATAATCAAAAATATTTGAACTAGAATTCACTTCCCTCAACATTCTTGTAACTGGTTCGTTTCTGCCATAATCAGTTCTGTGAGGAACTAGATGGAATTGGGGTAAAAATCTAAGAAAGTGTGAGTTGATGTTAATACTCATTACCTCTAGGAGGGCAGAAGAATCAGTAGCACCAGACAGAATTTGATGTACAAAAATTATATCAGCTACTTCACGACGTTTTTCGAGAGATTGTAAATTAATGAGCCGCAGCCGATCTTGGTATGGGGGTAAGTTGTAATTGTCAACCCATGGGAGTCCCCTAAGAGCAAAGCGGAGGAATCTACGCTGTATTGCTTCGATTCTTTTTATATGAACAAGGTGAAACGGGGACCATACTTGGCTAGCATACTCAAGTAAAGGTCGTACAAAGGTTGTATATAGAGATTTCGTAACGTAAGGATCTGAAAACTCTTTAGACCAACGTTTAACAAAACCAAGAGCGGAGTTAGCCCTAGCAATTATGTTGTCATAATGAGATCTGAAATTGAGCTCGCTGTCACAAACAACACCTAAGTCCCGAATGGTTGTTACTCTAGAAACAAGGACATTATTTATATAATAGTCCCGTGGTGATGAGCGTATACGTTTGCGGGAATATGTGATTGCTTGACATTTACTAACATTAAGCTCTAAATTGTTTTTTTGACACCAAACTAAAAAATTGTTCAGGTTATTCTGCAGTGGTAAAACATCGCTAGATGAAGAAATTACTCTAAAAATTTTCATATCATCCGCGTACGTCGAAAGTTCTGAATGCCGAATGACAGATTCCACGTCATTGATTGTCAGAATAAAAATAATTGGACCCAGATGGCTGCCTTGTGGGACACCGGATTTTGCAATGAAAGGATCTGATGTTGAAGATCGAAACAAAACCTGATATTTACGATCCAATAAGTATGATTCTATCCATTGAATAAAACCAGGAGGAAATCCTAAAGCTTTTAGTTTAAGTGAGATAATTTTATGTGAGATTTTGTCGAATGCCTTGCTAAAGTCCGTAGCAATAACATCAACTTCGCTTTTATTCTCTAATGCTTTTAATGTATAGGAAACAAATTCTGTTAAGTTAGTGGTCGTAGATTTACCTTTAAGGAATCCGTGCTGTTTGGTGGAAAATAATGATTTACAATGGAAGTATAAGCAGGCGAAGACAATACTTTCAAAAAGTTTGGGAATGCACGACAATTTGGCAATTGGCCTATAGTTCGCAACATCTGATTTAGAACCTTTTTTGTGAATCGGAATGATGAACGAATCCTTCCACATTGATGGAAAAATCCCTAGAGAAAGAGATTTTTGGAAAAGAGTAGTCAGAGGCTGGGCCAAATTCGCTGCACATTTCTTCAAAACAATTGCTGGTAAACCATCTGGGCCCGATGAGAAATCATCCTTGAGATTATTAATCTTACTGACCACATCATAAACATTAATATTTATAGATTCTAATGAGGTTTTATTACAGTTATTTAAATAATAAAAGTAATTGGAATCGGGCTCAAAATTACTATCGGAAAAGGCAAGGCTGAAAAAGTTCGCAAATAAGTTAGTTATAATTTTGGAATCATTAGAAGAATGGTCTAAGTAATTAAGAGTAGCAGGATAGCCATCAGACTTTTTCTTTGAATTTATGAATTGCCAAAACCGTTTGGGATCTGAGATAATATCGAATTGCATTTGGTTAATATAGGCGTCATATAACAGTTTAGAAAGATTTGAGAATTCATTATACGCATTCAGATAATGAGAGTAGTCACTTTCTGTTCTAGATCTTAAATATTTTTGCCACAGACCATTTCGTGAGTTTCGGAGTGAACGCAGCTCCCTCGAATACCACGGAGGTGAAGACGATGTACATTTCCTGGGTGCATAAGGTACAGACAAATAAAAACATTCAAAAATTGTTGAATAAAAGTTAGTGGTTACGGTATCGATACTATTGTTTAAACTAGAATTCAATATTAAATCAAAATCTATATTACTCAGAAGTTCATTTAGTTTGGTAAAATCTACTTTACGAAAATTAAAACTATATGTTGTGTCATCGGACTCGATAACAGTATTTTCATGCTCATAAGCAAAAGTTACAGATAACGGTGGATGGAAAAGGTCAATAGTGGAAAGAGCTAGGCTACTTTCCTCTGCTATGCAGTTAATAGCATAATTACATAATTACAGATAACGGTGGATGGAAAAGGTCAATAGTGGAAAGAGCTAGGCTACTTTCCTCTGCTATGCAGTTAATAGAGTCATTAGAAAATATGAGGTCAAGTTGTCTATTCAAATTGTTCTTCACATCACTAATCTGTTGTAGGCCAGAATCCGAAAGGTTATCAGTAAATAACATTTCCTTTTGAGTTGTTGCGTTACAAGAAATAAAATGAGAGTTATCATCAGATCGCGACCACGTGAGATTAGGAGGATTGAAATCACCAAAGACTAAAAGAGCGTCATGCACCTCCATGGCATCAAATAAAGAGTCAACTGCATTAATCAGATGTTGATAGCAGTCAATTGGACTGCAAGGTCTCAAATAACAGCACAATACGTAAATAGTTTTTAGTCGGGCTTTGATTTTCACACAAATCAATTCGATATTATCGGTGTTAGGAATGTTAAATAAGGAACTATCATAATTGGAGTGAACAGCAATAAGAACCCCTCGACCAGTCGGTTCTCCCAAGTTCAGAAGACCATCCCGCCGATAAACATTAAAATCTGACGTAAATCGTAAGGCATCATCCGCAAATAGCATAATTTTACAATATTTCAACGCGTATTTTATATCATTTATATATAACAGGAAAAGCAACACTCCCAAAACTGAGCCTTGAGGGACACCAAGGTCTACACTCAGTGGTCCAGAAACAGTATTGCCAACCTTTGTTCTCTGAGTTCTTCCTGTTAGGTACGATTTGAACCAGTCCAGCTCCTTGCCTCGTATTCCATACATTTCCAATTTTTGCACCAATATATTTCTATCTATCGTTTCAAACGCACGCTTAAAATCCAAAAATACCGCGATAACCGAATTATCACAATCAATTTCCTTTCTCCATTCATACAATAACCAATTTAAAGCTGTTTCACAAGAATGACCCTTTCTGAAACCAGATTGCTCTGGTATCAAAATTTTATTTGCTTCCATATAAATTTGAAGTTGACTGGCTACCAACCGCTCTATAATTTTTTCAAATGTTGGCAACATATTTACTGGGCGAAACTCCTCGCATTTTACCGTATTCACCACTTTTTCAACCGGAATAATTGTTGTTTCCTTCCAATTGCTTGGAAATATTCCAGTATACAGCGAGTTGTTTATAATTTTTAGTAGCACTGGACCAATGATTTCGATTGAGTTTAAAATAATGTCTTTGTTAATACCACTTAAATCCTTCTTGTTATTTAGTTTTTTAATCAAAGAAACCAATGATTCCGCACTTGCATATTGGAAAAAATACACTCTATCAGTAAGCTTGGGGAAATATATGGACAAAAGGGAATTGAATCATTAATTTCTTTCACACTATCAATAAAATAAGAGTTGAATTTATTTGCTATTTGCACTTCTTCACTAAAAGATTCTTGACCAAATTTTACAGCTTCAATATCTTTGCTTTTACAGTTTTTAATTATTAAAGATTTAATCATTTTCCAAGTTCTAATTTGACTACCACAGTTTGCTTGTATTTTTCGACGAATGTGTTCATTCTTAGCTACCGAAACCTGTCTTTTATAATTATTACGTATTATCTTATATCTTTGCCAATTAGCGATATCATTGCTGGAAATTGCATTTCTAAACGCATTGTTTAAGGGACAATAATTATTTCGAATATAACAAGCTATTCTACAATCAGACATTTGGTATGCCCATGGGCAACCCCCTTTCACCGACAATAGCAGATATTGTTCTAGACGACCTACTCGACAACGTTATTGAAGATTTAAAAAAAGAAAACATAGAAATCAAGTTCATCACTAAATATGTGGATGATATATTCGCTATAATTAAACAAAAAGATCAAGACCAAATTTTAAAAACACTGAATCAGTACCACACAAAAATAAAATTCACAATAGAAGTAGAAGAAAACAACCAAATACCATATTTAGACACATTACTAATAAGAGAAAACAATAAAACAATATTCAACTGGTACTCGAAACCTACATCATCGGGGAGGAGACTTGTTAACTTCCACTCAACGCAATCACTAGCTCAAAAAATTAATACCGCAAAAAATTTAATAAATAAGATTTTTTACCTTGTGATGAACGATTTCATGAAGAAAACAAATACAAAATAGTAACAATACTAAAAATGAATAGCTTTCCACGGTACATTATTGACAAACTTATAACGAAAAAACAACAGAAAGATAACTCGAACAAAAAAGTTTTATTGAACGCAGACGGCAACGCTAAAATATTTGCCAAAGTTCCTTTTATTCCAAACTTGACAGAAAGTAAAAATCTCTTCAAAATAATAGGAGCAGAGAACAACATCACGTTCGCACACAAATCCAACGAAACTCTTAACAAACTGTTCACAAACACCAAAACACCAATTCCAAAAGAGCTACTAACCGATGTTATATATGAGATCGGTTGCAATGGAAAAGAGGGCGAAGATTGTAACTTGGTTTACATCGGCACGACTAAGCGAGCACTAGCTACAAGAATGACAGAACACAAGAGAGACATAAAAAACAAAAGAGAGTAAACGGGGTTATCGCGACACATCTTAGAGACTGGACACGAAGCTGACATCGACAATGCAAAGATATTGGACAAAGAGAGAAGAGGAGGGACGAGGTATACTTTAGAAAGCCTACGAATTCAGCAGAAGAGAACTACTTCGATGAATTTAAAAGAAGACATTGACGGAACCAATTCTGTTTACAACATTGCCATATTGTGATATTTATGTTTGTGTTAAGAAGTTTAATTTTTTTATTTGTCAAGTTAAAATATTAAAACTGTGCCGTTTGTTGATGTTGAATGTAGGGATCGATGCAATTTTTTAAATTTAAAATGCAATAAAAGTAAAGTAAGTTTGGAAATATTATTTGCTAATTTAAAACTAAATATGATACCGAATTTGATATTTTTGTTAATATAAAATATCCACGACGAGTAAAAATTAATTTAATTCGCGGACGCAAAAAAATAACAACCCGACGGCAGATATAGGCAAACGAAAACAAACAGGGAAAATGGAAGAATAGGAAAAGTCAAATGTCAGGTTTAAGGATAAACTTAGAAAATGGTAAGATCGTAAAATTGGGGTGGTAGTAGATTTCTTACGACCTAGGCTCGGAATGTGTTCCAAAAGTTGCAAAGCGAGAGAACACTGGTGCAGATCTTCTCGGCGCAACTTTGGAGAGAGAATCGGTTATGCACGAATGTTGGGAATTTTGACTCGAGAGTGAAAGTTTTCACTTAATGATGTCAATGATCCTGGAATTTGAAAAATTAAATAAAGAAGCTTTAACTTCTGCAGATTTTCCAATGTCGGTTGGTGATAGGAAAGAGAAAGAATTGCCGAATCAAATAATAACTTTCGCTTGTGCTAAGCAGTTGACGATTTTTCGTTTTTTTTCTTAAATCTCAAAGTCACGTCAAGTACATATATTACATAGGTACTTATCAAAATTTATTTTACTTATATTTAACTTTTAAAATAAAATAATTATTGGTTTAGAACAAAAAGTTCCAAGTGGTGAAATTTTCACAGAAAGTTATTTCGATACGGACCCGTGGGGTCGAAAATATTTAAATCTGATAAAGCGAATTATACAGGTAAAATTGTGTAACTTTTCTGGTGATTTCTTGCATTTAAGAAAATTATATTTTTTAAAGGAAAATCCAAGGCGGTTGAAAATTCAAACCACCACCAATTTGAATATCCGCCGCTAAATCGCTAACGCTAAGAAGTTTTCCGGGAAAAAGTCCTGATTCCTAAAACCAATCTACCAGGCGAACAGGAAAAATATCCATACAAGTTTCATTGCGGGATATATGAAAATCTATATGTACCTACGTACATATAAAACCTTACAACAGCTTTTACATATTCGTATGACCGTTTTGCCCTTCCGAAATATATAACCATCTTAGCCTAGAGGGTAGCGCCATCAATTCCTAACCGAGGGTTCAAAGGTTCGATCCCTCGCAACGCCAAAGCCAAAAATTAAAATCAGTTATTTTCATTATTTTTTTTTATTTTAACGTAATTTTTTTTTTATTCGATTACTTAATAAGCAGTGTTAATTTCATTAATCGGTTTTCTCGCGTTGATGATATTTAGAAAAGTTTAAGTTTCAAAATTGAATCGCGAAACGTAAATTAAAATCTCAGTCCGCGTATTATATATATATATTTAAAAGTGATATATCGTTGCAACAAAGTGCAACTAGTACAAAAAAAAAAAACAAAAGGTATTCATCTCTAACTACACACCGTTGCAGTGGCCACTTCATCAGGATTTTAGGGGTGAGTTTTTTTTTTTTATTATACCACTATATTGCTTATCACTTTATTGATAAAAATATATATATCTATAAAAAAAAAGAGGAATAGTACGCTGATAGAGGGGGGGGGGGGGGGTTTTGAAAGGGGGACCAGTGTTAATTTAAAATCAAAGTGACATAAAGAAAGTTAAAAGAGGATTTGAAATCCCAAGTAGTTAATAAATCGAAGACGATTTAATTGGACAAAAATAGGTTTACTTTTATCAGCCGCAGGGTTGCCGAAAGGATGAATTAACACTTTGATTAGCATTATATAATTTTAATTTTTATGATCGAATAAAATTTTTGAATTTGCTAAAGATAATAATTTAACTATTATTTTCATCATGAAATAAATTATTGTAACTATAAGTAAAGTAAGAAATTATGCTCTTTTATTTTTATGAAGTGTTATGAACTCATTCAAAATGACTTTTGAGTAAGTTCGTCTTTTGGGATGAGAAGGATGAGATGAAGAAAATGACGTAAGAGAGGGGAGAAGAAGCCATTTTAAGGGGTTGCTCTAGCGAGGGATGCAACCAGGTAGGGAGGGTTAAGAACAAATTTCTCGCGCATCACTAACATCGGGATGCAGTCTGGCATAGATAAATTTTTTTTTTGTAGTGAGCTGAAGGTCCAAGAACCATGACCACCGCTGAGCTAGGGGTTCGGATTGCCAGCAAGGACCAATAGGCAAATCAGCCCGCTACAAAATGGCGCCCGCAACGTGGAGCCCACTATCTACTTAAGATAGTGTGGCTAAAGATTTTTAAGAGCCAATTCTTTTTTTTTTAATAATTAGTTTCTCAATAGTTTTTTTTTTAAATCTTTATTTCAGTTACTTTTCAACAATTTTAAATTTTAAATTTTTCCGTTTTTTTTTCTCGATTTTAACAGATCGATTTTGGCTACATCTTTCTCGTGAGTCCCGGTTACTGGGTGAAAAGCACTTGGTACCGCGTTGCCATAAGAAAGATGAAACCATACAACCTAATTATATATTATATACATATGTAGTAAGACAAAGTGTGGGATAAAAGGTCCGAGTCTTTGGGTATCGGTATTACAGACACCCAAACAGCAGGATACGTCAACCCACATTTTAAGCGAAAGCTAATCATTGGAAGAGACATGTAGATGCGAGAGGCGTCTGTGGAGATCCTTCCATAAAGTTTTTTTTATTATTTCTCAAGTTTGCAGATGCCTTCACCGATGAATAGTTCGTCGGTAGTTGCCCTGTAGATGAAGAGAAAAGTTAATTTTTTGTAAATTACTAGTTTCAATAGTTAAATTCATTCATTTAGTATATTTTAATTTTGTTTTGCTCACTTTTTTCGGCTCGCAGTACTACGGCTTCTTCTCCTTCAGCATTTTGTCATCCTTCTTAAATCAAAATTCTCATCCCAGCATGATTTTATGATATTTTTTTTATTTTTGAAATTCATTTTGGAAAATTTTCAAATCTTTTAAGTGAGTTTTCATATTTTATGAAATTTTAATTTTAAAAAATTCACTGCATTTTTATTACTTTTATTAGAGTTTTATATGTATATTTTTTTTAAATAATTGGTTTTTGGTTGTTTTGGAATCAACGGTTTTGGAATTCGAACAAGGATTTTTATTTGGAATCCTGATTTTAGTTCACCAAAAGAGAAAAGTTTTAACTACAGTTTACAGTTGATTTGGGGTGATTTTGATTTGGTTTCTGGATCATTCTTTTTTTCGGTTTACAGCTGGCATTGAGAATTCAGATATATATATTTTTTTTTTCGGACATTGACTTTTTTTTTGGAAATTTTTGCTTTCGAGTCAAGGTTAACATTTTACCGTAATTGATCTACTCTTGGATGTTGAGTGGGGAGAATTTGAGACGGTTGTTTTTGAAAAGGCATGAGTAGGCGTCGGATCTCGCTTCACGACGAGTTAAGTGCTATTTACGCGCATTCTGAGGCTAGATTCGAGGAATTTTACCAAAGGTTTCGGAATACCATCGATCGTTTCGATTTAGAAAATTCCTTCAGTTTTTCCGAAAATTTGAATTCGATAGTTACGAACTTAACTTCAATTATGTCGAACGGGGGTAATTCAGCAAACGATAGTGAAGAGTTGCAGAATGGTTTGCAAGATGAGGGTGGTTCAGGACGTGGAATCCCTGCAAGTTCTCATGGAAATGATCCAACGGAAGAACTAGCAGCTAGGATCGAAAGGGGGATGATGGAAAATCAGGTTCGGTAATTTCAACAAATGGATATGCTAAAATCAAACCAAAAATTAAAAATTCTTGATTTGTGCAAGAACACCGTGAAGTCCAGTATAATTAAATATTCAATATAATTAACGCCTTAATGACTTCACCTTTATCGTAATGCACTTTATATTATGAAATAAAACACATTAATTTAATTTGTATGCATTTCGGCAATTTCGAATGCCATCTTCAGCAATTTTTCTTTTTATTGACTTTAAACTAATTTACTTGTACTTGTGATTACATTTGTTTTGACTTATTAGACATAGAAAGATAGGTAGGTATAAAATATGCATGTCATCATTTTTGATTTTTACATTAAAACATTTAACATTTAAGTTACAACATTAAGTACAAACGTTGGATGCTTATGAAAGCATTTACATGCATAAAAACAAAAACATAATGATGAATACGATGGAAGCTCCGATTAGGTCATCTCTTTTCAACGTTTGTACTTAATGTTGTAACTTAAATGTTAAATGTTTTAATGTAAAAATCAAAAATGATGACATGCATATTTTATACCTACCTATCTTTCTATGTCTAATAAGTCAAAACAAATGTAATCACAAGTGCAAGTAAATTAGTTTAAAGTCAATAAAAAGAAAAATTGCTGAAGATGGCATTCGAAATTGCCGAAATGCATACAAATTAAATTAATGTGTTTTATTTCATAATATAAAGTGCATTACGATAAAGGTGAAGTCATTAAGGCGTTAATTATATTGAATATTTAATTAAATGGATATGTTTATGGTAAACGTAATCAAGAAACTAGAAAATTTACACATACCAGCTCCAGCGCAAAATACTGCGTCCGGAGATAATCAGCTTAACGCTGGCACAGGTGCAGTTGGGGGTATATCACCCGACGCTTTTCCACCAACACCGAGGCCTAGAAATTCCATCTCTCCGTCGATCTTTAGCACTTCTGAGTTCTGCAGATTAGATAGATGGAATATTAAATATGATGGCACTGAGAATGTTAGTGATTTTCTTTTTAAAGTCGATAGAATGCAGAAATCGTCATCCTATAGCGATGAAAAGATTACAGCAAATTTCCACATTTTGCTATCGGGAAGGGCCAACAAATGGTTTTGGGCCTTCTTGCGTAGAAACCCCGATGCAAAACTAGCTGATGTGAAGACCGCTATGAAAAAAGAGTTTGGTCGGTTAGAAAGCGATGTGGAGATTTACATGAGGTTGCTCACACGAAAACAAGGGGTCAAGGAGACGTTTGACGATTTTTATAGCTCAATTGTTTTTCTGAACGACCGGTTGAAAGAACCTTTTGATGAGCGGAAAATGGTTGACGTTATTCGTAATAACGCTAGAGATAAAGTTGGTGAGATGTTGTTAGCAGCTGACGTAAAAACTTTGGAACAGCTGAGAAATAAAGCCAGAGAAGCCGAAAGGTTCTTGGCGAAGCGAATTTCTTCCCAAAAATCAGTTCATGAGATCTCAATCGAAGATCAAGAAGAGATCGACGAAGATGGTGAGGAAATCGCGGCCATATCGGCAAAACGAAAGCCTGTTTCGACCGCCAACTACGTTTGTTGGAATTGCGACGAAAAAGGGCACGCCTACCATTTTTGCCCTTCGCAAACCAGAAATTTATTTTGTTTTCTGTGTGGTGCAAAAGATGTTAGCACAGTTCAGTGCGGTAAGCACTCGGGAAACTCGGCGAGGGACGAAAAGAAGAGTGGGGAAGTTCGTCCCACGAAAAAGAAGTCCGAGCACCCACAGAATTAGTAATCACACCAAACTCGGATTCTAGCGCAAAAGCCTCGGACGAAAGTTTTCCAGTTAAGATCTTGGAACGGGAGAATCCTATCAGTTCTCTTAGTCCTCAGTCTCATCCTGTTGAAACCTACGCGCTAAAGTCTCTTCACGAGCGAAAACAAAACTACTATGAAGCTCGCTCTCGAATTTTCGGGAATAATAGTGGTTTTGCTAGCGCTCACGTAAAAAAATGTCGACGTCGGTTTCGAAATCGAAAGAAATTTCAAAAACAGATCGTAGAAACTATTATCTCCTCAAATAGAGACGGCAGGATGTATACGGATGTCTTGTTAAATAATGAGTCAGTTCTTGGCTTGTTAGATAGCGGGGCATCCATATCTGTGCTAGGCAGGGAGTGTTGGGATTTAGTGAAAAGAATTGGCGTGGAAGTAAAGCCATATAAAAACGTTGTACGGACTGCTGATGGCAAGTCTCACGACATCGTAGGATTTTGTGATATCGAAACGAAGTACAATGGCATTACGAAACGCCTTTCTTTTTACCTGATTCCCAACCTCACGCAAAAGCTGTATTTGGGGATGAACTTTTGGCGAGACTTCAACCTTATGCCACAAATAAGCGAAATTCAGGCCGACTTCGGCATTAGTAAGGAAGAGGTCAACTTTAAGGATGAGGCTGAGTTAATTAAACTCTCTCCCGAGCAAAGCTTCCAGCTGGAAAAAACCAAAAAGTTATTTCCTAACTTTGTCGTGCTAGGGCTGGGTAAGACACCGCTTGGTTGTCATGTGATCGACACGGGAAACGCAGTTCCGATCAAATCCCGGCATTACCCATTGTCTCCGGTTCGTCAGGACGAAGTTTGCAAGGAATTGGACCGTATGTTAGAGCTTGGGGCTATCGAGGTTAGTAACTCACCTTGGAGTTGCCCTGTGGTTTTAGTAAGAACCAGGCAAGGTGCGCCTTTGTCTGGATTTCCGAAAAGTCAATGCAGTCACCGTTAAGGATGCGTATCAAAGACACGCATTTTATAACTGGGATCGACTTGAAAGATGCCTACTGGCAAATACCTCTTGATGAAAAATCGCGAGATAAAACAGCCTTTGCAGTACCTGGTAGACCGCTTTACCAATTTAAAGTTATGCCGTTTGGTTTAAGCAATGCTGGCCAAACTATGAGTAGGGTCATCGATCAAGTCGTTCACTACGCGAAAATGTTTTTGTCTACCTAGACGACTTGTTAATTTGTACGGCTGATTTTGAATCTCATATTCGGATCCTTAACGAAGTGGCTGCTTGTCTTCGCAGGGCAAATCTAACTATTAACCTTGATAAAAGCAAGTTCTGCATGCGGGAGATAAAGTATCTCGGGTACATTGTCGGCCAAGGTACTTTAAAAACTAATCCTGACAAAATCGAGGCAGTGGTTAATTTTCCCGTCCCCTCGACCCTAAGACAGGTTAGGAGATTTCTAGGCCTAACGGGCTGGTATCGTCGGTTCATTAAAAACTATTCTGATCTGGCAGCTCCCTTAACGGATTGCCTCAAAAAGAAAAAAAAGTTCGAGCTTACACCTGAAGCTCTGGAGGGGTTCAATAGACTGAAGACTGCACTTTCCTCGGCCCCGGTGTTATCGCAACCCGATTTCACTAAACCGTTTACTATCCAGTGTGATGCGTCTTCGGAAGGAGTAGGTGGTGTTCTTTTTCAATTGGATGAGAACAACAACGAGAGACCGTTAGCGTACATGTCAAAGAAACTTAACAAAGCTCAGAAAAACTACACGGTTACTGAGCAGGAATGTCTTGCAGCAGTCCTGAGCATACGAAAATTTAGGCCCTACGTTGATGGATTACCTTTCAAGGTCATAACAGATCATTCAAGCCTGAAATGGTTGATGTCGATGAAAGAGCTGAGTGGAAGACTCGCTCGATGGAGTTTGGAGCTCCAAGGTTATGATTTTTCAATTGAACATAGAAAGGGATCTCTCAACGTAGTGCCAGATACTCTATCTCGTATGGATATGGAAGAGATTTCTGCCAAAGTAACCGTGGGAGAACGTGAGCTCGATGAGTTTTCTTCGGCATTGATATGTGGTGAGATTGATCTCGACTCCGTTGAATTTGATTCGGAGCAATATACCCAATTGAGAAAGAGCATCGATTCTAATCAATCTGCGCTTCCTGACCTAGTTGTGTCGGGAAAATTTATATACAAAAGAGTTAGGTTCAGGACTGGTGATGTGAACGAGGAGGATTCGCTTTGGCGCCTATGGTTGCCGGAAACACTTACTCGCAAATGCATTGAGTTGTCTCATAATACCAAGTTGAGTTGTCATAGTGGTTTTGCTAAGACATATGCTCGAATTCGAGACAAATATTGTTGGCCTAAAATGGCAACGGACATCAAAACATTTGTAAGTGAGTGTGAAACGTGTAAAATGGTAAAAGCCCCAAACGCAATTCTTCGACCTCCTATCACCAAGCAGATTGTGACTGAAAGACCTATTCAACGGTTATATATCGACTTCTTGGGACCATATCCACGTACGAAGCAAGGAAACGTGTATGTTTTTATTGTATTGGACCACTTCACAAAATTTGTTTTCTTGAAAGCGATGTCTAAAGCTACGTCTTCAAAAATAGTGCACTTTCTAGAAACTGAAATCTTTCACACTTTCGGCACCCCTGAATTAATTCACTCCGACAACGGACGTCAGTTCGTATCCCATGAGTTTCAAAACTTCATGGCGAACTATGGCATAAAGCATGTGCGAACGGCTTTGTATTCACCGCAGGCTAACAATTCCGAGCGGGCCAATCGAGGTGTCTTGAGTAAGCTTCGAGTCATGATATCAAAAGAGCAAAACGACTGGGATGTGCATCTATCAAGTATAGCATGCGCTTTGCGATCAGATATGCACGATTCTATCGGTTGTCAACCGTATTATGCTCTTTTCGGGCAAAATATGATATCGCATGGCTCTACGTATCGGATACTACGCGATTTAAAAGCTCTCGAAGACCCGGAAATGTTAGCCCTGCCCAAAGCACCTAAAACAACGTTGGCTAGACAGAAGTTGTCGGAAAATTTATTCAGGGCACACGTTAAGTCAAGAAACACTTACAATTCACGGTCCAAACCTGTGGTTTATCGGGAAGGCCAAGAAGTGTTCCACCGAAACTTCGCACAAAGTAATTTTGTCCAGGGGGTCAATGCAAAACTGCTCCCAAAATTCTTAAAATCCCGCGTGCGAAAAGTCATAGGCAACTGCATGTATGAACTGGAAACTAGAGCTGGTAAACCCATAGGCATATTTCACGCCAAGGACATACGGCAGTAAGTAGGTACCCTGCAAAAAAAAAAAAAAAGAAAACACAAAGAATCGATTTTAAGTTGAAAAATATTCGTTGCAACTTATCTGTTTTTTGCCAACATCTTCAGGGGTTTTTTTATTAATTTATTAGACTTTAGTCGTCAAGTTACATTTTCAATAGGATTTGATTTTAAATAAAAAATTTAACGTATATATTGCACTATTGATTTTTGAACGTGATACTAATAAATATTTAATAAATTAATTGACAAATGGACAAAACAGAGATTAAAACTAGTTATCACAGACTATATAAGTATAGTCTGTGATAACTAGTTTTAATCTCTGTTTTGTCCATGAACGTGATACTAATAAATATTTAATAAATTAATTGACAAATGGACAAAACAGAGATTAAAACTAGTTATCACAGACTATATAAGTATAGTCTGTGATAACTAGTTTTAATCTCTGTTTTGTCCATTTGTCCACTATACTTATATAGTCTGTGATAACTAGTTTTAATCTCTGTTTTGTCCATTTGTCAATTAATTTATTAAATATTTATTAGTATCACGTTCAAAAATCAATAGTGCAATATATACGTTAAATTTTTTATTTAAAATCAAATCCTATTGAAAATGTAACTTGACGACTAAAGTCTAATAAATTAATAAAAAAACCCCTGAAGATGTTGGTAAAAAACCAAACGAAACGTCGGGAAAACTAATGAATTAGTCTTTTAATTGCTTTAAAAATAAACGATCAAAAAGCCCAAAATTAATATACACAATTTTTCGATCTTGTTTTGCCGACGGTAAAACGACACTTTCAGAAGATTTCGATTCAAATGTAAACAAACATAATTTTTTTTTATTTTTACCGGCAGTTAAGCCACCAAGTTAATACCGTAGGAATTTATGCAAAAAAATTTTGTTTACAATTTTTTTACCGCACCGTTTTCATATTTTGTTTTTTTTTTGTTTACTTTTCGTCTTCCGCACAAGTCAATCAACGGAACCGTCACCGTTTTGAAGAACAAATGAACGTCTCGCACTCCCGCATTTAGCAATTTATAGAGGGGAAATTATCTTATAATATACCTTTCTCTTTCGCGACCGACAGAGAATTATTTTTAATGTTTTTATTCGACACTATTTTCTTTATTTATGAACATTAATTTTTTTTTTTGCCTTGATATCGATTCATTTTCCTTTTTTATGATCACTAACTTTACATTTGTAACACCGTAAATCCGTATGGATCTTATGAAGGATTCTATTCATTTTTTTTTGTTTCCACACTGGTATTCCTTTTCCCTAAGCCACTGTATTTTTGTTGTTCATTCTTTTTTTTGCACTCCGGCCGATAGGATTATTCGTGGGTTCATTTGCATATTTCAGATATCGGTATATCTGAAAAAAGCAAAGCCCTGATACCGAATTTGATATTTTTGTTAATATAAAATATCCACGACGAGTAAAAATTAATTTAATTCGCGGACGCAAAAAAATAACAACCCGACGGCAGATATAGGCAGACGAAAACAAACAGGGAAAATGGAAGAATAGGAAAAGTCAAATGTCAGGTTTAAGGATAAACTTAGAAAATGGTAAGATCGTAAAATTGGGGTGGTAGTAGATTTCTTACGACCTAGGCTCGGAATGTGTTCCAAAAGTTGCAAAGCGAGAGAACACTGGTGCAGATCTTCTCGGCGCAACTTTGGAGAGAGAATCGGTTATGCACGAATGTTGGGAATTTTGACTCGAGAGTGAAAGTTTTCACTTAATGATGTCAATGATCCTGGAATTTGAAAAATTAAATAAAGAAGCTTTAACTTCTGCAGATTTTCCAATGTCGGTTGGTGATAGGAAAGAGAAAGAATTGCCGAATCAAATAATAACTTTCGCTTGTGCTAAGCAGTTGACGATTTTTCGTTTTTTTTCTTAAATCTCAAAGTCACGTCAAGTACATATATTACATAGGTACTTATCAAAATTTATTTTACTTATATTTAACTTTTAAAATAAAATAATTATTGGTTTAAGCCTAGTACGCTGCTGATGCGAAACGAAAAATCCCATACAAAAATGACACAACGAAATCATAAACTAAAAATTTAGTTCTACTTTTCGTTCTGCAGTACGCTGTTCGATGAGCGAAATTGAAAATTGTAGCAGATTATTTGGAGATGTCTACACTCTTTTTTCGCACTCAATTAATTACCCAGACCATTTATTGTGTGCGAAAAAATGACATTTGTGTTTTTTCGTGTTTATTTTTGTTGTTTCTTTCATTACAGCATGGCTACTTGTGATTTTTTTGCATTTGTTTTAATTTTTTGAATTTTTGCAACTGTCAATGAATATTTTTCCGCTTCGTTTTCGTAAGCATTTCGTTGTCTTGTTGGAGACCAACTAAAAATTTCGTTTCGCATCAGCAGCGTACTAGGCTTTAGAACAAAAAGTTCCAAGTGGTGAAATTTTCACAGAAAGTTATTTCGATACGGACCCGTGGGGTCGAAAATATTTAAATCTGATAAAGCGAATTATACAGGTAAAATTGTGTAACTTTTCTGGTGATTTCTTGCATTTAAGAAAATTATATTTTTTAAAGGAAAATCCAAGGCGGTTGAAAATTCAAACCACCACCAATTTGAATATCCGCCGCTAAATCGCTAACGCTAAGAAGTTTTCCGGGAAAAAGTCCTGATTCCTAAAACCAATCTACCAGGCGAACAGGAAAAATATCCATACAAGTTTCATTGCGGGATATATGAAAATCTATATGTACCTACGTACATATAAAACCTTACAACAGCTTTTACATATTCGTATGACCGTTTTGCCCTTCCGAAATATATAACCATCTTAGCCTAGAGGGTAGCGCCATCAATTCCTAACCGAGGGTTCAAAGGTTCGATCCCTCGCAACGCCAAAGCCAAAAATTAAAATCAGTTATTTTCATTATTTTTTTTTATTTTAACGTAATTTTTTTTTTATTCGATTACTTAATAAGCAGTGTTAATTTCATTAATCGGTTTTATCGCGTTGATGATATTTAGAAAAGTTTAAGTTTCAAAATTGAATCGCGAAACGTAAATTAAAATCTCAGTCCGCGTATTATATATATATATTTAAAAGTGATATATCGTTGCAACAAAGTGCAACTAGTACAAAAAAAAAAAAACAAAAGGTATTCATCTCTAACTACACACCGTTGCAGTGGCCACTTCATCAGGATTTTAGGGGTGAGTTTTTTTTTTTTATTATACCACTATATTGCTTATCACTTTATTGATAAAAATATATATATCTATAAAAAAAAAGAGGAATAGTACGCTGATAGAGGGGGGGGGGGGGTTTTGAAAGGGGGACCAGTGTTAATTTAAAATCAAAGTGACATAAAGAAAGTTAAAAGAGGATTTGAAATCCCAAGTAGTTAATAAATCGAAGACGATTTAATTGGACAAAAATAGGTTTACTTTTATCAGCCGCAGGGTTGCCGAAAGGATGAATTAACACTTTGATTAGCATTATATAATTTTAATTTTTATGATCGAATAAAATTTTTGAATTTGCTAAAGATAATAATTTAACTATTATTTTCATCATGAAATAAATTATTGTAACTATAAGTAAAGTAAGAAATTATGCTCTTTTATTTTTATGAAGTGTTATGAACTCATTCAAAATGACTTTTGAGTAAGTTCGTCTTTTGGGATGAGAAGGATGAGATGAAGAAAATGACGTAAGAGAGGGGAGAAGAAGCCATTTTAAGGGGTTGCTCTAGCGAGGGATGCAACCAGGTAGGGAGGGTTAAGAACAAATTTCTCGCGCATCACTAACATCGGGATGCAGTCTGGCATAGATAAAATTTTTTTTTTTTTGTAGTGAGCTGAAGGTCCAAGAACCATGACCACCGCTGAGCTAGGGGTTCGGATTGCCAGCAAGGACCAATAGGCAAATCAGCCCGCTACAAATAGTAAAAAAATTGTTAATTTGTATTTATATATATATGTAGACATAATAAACGCCCCTGAAAGATGCTGAGAAACTCCAGCGAAACGTCGGGAAAAAACTTTATGTACGTGTTTTAATTTGCATAATTAAACAAAATTGACCAAAAAAGCCCAAGAAAACATTAAAACTATTAAATCTAAATAATTGGTCACATTAAAAAACTCAGCATTGATTTTTTGTTGCTTCATCCTCCACAGTTCGCCGTTATACCACTGACATTCCACATCCACACTTATCACTTTTTCAACAGTCATGGCCTCACACGTCTCCTCAATTTTATCACTAAATTGCATTGTAAGATCACTAAAATTTTCAAGATTATATAATTCAGCAAAGTTTAAGTCATTTAAAAGTCTATCAAATTTAGCTTTAGAGTATTTCAAAACTTTTCTTTTTTGTTTTTCACATTTATAATTGATACACTCAACTTCAATCCTGATGGTTTCATGGTCAGTCACCTTAAAGTTTTTATCGACAAATGCATTAAATTCCGCCCTTTGATCATTTTTTACTATGACGTAATCAATTAATGTTCTTGAATTTTCAGTAATTCTTGTAGGCTCATTTACTATTTGAGCATCCCCTTGATCAATAATTAAATCACACATCTTCTTTTTATTATTATCATTCGCCATTAAATCAATATTAAAATCACCAATCACTATAATATTTCTTTCATTTTCTAAATGCTCCGCATACAATCTCTCATAAAAACAAAAGAATTCAGTTATTGACGAGCTGGGTGATCTATAAACTATAACAATTGAATATGAAGAAAATTTGAAAAGAAATTCTTCTGTTTAAGTGGAGTGACCGAATATATAATTCAAAGTTAAAAGTTCAAGTGAGCTCAACTCCATGATTGCGTTTCGCCCAGGCACGATAGTTGGGCTCATCAGTTAGATGACTATCGTACCCTTCTAAGACGCAATTTTGTATCGATGTTTAACGACTAATATAAAAATCACAGCATTAAGATACTATGAATTTTATTATTCTAAGGGAATTTGGTTAAATTCAGACACTTAGAATTTCAAATGCCCGCGCTCAGGCTTTTTATAATAATTGAATATGAAGAAAATTTGAAAAGAAATTCTTCTGTTTAAGTGGAGTGACCGAATATATAATTCAAAGTTAAAAGTTCAAGTGAGCTCAACTCCATGATTGCGTTTCGCCCAGGCACGATAGTTGGGCTCATCAGTTAGATGACTATCGTACCCTTCTAAGACGCAATTTTGTATCGATGTTTACCGACTAATATAAAAATCACAGCATTAAGATATTATGAATTTTATTATTCTAAGGGAATTTGGTTAAATTCAGACACTTAGAATTTCAAATGCCCACGCTCAGGCTTTTTTATAATAATTGAATATGAAGAAAATTTGAAAAGAAATTCTTCTGTTTAAGTGGAGTGACCGAATATATATAAACTATAACATATATTATATATTATATGTTATATAAACTATAACAAAAACATTCTTTTTACCTTCAAACCAAACATACAATTTCAACATCCATACAACATTATTAAACTGAGTAACATTCACAATCTCAAATCGTATGCCTAGAATGCGAAAAGCAATTTATGTGTGAGTAATTACTGATTTTATATTCACATTCCTCTATTTCTGCAGTTATACGTGATTCTGATAGCAATAAAACATCTGGCTTACAATCTCTTATCAAAAGTTCTAAATGGTTTTTATTGGGAATAAAACTTTGCGTATTTAAATAGTACACAATAGCTTTCCCTTTATTTTTGTATTGCTATAAGTGCCTTTTTCTTTCTAATTTTAGTTTTCGAAGATAAACTTCACACCCGTTGTCTAAAGCATTATGTCTAACATCTAAATTTAACTTTAAATCAGCATTCATTTTCACACAGTTCACACACGACAAGTACTCAGCATCACAATCTGAACTTTTATGATGTCCTCCACATTTGAAACACACAGAATTCTCATTCTTGCATTCTTTACTAAAATGTCCGAATCCCAAGTATTTGTAACACCTCTTTACATAAATGGCATCATTCACCTCACACTTGTCCCAACCAACACTAATCTTACCAGCTTTTATAATTTCATTGTAGCTTTTAACGTCCATTTCTATAACCGCTGCATAATATTCCGATCTATTTCCCTTTCTTTTCCACATTGTTTTAAACTCAATTTCTGCATCTTTTAAAAACTCATTCTGTTTACGAATACACATTATCAAATCCTTTTCTTCAAACCGGTCTGAAATGTAGCTTATTTTCACTCTCGGTTTCCTATTAATCACATTCACACTATAATCATTCCCAAGCTTCTCTTTCACATCACTAGACAATTTCTCAACCGAGTTTTCATTATCGCATGAGACTATAACAGCTCCACTATTTAGCTTTTGTATTCCCGACACTTGGATTCCACTAGTAGAGGGATTCACTTTAGCCTTAATTTCTGACTTTGTTTTGTCTGCACTTTGTGATAATTCTTTAGGAGCAACTTTAATTTGAGCACTTTTCTTTAATTCACTAGCGTACGATTTCTTTTCTACCAGACTGTTCACACTGTTGTTTTTCTTTTTCATTTCCGTAGTAAGTGCATTTACTGATTTAGAAATGACAATCACACTCTCTTTCAACTGGTCGTCCCTTTCACTCGCGTTGGCAGACATCTGGCTTCTTATAACCGATATTGAATCCGTTGCACTTTTTAATTTATTTACACCATCAGAAATTTTATCACTCTGGATTTTTAAATTTAAACTACAATCACTTATTTTTTAATTTCATTTACACTGCTATTTATCGACTGCTGCACATTATCAAATGATTTAATCCTTTCCGAATGCTTCGCTTCCACTGCTTGTAATAGTTTATCTTTTTCCTCTTTGTCCTTTTGTAAGGATACCGCAAACTCCTCTTTGTACTCTTTTAAGCAGTTATTATTTTCTTTCACCATATTTTGCATATCTTTAATAGCAATGTCCACATTTTGAATATATTTTATGCAATCATCACAAATAAATTTAAGATTATCCACTGATTGTAAGATACCACTACTATAATTGTCCAAACCACAACACTTCAACGATAGATGCCATACTTTTTTGCATACACCATCACATTTAATTGAAGATTTACCAACTGTAGATGCATTGCATTTTTGGCAATTCATCTTTTAAAGATGCTTGCCTAAAATACTGTGCTTATTTATTGAATAATCCACGTAATAAGACTTCGGACGCGAATTCAATAAAAAAAATTTAACTTTATAATTTTGAAGGTACACAATTAATTTATCAGAGCGAATTAAAAACACGTCCGATCAACACAACTGTCAGTACACCACACCTTGTGGCGGAAGGGCAATCCATAAAGGAATGTCCCTGAATCCTGCAGTTCCAGCAGGTAGACTGTCTGGCTTCAGCGGAGGTTCGAGGCACTTTAGGACGGGTTCCTTCCCGATTAAAGGCTGCTATTTCATCTTCCTGAAACTGGAGTTCGTCAAACTCGTAACTTAACTCGTTGGCGGTTGCCCGGGCTGGTGCCCTGTGGGTCTTCGTAGCATCTCTTTCTTGAATTGGGAACACCGTTTCCGCATCTTTACATGCTGTTCTCAACTGATCCATCGTAAATATCGATTGTGGATATATCAGCCTGCGCAATCTCTCGTTCAGGTTCCGCTTCAAAATGTTGACTGTCTCGATTTCTGGTATTGGCATCCTGAGCTGTGATCGGATCTTGTTAACTGATGCAAGGAAGTTCTCGATTTTCTCCCAGGGGGCTTGCTTGCGATCCATTACATCTCGTATAATTTCATAGTCCGATTTTGAGTTGCGGAACTGTCGCATCAATGCATCTCGGAGGACCGGCCAGTGAGGCCGATACATGGTTCTCTGGAACTGCCAATACCAGTCCTGGGTGGCGCCTGAAAGGAGGAGGTGGAAATCTCTAAGGATTTCCGCCCAGGAACATTCATATTGGCATTGGAGCATTTCTAGTCTGAATACGAAGTCCTCTACCGTGAGTACTTCTTGCTTCCCATTAAATTTAATTCCCCATTTGTCGATCTTTATAGGTCCCCTTATAGTTGCGACTGTAAACGGCTGATAAATCTGAGGAACCGGTGGTTGGTACCCACTAGGAGCGTTCCGTGCATCTCTCACTTGGTCTCGAAAACGGTCCGACTGGTTTATCCCATTCTCTGTCCTTGAATCTGCATATGGCCTTGAAGTCGGGTGGCCTTGAAAATTTTCCATTGGCACGAACGGTCTTGACGAGGGATCAAGTCGGGAAGCCATTTGTGGATCCCAATTAGATTGGTTCGCACGCCTTTGATTCAGGTTGCCTACCGACTTTCTTTCTCCTTCCTCGCGTGGAGCGGTTTCTCGTGTTGTATTCTTTATACTTTTAATCACCTCCGTAAATTTCTTTTCCAGTTCTACTTTAAGCCATTCCGTGATTTCTGCCTTTAATGAGCTCGTGTACTTATCGTATGCATTTGCTACTGCCGAATTTATTGCCGACCGTATTTCGTTCGAAACATCGAAACACTTCCTCTATCCATACTGTGTTCGCTCCCGAATCTATCGTTTGCACTAACGTTCGATAAGTCAACCTCGTCAATGGCTGCGTCCCCTATATCTTCTCCATTTCCAGCTGCTCTCTCCTGTGAGTTGTTCCCTTCTCCCTCTGTGTTTTTAACACCTGTTGAGTGGACACCTCATGTGACGTTCCTGCCCCACTAAGGTTACTGAAGGCCGGTGTTAATAAGGAGTCCTGACTTGTGGATTGCCTTTCGTTCGCTGGAACCACCGCACAGTGCGGTATTTTGACCTGAAACGTGGCCATAAATCAATTTTCTCAATTTTCCCTCCCAGGATTAAGCTTGTGTGTCATAACAGGTAGATAACCAGGCTACTCTTAAGTGAAGTCTATCTATAAATTGGTCACCTCCGTTCGCGACACCATCAGTTGCAACTAGCACTAATTGAGTAAGCACGAATTTTTCTGCGATTTAAAAAAAATTTGTGTATTTTCGGCGTGTTTGTTTTTAGTCTTAAAAGTGATTCTAGTGAAAAAATTTGATATGCATATTGTTAATCAAGGTATGTATAGTATTTTAAGCTAAAATTTATTTGTTTATTCAACTTAATTTTTTCATATCGATGAGTCAAAGTATTCACTTAAAAAATATGTACTTTTTTCACTGTTTTTTCAAAACATTAGTGTTTTTGAAATAGCGCAACACGCCGCAACATAGTTTTTCATATATTTTATTAAACTGCTAGATATGTAGAACAATCTTTGCTTTCCAAACCATTCACAAGTTTTCACCTAAGAAAAAACAGAGCCTTTGAAAAAACTGCTTTAAATCGACCCTTAATAATAGATTTTTATATTATTCCAGATGACCTTAATTCCAGCTTGTCTATCACCAGAAAACAGCTCGATGAGTTGGTTAAAGGAAGCTCACAGGGGCTCCTTAACGATAAACTTGAAGATTTGGATAAAAAACTTATGGATATAACAAAGTGTCCCCCAGAGAAAATAGATGAACTTCGAAAAATTACCAAGACATTCAAACCAAATTATAAACGAAGATGGCAACTCTGTAATAGCACAGAAAGGCGTTTCTTGGTTAAGAATGAAGTGTGGCTATGTGAAGAAATAACTCTACCTGTTGGCATACTTCCCGGAAGGTCTCAAGGTCACCCAAGCAAAGAATTCGGGGAATCAAGTGACCGAACAAAACGTCGAAAAACCGTGGAACTTCGAAAAAGTGTGTCTGTTGATGAACTGACATACGCGGCACAGATGAGTCAAAGAGCGGCGGGAAATACTGATATAGCCAAAATGATGCAGTTTATGACCAAAACTCCAACAAGGGCTATGAAGTTTCGGAAAGCAGCAGCGATTGGCAGTAAAGACGCGTTACAGAAAAAAGTGGTCGGGACAAAATTCAAGCGGCCAAGCGACAGATACAAAAAGAGTTCCACGATAAATTAGGCTTACTGGTGGACATTCCAACAGCTGGGTATGGCAACACTTATGACGGCAACGCCTCGTAGATTTTTTAATAACCAAGAAAAAGCAGCTTCCATTACAAGCGTGGATTTATCATTAATTAATAAATTCAAAATTATATTAGAAGTGATATCCTCTGGTTATGAGATAGATCTTAAAAAATTCGAAAAGTTCACGATGGATACTGCTTAATACTATGTAAACTTGTATCCATGGCAGCCTATGTCTCCAACAGTGCATAAGATTTTAATTCATTCTGCTAGTGTCATATCCTATGCATTGTTGCCAATCGACCAGTTGTTCGAAGAAGCTGCAGAAGCTAGAAATAAGCATTTCCACCAATACAGGGAACACTTTTCACGAAAATTCTCCAGGACGGCATGCAACGAGGATGTGATCAACCGGCTTCTATTGACGTCAGACCCTTATCTTAGTAGTTTAAGGAAAAAAAGTAAGATAAAAAAGCAGTCGTTTTCAAAGGAGGCTCTCGAATTTTTGACTGTTAATAACAATGATGATGAAGATGATGGTGATGATGATGTTTTTGATGATGTTTTTGAAGATGTTTATGATGATGTTAATAATGAAAGATGAAGAATAAATAATAAAATAAAAACTAGAAAATTAAATTAATCCAGGTCGTTTTTTTTATTACCTACTTGCCTATAAGACAAAAGTTGAGGATGGAAAAACAAAATAGATTATTGTGTTTATTGAGTAATTGACCTGTAATCATAAAATATACAACTAATCCACATCTCAAATTTTGGATTTAAAGGGTCCCAGGTATTTAAAATTGGTTACCTGCATTAAGAAAATTTCCAGTTGTAAATCCACTCATAAAAAAAAACGAAAAAAGGGTATTTCAGGGAAAAAAGTATCTTTCAGCATTTCTAATTTCTTAGAAACTATTATATTTATTTTAGTAATTATTGTTGTTTGGGCTTTTATGATCATTTAGGTAGATGCAATTAATTAAAACAACTAATTCATATTTTACCCTACGTTTCGCCTGGTTATTTTCCAGCTTCCTCAGGGGTTCAATTTATTAAGCTTTAAGAACAATTATACAATTATACTGGTATTAGAATCAAATTTTTTGGACATGTATATACATATTTTTATTTAAAATTAGCAAAGAGGTATTATTAATTTTATTGCACTTACTTGATTTTGAAAAAATAATGTTTGGTTTTACATTTTCTGTCTATTGTTTTATGATTTTACGTTAAAAATAAAATAAATTAACATTTAAATTAACAACACAATTAAAATAAATTAAATAAATTAAAACACTTATTGGACAACAAAGATTAAACCTAGTATCACTTTTTATCACAGATCAATTATTGTTAATGGCAACACCGTATGCAGAGCTTATGTTGTCAATGTCTTCCTTGTGATTCATTGTTATTGACATTTTTTGTTGGATACGAAGACTTTCTAACGTATAGCGGGTGGTGGTGCGGCTCTCTCTATCCAGTATTGTTACATTGTCAAAGTCTGCCATGTGATCGTTTTCTACCATATGCTGTGAGAATGCTGTAGCTGTTCTCTTCTTTCTCACATCAGCTTCATGTTCTGACAATCTCACTGCAAGCTTACGCTTAGTTGTACCTATGTATACCATTTTGCACTCTTCATTACTTTTACCATTGCATGGAATTTGGTATACCACATTGTGTTGTTCTGTTTTTTGTGTGGGTGGTTTTGTGTTTGTGAAAATTGTATTTAATGTAAAGTTAGCTTTGTGTGCAAACGTTATTTTTTCTCTGTCAATTGGTATTGTTTTGTTAAGAGTCTGGTTGTCGGTAAGATGTGGGATGTAAGTTAAAGAGAAAAACCTAGTGCTGCCAGATTTTCCTTTTTGTGTATTTTGTTGGTTATTTTTATTTTGCATTATGTAGAGTTTGTTATTGACTAGTTCATTGATTATTGCGTTTGGGTAGTTGTTCATTTGTAAAATCGTCTTTATTTTGTTTATGTTTTCGTTGTGGTGTATGTCGTCACTTATGTCCAATATTTTGTTGATTATGTTATTTGCTGTATTTATTTTATATTTCATCGGTTGAGAAGACATGAAATTAATCATTCTTCCTGATGACATCGGTTTACTATACCAATCAAAGGAGATTTTTGTGTTGTTCTTTGACAGTTTCACATCAAGGAAAGGAAGTTGGTTATTGTTCTCTATTTCTATTGTGAATTTAAGTTTTGTGTGATATTCGTTTAGTGTTTCCAATATTACTTGAGCATCTTTCTTTTTAATGACTGCAACCATATCATCGACATATTTGGCTATAAATTTGATTTTTGTATTGCATTTTTTCAACTTGTCTATTGTTTAACCACTTAGTCTAGTACAATATCGGCAATTGTAGGGGATAATGGATTTCCCATAGGCATGCCGAAAGTCTGGCTATAGAGTTTTTTGTCATATGTAAAATAATTGTTGTCTGTCAAGCAGAACTGTAGAATCTTTAAGAATTGAGATTTCGGTATTTGGGTATGATTTTTTAGAGTTTCCCAATTTTTCATTATTATTTTTATAGCAGTATATGTCGGTACGTTTGTAAATAATGACACTACGTCGAAAGAAACTAATATATCTTCATCTTCCAATACTACTTCCTTGATTTTATTTTTTAGAACGAATGCGTTCTTTACGTTGTAGTCTTCAGATATTAATGTTTTGAGGATCTGACCAATATGCTTTGCTAGATTATAACACGGGACATTAGTTGATGCTGCTATTGGTCGTAGTGGTAAATCTGGTTTGTGGATTTTTGGAAGTCCATAAAGAACAGGTGCCGATGCTACTGAACAATAAATATTATATTGAAATAAGGTTTCTAGTATTTGACTAAAAGTTTATTGGGCCATTGAATATTGGAAAAAAAAATGTCCCTCACATTGCAAAATTTTAAAAAAAATCAATTAAAAACAAAAAAAAATTTTTTTTTCTAAATTTCATCTGTAAAACTTAATTTCTCAAAAACTATTTAATGAAACGACTTGCATCGAAAGACAAAATAAAGAATGAAATATTAGCTTTAAAAAAAAGCATTGCCCGTGCTTTTTTGGATTTTTAATATTTTTTTTCTCCTGACTAATCGGAAGGTAAATGGGTAAGCACTTAAGTGAGTTTTACTGTACCTAAAAACAAAAATTTATCCTTCCAAATAACTTTTTAGTCATTTGGTACCTATTTGATGTGAAAAATGTGCTCAAATATTTTTGGCCAGGTTTTCGACCAAAATACCGCACTGTGCACCGGGGGTGGAAATGGGTAAAGGGGTAATAATGTATTTTCTTTAGGGGGATTGGTGTTTTTCACCGGCGAGTGAATTAACGACATTTCGGTATTTTCTTTCAATTTATTGTATGTTGACCGGGTCACAATACCTCCTACTATGTTATGAATTTCGTTAACCAGTTCTTCTTCTTTCTCCCAGTACATGACCTTTTTGGTCCCACCTGAAGAATCAAATTTCTATAACCGGCCTGACACTTGCCTTCTTTAATCAATTAAAATTTTTTTCAACCTTTGAAAAATCTAAATGTTTTACCAAAATCTAAAATTTCCCTTTTTTTTTTTTTTTTGTATTTCCTATAACTTTCAATACTATTTGTTACTTTTGTATGTTTAAATATCATGCGGGGGTGTTTGGAGCGGTTGGATCCGGTGGTTCCGTGTTCCAACTTGCTTTTACTAGACGAAAAGGCGATCTTTTTGTTTTTTTTTTTAATTTTTTTTATTTTTAGTTTTCTTTGATTTGTAAACCTCAGTGTGCTATAAAATCGAATTAAAAAAATATAAATTATCTTTGCTCGGATGTTCTCGTTGTCAGAGTCAAACACCTCGTCGCTTTTGACAGGGCATTCTCACTAGCAATCCCTATCACGACATACGAACTGCCTTAACTCTGACCGCGAAAACATCTGAGCCTACTTACTCAGGTCACCATGCACTCCCGCTATCATTATTCAAAATCGTGTCGCAATTCGGATGTTTCGTCTGAGACCTTACATCTATCGAAGACATACACGACTATGAACATGACACCGAAAGTGCCGGTCGACCAACCAAGTTCCTAATGTTTTTAATCGACGGCTCTCACTTCAATTTATTTTAAATCCTCCTGTAACCATTACTTTATTGATTTATAAAAAAATATTAATTAAAAAAAATTAAAATGGGTCGAAACTGACATATTATTTAAAAAAAAAACTAAACAATTCGTCACAGTTGAACCGGCCTGCTTAAGAGCTCTCCGGTTCAAGGCCTACGATTTGTCTATTTGCCCTCAATCATCTCATCTGGAACTCGGTGTACCAAAAAAAATTATTAAACTTAAAAAAAAAAAACCTACACGTTGGGCGCCATTTGTTGCGAGGCAAAGGGGAGAGGAATAAGGGAATGGACTGGGTAGGATAAGGGGACTGGGAACTAGGAAATTGGGATAGGATAGGGTAGGTAGGGTAGAATGACTAGCGCGAGGGCGGTGGCACGCTGGCGACGCACGGCTAAGCTCGCCGGATGTAGGGGGGGGTCTTGGCCCAGCTAGTCCTCATCCCAACAAAACTCATTCATGCCACTTCAATACTTCTTATCGAGTCCTAGACTCGAAAACCCCTTTTTGCACACCGAGAGCCTCGCTGGTGTTATTGCGAATTGGCCTTTCCCTACCCAACCTGGAACTCAGTTGGCTTTCGATTTTGAGCTCCCCTGATCAAAGTCGGATTACCCACCGGAGTTGCCGCAACCTCTTTCCACACCCCCCAAGAAATAAATTTAGTGATCCATCGTGCTTTTAAAAAGCACAGTCAAAACGCATGGTTTGGCGCGATTCACAAATTTTTATTCACAGGACTAACGCTTATAAAAAATATAACTTAACATGGGCTTGTTGCCCCATATTTAATTCGATTCTTTAATAATTCTAATTTAATATTCAATAAAAAGTTAAAATGAATAAATGGTTATAATAAATGGATAATATTTAAAGAAAAAACAGCAAAAACAAAATTTAATTACACCAAATGCCCTACAGCACCCAAGAGCTCCCAAGGAGCACGGAGTATTACCCTGTACCCAAACGGATTAAGGAATTCCGTTCCTTTTACACCTTCTTTTCGGTGTTCCGCGAATCCTTAAAAAAACATTTTTCCTACCTAGAATGAGCTCACTATAGGTATCTTCTTTATCCTAATGCAGGCTCGCAATTTCCAAAAAAAAAGGTACAGGAGAAAACACTCGATCGTCCCTTGTTCGTGTTAGGGAAGCCAATAGGCGAATTTAGTTGAAATAAATTTATAAAATAAAGCATTCAAAAGAAATTTGAGGTAACTTAGTTGAAAAAAAAAGGAATTTCGTTGAATAAAACAATAATATATTAATAAATAAAAAAAACAGACGAAACACTATCACGCCAAAAAAATACACAGAACATAAATCCATCCAGCGCCTTTCCAAAACGGGTGAGCTTCGCCACGAGAACGCCCTGGTAGCTGGGCTTCTATCGGGTTTTGGTCTGGTCCGTTAGAGCTCGAGGTATTCGCCGTGTAACTCTTAATATGACACCTAACTTCTTAGCTTTAATAGTTCTATTATATCTTTAACTTTGGAGAGTGCCTAGTGAAGCTGGCTATGGGGCGTGTTTTGTTACCATATATGCGTATATAGGTATGTACATATGTATAATGGTCGGAGTTCCTCTGGCAGGATACTACCGAAATAGGGAATATTTTGTTACTTGGTTGGTTTGGAGAATCCCACAAACCACAGATACTCCCAAGAATTTGATGTTGTCAGCATCCATCGATTTTTCTTAAAAATGGCTCTGGTGGTGTAATAATTTTTGTGGCTGATGGAGACACGGTTCTCTTGGGTCGTCTCCACCTTTCTTTGTGTGCTGCACCCGCCAATGCCTCAACTAGGAACTACGACCCGAGAAAAGAAAACCTTTATTTAAAATGCCTTATCTCATTCACAATATATTCACCTCTCACTATAATGTTGCAAAAATTAACTTAACTCGGATTTGATATTATTTTATCTTCCCGTAAAATCAAGAAAAAAAACAATCTTCACTGCGGAACTATTTAACTTCTAGAAAGGAATTTGTCCTTTTCCCGTGTTATTCCCACCACGACGGATAGCTGACTAAACCTCCTGATTTTCTTATTTGGTTTTTCTTCTATAATCTCCACCGCCAACCTTAATATATCACCTCATGCCAAATCTGACCAACCACACGGTCCTAGCAAAATCTGGACATATGGATGTATTTGAAACATATGTTCAAATACTAACGTCCATTTATGACCTTTGGACTTCCTATTCGGCCATCGAGAAAAAACCTCAACTTTTTCTCAAGGTTCTGTCTTCGACTAAACTAAAACAACACCCTCTACGGATCGGAATAGGAACCACTCTCAATTTCGAACAAAAGTGTAAACAAATAGCTTTGGCACTTCGAAGAAAAAAATCAACTCGGCTTTCGGCTAAACAAAAAAACAATTTGTACTAAACGCCATCCAGAAGATTTATTTGTTTAAAATATTTAATAATTAGTAGAAACTAGTATTTTCGGTTCGCTGTGTCGCGCCTTAGTGAGATGCCAGGTAAATTTTACCAAAAAATATACCCCTCGACCTTTGGCCTCCTCACAAACACTCGAGTGAGTATGTGACTCTATTTGGGACTCCTCGTCATCCCTTTATCCCTAAGGTACATCCATATGATTCCTCCGAGGAACCGATGGTTGGTTCAAAATCCCTTACTACGATTCATTGGAGTGGAACCGTGAAAAGGACTTGAGGCAAGCATCAGTAGACATAACCGCGGAGCCTTCGTTGTGCTTTCCTTTGCCCACTCGCAGTGCACATGCGAGCACTTCAAAGAAGAGCCAACGATCTCGGTTACCCTCGGCCGAATCAAATGTTCGGGAATGGTATGACAGGTGGTCACAACAATTTCAGCTAACATATATGTAAAAATCAGCTTTGTGCGGGTAGGTTTGCAATTTTGACAGTTTTTTTGAAATTTTATAAAAAATAAAAAAATGGATATTTCTTACAATACCATCTTGTAAGACTTTAGGCCCGTCTGGCAGGACCTTTCGACCGTCCGTCCGGTCGGATATATTTGTTTTCATATTAAAAAATATGTCAGCTAACATATAAGTAAAAATCAGCTTTGTGCGGGTAGGTTTGCAAATTTGACAGTTTTTTTTTAAATTTAATACAAAATAAAAAAAGGGTATTTCTTATAATACCAACTTTTAAGACTTTAGGCCCGTCTGGCAGGTTAGGTTAGGTTAGGTTAGAAGGGGTGATGATACGGCAAGCCGCCCCATCTCACTCGGATCTCCGTGGATCCATTGCGCTCCCCAGGATAAAGGTAGGTAGGTGTGAGGAGGGGATGGGTGTGGGACTGAGGACAAGTTTAGGAATGGGATGCCTCCTTGAACCACCCTGACTTCTGAGTGAATTTCAGGATATTCTTTAGTGGCAGGGTAGAGATGTCGCCCATTTCGTCGAAAAAGTATTCTCCGAGGGCCTCTTTTCTAGTTATGGCCAGACTGGGGCATTCACAAAGGAAATGGGATGAGCCCTCCTCAGCCTCTTCATCTTGACACCCTCTACATAAGTCAGATGGGTTGATGCCCATTCTGCTCATGTGGGTTCCCAATGAGTTATGGCCCGTTAGGACTCCCACTAGGAGCGATAATTGAGGCCTGCTTAACTTGAGTAAATATTCAGTTTTTTTCTTTGATATGTTCGGCCATAAATTTCTTGAAACCCGACAAGTGTCAAGTGATGACCATCTGACGTCTGCAGCTTCAAGGAAATTCTGGTGGATTCTATTTTTTTCCTGCTCCAGTGGCATAAGTACCGAAAACTCGATTTGGCTAGGATCAAGAGTTGATCCGTTTCTGGCCAGTTCATCTGCCATTTCATTCCCGAGAATATCACGATGACCAGGGACCCATATAAGGGTTAACGTGTTTGTTGCGCCTAAAGATCTAAGTTCAGTTCGACAGCGATCTACCAGTTTGGACTTAATACTGATTGAAGAAATAGCTTTAATTGCCGCCTGGCTATCTACGAAGATGTCTATATTGCTATTGACTATTTCATGAAAGGCAAGATATTTCGCGGCTTCGCAAACTGCAAGCACCTCCGCTTGGAATACACTGCAAAAGTTTGGAAGCTTTATTGATCTGTTTATAGGTGGGGTTTCCGAGTAGATACCTGACCCTACCCCTTCGTCTGTTTTGGAACCGTCTGTAAACACCGAAACATGATTTGTATTGATGACCCTGTTTTCATTCCAGAATTCCCTACTAGGGATATCTGTCATCGCCACTGGGTTAAAATCTATGTGCGGTGTGACGTAATCTGTTTGAATGTCTATGTCAGTGAATTTCATTATGGTTCTGTGACCGAAGTGGCCCTTTTTCCAGTTATTGCACTGTTTAAGTCTAAAAGCACTTTTGGCCGCCAGCTCTTTCGTAAACAGATCGAGCGGAGCTAGTGAAAGGAAAGTTTCTAGGGCTGCTGTAGGTGTAGTTCTTATAGCACTGGTAGTGCCGATACATGCTAGTCTTTGAATTTTGGTCATGGTCTTAAGATTGGTTTCCTTATCTAAGGCTGGCCACCAGACCATGCAAGCGTACGTTAGTATTGGCCTTATTATGGCTGTGTACATCCAATGAATGGTCCTGGGGCTGGGACCCCATCTTTTACCAAAAATTCTACTACACGTGTAGAATGCAATTGAGGCTTTTTTCTCTCTTTCTTTTATGTTTTCTTTCCAGTTTAGCTTACGATCAAGTACAACGCCAAGATATTTGGCAGTACCCGAAACATGTAGCGGAGTACCGTTAATGGTTGGTGGATCAATGTTGGGAATATTGTGTTTCCTCGTAAACAATACCAATTCTGTTTTCAGTGGGTTGACGTTGAGTCCGCAGCTACAGGCCCAATTGCTGAGCTTGTCAAGAGCTGTTTGTAGGAGCTCGCACAGAGTAGGGACAAATCTTCCTGAGGCCATTAACACGATGTCATCGGCATATGCAATGACCTTGATACCACTCAGACCTAGTTTGACTAAAATCTGGTTGACAACCAGGAGCCAAAGCAAAGGAGATAAGACTCCACCCTGTGGAGTGCCCCTACACGCCCTAACTTTTAACTTGCTGTCACCCATTTCTACATTTATTAGCCTCGTTTGGAGCATGGAGTCAATCCATTTTATCAATATCGGATCGACGCTGGCGTAGCTAAGGGCTTGTCGAATTGCACTATTATCAACATTATTAAAGGCCCCTTCTATATCAAGGAATGCTGCCAGAGTGAATTCTTTGAAATGGATTGATTTTTCGATTGTGCCTACAACTTCATGCAGCGCTGTCTCAACAGATTTGCCCTTCATGTATGCATGTTGGGCCTGTGAGAGCACACTATCATTCAGATTAAGGCGAATATGAGTTTCAATTAATCTTTCTAAGGTTTTGAGAAGAAAGGAGGATAGGCTTATAGGCCTGAAATCTTTCGGCTCAGTATGAGTGGGCTTGCCAGCTTTCGGAATGAAGATGACATTGACTTCTCTCCAACTAGAGGGAATATAGGTGATGTTTAGACAACCCCTAAAAATATCCACTAGAATTGGAACAATTATGTCTTTGGAGCTTTGGAGCATAATTGGAATTATTCCATCAGGCCCTGCAGACTTGTATGCAGAGAAGGAGTCAATGGCCCACGCCACATTCTTATTATTTATCATTTGGTTACCTATGTTGGAGGTTTCACTGATGTTAGGGCCTCTGTCCACAAGAGATGTATCGGTGGTACATCCTGGGAAGTGAGTACTCAAAAGTGACTCCAAGGTTTCAGAGCAGGAGTCTGTCCAGGTATTGTCTGGTCTTTTTAAGAAACCAGGAGGAGTATGAACCTTAGACATGACTTTCCTGAGCCTAGCCGCATCATTTGTTGACTCAATGTCTGTACAAAATTTTTGCCAGGCTGCTCTTTTTGCATAGGTTGTTCGATTTTTGTACATATTTTTGCTGATCTTGAAGAGATCCCAGTCAGCGGGTTCATTACTGTATTTTGCTCTATTGAAAAGCCTCCTTGAGTTTTTCCTAAGAGCAGACAGCTCTTTGGACCACCATTCGGGGTTGAGCTTGCCTTTCCCTTTGGAAATGGGGCAAGAACTATCAAAAGCGTTATTAATGGCTATCGTTAGTTCATTAACATGATTTTCAATCTCCGAGCAGTTTGTCAGCGGTTGATTCTTATAATGACCCAAAGAAGAGGCCAATTTAGTATTGAAGGCGTCCCAGTTTGCTTTTCTGGGGTTTCTATAGGGTTTTGGGTTTTCTAACTTGTGCTTTATTTGGAATGTTATCATTCTATGATCTGAGAATGTAACATTACTTGATACCTTCCAATCACTAACTACAACAGTGTCGGAGTTAGTGGAAAGCGTCACATCGAGCACTTCTCTTCTGCTTCTCGTAACGAAGGTTGGTTCGTTACCTTTATTTAAAATCAGCAAATTTTCTTTAATTATAAATTCAAATAGTGACTCACCCCTTTTATTTGTGTCCGTACTCCCCCATTGTAGATGATGAGCATTTGCGTCGCAGCCAACTAGGAGATCCCAACCGTTCTTCTTAGTTTTTGTCACAAGGTCATCAAAATTGACAGACGGCGGTGGCCCCGGTGAATCACCTGGCATATAAACGGATGCTAAGATTAGGGGCGGGGCCCCTTTTCTTTCGCATTTTACCGTCGTCATGTCGGCACTACTGTGGGAAGATAAGAGGAAGAGATTAATAATTTTTTTCGCCACTATACATGTCCGATAGTTACCTTCTGTAGGCCCTTTACTGAAATAGAGGATATAATCTTTGGACCTAAGTCCGCAGATCCTGCCGCTGTTGATCCAGGGCTCCTGAATAAGGGCGATATCAATATTATCATTTGACAATAGTGAGGTTAAGGTGGCCGAGGCCAACTTACTGTGCTGAATGTTTATTTGTAGCACCTTCATCATCATTTTTATTTAAGTTTTTGTTTAGTTGGTTGGCTGCCGTCAACGGGCGCACCTTAACCTCACTAATGCCAACCATTAATTTGTAACCCCTTGATGGAAGCATTGCCATTGTCTCATGGTTCAACATGACAATGGCTTCCTGCCCCGTGTTGGAGGGCGCTTCTATCTCCAGAACTTTCCAATCGCCACTAGGGAGGTTCGAGTTTTGACCCCGGAGAAGATTCTCCAGGAGTTCTCTAGTAATGATTGGGCCCGGCACATGTATGCGGACTTTGGGTCTGGTGGGGAGGTCGTTCTTAGAAGCTACTCTCAGGGTTACCCCTTCAAGTAAATTCTTCATTAAGGAGATTTTCTGTTGGAGCCATTTGAGCGTGGGTTCGTCCCTACATGTCAAAATTTTGAACCCCTTGATAGTCGACAGCGGCCCGAATTTCGGCACAAAACCAGTAGAAGCAAGGATCTCGGTGTTGATACATTCGAGTATCCTTACCTCCACCTGAGACCACTGCTCACTGGTTAAGAGCATTTCGGAGCTACCCTCATTTACCACGGCAACCTGTAGGCTTTGCGAGACCACGTCAGCTAGCGAACCTGCGCCAGCATTGTGGGTCGTCTTGTGCTTTTTACTGGCTGAAGTAGCAGGGGGCGTTGAGTCGTTGTGTCTCATTCTTTTCCCATGACTGCCAGTGTGTTCGACCCTCGAGTGTTTTGGACCTCTTACCGGTCTCACTTTAGGGCTACTGCCAGCCAATTTCAAAGAAGAGGCACCCAGATCTTTGGAATTGTCTTTCAATTTTCCACTGTCGCTCACCTTGGGAACGACTGGTTTGTTTGTAGTGTCCGTCTTGGCAAGAAGCTTTTGAGCCCAGCTCAAACATTATTCTCTGACAAATCTCTGACAAATCAATGACATTTTTTAATAACAACTTTTAAAACACGTCTGGCAAGCTATTTTCGTCCAACAAAACTGGTCTGGCATCTCTTTTTTCATGTACAAAAAGACAAGTTATTGCATTTGTTGCATATGTTGCATTTGGAACTTATTTTACATTTTGAAAAAAAAAATAGGTGGCAACCCTAGAATAGCGGAAATTTTCTCAGATCTTTATTTTTTTGACTAATCTGTTCACGAATAAAGAATACACTAAGTTTTAGCCTTGTACCTAACAAATTTCTCAAGTTATCCAATATCTTTTATTAATCTTTAAGAGCTTTAGGCTCGTCTGGCAAGCACTTTCGACCGCCAAACCCGTCTGGCATAATTTTCTTCATGCATAAGAATATATAAACTAAATTATAAATAAGTTTCAGCCTTGTGCGAGTAGGTTAATTTTGACCCTTTTTTTGCATTTTGAAAAAATCAGATGGCAACCTTTCGACCGCGGCAACCCTGCCAGACCGTGGTTTTCATACTTAACTAGTCCCAAATCAAGCATACACAAAGTTGTAGCCTTGTGTCTAGCAGGTTAGTCAGGCTGGTAGCTCTCCGACTATTACGAAAACGAAGCGGAAAAATATTCATTGACAGTTGCACAAATTAAAAAAATTAAAACAAATGCAAATGCAAAAAAATCACAAGCATAATTTAATTTAATTAAATTTTTTAATTAATAGAAGAAACAACAAAAATAAACACGAAAAAACACTTATATCATTTTTTTCGCACACAATAAATGGTCTGGGTAATTAATTGTGTGCGAAAAAAGAGTGTAGACTTCTCAAAATAATCTGCTGCAATTATTAATTTCGCTCATCCAACAGCGTACTGCAGAACGAAAAGTAGAACTAAATTTTTAGTTTATGATGTCCTTGTGTCATTTTTAGCCGTTTTCCTTTGGAGGTGGCAAAGTACTTCTGAGTAGATGAAAACCCTAATCTAGTACTAGCAACTGCACATGCTCTCATGTGCGAGTAGATACATTTTACATGGGAAAGCAGTTTGATATGTTCCATTGAAAAAAAATAGCAAAGTACTTGAAAGTACTTCGCCACCTCCAAAGGAAAACGCCTTTTGTATGGGATTTTTCGTTTCGCATCAGCAGCGTACTAGGCTTTAAATTATATAACGGGTGATTTTTTAAGAGGTTTAGAACTTTAAAAAAAAAAAAAAAAACACAAAAAATTCGAAAAAATGAATGAAATATTTATTTGAATCGATAGTTTGAACCTTGCAATTTAATGTTTAAAGATAATTTCATGCAAATGTTGACCGCAGCTGCGTCTCAGGTAGCCCATCCGCTGAGTCCAATTTTGGCATACTCTTTCACACATATCGGCCGGTATCTCACGAATGAATGCATGGATGTTGGCTTCCAGTGCGTCAATCGAAGCGGGCTTGTCCCTATAGACATTAGCCTTGACATACCCCCACAAAAAATAATCTAATGGTGTCAAATCGCACGATCTAGGCGGCCAATTGACCGGCCCGAAACGTGAAATTAACTGTTCACCAAACTCGCCTCGCAATTGCGCCATTGTTTCGCGTGCTGTGTGGCATGTGGCACCGTCTTGTTGAAACCACATATCATGCAAGTCAAGAACTTCCATTTCGGGCAAAAAAAAGTTTGTTATCATCGCTCGGTAGCGTTCACCATTGACAGTAACGCTGCGATTCGCATCATCTTTGAAGAAATATGGCCCAATAATGCCGCCGGCCCATAAACCGCACCAAACAGTGGCTTTTTCGGGATGCATTGGTAGCTGTTGCAATGCTTCTGGCTGATCTTCACTCCAAATGCGGCAATTATGCTTATTTACGTACCCATTCAACCAAAAATAAGCCTCATCGCTGAACACAATTTTTCGATAAAAAAACATTTCGAACCGAGCACGAATTTTGATAGTAAAATTCAATAATTTGCAAGCGTTGTTCATTTGTAAGACGATCCATGGTTAAATTGCAAACCAAACTGAAGCTGTTTGACAGTGACACAAGGTACTAAACACACGTCAGCTGTCAAAACCAAACCAGCTAAAAAATCACCCTTTAGGTACTAGCCTACCCGTCCGAGACCTCTCGCACCATTAAAAATAAAAAGTGCTCATAAAGTTTTGCATTTATATAGAACTCATTCAGTTATAATTTTGAGTTAATTTTGAAAATTAAATTGCAAGAAGCATTTGGTTTATTTTCTTTTCCATACATTGTTTATAGCCCGGGAGCCGGTGACGTCAAAAGTCCCGTCATCGCGGAAATGGACATAATATATATCATTGGAAAGGTAATTTTATGTACTTTCAGATAAACTCGGTTTGACAGGCCCCAGCCTGCCGAAAGTATCTGTCATACCTGTTTGAACGATTATACCTCTATTTTTTATAAAATTCATTGCGCCTTTGTATGTATGCTATTTATTTCGAAACTACTGAAAAGATTGAACTCAAATTTGGAGAGAATATTTTAAATATACCTTGAACTATTTCTGCAAAGTTTGGTTAAAATCAGTTCACTGGCTTTTTGAGGAGGGGCAGAAATGCACGCCGGGTACCCAATAAAAATGATGCGTTTTTGAGATAAAACTTTGTTTTTAGTTTAATTATTGTTTATTGGACCGTGACTACTAAAAAAAAAATTGACTATTACAGCCTACAAACTTCCTAAAATAAGATCTGAGAAAAAAACTTGACCTGATAGTACAGTCAAACCCGCTTATTTTGAATTTTTGAAATCATATTTTCTTATACATTTTATAACTATTCATAAAAGAGTTTGATTTTATCACCAGAAAAATTGTGTGTGTGTGCTAGTACTAATATACATAAAGTAATAGGTCCGATTAGGTGAAAAAAATGTACCTATGTACTTTAGTTGACTGATTTTACTTCCAAACATTAAATAATCAAAATTTGTGTGTTAAAACGTTTTTTAAATAATTTTATTACTGTGTATTGAAACGTGATTGAAAATAACTGCCTAAGAAGAAAAAATCCCAATGTGATGGTACAGTCAAACCCGCTTATTACGATTTTTTTCAATCTGTTTTTTTTTTAATATATTTTCTAACTGTTTATATTCACAAATACACTTCGGTTACATAAGCATACATTTTTTGTGTATATACATAGCTATAAATGTACATTAAAAGGTTTGTAGTTCACTTAGGTGAAAAAATGCATGTACATATATAGATATGTACCTAAAGTGTACCTAAGTAAATTTATCTTACTTACAAACATCAAAGAATCATAATTTGTGCGTCCATGTTGGGATGATTAAAAAAATAGTGTTAAATCCTCCCAAAAATATTTGATTTACCGATTATACAGTCAAACCCGCTTATTTGAAATCCAGTCCTTGCTTTTCAGCACCTTAATTTATACCAATCGATTTCAGGGATACAAAAATAGTGTTACAGCCTCCAAAAATACATCATTTACCGATTATACAGTCAAACCCACTTATTTGAAATCCATTCCGTGTTTTCAGCTCCTTAATTTACACCAATCGATTTTAGAGAACTGGAAAAAAATATACTGTAATAATTTTGAAGTTTACAGATTTGTATGCTCCCCTACATAAGTACATAGGTGAGTATATAAAAATATAATCATCTACATAGGGAGAATATATATAAAAATAAAATCTTCAAAATTATGACAGTATATTTTTCCCAGTTATCTAAAATCGATTGGTGTAAATTAAGGAGCTGAAAACAGGGAATGGATTTCAAATAAGTGGGTTTGACTGTATAATCGGTAAATGATGTATTTTTGGGAGGCTGTAACACTATTTTTGTATCCCTGAAATCGATTGGTATAAATTAAGGTGCTGAAAAGCAAGGACTGGATTTCAAATAAGCGGGTTTGACTGCATAATCGGTATATCAAATATTTTTGGGAGGATTTAACACTATTTTTTTAATCATCCTAACATGGACGAACAAATTATGATTCTTTTATGTTTGTAAGTAAAATAAATTTACTTAGGTACACTTTAGGTACATATCTATATATGTACATGTATTTTTTCACCTAACTGAACTACAAACCTTTTAATGTACATTTATAGCTATGTATATACACAAAAAATGTATGCTTATGTAACCGAAGTGTATTTGTGAATATAAACAGTTAGAAAATATATTAAAAAAAAAACAGATTGAAAAAAATCGTAATAAGCGGGTTTGACTGTACCATCACATTGGGATTTTTTCTTCTTAGGCAGTTATTTTCAATCACGTTTCAATACACAGTAATAAAATTATTTAAAAAACGTTTTAACACACAAATTTTGATTATTTAATGTTTGGAAGTAAAATCAGTCAACTAAAGTACATAGGTACATTTTTTTCACCTAATCGGACCTATTACTTTATGTATATTAGTACTAGCACACACACACAATTTTTCTGGTGATAAAATCAAACTCTTTTATGAATAGTTATAAAATGTATAAGAAAATATGATTTCAAAAATTCAAAATAAGCGGGTTTGACTGTACTATCAGGTCAAGTTTTTTTCTCAGATCTTATTTTAGGAAGTTTGTAGGCTGTAATAGTCAATTTTTTTTTTAGTAGTCACGGTTCAATAAACAATAATTAAACTAAAAACTAAGTTTTATCTCAAAAACGCATCATTTTTATTGGGTACCCGGCGTGCATTTCTGCCCCTCCTCAAAAAGCCAGTGAACTGATTTTAACCAAACTTTGCAGAAATAGTTCAAGGTATATTTAAAATATTCCCTACAAATTTGAGTTCAATCTATTTGGTAGTTTCGAAATCAATAGCATACATACAAAGGCGCAATGAATTTTATAAAAAACAGAGGTAGCATCGTTCAAACAGGTATGACAGATACTTTCGGCAGGCTGGGGCCTGTCATACCGAGTTTATCTGAAAGTACATAAAATTACCTTTCCAATGATATATATTATGTCCATTTCCGCGATGACGGGACTTTTGATGTCACCGGCACCCTGCCTATTACTACTTACTACTTATTACAAAAACAACATTGGATCTAGGCTTCTATTTTAATAACATAGATATAAGTTTTCACTCTGACCAGCAGGTGGCTATTTATCATTGTTAATCATGTCACCGATAAAAAATGCTTTCAGTTCCAGAATATCCTTCCCTATATTACGCAATACATACACCTGTCACTTGCACAATAAAAAATGTTTGGAAGTAAAATCAGTCAACTAAAGTACATAGGTACATTTTTTTCACCTAATCGGACCTATTACTTTATGTATATTAGTACTAGCACACACACACAATTTTTCTGGTGATAAAATCAAACTCTTTTATGAATAGTTATAAAATGTATAAGAAAATATGATTTCAAAAATTCAAAATAAGCGGGTTTGACTGTACTATCAGGTCAAGTTTTTTTCTCAGATCTTATTTTAGGAAGTTTGTAGGCTGTAATAGTCAATTTTTTTTTTAGTAGTCACGGTTCAATAAACAATAATTAAACTAAAAACTAAGTTTTATCTCAAAAACGCATCATTTTTATTGGGTACCCGGCGTGCATTTCTGCCCCTCCTCAAAAAGCCAGTGAACTGATTTTAACCAAACTTTGCAGAAATAGTTCAAGGTATATTTAAAATATTCCCTACAAATTTGAGTTCAATCTATTTGGTAGTTTCGAAATCAATAGCATACATACAAAGGCGCAATGAATTTTATAAAAAACAGAGGTAGCATCGTTCAAACAGGTATGACAGATACTTTCGGCAGGCTGGGGCCTGTCATACCGAGTTTATCTGAAAGTACATAAAATTACCTTTCCAATGATATATATTATGTCCATTTCCGCGATGACGGGACTTTTGATGTCACCGGCACCCTGCCTATTACTACTTACTACTTATTACAAAAACAACATTGGATCTAGGCTTCTATTTTAATAACATAGATATAAGTTTTCACTCTGACCAGCAGGTGGCTATTTATCATTGTTAATCATGTCACCGATAAAAAATGCTTTCAGTTCCAGAATATCCTTCCCTATATTACGCAATACATACACCTGTCACTTGCACAATAAAAAATTCATCATGCCCGGCGCTCATGCCAAAGATTTGTTGTTGAAAGTGGTGCATTGGTGGATTTTGGGTGAAATCTTCGTTCTCTTTCTTTCACACATAACATCTACGTTACCCACCGGATGCGCCTTTCACAACAACAACCATTTATAGAAGCTCTTATGAATATGAACATGTTCGTTTGCGTTAGTTTTGCTCCGTCAGTAATTTGACAGCAAAACTGAACAGACCTAAATATGGAATGGAAAATAAATTGTCATAATAAACACTTCCACTTTCCAATCGTTTTGGACTATTTGATGGGCAATTAGTTCTGTTCTGTTATGCCGGATTTACACGAATGGAAAGCTGCCAGTATAATGACAAAAAGAATGAATTTGTCCATTGTTGTTGCTTTCGTCATTATACTGGCAGTTTTCCAATCGTGTAAATCTGGCATTAACGTGAATAGGTGGATGAAAATAAAGCTAGGACCGCACTTGACATTAGAAGAACTACAAAATGCAAATGATAAATGTCAGACCTTCATAATAGCTGAATGCAAATATTTTGAGCGTAAATATCAAAACTCACATGCATTGTAAATTGTTTTAATAAAGAAGGAGATAGATTCAATGCTTTCGATAATATTTCTTGACAGTCTTGACGATGAGGAAAATCAGAAAAAGTTTTCACAAGAGCAGTGTAATGATGTTAATATAACTCTCAACATTTCAAAACGCTAAAAAAAAGGTTTTTACCATGTTCTTTTTTTTATGGAATTTGGAAAGTTTTTGCCGGATGACAATCAAGATACAAAAACTACTTCATTCACAATTCCTGTTTTTAAAAGAGTTTGTTGGTACATATAACAACACGTACGATTTTTCGTGTGCAGGGAATATGATCGAATTCAAAATGAGGGAAAGCAATTTATAACAACAACACAAAGATTGTATTTGGAAAAATAGATCAATGTAAATGCCAACTTAGTGAACAGCTGTAAGGTCTGTTTGTTCTTTGATTCCGACGTCCGGGGGCAATTCCAAATTAGCGCATGTAAAAAAAGCAACCATGCATTTTCAACTACGTGAACATAGGGTATTGGAGTGAGATTGAAGCTAGCTTCGACTCTTTGTAAACCTGAATCGATTTGAAATTGGCTTGTTTCGACTCATTCGCGCTCTAGGAGTGAGGTCGCGTCAAAATTTATGACGAATAACTTGGATCGAAGAGTTGGTTTTTCAGATAATGCATTATGAACCGTTTATTTGTATTTTTATGAATAAATGTGATTTAGTTTCAATATATACGCATAAAAGGTACTCGTGTTTATTCAATTTTAATTGTTTTGCACTGAAATTAAAACGTAAATGCCATTCATTTTTTTCTGTAATTTAAAAATATATATAAATATATCAGTGATGAAGCGTCCATATATTGAGTGGAATGAGTGCTTCCGTAAGACAGTTCACAAAAAGCTCATAGCAAAGAATTATAATTAATTCGAAAATTCAAATTCTAGATACATTATATACATTTACATCATTGACCTATTATATAGTATGTCAATGATTTACATTCTTACAGCAGTATTAATAAAAAACTGGTATCCGCTCCCTAACACACGTGTTAACTGGCACATGGATAGACAACTTGTCCGTTTGATAACTTTTCTTATTAAAAAAGATATGATATCTTTCCAGTATTTATCACTTCACCAAATTCACCACTTCATCAAATTATGGTGATTTTCTAATACATGTGTCACATGCATGCACTGCCTTACGAAGCGTATACTGCTATTAGTAAACGGTGCTATCATACGCGTGCGTGTATGTGTTAAGAAGTTATCCGTTCATTATACGTGGAATCTGGCTAGTTAAAGTTATCCGTACGTTAACCACGTCACAGACTATTACGCATTTGTTAATAAGAATTACTAGTTAGGTAACAGATGTATAAACGCTAGCACGTTGTTATCCGCCGTTTATTAATATTGAGGTTAATCTCTAATATTAGTAAATTATCTTTTATATTAATTAATTATTTCCCAATATTATTACATATCACGGAAAATGATTATTATCTTTTAATAAAATCACTCACGACATCACACGGGGCACACCATCTAACCAAACCCACAAATTTCCATTCTACGCCAAGCCAAGCCATTTGAGAATGCGTAACATCACTCCATTCTCCATTATAAAATACTATACGAATTTCGCAATAGCTGTTCAAAAACTAACGAGTTTATCGCAGAGAACAACGAATCTACAACAAAAAGTCTTGAAAATCACCACTTTTTATTTACTAAACAACTTTTAAATATAGAAAATCTATCAAAACAGGCCCTCAATAAATTTTCAGAATGCGTTGATAACATTAATTTAGTTCCAAATCACCTGAACACACAATTTGTAAAAATAAAGAACGCCATTTCTGCTGTTAGTGCCTCTCAACAACTATCACCCTGCACCCAATCTATAAACTCGATGCAAGACAGTTTATCAATGATCGAAACATCTATAAACAAACAAACGAATGCATTTAAATCAATTGCAATGGATTATACAGCCACTTACGATAAAATTATCAACGATTCACTAGCGCTTGCTGATGTTTTAATTAAAGATTAGATTAGATAAAGTTTATTTAGCAAATTAGCTATTTTTTACAATTTCATTGCATAAATATCAGATTTTTAAATTTCTTAAATTTAATAATTATTTTTAACAAAAAATAGTACCCCTCTTTTAAATATTGTTAAGTTACTTTCAGTCTTCATATTAGTAGGCAATTCATTGAAAATTTGTATTCCTTTGTAAAATAACATATTTTGAGTTCTTGAGTTTCTGAATAATTGCACATTTTAGTTATTATTATTTCTTAAGTTATATGGTTGTACATTCGCTCTAGTTCTTAACCTTCTACTTAAATAACTGGGCAACAAGTTGTTTTTAATTTTAAATATAAAAATAAGTGTGCCTAAAACTATTCTTTGTCTTACATTTAACCAATTTAGCATTTCCAGCATATTTCGAATGGATGTATATCTACTACAGTATAAAATAGAGCGCATCGCTTTGTTTTGAAGGTTTTGTAAATTTTCTAGCATACCTGAAGAACCCAACAATAGTATTGTTGGACAATACTCAATACATAGCTTTCTTCTTATTTGACGAAAAAAACCGATTTTTTGGCAATTTTTTTGAATACATATTCGAAATGTTTTTTAAAACCCTTATGTGCGTGACGAGGTACCCGGGTACCTTTTCAATTTTCAATGTCCAATTAAGCTAGTTTAATGGCTTGCTATGTGCAAGACACTTTATGAGAGCTCCTAACATTATATTTTTCGCATATTTAAATAATTTGCAAGTTAGTAAGTCGAATGGGAAGATCCCTATCCACCAAAAAATTATAAACACCTTAAACCGTGTGACGAGGTACCTCGGTACCTTTATGTATAGGGAACGTATTTGTACACGACCAAAGTGTGATAACGTTACATTTTCTCACGTGTTTTACTATAGCTCGAAGAACTACCATGCGATGGAAGACATTTTTCATTTGTGTATGGTAGGGGTCCCTGTGAGGCTCCCATTTTTCAGTAATTTTTTTTTTATATTTACTATAGTTTTCGCAATATGGCCCTTGAAAGTGGCTGATAACTTTACGTACTTCGAAAGCCCCTATGTCAAAAACTATACAAGATATCAACAAACTTTTTTGGTACAGAATGCAAGACTAAGAGCGCTATCCGATCATACGCATATGACAAATATCTAGCTTTGCGTGGTAGTTTTTCGAGTAATGAGCAAAAACTTTGCAAATCCTAGCAGCAATATAACCATTTGCTAAAATAGCACATACTTTTGACGGAAAACAAAAAGTAATAGCAATTGCTTCATTTTATTTTTTTAAAACACGAAGATTTTTCACAATTTTGGAACCAAGCATGGCATTTCATAGCAAGTTATTAGAATCGAGTTTGGCAGTTTCGGTGTTTTGAATGCTTGGATTGCCGAAAGCATTCCAACTGCTTTAGTGTTCTAAGGGACCTAAAAACAATGTGAAGTTGGTAGAAAACACTGGTTGTCTGTATGTTTTTGGAAGAAAACATTCTTTCTTATTGTCAAAACGTCATATTTCAGTCATTCAATCCAGTTGCATAGACCCGATAGAAACAACTAGAACTCGAAAAGACTGCAAACATTAACTAAAATATACTTTGGTTGTATGGAAGTACCTCGTGGCATAATGGTTAGTGCGTTGGACTGGCATGTCGAAGGTTTGGGTTCGATTCCTAGCCAATGGACGTAAAACATAATTTTTTTTACGAGGTTTTACCTCTTGCGAGGAGCCGACAAATTCCCCAAGAGTATACTACTTGTCATGAATAAGTGCTTCTCATAGCCGCTCGGAATCGCCAAAAAATTGTAGGTGCCCTCCATTCCTGGCACACAGGAGTGGTTGGGAGTTGCAAGTCACTAAGCCCTGGTTTGGTTATCCACGAGCTGTTGTGCCACCAACATTTTTTTTTATACTATGTTGTTTTTGAATGCATATTTTTATTTTCGAAATTTCAAGAAATTGAAAGTGAATTTTTTTTTAAAGTCAACATCTTAAGCAATGCTTCTATTTACGTCAAACTGACCGTAAATATAGTAAAGAAGTGAGAAGAACAAGACGAATAAAATAAAATATGAATCGAGGGGTATGAATGAATTATCATGTAATGAACATAAAAATATAGATTATTGTATTTTGTGACTTTTCTTATATTAGTTGATTCAGTTTTTGTAGGCTAAAAGTCATTTAATTATAATTTTTAAATCTGCAACGTTTCTGACGAAGGGGATAAACATCCCTGAAACGTTGCAGATTTAAAAATTATAATTAAATGACTTTTAGCCTACAAAAACTGAATCAACTAATAAAAATATAGAACAAACAGCAAGTGTTCATATGAATTTATATGAAGGTACCCGGGTACCTTATCACACGGTTTAAGATGTTTTTTTCGTCACGCACATAAGGGTTAAAATTAAGTCTACTGTCCATTATAACTCCTAAATACTTAATTTCATTTATACATGCAAATTCTTCTATCTGATTTATCACATTATTTTCAGGTAACAACATTATTTTCGTTTTTTCTACATTTAACTTAAGTTTATTCATGTTTAAATAATTTTTTATATTTTTTATTTCATCGGTTAGTTTTCTTATACAATCACATAGTTCATATTCATCAATGTATAAAAGCCCATCATCAGCAAAAAATTTGATTTGGCTATACTTAATTACTTTTTTAATATCATTAATGTAAAGCAAAAACAAAAGTGGACCAAGGATAGATCCTTGAGGCACACTCAATCCACTGCAACTCGTATAGCCATCTCCAATATATCCGAAGAAATGAAACGAGTACCAATCAAAAATTGCCTACCGGAACCTCAACTAATCAATAGCAACAAATCACTTCACTTAGAATTTCAAGACATGGACCTGGACACCTCTCTCGAATTCACTAGCGTTGCCTCTAAAACTCCATCTCCACCAGCACCGTCGCCTAACATCACTCAACCAGCACCGACGTCCACTATTACTTCTCAACCATTACGTACAATTTATAAATTTGGCACGAATTGGACTCCCGCCGAACGGAACAGTCGCCTAGAAAAAATAAAAACTCCTCGAGCAACGTCACCTAACATCACTCCAGTACCGTCGTCTACCATCACTTCTCAACCATTACGTACAGTAAATAAATTTGGCACAAGTTGGACTCCTGCCGAATGGAACAGTCGCCTAAAAAAACTAAAAAGTAATCAACCGTCAGACATTCCAATTTCAACGTACATCGTCAAAGGTGCACAAACATTTGCTAAAGAACCCTGGCTTGTTCACTACTTCAATAACAACTATAGATTTTGCCCTGTAAAGTGTAATCGTCAAAAACCTGGTATCTTCAAAATCTCTATACCCCATTCTTATGAGTGGCTACTCTCCCATTCCAACTTCAATTTAAAAAATAGCTTCATGAAGATGACCTTTTGCATTGAAAAAACAGATACAACTAAGAATGTTCAACCTAATTTTAAGTCTTATCATAGGTTTAATTATAAGTCTAATAATAAGTCTAAGTCTTATCTTGAGCATAATCAAATGTTTAATCCTTATCCCAATTTCAAATATCCCCCTTCAAATGATTATCTGTCAAAAAAGTCACCCTCTCCTACTGAAGTACCTAGTAGTTCCAGTTCAAAATACCCAAATTTCTCTCTATCACCTACAGTAGGGAGCAAAAATGAGTACATGTTTTAAACTCGCGCACTTATTGATGCATAACAACAGAAATAATAAAGCAAATTGAAAAATTTTTTTTGACCTGTATTTTATGTTCAATTCTCAACAAAACGGTATATAATACATAACGGAAAGGAGCAAGTTCTAAGAAAAAAACAAATAAAACAAAAATAAATCGCATGTACTCAATTTTGCACCAAGCGTTAATCAGCAAAAATATCGAGGTTTGCCGTTAGATTTGCAAGTTTTTGGTTTGTTTATGACTTCCTATATCTTTTTTAGTTTGAGATTTGTTTAATTGCGCATGGTTAGAAATTTCACCAGCGTATTTTAATAAATGAAATAAATAATTATAAAAATTTCTTTGTTCCTTTAGATTATGAGGAAACCATCACGACAGATTGAGGACAGTTTTGTAGTAATGACAAAGAGTGGCTTCTCGACACAACTGATAGCTAAGAAGCTTAAAACAAGCTAATCGGTGGTCATAAAAGTCCAAAAAATGCGAGTTATTGTTCCCAAAGCACAAGTCAAAGGCCGCAAAAAAATTTCGACGGATGCGGACGGCCCTCGCAGGATATTAGAAATGAAAAGGAACAAGTGTTTAACACCAAATCATGCTTCTTATGCAATAAATAAGCCCGTTAGCCGAGAAACTGCAAGAAGAACCCTCAACGACATTTGTTATATCTCAGCGGTTAAAAGAAAAAAAGCCTGCACTGTCGGAAAAAATGCTTAGGTGTGGTTAAAGTTCGACACAGCACACAGAAATTGGACATCTGACCACACTACACGTTTCCAATTACCAACTGTACAATCTTTGTGTTTTCTGACGAACTTTAACCGCACCTTACCATTTTTACAGACTATGCGGGCTTTTGTTTTTTTAACCGCTGAGATATAACCAATGTCGTTGAGGGTTCTTCTTGCAGTTTCTCGGCTAACGGGCTTATTTATTGCATAAGAAGCATGATTTGGTGTTAAACACTTGTTCCTTTTCATTTCTAATATCCTGCGAGGGCCGTCCGCATCCGTCGAAATTTTTTTGCGGCCTTTGACTTGTGCTTTGGGAACAATAACTCGCATTTTTTGGACTTTTATGACCACCGATTAGCTTGTTTTAAGCTTCTTAGCTATCAGTTGTGTCGAGAAGCCACTCTTTGTCATTACTACAAAACTGTCCTCAATCTGTCGTGATGGTTTCCTCATAATCTAAAGGAACAAAGAAATTTTTATAATTATTTATTTCATTTATTAAAATACGCTGGTTAAATTTCTAACCATGCGCAATTAAACAAATCTCAAACTAAAAAAGATATAGGAAGTCATAAACAAACCAAAAACTTGCAAATCTAACGGCAAACCTCGATATTTTTGCTGATTAACGCTTGGTGCAAAATTGAGTACATGCGATTTATTTTTGTTTTATTTGTTTTTTTCTTAGAACTTGCTCCTTTCCGTTATGTATTATATACCGTTTTGTTGAGAATTGAACATAAAATACAGGTCAAAAAAAATTTTTCAATTTGCTTTATTATTTCTGTTGTTATGCATCAATAAGTGCGCGAGTTACAAACATGTACTCATTTTTGCTCCCCACTGTACGTCAAGCAAATGTATTAATCTCCCTTCAAACTACGCTCCCCCCAATCGTGAAAACGGGTCCCACTCTTATACCAATCACTTAAATTCACCCCTTAGCTCTAACTCCATTAAGAACGTACCTCAATACCTTGACCCACTTTTCCCTCCTAGTGTTAAAATGGCAATGCAAGCTGGTGACTCGACAGTGTCACGTTACACGATGGCTAGATTACGAGACCGCCGCATTTACGATAATGTTCGACTCTACCTAGCTTACCTACATAATAAGTCCGATTTTGTCTGTTTCGAGGGTAAGACCAAAACTAATGTCATGTTATCTATTCACCAAGAAGGTCTCCCCACCAACACCTCCACCCTTCGAAGAATCTTTGATTCCTATCATGAAGCTTTCAACGTAACAAATAAAATGGTTTCGGACGACTTGGCTGCCTACGCTTCTTACGTAAGCTCAAAGAGCACGCCATATCGCCAACGTAGTCGTCATGACAGTAAGTTTTTTCTTTAACACCGTTTCCCCTTGTCCTAGTTCCTTAAAAAACCATCAAACATGTCTTACTATCTACTACCAAAACTTTAGAGGCCTCCGTACAAAAACATCAACTGGATGTCTTCTTGAACTCTCAAATATTGCCGTATGACATTTTTGCATTGACTGAAACTAACCTGACTCCTAACTTTCTCATCAGCGAACTATTTACTTCGGACTACGTTATATTTCGGTGTGACGGTCTTAATAAAAATAATGACTCCTCTGGCCGAGGGGTTTTAATAGCAGTTGATAATAGATTAGATGCCACCTTCCTTAAGTCTTCACAAACCACCGATTTCCAGTTTACATCTATAAGAATTAAATTACCTCTTCGGAATATATATATTATGTGTTGCTATATTCGCCCGGCACAACCAATAAGCTCATATCAGCTCGCTGTTGACGTGATAGATTTTCTTTTTGAAGCCGCTGCCACAAATGATGATATTATCTACCTGGGCGATTTCAATCTTCCTCACATTCTATGGTCTCCATCTGATGATGCAACTCACTTTTACCCTACAAATGCGAAATCTGAAAAAGAAACCTTGTTCACAGACTGCTTACATGATTGTAGCCTCTTTCAAGTGAATGGCGTCACCAACAACTTGAATAGGCAACTTGACCTTGTTTTTACATCCGACCCAAGCAACACCATTGTGATCGAGAGTGATCAATTACTTTCTACGCTCGACCGTTTTCATCCACCCCTGCTTACTTCTTTCCCTTACGATGCATCGTATAATAATATAGACCCCGAATTTAGTTACAATTTCCGCAAAGCTAATTTTCATAAACTTAACATCCTTCTAAGCCAAACCAACTTTACCATCTCCCATAGGTCAATTGAAGATGAATTGACAACCTTTTATACCAAAATGTTCAGTTGTTTTGACCAGTCTGTTCCTTTTCTGCCTCAAAGAAATTATTCCTCTTCACCACCTTGGTACAATAAAGAACTAAAGTCTCTTCGCAACGTCAGAAACAATCTTTGGATAAAATACCTGAAATCTAAAACGGACTTCGATTATCAAATGTTTTCTACCGTTTTTTTTTCGCAATTTCGGTTCTGTGTGAACGTCTGTATAAAGAATACCTTATCTGCATGCAATCCTCGATAACGTCCAATCCTAAACGTTTTTATGAATTTATAAATGTAAAAAGAAAGTCCGATGGCTACCCTCCTTCCCTCTCTTATTTGGATAACTCTTCATCTGACCCTGCATCAATTGCAAACTTCTTTGCAAGTTTTTTCAAAGAATCGTTTACGGCTTGTGATACTGAACCGGATGCACAATACTTTGACTACATGAAAAACTCTGTACAAACATCTTTTACATATATCAACATTCTACCCACTATGGTTAAAGAAAAAATTGGTAAGCTTAAAGATGATTACTCCTCAGGACCTGATGGCATTCCTGCTATTGTCCTTAAAAATTGCTCAATATTTTTGATTCAGCCACTTACTGCCCTCTTTAATCTATCTCTTAAGCAAGGTGTTTTTCCCCAGTCATGGAAAGTATCCTATATAGTGCCGATACATAAAAAAGGTCCAAGGAATAATGTTTCAAATTATCGCCCGATAGCTAAGCTTTCATGCATACCGAAAGTTTTCGAAAGTATTGTATACGAAGCACTTTCTTTCCATTGTAAACCAATTTTATCTCCTGTTCAACATGGTTTTCTAGCCGGCAGGTCCACAACAACAAACCTTGTAGATTTCGTATCTCATACGCTGTGCACTATGAATGAAAGAGCTGAAGTTGATGTTATTTCAACTGATTTTAGCAAGGCCTTTGACAAAATGTCTCACAAAATCATCATTTTCAAATTAAAGCTACTCGGTTTCTCAACCCTTTTCATCTCATGGGTTGAATCGTATTTAAAAAATAGAAATTATATAGTGCGTTTCAGATCATCTCTTTCCCTACCTCTCAATGCACCTTCCGGTGTTCCACAAGGCAGTCACCTTGGCCCTTTGATGTTCATTTTAGCAATTAATGATGTTTCCTTGATTTTGAAATGTGAACTTTTGATTTATGCAGACGATATGAAAATATTTAAACGCATATCTTCTTTAGCTGATCCTTGTTGTCTGCAAGACAACATCGATAATTTTTCTCTTTGGTGCCAAAAAAACTTTCTCGAATTAAATGTTAGCAAGTGTCATACAATAACCTTTTCCAGGAAACGCCAACCCGGCCCCGTGCGTCGCTATTTTATTCAGGGTGACCCAGTTCCTTATGTTACTTCCTTGCAAGACTTAGGGGTCTTATGCGATAGTGAGCTCAACTTTCACTCCCATATTGACAACATTATAAATAAAGCAAATTCAATGCTTGGCTTTATAAAACGTTGGTCCAAGGAATTTTCAGACCCATATGTCTCTAAAGCACTATACATCACCTTTGTAAGACCAATTCTGGAATATGCTTCCCAGGTCACCCAAATCAAGCGAATTGAAGCTGTCCAGCGCCGATTTCTTCGTTTTGCTCTACGTACTCTTCCTTGGGACGATCATTTTCAACTGCCTCCATACGCTGACCGTTTGCAGCTTATCAATCTTCAATCTCTAGAAAGATGACGTGACACCTCAGACATCATATTATCCACGACTTATTAACTGGAAGCATGGATTGCCCTGCATTATTGAATGCGATCTCCTTTAACACCAATGCCCGTAATGTTAGGTCAGTACCTCTTTTCCGCATCCCTTATCACCGTACTAACTAATCTTTTTACAATACTTTGTCTCGTATGCTTCGTAATGCTAATAAATTTTCCAATGTATTTGACTTCAACATTTCCAAATCTACCCTCCGTAATAACCTCCTCTCAAATCTACCTCAATAATGCATCCTTAACCCCACCTCCATCTTTTGCTTTTTGTTTTTCTTCTATATATTTTAATTTTTAATGCTTATTATAATATTTTTTTTTTTAATTTAATTTTAGTTAATGTTATTGTTTAAAATAATACATAATAATACATTAATGCTCTCTAGTTTTAAGTCAGCTTGTACTAAGCGTTAAATAAATGTTAAACTCAATGTTGAAGTGTCAGAATGTTACACTTTGTAACAATTTCCAACTCATGTCCTCGACATGAATTCAAAGTGTTGATCTGTCAAAAGCAGCTGAAACTTCAATGTTTTATTTTGTGATTATCTTTTGTTTACTTTTCGTTGGTTTGATTTGGAACTGTTTGCATTTTTGCAAATATGTGTTTTCAATATAACTGATTTCATGGTTGTTTTTGAGTTTTGAATTGTTTTATGATAAATTAACTTTTTTTTCGATATCAATTCCGTGATTTTTGTTAATAAAATTTGTGCTCATAGTTAGTTCAAGTAAATAGAAATTTAATCTTCAAATTATATGTATTTATTTTCAATGAATTTAATGCAATAAATAGTTTTTTCTTGATTATTCATTCTAAATGCATTTTGATTTTTTTTGTCCAACCTTGCCGTTTGACAGATCAACAATATTTTCAACATTGATCGTTCCTAAATGAAATGTTACAAAGTGTAACATTCTCAACAATGACATTTCAACACTTTTTTTTGACACATCAACAATTATTAACATTTTAGAGAAAAGGAACGGACCACTAGTATTTCATCCATAAGAAATGCATTGATTGGTGTTTTTTTCGATTCGATTAAGTTTTTTGGGCGATATTGTTTTGTTTGTGATTGCTTTGGCGTTTTGCCTATGAGTACCTGCAAGTGCATAGCAAAGAGTGTTTCAAATAAACTTATTTCGGCTAGAGGAAATACATTTATACTCTTTATAATATTATTAGGCGCTGTTCAAGCGGTTTCGTATAAATTCTAAATAAAAGGACTTTTATTCTTTGAGTTTTAAGCTGTGTGCTTCCGCTTCCGAAAAAGTCACGCCTCGTGCCTGAAATATATATATATGTAAGAATTCTATATATGGAGGGCTCACAGCTGTACCTAATCAAGTCATAATTTTTATTTTTTTCAAATTTTTGTGAATATTTTTCAGCTCAAGGTTTTCATTTTTAAATAAGAGAATAATGTCCAATTGCACCAAAATTCACTAAAAGCTGTTTTTGCTAAAATGGAGTTAACATTTATCGGACTGATAAATTTATTTGGGTTGCGCCAATCTCTTTCGAGCATTTTTTAGCTAAAATGCAGTTCATGAACCACCCCGTGATTTTATCATATGTTTATTAAACTGAACGAAAAAATTTAACCAGTGCAATTGAGATAGCAATAAGGAAAATGTGAAAACACAATAAACAGAAACAAGGTATTCTGGTGTTCTCATAAGATACAGCCAATGCACCATCTTGGTGCTTTTTTACTATTATTTATTATTTTCTTTTTTTTTCAGAAAAATTATGCAACTAATCAAATTGATTGTTGAACCGCGTAAAATCCGATAGCAAATTGAATAAATTATAAACCACCTTAAATTGATTACACTTAAATATGTTAAGCGTTATTAACTACCGAAATAAAAACAAATTATTAAAACACTTGAACAAACCTTGAATGCATTTCGAAACAACGTTCGTTTCATCATCAGCATTGCACTACTGAAGCAGTGGCTATGTGCGGGATGCAGCAGTTATTGTAGACAGCATCAACGGCGAAGAAAACATTAAAACACAAAAACAAAAAACAGCGGTTAAATTCACCGATCACAAACGAAGCAAAGTGCATTATTTATATTTATTGGAATAAGCATAACTCAATATTTCCGTTGTCTTGATTCAAAAGGTTGTTGCCTGTTTGAATATAGAAGCTTTCATATGCATCTAGTTGTTGTTCATAACGCACTTGTTTGACTAAACGTACACTGTCTAATGTAACATTATGTTCTTCTTCTAATATGTGTGCTGCAACGGCAGAACGATTGGGTTGATTTAAACGAATGCAGGATAGATGGTCGTTGAATCTCTTTTTGATGAACATCAACATATCGCCACCACATCCGCGGGAGTATTTTTCTATCATTCAAGTTCACTTTAAAAGATGACATAAATAGCTCGGCGATGGACTTAAAGGATTTCCCATATTTGTACCTTTATTTACTTTAAAAATCTCACCATTAAATTGGAAATAACTTTGATCCATACATAGTTTAGCTACATCTTGGTAAATCAACTTCTTGTTTCTGGGTAAATCAATTCCGTTCAGATGTCTTTTCAACTTTACTAACGCTAGGTCAACTGGGATACTCGGAAACAAAGAGCACACATCAAAAGAGATCATGATCTCATCTGAGTTTATTTTTACATATTTTATTTTTTGAACGAATTCAAATGAATTTTTCACAGAAGAACTTTTTAACGGAGGTAATTTCTTTATTTCTTGCACTATTTATTGGATCGTATTAATAAAACAGAGCAATTGCTTGAAGTAAACTCCGTAGCAAAGTAAAAGCATTTAGCAATTGCTTTATATTAGTATTAATAAAAATCTACCTTGCTTAAGTTAGTTCGAAAATTCGAACTTAGCAATTGCTTTACATTTGCCATGGTGTTTGTGGCTCTTAACACTTCATGTAGATATAATCACAACAAAAACATAAATGTTAAAAAAGGAGCCAAGTTCTTATTTGCACAAGAAACCTGTGCGTAAAAAGTCAGCCAAAAAAAGTAATGAGATCTAAAATATATGCCAAGTTTTAAGTTCATGAAGTTCAATATCAAATATCTTAAGTAGAGTAATATCGAAACAATTCAAATCATGACAGAAATTTGGTAATTAATGATTACTGATTAAAATTTGGTGGGTTCACTGGTCAAGTTTTCATACATTTTAAATTTGTGATTAAGTAAGTATTTAAGAGAAAACTTGCCAAGTAAATCCACCAAATTTTAATCAGTAATCATTAATTACCAAATTTCTGTCCTGATTTGGAATTGTTTCGATAATACTCTTCTTAAGATATTTGATATTAAACTTCATGAACTTAAAACTTGGCATATATTTTAGATCTCATTACTTTTTTTGGCTGACTTTTTACGCACAGGTTTCTTGTGCAAATAAGAACTTGGCTCCTTTTTTAACATTTATGTTTTTGTTGTGATTTCACTCCTTTTTGCAAAGACTAATTTTGCCAGGTGAAAGTCAAGCCCTACCGGTCTACAAAGTTTCATAACCGAACCGAAAATGCTCCATACAAATAATAGCAATTCTGATAAAGTTGGTGGATGGCACCCCCCCCTGAATGGACAATTCCAAATTTTCGATTTTTTTCCTTTCTAAGTACTTCAAGTCCTACCGACCTACCAATTTTCATCGTTCTACAACAATCGGAAGTGCTCCATATAATTTATAAAAATTTTTAAGAATGTGGGTGGATGTCACGCCCCCTAAATGCAAAATTCCAATTTTTCAATTTTTCTTTCTAAGTTTCATTTTCTATTTTCATCGTTCTACAACAATCGGAAGTGCTTCATATAGTTAATAAGAATTTTTAAGAATGTGGGTCGATGCCACGCCCCCTGAACTGAAACTTCCAATTTTTCGATTTTTTTCTTCTAAGTACTTCAAGGCATACCAACCTACCAATTTTCATCGTTCTACAACAATCGGAAATGCTTCATATAATTCAAAAGAATTTTTGAGAATGTGGGTGGATGCCACGCCCCCTGGACTGAAACTTCCAATTTTTGATTTTTTTTCTTCTAAGTACTTCAAGGCCTACCGACCTACCAATTTTCATCGTTCTACAACAATCGGAAGTGCTCCATATAATTTATAAGAATTTTTAAGAATGTGGGTGGATTCCACGCCCCCTGAATGCAAAATTCCAATTTTTCAATTTTTTTCTTTCTAAGTACCTTAAGCCATACCGACCTGCCAATTTTCATCGTTCTACAACAATCGGAAGTGCTCCATATAATTTATAAAAACTTTTAAGAATGTGGGTGGATGCCACGCCCCCTGTATGGAAAATTCCAATTTTTCAATTCTTTTCTTTCTAAGTACCTCAAACCCTACCAACTTACCAATTTTCATTGTTCTACAACAATATTTAAGAATATTAAGAAAGTGGGTGGATGCCACGCCCCCTGAATAGAAAATTGCAGATTTTCGATTTTTTCCTTTGTATGTACCACAAGACCTACCGTTGTGCGAAATTTCAAGTTTCTACGATGTCGGGAAGTGCTCCATAATTTTGATGATCTGTCAGTGAGTCAGTGAGTCAGTGAGTCAGTGAATCAGTGAGTCAGTGAGTCAGTGAATCAGTCAGTCAGTTACGGTTTTTGCGATTTTTGAAGTCCTATATCTTGGGAACTACTAATGCTAAAGAGTTGAAATTTGGTGAGCCACCTGTGTTTGATCAGTTCAGAAAATACTCCGAATTTGAAGTTTCTGACTTTATTGGTACGGCAGTTAGAGGGGGGTTGAAAATCGCCTGAGTTTGTTCCTGTAAAAAGGGTGTAGTGCCGCGAACTTGGCTGGGCACTACCGTGCCCTTTGATGTAACGAAAATCATAAAGAGATCGGCAATTTCATAGATTATTTTTTAATAGAATACAAGAGATACTCTTGTCAAAAACATTCTACCAAGCTATATTTATTGTTTTATTTCACGTTTATTTCACTTTTATGCACTATTTTGTGGATGATCAAAGGGCACGGTAGTGCCCAGCCAAGTTCGCGGCACTACACCCTTTTTACAGGAACAAACTCAGGCGATTTTTAACCCCCCTCTAACTTTAGTACCAATAAAGTCAGAAACTTCAAATTCGGAGTATTTTCTGAACTGATCAAACACAGGTGGCTCACCAAATTTCAACTCTTTAGCATTAGTAGTTCCCAAGATATAGGACTTCAAAAATCGCAAAAACCGTAACTGACTGACTCACTGACTCACTGACTGACTGACTCACTGCTGACAGATCATCAAAATTATGGAGCGCTTCCCGACATCGTAGAAACTTGAAATTTCGCACAACGGTAGGCCTTGTGGTACATACAAAAGAAAAAATCGAAAATCTGCAATTTTCTATTCAGGGGGCGTGGAATCCACCCACTTTCTTAAATATTCTATAAATTATATGGAGCCTTTCCGATTGTTGTAGAACAATGAAAATTCGTAAGTCGGTAGGGTTTGAGGTGCTTAGAAAGAAAAAAATTGAAAAATTGGAATTTTCCATACAGTGGGCGTGGCATCCACCCACATTCTTAAAAATTCTTATAAATTATATGGAGCACTTCCGATTGTTGTAGAACAATGAAAATTGGTAGGTCGGTAGGCCTTGAAGTACTTAGAAGAAAAAAAAATCGAAAAATTGGAAGTCTTAGTTCAGGGGGCGTGGCATCCACCCACATTCTCAAAAATTCTTATAAATTATATGAAGCACTTCCGATTGTTGTAGAACGATGAAAATTGGTAGGTTGGTATGCCTTGAAGTACTTAGAAGAAAATAATCGAAAAATTGGAAGTTTCAGTTCAGGGGGCGTGGCATCAACCCACATTCTTAAAAATTCTTATAAACTATATGGAGCACTTCCGATTGTTGTAGAACGATGAAAATTGGTAGGTCGGTTGGGCTTAAAGTACTTAGAAAGAAAAAATTGAAAAATTGGAATTTTGCATTCAGGGGGCGTGGAATCCACCCACATTCTTAAAAATTCTTATAAATTATATGGAGCACTTCCGATTGTTGTAGAACGATGGAAATTGGTAGGTCGGTAGGACTTGAAGTACTTAGAAAGGAAAAAAATCGAAAATTTGGAATTGTCCATTCAGGGGAAGTGCCACCCACCCATTTTATCAGAATTGCTATTATTTGTATGGAGCACTTTCGGTTGTCGTAGAATTATGAAACTTTGTAGAGCGGTAGGGCTTGGCTTTCACCTGGCAAAATAAATCTTTGCAAAAAGGAGTGAAATCACAACAAAAACATAAATGTTAAAAAAGGAGCCAAGTTCTTATGTGTACAAGAAACCTGTGCGTAAAAAGTCAGCCAAAAAAAGTAATGAGATCTAAAATATATGCCAAGTTTTAAGTTCATGAAGTTTAATTTCAAATATCTTAAGTAGAGTAATATCGGAACAATTCCAAATCATGACAGAAATTTGGTAATTAATGATTACTGATTAAAATTTGGTGGATTTACTTGGCAAGTTTTCTCTTAAATACTTACTTAATCACAGATTTAAAATGTATGAAAACTTGACCAGTGAACCCACCAAATTTTAATCAGTAATCATTAATTACCAAATTTCTGTCATGATTTGGAATTGTTCCGATATTACTCTACTTAAGATATTTGAAATTAAACTCTCAAAACCTTTTAGAAACTTCAGGAAAACTAACTGGGATATTTTTAATGGGGAAGTAGAGAATGAAATCAAATTGCTTAATACCAATGCAATTGATAATCCTGAGAACTTAGACAAAGCTGCCGAGAAATTCACAGAAATACTCAGCGATGCTTTTGTCAAAGGATGTCCATTAAAACCAGGTAAAAAAGGCAACAAAAAACCACCTTGGTGGACAATAGAACTGGGCGACATTAGGAAAGAAACGAGGCGACTTTTCAATGTCGCCAAGCGCACCAGATCAGACATCGACTGGGAGATCTACAAATCCAGTCAAAGAAAATTCAAAGCTGAAACACAGCGAGCGAAACGCAGCTCGTGGAGAACCTTCTGCGATGAAATAGAAGGCACCAAAGAATCAGCTAGACTAAGAAAAATTCTTTCCAAAGAACCATGTACCTTAGGTTCCTTAAAAGAACCAAGTGGTCGCTGGACAGAATCATGCAGTGAAACTCTAAAACTCTTAGTTAATGCTCACTTTCCCGGGTGTAGCTCTAACCCAAGCTATAACCGGGAAACTGAGATATTTACAGAGCACAGAAAGCCGTCGGACATTGTAACGGAAGACAAGATTAAATGGGCAATAAACTCTTTCTCCCCTTACAAATCCCCGGGACTAGATGGCATCTTTCCAATGATGTTACAAAAAAGTGAAAACCTAATTACTTCACACCTGAAAAACATATTCTCAAGTTGCCTCAGATGGGGATATGTACCTCAAGCATGGCGTAAAGTCAAGGTTGTATTTATCCCGAAGGCTGGTAAACCCAGCCACACGGAAGCTAAAGACTATAGACCAATCAGTCTCACGTCGTTTACTCTTAAAACTTTTGAGAGATTGTTGGACATCTATATTCGCAGCTCACTGAACCCGGAGGTGATTTCTCCAATGCAGCATGCCTATACGAAAGGCAAAAGCGTAGAAACTGCACTTCACTGTGTTGTTAATACAATTGAAAAAAAATCTCAAGGACAAGGAATACACTCTTGCTGCCTTTCTAGATATTGAAGGAGCTTTCAATAAGGTGGAAAACGATGCAGTTAAGAGAGCCCTTGTAGAGCTGAATATAGAAAACTCAATTATAAATTGGACTATGTGCATGTTAAAAAACAGGCATATTAATACAGAACTTGGAGATTCACGTTTAAAAGTATCCACATCCAGAGGAACACCCCAGGGAGGGGTGCTTTCTCCGCTTCTTTGGATACTAGTTATGAACGAAATTCTTGTGAAATTAAAATATAGTGGAGTCAAAGTAGTAGCTTATGCAGATGACCTAGTACTACTTGCGACAGGTAAATTCCCATCCACTATTAGTGAACAAATAGAATATGCCCTGTCAAAGGTCAACACATGGGCAAAGAATTGTGGTCTAATGGTCAATCCATTGAAAACTGAATTGGTTCTCTTCACTAACAGAAGAAAAATACCAATGTTTAGATTACCATCAATTGCAGGGACTCCACTCAAAATCTCGGATCAGGCCAAATACTTGGGTGTGATCCTTGATAAGAAACTGAACTGGAGTCTCAACACTAAAGAGAGAGCAAAGAAAGCTATGGTTGCGTTCTATTCCTGCAACAGGATCTTTGGAAAATCCTGGGGACCCAATCCAAAAATTATCAGGTGGATGTACACGGCAATAGTTAGACCGATACTTACCTACGGTAATTTAGTTTGGTGGAACGCGACTGAGAAAGCAACAAACCTGAAAACCTAGACAAAAGTTCAAAGATTAGCATGCGTAGGTATTACGGGGGCGTTGAAAACCACTCCCACAGCGGGACTGGAAGCGATACTCAACTTGAGACCCCTAGATCTATTCGTGCAAGAATCTGCAGCATACAGTGCCCTGCGCCTAAGCCAGACTAAATGCTGGAAGCAAAGCACATCGGGCCATACTCAGATTCTGCAGAGATATGTGGGAAATAATGTTTGCACAGACTACACAACACCCCATTTAAACTTCAACAGACCCTTCACTACCTCTTTTCCTAATAGAGAGGAGTGGGAAAACAACCAACCTTTCAGTAATGCATCTACGATAACTATCTTCACTGATGGTTCGAAGATGGACACTGGAGTAGGTGCAGGAATTTTCTCGGAAACTCTGGGACTAGCTAGCTCCTTCAGACTTCTGGACTTTTGCAGTGTCTTCCAAGCCGAGGTCTTGGCAGTGACAAAAGCAGCTACGCAAATATCAATGATGGCGATACCACGAGCTGATATCACCCTCTTTATTGATAGCCAAGCAGCAATAAAAGCAATTTCTGCCACCGAGATACATTCGAAGCTTGTGACTTGCTGTCGCGAAGAGCTTAGGGTTCTTGGCATGCAGCATAACATTAGACTCTGCTGGGTTCCCGGTCACAGTGATGAACAGGGAAACGAGAGAGCTGATGAGCTGGCAAGAACAGGTTCGTCGCTTGATTCAAGTCAGGCCGAATAAAATATCAAAGTACCAACCTGTAGCATCAAACAGGAAATTGGTAACAAAATATTAGAAAAAACCAATGAAAGATGGAATCTGCTTGAAACATGCGCCACAACTAGAAAGTTATGGCCAAATGGCCAGGGTGCAGCGATGAAGAAGCACATGAGGATACCTTACACTTCCTTTGCCACTGCCCAGCACTCTGTCATTTAAGAAAGCGACATCAAGGAAATCATTTCTATGACGACCTACGAGAACTTTCTGGAACTTCGGCTAATAGCCTTCTGAATTTCATCAACGCCTCTAAATGGCTTGATTGCTAAAAGAAAACATAGGTTTTTACATTAAGTGGAATACAATTTCCTAGGGTATCACAACGGATCTACATAGATCTAAGTGTGACGGTAACGAGATCAACTGTCAGCCCTTCTACCTAACCTAACCTAACCATAAAAAGAAAATGAGGCTCAGTACTGACGACCTTTGCAGAGGGTGCAGCGATGAAGAAGCACATGAGGATACCTTACACTTCTTTTGCCACTGCCCAGCACTCTGTCATTTAAGAAAGCGACATCTAGGAAACCATTTCTATGACGACCTAGAGGAACTTTCTGGAACTTCGGCTAATAGCCTTCTGAATTTCATGAACGCCTCTAAATGGCTTGATTGCTAAAAGAACACATAGGTTTTTACATTAAGTGGAATACAATTTCCTAGGGTATCACAACGGATCTACATAGATCTAAGTGTGACGGTAACGAGATCAACTGTCAGCCATTCTACCTAACCTTGGTTCGACAAAAGACAAGACCGACGATTTAGATAAATCAGGTATTTACGCGGTGAAATGCAATGACTGCGAAAAAGAATACTTTGGGCAAACCAAAAGAAGCATCAAAAAGAGATTCAACGACCATCTATCCTGCATTCGTTTAAATCAACCCAATCGTTCTGCCGTTGCAGCACGCATATTAGAAGAAGAACATAATGTTACCTTAGACAGTGTACGTTTAGTCAAACAAGTGCGTAATGAACAACAACTAGATGCATTTGAAAGCTTCTATATTCAAACAGGCAACAACCTTTTGAATCAAGACAACGGGAATATTGAGTCATGCTTATTCCAAAAAATATAAATAATGCACTTTGCTTCGTTTCTGATCGGTGAATTTAACCGCTGTTTTTTGTTTTTGTGTTTTAATGTTTTCTTCGCCGTTGATGCTGTCTACAATAACTGCGGCATCCCGCACATAGCCACTGCTTCAGTAGTGCAATGCTGATGATGAAACGAACGTTGTTTCGAAATGCATTCAAGGTTTGTTCAAGTGTTTTAATAATTTGTTTTTATTTCGGTAGTTAATAACGCTTAACATATTTAAGTGCAATCAATTTAAGGTGGTTTATAATTTATTCAATTTGTTATCAGATTTACGCGGTTCAACAATCAATTTGATGTAAAATGTTTACCAAATCAAAGTTGAACAAATACGCTCAACTGAAGCGAAATGTGCGTTCGGTGTTGTGTGACTTAGTGTAAATTCACAAACGCATCGTTGCAGAAATGATGCACAATCATTTTCGCCAAACGTTCATAAATGCATAAAACTCGCATCACTTTTTGCGTAAGATGTTCATTATTGCAAACTTGCATCAAGTGATGCGCAAACTTCAAACAAATTAGAATCAAGAAAATTCTTGATGCGTTGCTGCTGATGCATTTGTATCAGCATTGGCTGCGTTGCGCATCAGCATCGCAAAAAAGCAGTGATGCGGAAACATTTGACGTTTATGAATTTACACTTAGCTTTCTTAAGGGCATGCAAACGGTTAAATATTATACCAAACTTCGTTAAAATAAAAACGGCGGTAAAAAATAATAGATCGGATTTTGCTATTAAAAAGGCAAAAAATGCATGGCTCACTTGTGAAATAATTTATAATATAATGGGTAATTTAATAAACCCGAGCAATTGCTTTTGCTAGCTAGAATTGTCAAATTTGAAGCAATTGCTTTGTTTCATAATTATAAAAAATTTATAGCAATTGCTTTTGCTTTCTCTATCTTCGAAAAACGATGCCACCGCTCATTTGCTTCAATCGGTAATTATAAAACACAAAATATATAGCAATTACTAGAAAATTTGAAGTCTGCTATTTAGGTGACATAGAACATTTGCTACGGATATTAGTGTGAAATATTTTTTTCTTAGACTTATAAAATCATTCAATTTAATTAATTTAAAAGAAAATACATTCAATTAAATGTTTGGTATTCTTGATCTTTTGCGTCAAGATAAATGAAATAGGTTTGCACATCATTCCACTCAGTAGTAGTTACAACAAATGTTCGTGGAAAAAATTACAAAGAACTTTTGGCGACGATAAAAATGCTTAATAAACAATTATTGATCAATTTTATAACTATCACAACAAAAACATAAATGTTAAAAAAGGAGCCAAGTTCTTATGTGTACAAGAAACCTGTGCGTAAAAAGTCAGCCAAAAAAAGTAATGAGATCTAAAATATATGCCAAGTTTTAAGTTCATGAAGTTTAATTTCAAATATCTTAAGTAGAGTAATATCGGAACAATTCCAAATCATGACAGAAATTTGGTAATTAATGATTACTGATTAAAATTTGGTGGATTTACTTGGCAAGTTTTCTCTTAAATACTTACTTAATCACAGATTTAAAATGTATGAAAACTTGACCAGTGAACCCACCAAATTTTAATCAGTAATCATTAATTACCAAATTTCTGTCATGATTTGGAATTGTTCCGATATTACTCTACTTAAGATATTTGAAATTAAACTTCATGAACTTAAAACTTGGCATATATTTTAGATCTCATTACTTTTTTTGGCTGACTTTTTACGCACAGGTTTCTTGTACACATAAGAACTTGGCTCCTTTTTTAACATTTATGTTTTTGTTGTGATAGTTATAAAATTGATCAATAATTGTTTATTAAGCATTTTTATCGTCGCCAAAAGTTCTTTGTAATTTTTTCCACGAACATTTGTTGTAACTACTACTGAGTGGAATGATGTGCAAACCTATTTCATTTATCTTGACGCAAAAGATCAAGAATACCAAACATTTAATTGAATGTATTTTCTTTTAAATTAATTAAATTGAATGATTTTATAAGTCTAAGAAAAAAATATTTCACACTAATATCCGTAGCAAATGTTCTATGTCACCTAAATAGCAGACTTCAAATTTTCTAGTAATTGCTATATATTTTGTGTTTTATAATTACCGATTGAAGCAAATGAGCGGTGGCATCGTTTTTCGAAGATAGAGAAAGCAAAAGCAATTGCTATAAATTTTTTATAATTATGAAACAAAGCAATTGCTTCAAATTTGACAATTCTAGCTAGCAAAAGCAATTGCTCGGGTTTATTAAATTACCCATTATATTATAAATTATTTCACAAGTGAGCCATGCATTTTTTGCCTTTTTAATAGCAAAATCCGATCTATTATTTTTTACCGCCGTTTTTATTTTAACGAAGTTTGGTATAATATTTAACCGTTTGCATGCCCTTAAGAAAGCTAAGTGTAAATTCATAAACGTCAAATGTTTCCGCATCACTGCTTTTTTGCGATGCTGATGCGCAACGCAGCCAATGCTGATACAAATGCATCAGCAGCAACGCATCAAGAATTTTCTTGATTCTAATTTGTTTGAAGTTTGCGCATCACTTGATGCAAGTTTGCAATAATGAACATCTTACGCAAAAAGTGATGCGAGTTTTATGCATTTATGAACGTTTGGCGAAAATGATTGTGCATCATTTCTGCAACGATGCGTTTGTGAATTTACACTAAGTCACACAACACCGAACGCACATTTCGCTTCAGTTGAGCGTATTTGTTCAACTTTGATTTGGTAAACATTTTACATCAAATTGATTGTTGAACCGCGTAAATCTGATAACAAATTGAATAAATTATAAACCACCTTAAATTGATTGCACTTAAATATGTTAAGCGTTATTAACTACCGAAATAAAAACAAATTATTAAAACACTTGAACAAACCTTGAATGCATTTCGAAACAACGTTCGTTTCATCATCAGCATTGCACTACTGAAGCAGTGGCTATGTGCGGGATGCCGCAGTTATTGTAGACAGCATCAACGGCGAAGAAAACATTAAAACACAAAAACAAAAAACAGCGGTTAAATTCACCGATCAGAAACGAAGCAAAGTGCATTATTTATATTTTTTGGAATAAGCATGACTCAATATTCCCGTTGTCTTGATTCAAAAGGTTGTTGCCTGTTTGAATATAGAAGCTTTCAAATGCATCTAGTTGTTGTTCATTACGCACTTGTTTGACTAAACGTACACTGTCTAAGGTAACATTATGTTCTTCTTCTAATATGCGTGCTGCAACGGCAGAACGATTGGGTTGATTTAAACGAATGCAGGATAGATGGTCGTTGAATCTCTTTTTGATGCTTCTTTTGGTTTGCCCAAAGTATTCTTTTTCGCAGTCATTGCATTTCACCGCGTAAATACCTGATTTATCTAAATCGTCGGTCTTGTCTTTTGTCGAACCAAGGTTAGGTAGAATGGCTGACAGTTGATCTCGTTACCGTCACACTTAGATCTATGTAGATCCGTTGTGATACCCTAGGAAATTGTATTCCACTTAATGTAAAAACCTATGTGTTCTTTTAGCAATCAAGCCATTTAGAGGCGTTCATGAAATTCAGAAGGCTATTAGCCGAAGTTCCAGAAAGTTCCTCTAGGTCGTCATAGAAATGGTTTCCTAGATGTCGCTTTCTTAAATGACAGAGTGCTGGGCAGTGGCAAAAGAAGTGTAAGGTATCCTCATGTGCTTCTTCATCGCTGCACCCTCTGCAAAGGTCGTCAGTACTGAGCCTCATTTTCTTTTTATGGTTAGGTTAGGTTAGGTAGAAGGGCTGACAGTTGATCTCGTTACCGTCACACTTAGATCTATGTAGATCCGTTGTGATACCCTAGGAAATTGTATTCCACTTAATGTAAAAACCTATGTTTTCTTTTAGCAATCAAGCCATTTAGAGGCGTTGATGAAATTCAGAAGGCTATTAGCCGAAGTTCCAGAAAGTTCTCCTAGGTCGTCATAGAAATGATTTCCTTGATGTCGCTTTCTTAAATGACAGAGTGCTGGGCAGTGGCAAAGGAAGTGTAAGGTATCCTCATGTGCTTCTTCATCGCTGCACCCTCTGCAAAGGTCGTCAGTACTGAGCCTCATTTTCTTTTTATGGTATCTCAGTAGGTTGTGTCCGGTGATTATGCTGACAAGGGAACGGAGATGTTTCTTGTTCATTTGCATAATTTTGTCTGTTCTCTGCTTATTGAAATTTGGCCATAACTTTCTAGTTGTGGCGCATGTTTCAAGCAGATTCCATCTTTCATTGGTTTTTTCTAATATTTTGTTACCAATTTCCTGTTTGATGCTACAGGTTGGTACTTTGATATTTTATTCGGCCTGACTTGAATCAAGCGACGAACCTGTTCTTGCCAGCTCATCAGCTCTCTCGTTTCCCTGTTCATCACTGTGACCGGGAACCCAGCAGAGTCTAATGTTATGCTGCATGCCAAGAACCCTAAGCTCTTCGCGACAGCAAGTCACAAGCTTCGAATGTATCTCGGTGGCAGAAATTGCTTTTATTGCTGCTTGGCTATCAATAAAGAGGGTGATATCAGCTCGTGGTATCGCCATCATTGATATTTGCGTAGCTGCTTTTGTCACTGCCAAGACCTCGGCTTGGAAGACACTGCAAAAGTCCAGAAGTCTGAAGGAGCTAGCTAGTCCCAGAGTTTCCGAGAAAATTCCTGCACCTACTCCAGTGTCCATCTTCGAACCATCAGTGAAGATAGTTATCGTAGATGCATTACTGAAAGGTTGGTTGTTTTCCAACTCCTCTCTATTAGGAAAAGAGGTAGTGAAGGGTCTGTTGAAGTTTAAATGGGGTGTTGTGTAGTCTGTGCAAACATTATTTCCCACATATCTCTGCAGAATCTGAGTATGGCCCGATGTGCTTTGCTTCCAGCATTTAGTCTGGCTTAGGCGCAGGGCACTGTATGCTGCAGATTCTTGCACGAATAGATCTAGGGGTCTCAAGTTGAGTATCGCTTCCAGTCCCGCTGTGGGAGTGGTTTTCAACGCCCCCGTAATACCTACGCATGCTAATCTTTGAACTTTTGTCTAGGTTTTCAGGTTTGTTGCTTTCTCAGTCGCGTTCCACCAAACTAAATTACCGTAGGTAAGTATCGGTCTAACTATTGCCGTGTACATCCACCTGATAATTTTTGGATTGGGTCCCCAGGATTTTCCAAAGATCCTGTTGCAGGAATAGAACGCAACCATAGCTTTCTTTGCTCTCTCTTTAGTGTTGAGACTCCAGTTCAGTTTCTTATCAAGGATCACACCCAAGTATTTGGCCTGATCCGAGATTTTGAGTGGAGTCCCTGCAATTGATGGTAATCTAAACATTGGTATTTTTCTTCTGTTAGTGAAGAGAACCAATTCAGTTTTCAATGGATTGACCATTAGACCACAATTCTTTGCCCATGTGTTGACCTTTGACAGGGCATATTCTATTTGTTCACTAATAGTGGATGGGAATTTACCTGTCGCAAGTAGTACTAGGTCATCTGCATAAGCTACTACTTTGACTCCACTATATTTTAATTTCACAAGAATTTCGTTCATAACTAGTATCCAAAGAAGCGGAGAAAGCACCCCTCCCTGGGGTGTTCCTCTGGATGTGGATACTTTTAAACGTGAATCTCCAAGTTCTGTATTAATATGCCTGTTTTTTAACATGCACATAGTCCAATTTATAATTGAGTTTTCTATATTCAGCTCTACAAGGGCTCTCTTAACTGCATCGTTTTCCACCTTATTGAAAGCTCCTTCAATATCTAGAAAGGCAGCAAGAGTGTATTCCTTGTCCTTGAGATTTTTTTTCAATTGTATTAACAACACAGTGAAGTGCAGTTTCTACGCTTTTGCCTTTCGTATAGGCATGCTGCATTGGAGAAATCACCTCCGGGTTCAGTGAGCTGCGAATATAGATGTCCAACAATCTCTCAAAAGTTTTAAGAGTAAACGACGTGAGACTGATTGGTCTATAGTCTTTAGCTTCCGTGTGGCTGGGTTTACCAGCCTTCGGGATAAATACAACCTTGACTTTACGCCATGCTTGAGGTACATATCCCCATCTGAGGCAACTTGAGAATATGTTTTTCAGGTGTGAAGTAATTAGGTTTTCACTTTTTTGTAACATCATTGGAAAGATGCCATCTAGTCCCGGGGATTTGTAAGGGGAGAAAGAGTTTATTGCCCATTTAATCTTGTCTTCCGTTACAATGTCCGACGGCTTTCTGTGCTCTGTAAATATCTCAGTTTCCCGGTTATAGCTTGGGTTAGAGCTACACCCGGGAAAGTGAGCATTAACTAAGAGTTTTAGAGTTTCACTGCATGATTCTGTCCAGCGACCACTTGGTTCTTTTAAGGAACCTAAGGTACATGGTTCTTTGGAAAGAATTTTTCTTAGTCTAGCTGATTCTTTGGTGCCTTCTATTTCATCGCAGAAGGTTCTCCACGAGCTGCGTTTCGCTCGCTGTGTTTCAGCTTTGAATTTTCTTTGACTGGATTTGTAGATCTCCCAGTCGATGTCTGATCTGGTGCGCTTGGCGACATTGAAAAGTCGCCTCGTTTCTTTCCTAATGTCGCCCAGTTCTATTGTCCACCAAGGTGGTTTTTTGTTGCCTTTTTTACCTGGTTTTAATGGACATCCTTTGACAAAAGCATCGCTGAGTATTTCTGTGAATTTCTCGGCAGCTTTGTCTAAGTTCTCAGGATTATCAATTGCATTGGTATTAAGCAATTTGATTTCATTCTCTACTTCCCCATTAAAAATATCCCAGTTAGTTTTCCTGAAGTTTCTAAAAGGTTTTTGAGAGTTTGTTGTATTAAGTATAAAGAATTCAATTAATCTGTGATCGGAAAAAGATTCTTCCTTAAGTACCTTCCATTGTTCTATTGAGACAGTATTCGAGTTGCTCACAAGGGTGATATCGAGGACTTCCTCGCGGTTCTTAGTAACAAATGGTGGTTCATTACCTCTATTCGCTACTAGTATGTTATTTTCTATGATAAATTCAAAAAGAGACTCACCCCGATCGTTGATATCAGTGCTGCCCCATTGAATATGATGTGCATTAGAATCACATCCTATCACAAGGTCCCATTTCTCCACAGCTGCGCGTTGAACAAGTTGGCACGTGACATTTGCAGGAGGTCCCTCCGTCCCATCGTACGGCATATAGCATGATGCCAAGATAAGCGGTGGAAGCCCATCGCGCTCCAACTTAATCGCAGTTTGGTCTAGGTTACTGTATGTGGATAGAAGAAAGAGATTAATCTGTTTTCTAGCTACAATACATGTTCTATAATTACTGTTAGTACCTGTGTTAGAGGATTTAAACAGTGTAAGTCCTTTTGAGTGGAGCCCCCTAATTTTGCCACCTGATATCCAGGGTTCTTGAATTAGGGCAATGTCTATTTGTCTACTCTCCATGAGGTAGACCAGGTTGGCGCTGGCAGCTTTACTATGATGAAGATTTATTTGTAAAAATTTCATGATAAGTTATTAACTACCACCTCCTTATTTACCTGTTTTTTCTTATTGGCTATGAACCTAAGCTTGCATCGGTTTGTACCAACGCGCACCTTGTAGCCAATTTTCCGCAGAAGTGGCATCGATTTGTGGCTTAAACTCACAATCACTTCGGTGCCATCTTTGGTTGGTTCGTTAACCTGAACAACCTCCCAATTCTGGCTGAGTTGTTCGGTGTTCAGGGACTTGAGGTTCCGCTCAATCCGGTCTCTTGGTATCACGGGTCCCTTAAGTGTCAGCACTGCCTTTGGCCTGCTGAGTTCGCTGATTTCCTTCTTACTGATTAGTCGAAGGTCAGCGTTTGGCCAAGGAGCTTCGGTCTTCTCGATGAACTCTCGGAGCCACGTGAGAGTGTTACCGTCTTCACATGTCATCACCTTGAATCCGTGGACAGTGCTGAGGCTACCGAAGAGTGGCGGAGGCCTGTTCTTGACGATAGCCTCGTTTACCCCATCCAGAATTCTAAGTTCAATCAGTTGCCATTGATCATCCGTCAGTTTCCTTGAAGGGTTGCCAAAGTCTGCAATCGCAGTCTGTTGGACCTCCATGGTCACCCGGGAGAATTTGGCTTTCTTCTTCTTGTTCCCCGGTGAGGGAACAGCTGGTGACGTAGTGTCGTCGTGCCTAGCTCTTTTGGAACCACTCGCAGTTGGGCGAGAGATAGACGGAGGCAAGAGGCCGTCCTTTCCTACTTTCACCTTTCCTTGAGCAGTCCTCAAGTTCGGCTCGTCCTGAGTTAGTCTGTCCGTACACGTATTATCCGTCCGTGACGGATTGTTGTCTAGCCTAGCTTGGTTGGACGTACTCGCAGTTGGGCGAGAGCCAGGCGGAGGCAAGAGGCCTTCCTTTCCCTTCTTCACCGCCCCTTGAGCAGTCTTCAAGTTCGGCTTGTCCTTGGTTCGTCTGTCCGTACCCGTGCTTAATGTCGTGGTCGATAGTCTCTGAGTGGATCTATCCAGGGCTAGCTTTTCCTTGGCCGTTAAGGATTCAGGATTCCTCTTACCTAGCCGCCGGATGATCCTCTCAGCGTTCCGATTTTGCCTGCGGAGTACTTGCTTATCGTCCAGGAGACCTTTCACCTTGCGCTTGCGACGCTCAGCTCGGGCCTCCAAAACAGTCTTCACGGAGTCCATTGTTGAGTCGGTTGGTTTGCAATCCCCTGGCTGAGAAGAGGTGGACGCAACCGGACTGCATTCAGGGTTCTGAGCCCGAACGCAATCCGCGTGCGACTCCTCTAACTCATCCACTCCCGTGGTTACCTCCCCACCTTCCAGGCCCGTTGGAGCAGTATGCACCGCGCAACGGCTGGTTGATGGTTTGGATGGACCAGGAGCTGGTTCATGCATCTTGTCTTTTGTCGTGTCAGTATTTGCATTCACAGCTGATAAGGCCGGCCCTTTCCTTACCTGGGATTTACCAGCAGGGGGTTTGGGTGGTCCCATCAGCGTGTTCGCGTTTGTGTCTTCCACAGGAGTAGCCTTCGCCGGTGTTAGGACAAGAGGCCCAACTTCCATTGCAGACTCATTCTGTAGAAGCGCACGTGCGTTATGCAATCGTTTGCGTTCCAGTTCCGTAAGTTCTTCCCAACTCCTTGTGCCAAGTCGTTCGATCACTATTCTACAGTTGCGGTATTTACTCCGCACTGAAGAAGTTGAAAGCCGTGAGATGTTGGAGCTGGCAACAGAACAGGAGTCACTGATGTCGTCAGTGTCAACTGTTATGATGCTGGCGGAGAAAGCACGCCTCCCTGGGGTGTTCCTCTGGATGTGGACACTTTTAAACGTGAATCTCCAAGTTCTGTATTAATATGCCTGTTTTTTAACATGCACATAGTCCAATTTATAATTGAGTTTTCTATATTCAGCTCTACAAGGGCTCTCTTAACTGCATCGTTTTCCACATTATTGAAAGCTCCTTCAATATCTAGAAAGGCAGCAAGAGTGTATTCCTTGTCCTTGAGAGTTTTTTCAATTGAGCCGGTTATTTTGAATGTGGTCTAAGTCCACTTATTTCAAATTCGAGATATTTAAAGGTTTGCGTTTGACTTAATTCAAAACTATGGGAAAGAGCTAATATAAAAGTGAATTATTTTTTTTCATCTAAATATATTTAATTTACTTACCCAATAAGAAAAAAAAAATATTGTTGAACAAAAACCATTTTTTTACAGTTATAAATGGACTTAAACCATTTTCAAAATAAATGAAATGATCTTTTGATTTATTCAAATTGTATCAAGTCCTCTATAAAGTTTTAAAAAAAATAATAAATAAAATGCACGACTGGATCGCACGTACTTGCTCTTACGTTCAAGTTGTGTGGAACTTAAGAACTTTAAAAAATATTTAAGTAATTACAGAAAAAGTATAAAAAAGCATTTAAATCGTTCTTTTAATTGTTTAAACAGCCTGATAAGTAACTTAGAGCGCCAAAAAAAGTATGCCATTTGATTACTTAAAAAAATATCAATATATGCAAAAAAAAAAATTTAAAATCGTTGGAGCCGTTTTCTAAAAATTAATTTTTTATATATAAAATTTTTGTAACATTTTTCAAAAAAAAATTTTGTATGCCAATTTTGAGTATATATTAATATACATTTAAAACTGAAATTTCAAAACAATTCATCAACCCGTTTTTGAAATATTGAATTTTCAAAAAAAAATTTTGAATCTTTTTTTAAAAATCCAAAATTTATTTTTTCAAAAATTTTGGTATGCAGTATTATTTATATTCTTACAAAGCTTTTGTGCAAAAAAAATCATTGAAATCGGATGAGCGGATAAAAAATCAAAAAAACCGTTATATGACAGGTACCGTTAATAAATGTTTTTGGTGATTTTTTTTTCTTAATTAAAGGTATATCATATCAACAATAATACACTGATTTTTTTTATCAAAATCGTTGGAGCCGTTTTTGAGATAAATAAGCTTTTCCTTAACGGTTGTATGGCAAGAACCGTTATTTTTTGAGCTAAAAAAAAAATTTCAATTTCCCCTCTGGAGAGTTACAAAAAAACCTTAAGTTCAAAATTTGAAGAAAATCGCTTCAGTGGTTTAGGCTGTAGGTTGAGGTACGGACAGACAGACAGACAGACAGACAGACAGACAGACAGACAGACAGAATTGTGCCACCCACTTTTTTCGTGTTCTCTATCATCGTAATGTCATGTTTGATTGTTATCTCGAAATTTTTTTTTTGCACGAATCCAAAACTTGCCCTATAGTACCTATATCGCAAGTAAAAAACGAAAGAGTGAGTTTTTATATATAATAAGTAGATATTGTATACATTAAACAAAATACATATACATATATACACTGCTAGACAAAATTAGAGGAACACAGGTAAAAAGTAAAAAAGTTGGTTTATTTTCATTTTATCTTTATTTCTTTAATGAAGATTTATGTATGTCTTGATGAGTTAAGAATCGTTTGAAATGGTTACAATTATTGTGCTTCTTGTTTTCCTTAAAAACACAAAAGTTTAGAAAATGGGTATGTTGCTGAGAAAATGGATTTAAAAAATGTCAAGTATTCCTTTTAAGCTCAGTAGAAATGAGGATGGTTTAGTACTTGGTTTTCCCTCTCTTCTTGCTCTAAGGACAAAAATAAGTCTCTTTGGTATACTTCTAATAACATTTTCGATGTTTTCCTAGGTTATTTGGCCCCACGCTTCAAGCAATGCACTTTTCAGCTCCTCGTGGCTTGATGGTTAGTGCGTAGGACTGTCATGCCGAAGGTGTGGGTTCGATTCCCAGCCGTGCCACCTAAAAACAGAAATGTTTTATTCGAGGTACTGCCTCTTGCGAGGAACTGACAAATCCTCCAAGAGTATTCTTGTCATGAAAAAGTGCTTCTCATTTAGCCGTTCCGACTCGGCAAAAAACTGTAGGTCTCCTCCATTCCTGCCAAAAAACACGCACACAGGAATGGTTGTGAGTTGTAAGTCACTAGGCCCTGGTTCTCCATGAGCTGTCGCGCCACCCAATTTATAATTTATTTACTTTTCAGCTCCCTCAAACTTCATGGACTTTTCTTATTCAATTGTCTACCAAAAGCATGTTCTAGACATGTTCATTAGAACCTAGATCAGGAGAACATGCTGGGCCAGCCTAGGGTGTTCAGGTGGGCTTTTGAAGATACCCCGAAGCTCTATTCGCAGTTTGGGGACGAGAGTTATTGGCATGAAGATGACATTTTTGGTGATTCCTTGAGCAAATTGTATAACAATTGGTTTTGGTTCCAAAACATCCCTAACATACCTACCGTTCTGCTGTCAAAAACCCATTTTCAACCAAATTTAACTCCATGCGGGTTGCCAAACATATGCCACCCCAGAACATTTTGCTCTTTATCGCTTAACGTTTCAAAAATAATGGATCGTGGTACATTTAGCGTTAAGGCCAATTTATGGTACGAATTTTTATTTTTGATCAAAAACATGGTATAGGTTATGTGAACTTCACTTTAGTCTGGAATTCTTACTTAAACTAAACACTTTTACCATAAGCAATATTCCAGCAACTGACAAATCCTCCAAGAGTATTCTTGTCATGAAAAAGTGCTTCTCATTTAGCCGTTCGGACTCGGCAAAAAACTGTAGGTCTCCTCCATTCCTGCCAAAAAACACGCACACAGGAATGGTTGTGAGTTGTAAGTCACTAGGCCCTGGTTCTCCATGAGCTGTCGCGCCACCCAATTTATAATTTATTTACTTTTCAGCTCCCTCAAACTTCATGGACTTTTCTTATTCAATTGTCTACCAAAAGCATGTTCTAGACATGTTCATTAGAACCTAGATCAGGAGAACATGCTGGGCCAGCCCAGGGTGTTCAGGTGGGCTTTTGAAGATACCCCGAAGCTCTATTCGCAGTTTGGGGACGAGAGTTATTGGCATGAAGATGACATTTTTGGTGATTCCTTGAGCAAATTGTATAACAATTGGTTTTGGTTCCAAAACATCCCTAACATACCTACCGTTCTGCTGTCAAAAACCCATTTTCAACCAAATTTAACTCCATGCGGGTTGCCAAACATATGCCACCCCAGAACATTTTGCTCTTTATCGCTTAACGTTTCAAAAATAATGGATCGTGGTACATTTAGCGTTAAGGCCAATTTATGGTACGAATTTTTATTTTTGATCAAAAACATGGTATAGGTTATGTGAACTTCACTTTAGTCTGGAATTCTTACTTAAACTAAACACTTTTACCATAAGCAATATTCCAGCAACACTTTTATTAGAAACGGATGAAAACCCGGAAGAACAGAATAGAATAAGAATGCTAAGAGAGTGATTATGGTATATATCTGATTTAGTAAGTCCATTTTATCTTTGTATTTTACTGTAGGAATGGGTTGAACTTGTTCGCTTTTTAACATTTAATCAATTTTTAAATTTTAAAATAGGACTTAAACCATTTTCACAATAAATTTTTTGTCGTTTTTTTAACTGAACAATTATTGACTCACAAAATCTAAATGATTTCAAATAAAAACAAGTGGTTTTTTCTTATTAAAATAAAAGATTACGTTGTTTTTAGATGACTCAATCAATTATCTCGATTTTTTTGGAAAATGGACTAAGACCACTTTCAAAATAAACGGCTCAATTGTATTAACAACACAGTGAAGTGCAGTTTCTACGCTTTTGCCTTTCGTATAGGCATGCTGCATTGGAGGTAACCAAGGTAATTGCTGAGTTTGTTATTGTTTTATAAACAATATCGTAGCCATGATCTTTGAACTTTTTCTTCAATTTGTTCGTTACTTGTGGGACAAAACACATTGACACTCGTTGATTTACAACTTTTTCGTTTTGTATGAACAAAGTGGTTAGATTTGAGTTTTTCGTTTTTCGTGAATGATGCATTATTAACTCATCTACCATTGTTTGATTATAAGCGTTTACACGTGTAACTTCTTTTATATAATCGTATTCATTTTTGAAATTCACCAACGAAAGAGGTAATTGGCAAAGTCTGTGTACTAATGAATGGTATGCAGATTTTTTGTGTTGGATGGGGGCATGAGAGTCGACGGTTATAGTTCTCATTGTACTCGTTGGCTTATGATAAATCCAATTTCTATGCTTTCTCCTACACGTTGCAATTCTAGATCGAGGAATGGCAATTTGCCATTTTGTTCCTCCTCACAAGTGAATTGTATTGAAACATTTTGGGAATTCAACATTTCCAGAGTTTTTTGGATATCCGTTTTTTTAATAATAGCAAAAACGTCATCAACATACCGCCACCATATCCGCGGGAGTATTTTTCTATCATTCAAGTTCACTTCAAAAGATGACATAAATAGCTCGGCGAATAATGGACTTAAAGGATTTCCCATATTTGTACCTTTATTTACTTTAAAAATCTCACCATTAAATTGGAAATACAGTCACCGACTAACCTCCGAACAGTTCGTATCGTTCGTAGTCTATTTATTGCTTTCTCTTTTGCTGCCTAGCGCAACAACCGGTATCTCCCGTTATACCCTTCATTTTTTTTCTACATATTTTCCGTTTGCGAATTTGTTTACTCCTTTACCTACACATAAGCGCGTGCTTTTTCTTAGGAAATAAAATGCCCCACGGGCAGGGGGGGGTCCCGTTTCAGGCAATTACCGCTGACGTGGATTTTTTTTTTTTATTTTATAATATTAACTATATGCCTGTAAGACCTAAGGTCTTTTTAAATACAACCTGAATTCACGGCACTAGTTAGAAAGAGTAGAAGGATAGGAAAGATTTGGCACAGTGGATTGAGATCAAGGTGTTTTTTATTATCTCATTAAATCTCAGGGGTGGCGTCCAGTTAAGCTGGGAGAATATAGAAAAGAATGCTGCCTAGAATGGGGCTCGAACCCACACCTCTAAGTTAGCAGTCAAGCACTACATCCACTGCACCATTGCCACCCGCATCCCGATTCCGTGTCAATTATTCAACCAAACAAAAAACACAAATCAAACCCGACCCCTTTGTGCAATTACCCAGATCTCCCATCAATAACAAGTGCTAAAAATCCGAAATTTATTGTTATCTCGCCAAAAACCAGTGAAAAGCCCATTTCATCTCTCAGTCCTTTCCTTCTAAAAAAATCCATCGACAACATAAGCAAAGATTATGAGCAAATTTCTCAATTAAGAGACGGTAATCTTCTCATTTTGGTAAAGTCGCAAAAAGTTGCAGACATCTTTCTAAAAGTCAATATTCTTGCCAACACGTGCCCCGTCACTGTCAAACTTCACGACAAATTGAACGAAACTAAAGGAATCACTGAGACTGAAATCGTCACTGAGACTGAAATCGTCACTGAGACTGAAATCGTCAGAGATGAAATCCCAAGGAGTAACGGACATTAATAAATTTGCCAAAAATGTGGAGGGAAAGCAAAAACCAACCGGTTTAATGCTTTTTACCTTCAACCTGTACCAGCTTCCAAAATCTGTTGACATTGGATTCTACAATGCTAAAATTACGGAATTCATTCCCAACCCGATGCGTTGCCGCAACTGCCAACGCCTAGGGCACACAAGCAAACGATGCAACAGTGAATCCAGGTGTGAATCATGCAGCCTTTTGCCTCATAAACCAGAACCATGCAATAACATAATGTGTGCAAACTGTTCACTTCCTCACTCATCTTCCTCCAAAATTTGTCCTGCTTATAAGCAGGCCAAGGAAATTTTGACCATTAAAACCCATAAAAAATGTTCTATGGCTGAAGCCAAGAGATTTCACAAAGAACAAAACCCTATTTCTTCTTACAACTCTATTACATCAGAATCATTCGCTGAGAAAGTTAAACATGCACCAAACACACAACCTCCAACTGCTCAACCCCAAAAAACGACCAACGATAAAACCAAAGCCCTAAGCCCTGTTACCATCGCACTACAACCAAGTACAGACTCAATAAATAATAATAGACCAAACAGCTTCAAAACAACAGGCCATATGAGCCGTTTATTTTGAAAGTGGTCTAAGTCCATTTTCCAAAAAAATCGAGATAATTGATTGAGGCATCTAAAAACAACGTAATCTTTTATTTTAATAAGAAAAAACCACTTGTTTTTATTTGAAATCATTTAGATTTTGTGAGTCAAAAATTGTTCAGTTAAAAAAACGACAAAAAATTTATTTTGAAAATGGTTTAAGTCCCACTTTAAAATTTAAAAATTGATTAAATGTTAAAAAGCGAACAAGTTCAACCCATTCCTAAAGTAAAATACAAAGATAAAATGGACTTACTAAATCAGGTATGTACCATAATCACTCTCTTAGCATTCTTATTCAATTCTGTTCTTCCGAGTTTTCATCCGTTTCTAATAAAAGTGTTGCTGGAATATTGCTTATGGTAAAAGTGTTTAGTTTAATGCCGGATTTACACGATTGGAAAACTGCCAGTATAATGACAAAAGCAACAACAAAAGAATGGACAATTTCATTCTTTTTGTCATTATACTGGCAGCTTTCCATTCGTGTAAATCCGGCATAAGTTAGAATTCCAGACTAAAGAGAAGTTCACATAACCTATACCATGTTTTTGATCAACATTAAAAATTCGTACCATAAACTTAACGCTAAATGTACCACGATCCATTATTTTTGAAACGTTAAGCGATAAAGAGCAAAATGTTCTGGGGTGGCATATGTTTGGCAACCCGCATGGAGTTAAATTTGGTTGAAAATGGGTTTTTGACAGCAGAACGGTAGGTATGTTAGGGATATTTTGGAACCAAAACCAATTGTTGTACAATTTGCTCAAGGAATCACCAAAAATGTCATCTTCATGCACGATAACTCTCGTCCCCAAACTGCGAACTGAGCTTCGGGGTATCTTCAAAAGGCCCACCTGAACACCCTAGACTGGCCCAGCATGTTCTCCTGATCTTGGTTCTAATGAACATGTCTAGAACATGCTTTTGGTAGACAATTGAATAAGAAAAGTCCATGAAGTTTGAGGGAGCTGAAAAGTGCATTGCTTGAAGCGTGGGGCCAAATAACCTAGGAAAACATCGAAAATGTTATTAGGAGTATACCAAAGAGACTTATTTTTGTCCTTAGAGCAAGAAGAGAGGGAAAACCAAGTACTAAACCATCCTCATTTCTACTGAGCTTTAAAGGAATACTTGAAATTTTTTAAATACATTTTCTCAGCAACATACCCCTTTTCTAGACTTTTGTGTTTTTAAGGAAAACAAGAAGCACAATAATTGTAACCATTTCAAACGATTCTTAACTCATCAAGATATACATAAATCTTCATTAAAGAAATAAAGATAAAATGAAAATGAACTTTTTTACTTTTTACCTGTGTTCCTCTAATTTTGTCCGGCAGTGTATATATGTATATGTATTTTGTTTAATGTAAACAAAATCTACTATTATATGTATATAAAAACTCACTCTTTCGTTTTTTATTTTTTTTTTTTCAATTTTTTTTTAAACTTTATAGAGGACTTGATACAATTTGAATAAATCAAAAGACCATTTCATTTATTTTGAAAATGGTATAAGTCCATTTATAACTGTAAAAAAATGGTTTTTGTTCAACAATATTTTTTTTTCTTATTGGGTAAGTAAATTAAATATATTTAGATGAAAAAAAATACTTCACTTTTATATTAGCTCTTTCCCATATTTTTGAATTAAGTCAAACGCAAACCTTTAAATATCTCGAATTTGAAATAAGGGGACTTAGACCACTTTCAAAATAACCGGCTCATATATCTGCCATAACCAAACCTATAAACACATCAACAAAAACTGACTCAATCAACACAACCAAACCTGTTCAATCCAGCCTTTCCCCCAACCAAACTATACCTAACCTCAATAATACTTCTAAACTATCCGACATACCATCAAACTCACTCTCAAACAAATTGCAATATCTTTCAAATAATCCACTTGCTTCTTCAAACCAACCAGAATCCAATCAAACACAATCTTCAATAACCACCGGACCAATATCTAAACCAACACTTTCACCTTTATCAAAGGTAACACAAGAGTTACTAGAAAAAAATGACTACTTCGTAGCTAATACTTCAAACCCTAACGATGTGGAAACGCAATCAAAATAACAAGCTCCAAACGTTTGACTCCGTTGCTCGAGTGTTGAATCGTCCAGGCTCTTCTGTGAGCCTGGATGCTTCAGCACCAGCGCCGCGGAGTCAAAGCCCTGATCACCATAACAACGACAACCTAAATTTACCACAACAACAAACTTCAAATATAATATCACACCTACCAAAAGAATCCTTTAAAATCCTTCAATGGAATATGAAAGGTTTCATAAATAACTACAACGAGCTAAGTATACTTATTAAAGAATTTTCTCCAAGTGTAATTTCTCTGCAGTAAACACACTGTCCCTACTTCTATAAGCCATACACCCCCAACTCGTATACCGGTTACTTTCACAACCTCGATAACAATGCCTCAGCCAAACAAGGAACTGCCATACTAATAAAGAAAGACATTCCGCACAAGCAAACGCATATAAACTCAGACATCTTAACTCTAGCAATCGAAGTTCAACTTCCAACCAAATTTACTTTAGTTTCCATATACATACATCCTGATCAATCATTCTCCACAAACGACCTCGGAAATATATTTAATCAAATAAACACTCGAGTCATTATAGCAGGTGACGCTAACTCCTGGAGTGTTTTGTGGGGCTCTCCCAAAACTAATGCTAGAGGAGCAATCTGGGAAAGGTTTTTAACTAATTCTAACCTAATATTTCTTAATGACGGCTCCCCTACTCATTTTTCCACGCACCAAACTTTTACTCATATCGATATTACCACCTGCTCCCCTGAAATATACCCAAAAATCTCTTGGAATGTTTTAGACGATCTCTATAACAGTGATCATTTCCCGATCATCACTACCATATTCTCTAACCAAGTGGCTTTTGAATCTCGTTTTACACCCAAATTTAAAACTGATCTAGCTAACTGGCCTAGTTTCCAAAAGCACATTTTAAACGATTTGTCAGGTAAAAATATCTCTCCCAACATTAATCAAGAGGCCGCTCGCCTTACTAAAGCTATCCGACTCGCTGCAAACTTCGCAATTCCTCAAAACTCACCAAAATCTGGAAAACACACAGTATCTTGGTGGAATTCAGAACTCAGCTCTCTGCGCAAATATAAAAACAAGGCTTGGAAATGCTTTAAAAAACACCCTACTCAACAAAACCTTATAGCATACAAAAAATCAAACGCAAAATTCCGAAGAGAAGTAAAGAATAGTAAACCAATAAGTTCGGAGAAATTACTGCTGCAATCAACCCCACTTCCTCCCCATCCAAGATATGGCAAGATATTCGATGTCTTACCATCAATCCATCAAGTGTATTACATCTTACGAAATTATTTTGCAAGTAATTGGTCAAAGCTTTCCAAAGACGACAACTTCTCTAACGAGTTCAAAATACAAAAACTATCGTCTCTATGCTTAGTGAGCAATCATACACCTCTATCTCGACAATCCAACCATATTGAAAGTCCAATTTCGTTTTTAGAACTTGAAATTTGTTTGTCAAAACTAAAAGGTAAAACTCCCAGTAGAGATCGCATATCATATCCGATGCTAAAAAATCTTCCTCCTCCGACCAAATGCAGGCTAATAAAACTGTTTAATAACAAAGGCTGTAATGATGCTTTGCTTCATATCGATTTCTATATCACAAGAGCTCTATCGGCTCGTAATCACGTGACCATATTGTCCTTAGACTTCGAAAAGGCTTTTGATAGAATCGGTGTCCATCAAATCTTACAGAAAATCAAAGCTTGGGGTATCGGACCCAAAATCTTCAACTACATTAAATTGTTCTTGACAAATAGAAAAATCTGCGCCAAGTCAAACAATTGCTTTTCTGAATCTTTTCCTCTTCACAATGGCATCCCCCAAGGATCTCCTCTATCAGTCATCTTATTTCTGATTGCTTTCGACGACGTCAGTTCTATCATAGCTAAATACTCGCAACTAGACCATCGTATCTACGCCGACGACGTATACATTATGTGTAAGCACAATAGCCTCGCAGAACATCAAGCTCTTTTCTCAAATGTTCTAGCAGATATTTTAACATGGTCTGTCACTTCGGGTGCTAAATTATCAGTAGATAAATGCAAAACATTGCATATATGTCGTAAAGCATCTTGTACTGGTATTTCTTTCAACTTTAATAATATTAGTATAGAAAATGTAACTAATCTAAGTATTCTAGGTACTATTTTCAATAATAAATATAACTTCAAAAACCACTGTACAGAACTTAAAAAGAGCTTAGCTGCTAGGGTAAACATTGTAAATTATCTATCCAGTAAAAAATCATTTGCACATATAAATACTTTATGTAATGTAACAAGATCTTTAGTCTTAAGTAAGATAGACTATGGTTTATCAATTTACGGAAACTCCTAAAACTACAATAAACTACATCAAGGCTCCTTACCACCAAGCTGCACGGAGAAGTCTAAATGCTTTCCCACCCACCCCAATACGTAACATAATGACAGAAGCTGGACTTTCCCTTGTAGAAGAAAGTATTCTTGAAACCAGAGCTAAGCTTTATGTGAAACTTGCTTTCAGCCGAGGCTCAATTATTGATGAAGATGTCAAAACTCTCGATAAATCAAAGTATCTTAAACGCATCCCTTCAGCCATTTCTACTGCTATAACAACAGCCAAATCTTTATTAAGAAAAATACTATCCAGGATCCCCACCATGGTGCATTGAAGATTCCTCTTTTATCATGGACATGACTGAACACGACAAAAATCACACTTCCTCATACATCTTTCGATCTTTGTTTAATGATACTACTGATGCCCTAAAGTCCAAAAATAGGAAAATGGTATTTACAGATGGTTCCAAAACCCAATAAAGCACATCGTTTGCATCAACTTATGAAAATGGTTCCCTTCTGTCCATTGGAATTCTACACAATATTGTCTCTGTATTCACCGCCGAAGCTGCCGCGATCCTAAGGACTGCAGAAATAATATCAAAGCTACATGGCCACTTTGTGATATGTTCGGACAGCTTGGCAGTTCTACATGCGATACAAAATCCAGACAACAGCACCGTCATTGTAAGCAAAATAAAAGACCACCTCATTAAGTTTGCCAACAAACTAAAACTAATGTGGGTTCCCGGCCATGCTGGGATATTTGGTAACGAACAAGCTGATAAAGCATCAAATGATGCTCATTTTTCCCCTGTGAAATCAGTACTGACAGTGACAAAACGTGACCTATTACGTGAAGTAAATCGAAAAATTAAGGCACATACACTAAATGACTGGAAGAATTACCATCACTTCTACAGTTCCATCAACATTGGCAAAACCCAACCAATTTATCCTACCTCAACTTCAAGGCAGATGAACACAACTCTGGTTAGACTACGACTAGGGCACACTACTCTCACACATCAACACCTTCTAAAAAAAGAAAGCCCTCCGACTTGTACAGGCTGTCTAGCAATCTTGGATGTCAATCACATTCTAGGAATGGATACATGCAGATACTTGACTTCAAACACTAGCTTATCTACAGCGAATTTATCAATCATCGAGATCCTAAGAAACTTGGATCTAAACAACATCAGAAAAATATACAACTTTATAAACCTACATAACTTTAAAATCTAATATATAATTATCAAAACTTTATAAACCTACATTACTTTAAAACCTAAATACATAATTCTCACTATTCAACTTATTTCTTTAGTTAATAACAAATTAAACAAACAAAAATATTTTATTTTCTTAAGAGTCAGAAGCCTCAGCAGCTAAGTCTCTTATCAATTTGTATTAACGTGTAAATTTTAATTTATAGTTAATAGATTTTAATAATAATAATAATAAATTGGAAATAACTTTGATCCATACATAGTATAGCTACATCTTGGTAAATAAACTTCTTGTTTCTGGGTAAATCAATTCCGTTCAGATGTCTTTTCAACTCCACTAATGCTAGGTCATCCACAATCGGTCTCATTTGTTTTCCGATTTTATGAATTTTCGGAAGGGCATATAAATTAGCCAATTTTGGATTAGAAACAATTAACACTCTGCTTAATCGAGAACTAAAGTTTTCACCAATGCGTTTTCTTATACTATCACAGTCACGAATCATTTTCGGTAGTGGATTTTTTATAACTTTTTCGTATTCACACTTTGAAATTAAATCATTTACCCTGTCCTTATAGTCTTGTTTATTTAAAATTACTATTTTATTTCCTTTATCGGCTTTAGCGTACACTACATCTTTTTCTTTTAATTTTTTAATAATTTCACACAGTCTCCGTCTTGCTTTCGTTGCATAGACATCGACATAAGCGGATCTTTTCACTTTTAAGTGCATTATCATCTCCCTCTCTTTTAAACCGGTTTGCTTTTCAGTATTTAATATTTTTTTCTTCTCGCGAATCTGTTATTTACTTCAAATTAATACAGAAGTTTTCATTTCCTATACGGCCCTTTTCCAACGGGCTAAAATGTATGGGAATATATTTAAGGGGTTATCTTCGGATACGCCCCTTCACTCTCCACCCATACACTCTCCCCCCACTAAAAGAACAAAGCAAATAATCAATCAAGAAGAATATCCTCAACTCCCTCTCCGATTAACCAACAAAAATCCAAAATTCGTTTTGATCTCATCAATAGATGAAGAGAAACCCCTTACAACTGTAAGTGTTTTTGTGTCAAAGAAAGCTATTGATGCGATAAGCAAAGAATATTACAGCATTAGTCAGCTCCGCGATGGGAACATTCTTATTCTTGCAAAGAACAAAAAAATTGCGGATAAATTTATAGCGGTCTCTAACTTGGCAATTCAATGCCCCGTTAAAGTGAAATATCATGATCGCCTTAACTCGTGTAAAGGCATCGTGTTCGCACCATTTTTTATTAATACCCCTGAAGCTGAAATTGTTTCTGAAATGGCCACTCAAGGTGTCACGGAAGTGTACAAGTCCACAAAAAAAAAATTGATGGGAAACTGGTTCCCACTGGACTTATGCTCTTCTCCTTCGACCTTTATCAACCACCAAATACGGTGGAAATTGGTTTCTATAAAGAAAGGGTTGAATGAATGAATTAATAGGGGATAAGCGCACTGCGACCTAAAGATCTATTGTGCCCCCTTTAAGAGTAGAGTGAGACGGCTCATTCTATAACTCTCCCTCCAGATTGGTTCCTTTTAGGAACTCAAGTATGTCGGGTATTTTCAGAGAGGGAAACTCTCTCTCGTCTATCTGGTAGTGTCCCAGATACCTGTGTCTTTGATGCGCGAGCGCATCACATTTTCCTAATATGTGGTCCGGTGTTTCCTCGTAGGCGTTGCAGAATCTGCAAGTTGCACTACTTGCTAAACCGAGGAGACTGAGATGTCTTCTTAGCTTGCAGTGCCCTGTGAGAATACCCGTTATTATTCTTAGGTTGTTCCTACTTAGGTTTATGCAGGAGGTGTAACGCACTTGGTTATAATTCCCAAGCAGTAGTTTGGCCTGCCTTAATTTTGGGAGTTCTTCCCAGATTTTTGATCTTTTAGTCTCCTCTTCTGATTTTATTTTGTATTTGATCACGTTTTCACCTACACCGCAATAGGGCTCAGGTCCCATAAGGGGGTCTGTTGCTCCTTTTTTGGCTAGGGTGTCTGCTTCCTCGTTACCATGAATACCAACGTGTCCTGGTACCCAATAGAGTGAGACAGTGTTTTTCTCGCCGAGTTCATTCAGCTTACCCACGCATTCCCAAACTGATTTGGAGTCGATTGTGTAAGAGCCTAGTGCTTTAAGTGCAGCTTGGCTGTCTGTCATGATGGCGATGTTTTGATTACGGTATTTTCTTTCGAGGTTCTTTTCCGCGCACTTTCCTATCGCGTTAACTTCCGCCTGGAAAATGCTAGTGGACTGTCCCATCGGTACAGAAAGTTTGGTTCTTGGCCCAAAGATTCCTGCACCAGTCCCTGAAGACGTTCTCGAGCCGTCGGTGTACCATTTGATGGCATTCTCTTTGAGGGTGTAGTTTGTCGTTTCTCCTACCCACTCTTTTTTGTTACTCAACTCCGTTTTGAAATTTTTTACGAAGTTGTATTTTTTAATCATGCCATCTCTTGGAATGTCAAGGAGGTTTGTTACTGTGGACTGGGCTAAGTTTTCTTTTTCCCTAATGCCTATACATTTACCCTTCCCAGTTCCCTCTTTGGCGAACCTCATGATAGCTCCCTGAGCAACACTTTCAATAACCACGTGTAGTGGAGAAAGGTGAAGTATGACCTCCATTGCTGCTGTAGGGCAAGTTCTCATTGCACCAGTGATGCTGATGCATGCAAGCCTTTGGATTTTGTCTAGTGCTTTCCTAGTAGTTAGTAATTCGGTTCTTTTGTGCCATGCTACTGCACCATAGGTAATGATGGGTCTTACCATCATGGTGTACATCCATCTAAGAATGTTAGGCTTACACCCCATGTTCTTCCTGCAAGTCTCTTGCATATCATTAGGGCATTTGTGGCTTTCCCGACTGTTATTTCAATGTGTTTGTTCCAGAGGAGTTTGTTGTCTAGTGTGATTCCTAGATATTTTACCTCCCTCTTCGTTTCTATGACTTGGCCAGCTAACCTTATAGGTTTCATTCGTGGCAGAAGCCTTTTCTGTGTAAATGGTATGACCGTCGTCTTTGTAGGGTTTATATTTAGTCCTACCGACAGACACCATTTTCTTGTAATTGTTAGTCCTCTTTGTACTATGTCACAAAGAGTTTCTTCGAACTTCCCAAGGGCTGTTATGACGATGTCGTCCGCGAAACCTAAACAGCGTATGCCTTGAGCAGTCAGACTTTCTAGTAGCTCATCCACAACGAGACTCCACAACAAGGGTGACAATACCCCTCCCTGAGGACAGCCTCTTGTTGTGGTGATTTTCTGAACACTTTGCCCTGTGTGTGCCTCTGCCGTTCTTGTGCTCAGCATTTGATTGATCCATCTGGTTAAAGTGATGGGTACTCTCTTCCTAATCAAAGCTTTATTTACTGCCTCGTGAGAGGTGTTATCGAAAGCGCCTTCAATGTCTAAGAAGGCACATAAAGCGATTTCTTTTCCATTGAAGGCAGTTTGAATGGTGTTAGTCAGGTTGTATAAGGCAGTGTCCGTAGATCTGCCTACCCTGTAAGCATGCTGGCGACTGTTAAGAGGCAACTTGCTGAGAACTTCTGATCTTAGGAAGTTATCAATTATTTTTTCCAAAGTTTTCAGTAGAAAAGATGTTAAACTTATTGGCCTGAATGACTTTGGATGGGTTGTATCTTTCTTCCCTACCTTGGGAATGAAGATGACTTTAGCTCTTCTCCATAGACTTGGTATGTACCCAAGTGCTATACTACTACGAAGTATGCTAATTAAATGAGGCATAAGTTCCTCTTTCCCTTGCTGTAGAAGGGCTGGGAAGATACCATCCACCCCTGGAGATTTAAAAGGTTGAAAGTTACTTAGTGCCCAATCAAGTCTTTTGTCTGAACAGATAGTTTTCGCTATCTTCCAGTCTTCTCGTTTGGGTTTGAGAGGTATTCTCTCTATGGTATTTCCTACTGTCGGTAAACTACCTGGAAAATGAGTATTTAGCAGTAGTGTAGACCTCTGCTCCTCATTTTCAGTGAAGCTACCATCGGGGTTTCGAAGTGCTACCGATGTTAATGACTTCTCTCTTGCTAGAGCTTTATGTAGTCTTGCAGCCGCAGGAGTAGAGGAAATTCCCTCACAGAAGATTGCAAAACTATTTCTCTTAGCTTTCCTTTTTTCCCCATTGTATTTTGTTAGCTCTGCTGAGTAGTTGAGCCACTCACCAGTTCTCTTTGCCTCATTAAAGAGTTTTCTTACCTTGGATCTTAGTTTAGACAGATTATTGTTCCACCATGGAGCATCTTTCTGCATCTTCTTGGTTTTAAGGGGGCAGCTGAGTTCGTAAGCCTCATTTATTGCCCCACTAACATCATTCACTATTACTTCTAATTCCAGGTAACTACTTGTAGTTCTAACTGGGCCTATTTGCTCAAGGTTAGTCCTGAGGGTATTTCTATAGAGATTCCAGTTTGTTCTCTTAGGATTCCTTCCAGAGGTATTCTCTGTTAGAAGGCCATCTAAGGTGAACATTAAAATTCTGTGGTCAGACATTGAGGGTTCGCTGGAGACTCTCCATTCCTTAACCAAGTTGCTTATGTTCGGAGTACCGAGCGTTAAGTCTAACACTTCTTTTCTGGTTCTAGTTATAAAAGTTGGGGTATTCCCTACATTGAATATATCTAGATTTTTTTCGATAATAAAGTCTAAAAGGTACTCACCCCTTTGGTTTATATCGGAACTACCCCATGTTGTATGGTGAGCATTCGCGTCGCATCCAACCAACAACGGTAGTTTTCGTTTGTTGCAGTAGTCCACGAGTCTTTGGACCTCCAGTGGTGGTATGTTGGCGTCATCACCTGGAAAGTAGGCTGATGCTACAACCATTGTGCGGGGGCTGCCATTGATGTTAATATCAGCCTGGATTGGAACTAGATCCCGCGTCATAAATTCTGAAAGACAAATAAATTTTATGTTATTTCGTACTATTATGCATGTTCTGGGCGATTTTTGTCTCGTATCCCAGATTAGTGTAGAGTCCTTACTTGTTAGGCCTCTTACTTGGCCCCCGTAAATCCAGCCGTTTATTAATATGGGGGTATATATATAAATAAAAACTTTTTGTTCATCTCTTACTTTTATACTGAAGTGTAGTTCCGTCAACGTCAAGTGCTTTCTAACCTTTATTTTCATGAACCCCATATATTGAACAGACCTAATTTCCCAATACTACTGGAAAGTGGAATTGTTTGTTTTAAAAATTCATTTTCATTGGAATTCGAAGTGTTCATTTTCATTGGAAAAATTTTTAATTTTTGAGTCGAGTTTTTGATAAAATTATTAATATTTAAAAATTTCGAATCTTTTGACACCTCATTCATTAAAATTGGTTCAGTGTGTGAGCTTAAAAAGGGAGACATACTACAGAAATAATATATATGATGATATACAATATTTACATACTTAAGGATAATTACATTTGATGAATTCATTTACATATCTTTCAAACGTTTTTAAATTTGTTTCATTTTTTGCTTCGTAAGGAAGTGACTTGAAAAGTCTACATCGTTTATATAATATACTATTTTGAGTAATGCTAGGTTTCCACTTGTCTTCGAATTGACACAGTTTGACAGATCACGATTTGGTCTTTGAACGACACAATTGCCAGTTCATAACTACATTGCAAACCTTGTGCTAGGTTTCCACTTGTCATTTACCAACCGACCAAAGACGCATTTTCGCGTCAATTCCCAAAATGACAAGTGGAAATACTCCAAAATTGGTGGTCTTTGACCTGACAAACACTGTTTGTCAATGAAAGACAACTAATTTTAAGGACAAATGGAAATAGCTCAATTGACAAACGAAATGTCACTTTGTCTTTAACTGATAAAGAAAAATTTTTGGCAACGTGTTTTAATTCTTTGTCAATGAAAGGCACAAATTTGAAAGCTGCCTTAATAATAATTCAATTTGAATGTGATTTCAAAAAGTGAAATTGAAGTGAAAAAAATAAATAGAAAATTCCAAATTAACAACTTCACTGTCCCATGTACCTATCATATTTGATACAAACAAAATTTCTTGCCCTATGCTTCCAGCGTCCCATGTATCATATTTGATACATAAACAAAATTTTAGAATTCGGCTTTACTGTTCCAATACGAATTTATTTGAAAACATCTATACACAGTACACATCAGAGTTGTAAAAGATTGCAATCTGTTGCGAATGCAATCTTTACTGACTTCAATTAAAGATTGCATTCTTTACATTCTTTTCTAAGAATGCGACTTCAAAAAATGCAGTCGCCATTCTTTTTTCCTTAAAAAGATTGCAATCTATTTTTTTTCCAATCTTTTGGGACTTTATGCATTCGTTTTGCATTCTTTTGAAGTCTTTTGCATCCTTTGAATTTATGCATTCTTTTGAAGTCTTTTGCATTCTTTGAATTCTTTTGAAGTCTTTTGAAGTCTTTTGCATTCTTTTAAATTTTTTAATTCTTTTGAAGTCTTGCATTCTTTGAATTTTCTGAATTCTTTTGAAATCTTTTGCATTCTTTGAATTTTTTGAATTCTTTTGAAGTCTCTTGAAGTCTTTTGCATTTTTTGAACGTTTTGCATTCCCACCAAATTTTAATCAGTAATCATTAATTACCAAATTTCTGTCATGATTTGGAATTGTTTCGATATTACTCTATTTAAGATATTTGATATTAAACTTCATGAACTTAAAACTTGGCATTTATTTTAGATCTCATTACTTTTTTTGGCTGATTTTTTACGCACAGGTTTCTTGTACACATAAGAACTTGGCTCCTTTTTTAACATTTATGTTTTTGTTGTGATCCTTTTATCTGGCTTGAACTGAGGCAATTATGTTGGTTAGAGATAATGTTGATAATGTATTTGCTTTAAAAAACTAAAGTGCCATAGGTCTTAGTTATATAAATTTAATCACGTAAGCTTTTGGTAATTTAGTTTAACTTTTAACACGTAAACAAATCACAAGTTAATAAAATACATTATCTAAGAACTAAGCTATAGGGACCGATTGAGATTATTAATTAATAAAATAAATAGTATTTCATGGCTAATGTAAACTCATACAAAGTCTACCATTCCTTATGTTGTATAAAAGGGTTGAACTCACTGGCGGACGAAGGTAGGAACGGAGGGGGAAGTCCGCTCCGGGCCCCCGGTGACCGAGGTCCCCAAATCCAAATCCAAACACGTATGTTTAGATTGGATGTATGTATATTTTAAGAAATATATGAGGCTGTGAGTGCAAAAGTGATGTAACCCACTTTTTTTTATCATATTTTGCATTTTTAATCGATCTTAAATACTATTTAATTTGGGATTCAAGCAGAAAATGCCACATTTTTTTTAAAGTTTAGATATTTCAGAATTAAAAATTTTGGCTTTTATATATGTTGCTACATAAATGTTAAAATACCAGACAAAAGTATCGATTTAGCAAAAAAATGGGTACTCATAACAATGGTTGTCATTACGCAAGAAACAAAATTGTATAGGGCCCCCAAAAACGATATTTTCAAAAAATGTATTCAACGAAAATATAGGTACATAAGTATATATTTCAAAAACAACGGCAGCGTCTATAAAGTGATGATGTTACTTGAATTTAGATAAAAAGAAAAATATTGAGTTCGGAATTTCGTTAGTTTTTTGTTTAAAACAAATTTGTATAGTAAATAATTTTTAAAAATTCTCAAAATTTTGAAAAATGAATTATATTGTTCAAACTACCTCTTCTCAAAAATTTACGTCATACCTACCAACTAGTTTTGTTTTCAATATTCAGTGCTCAATTCAATTTTAAATAAGAGCTATGTAAATCGTTCATTTCAAATGATCGAATCGTTTAGAAATCGATAACCGAAATGATTCGATCATTTCAATCAATCGTTCTTTCGATCATTTTCATTTCACTGAATTTATTTCCGATTCAATTTTCATTTCGATTTCGATGGAACTATATCTCCGATTTTAACGAATTCAATTCAATACTGTATCGGTTTTGATCGAATTCAATTTGATCCAAAATTAAAAACAATATGAAATTTTCACACTTTTTACTGCTCTGGAAAAATAAAAATAAAATATGTCAATTGGTTGACATTTGGATCCAAAATCACTTTTTATGTGAAAGTATAATATAGTTCGGTATAGTTCGTCAAGACATCAAAAGTCAAATTCCATTGACGGATGGCTACGGTTGGATTAAAAAACCTCTAAGAAATCTTAAATGTCTGAATAATTTGTACTACTTTTAGGACCATTGGGTGACATTTAGATCAAAATATACCTTTTCTCAAAATATAGTTTATCTCCTATATTTCAAGCCATTTTTTAAAACATAAAATAAATAGGTACCTACATACACATGAAAAACAAATTATTTGACAATAATGAAAATTAATTAGTCAAAATAAATAATAATGTAAATTGGTTTTAATAAATCCTTGCTGCTTTCTCTGAACTGGAACCGAGAGCCGCAAAAATAAATACCGGCAATAACATAAAAATTATATTTTTTTTATGGTATGAAAATTATTATTGTAATATTTTCTCAGGTTCGTTAATAAAACTTATTTTCTTTATTCAAAACGTCCACTTATTTATTTCACAAAATAAAACACTTTACTTTTCTTACTACAAACAAAACGATTTATTATTAGTATAATTTTTGACAAAATCAAATTATTGTTCCTTATTGACCGCAAAAAGATTTTAAGACAGTAAAAATAAAACACATAAAACAAAGAAAAAGATGGTTGTTTTCAATTTTTAATTTTTAATTTTTACTGTCCAAATACGGATGCATTTCGGACGGCATTGACCGACCATCTTCAGCGCGATACGCGTCATAACTAAAAGCAATAAATTATGAGCATGAACATGAAGAGAGTGATGCAAAGAGTAATACATACATACATAAAATTATAGCAAAAAAAAGAGTAATTTGTAAATATAAACATAAAACAAAATTTAAGTTAAATTTAATTATTTGGCAAGTGAAAATAAACTAGAGGATATTGGAATTTCATCTACACTAGTCAACGAAATTAAAGGAACAAATTTTTTTTCAATTTTTGTTAGCGTTTTTTGAAGAGCTGTATCTTTGTGACGAGTGGTCGTATTGCGTTGAAATAAAAAGCATTTTACAGCTTTATGTTTTTTGTTTCGAGATTTGTTTGCAAAAATTTTTTTTTAAGTACCGTTATTGCGTTATTGCAAAAAATGAGACGAGACAACAAAATTATTTTTATTTTTTTTGAAGGTGCTCATTTCTATGGATACATTTTTTCGAGTCAATAAAATGTGATCAGATACCTTGTTTGTTCAGCTTTAATTCAGTTTTTTTGTTGTTGTCGTACGATTTTTTTTGACATGGTTTATCTGACTTTGAATGAAAAAAGATACTTTTAGCCTTGATTACCAATATCTCAGCAAATAATAACGTTATGAAAAATTTAAAGACAAATTTGGAAATTTGAGAAATCGTTTTACAAGATTTTTTTAAGATTTTGTAGAAATTATTTTTTTTTACCCTTCACCGTTAGTTTAAAAAAAGTACTTAAAACCGACGTTTTGTGGTCTTTTCGTAAATCTTTTTTTTTTCTTTGCAAATATTGGTTACATGGCTTGCGTTGGTATGCAAAGGACCATGGGCATTTTGGTCCTACTTTCAACATTGCTCAACAGTGATGAAACTTATGTCATTTGAAAGGTCATGAGGAGTACTTTATTTCATTATATGGCAGCCAAGTCGAAATCGAGCGCAAAAGTGGTGTTTTGGTCTATTTTATGAAAAAAGTACTTTAAAAATTGAAAAAAATATTACAACAAAATGGCAACACTTACACAAATGATTTTTACCTCTTTTGAAAGTCAGGAGTCTGTTCTAGTATCTAATTTTAAATCAAGTATTTTCTACCAATAGTTTTCGAAAAAATATTTTTAAACTCAAAAACAATGAAAAAAAAAAATGTAAAAAAAATATATTAAGTCTACTTATTGTTTCACTATTGTGATATAAAGTTCTAAGTTGGCTATTCAAAACACTGCCTCTATTTATTATGTATCAAACACTGAAAACCAAACAGTTTTATCCTTTCTAGTTTCGGAGAAAATTGAAAATAACTATAAGAATTTTTTTGTTTGAATATTTACGTTTAATTTTCTTGAGGTAAAACCTGGCCTAATGCTAGTCAAATACATTAGTAATAAAACCTGTGAACGCTCTCCTGTTTTCATTCTGTGGCAGGTAAGTTCAAACAAAACTTTGATGTTGTTTTAGTTGATGTTATTGGTTTGATGTTTATATAAAGTTACTTATGTATTTACAAATAAAAAACAAATTATTATATTTTTTTTAAGTGAACATAATAGATTTTTATTTCGATTCGAGAAGGCATAACATAAAATATAATGAAAAAATATAAATATAAAAATTAAATGTAAGCAAAATTCATTTTCACTATTCAAATATTTAAAGAAAATATGCGGTACTGGTGCCCCAATAACCCTAGAGAATGCCATCAAAAACGTTTACATTGTTTAAAAACGACAGTTTGGTGTGCCATTTCAGCGAGCGAGCGGGGTCGCAAATGTAAGGGCCCGACTGCAAGTGTTTTGAAAACAAAAATGGCCATCATTAGGATGATATGGTTTTTAAAAAATTAAGTCAGCATTATTACTCTGCAGTTAATTGAAATAAAAATAAATAAAAACGATAGTTTTTTATATTGAATTTTAAAGTTGAAACTATTCCGCTGGACACACTTTACTTTAACCTAGTTGCAGAGAATTAAAGTATATCTATTACATTCAATTAGAATGGGCTTTGTGCATTCGCTGTATGATCTAAACACTGTTAAATATTTGAATAGTGAAAATTAATTTTGTTTACATTTAATTTTTATATTTATTTTTTTTTTATTTTTTCATTACATTTTATGTTATACCTTCTTGAATCGAAAAAAAAATCTGTTATGTTCACTTAAAAAACAATATAATAATTTGTTTTTTATTTGTAATTACATAAGTAACTTTATATAAACATCAAACCAATAACATCAACTAAAACAACATCAAAGTTTTGTTTGAACTTACCTGCCATAGAATGAAAACAGGAGAGCGTTCACAGGTTTTATTACTGATGTATTTGACTAGCATTAGGCCAGGTTTTACCTCAAGAAAATTAAACGTAAATATTCAAACATAAAAATTCTTATAGTTATTTTCAATTTTCTCCGAAACTACAAAGGATAAAACTGTTTGGTTTTCAGTGTTTGATACATAATAAATAGAGGCAGTGTATTGACAAGCCAACTTAGAATTTTGTATCACAATAGTGAAACAATAAGTAGACTTAAAAGGGTAAATATATTTTTTTAACATTTTTTTTTGTCATTGTTTTTGAGTTTAAAAGTATTTTTTCGAAAACTATTGATAGAAAATACTTGATCTAAAAACTAGATACTAGAACAGACTCCTGACTTTCAAAAGAGGTAAAAATCATTTTTGTAAGTGTTGCCATTTTTTTTTTTAATATTTTTTCAATTTTTAAAGTATTTTTTTCATAAAATAGACCAAAACACCACTTTTGCGCTCGATTTCGACTTGGCTGCCATATAATGAAATAAAGTACTCCTCATGACCTTTCAAATGACATAAGTTTCATCACTGTTGAGCAATGTTGAAAATAGGACCAAAGTCCATACAAAAGTGCCCATGGTCCTTTATAGACTTTTAAATCATCAATATTCTTGTAAATTTTCAAATTCATTCATCGAACCGTTTTTCCTCACCACAACTTCAAAGTCTTATAGAGCGGGAGGCGGCAATACAAAATTCCCACCCATCGAGGTAAAGAAAAATTTGGTTATATTGCATTAGGTTGCCACTTGGTGATATAGAAAAACTTGGTCGTCCACCCTGTATCCTGGTCAGACCGGCTCACAGTGGAACGATCAGTACAAATTTCTGGTCATGAGGTGATTTTTTTTTTGTGATATGAACATAGTTCTTATATGTGATATTTTGAAAACTGTCCACTCTTTCATAAGCTATAAAATTTTTGTTTGTAAACATAACGGTTTTCATGAAATAATGGCTTAAGTTGACACTTTTTTTCTAAGCAAAAAAAAAAATGTGATATTAGATATTTTTGGTTTTTCGAGTCTTTCATTCAATTTTTGAGATAACTCAATGAAATAAATTGTGTTCCACTAAGGAAGATTAGTTTAAAAAAATTAAATTACAAAAAAAATCAAATTAAAGATTTGTCCATTCGAAAACACCTGTTTTTACAGTTGCTTTTAAAAAAATAATATCTAGAACTTCCAACAAGCTTTTAAAAAAATGCTTGCATATGCCTGCTTTCTAATTCACCTTTAAGGAATTTTATGCTATCGGTGAGTAATATTTAACAAGAATTGGATCCGACCGGATCCGACCCCGCTAACCTATGAGCTTTAAAAAATCTCTACCTTTTATACTGGTCATTGCTCAACATATTTTCTTTTTTTTTGTAACAGAAACCAAAATATACTTTTACAGTATTTTTAGGTGTGCTGAACTCGAATCCGAAGTCAGAAAAATTCTATCACCTCACGTTTCTGGCATATAACCGTTTGAAAATTGAAAATACCCGTTTTTCGCTGTTTTCGTAACAGCGCTTTAACATAACTTATGTTAAAGCGTGAGGTTACTTGTTTGTACAAAATGTGTAACGGTTTCTAGAAGAACAAAATTTTTTCTTTTGAATTCCTTTCAAATCTTTCCGGTATCTCTTTTCTTCTCCGAGAAATCCATCAGATCCGAATGACGATATCGAGAGTGAAAATAGCATTTAGAGCTTATTTTTGATTTTGAATATTATTTTTTTTGTTTTTAAATTTACTTGAACCTTTTTTTACATTTATCTATTACATGTCTTAATTTTCCACAATTTTCTGAAAGAAATTTTGTGAAACAAAATTAATGCTATTATATAATTCTAAGGCTCTTTATTTGGATTTAAAATTATTTATGTAAGTTTTCAGCAATTTGTATCGGGAAACAATATTTGAAATTGATTGGTTTTTAATAGCGATATAGTGTTTATTGTACGTACATATGAACATAGATTTATGTAATACATACATGCCACTTTTATAAATATTCTTAAGAGGGGTATTTGAAATGTTCTTAAGAGAAAAAATATCATTTTCTCTTATGTAACAGTTGAAGAAAAGCTGATTTTCAAAATTGTGCATCATTTTGATAAAAAACTTCTTAAATTCGAAGAAATAATCATAGTATTGGATACAATCATAAGTATCTACCTACCTTAACTATAGTTAAAACAGATAGAAAAATTTTTATAATATTTATTTTTATAGATTCAATTTTTGAAGATTTTTAAATTTATCGGTAATGGGTGTACGGATCTCAACAAAACAAATAAATTTTTTTTAACTTGATTATTTGAAGAACAATTTTTTAAAAAAAGATGTTAGTATTTAGAATTTAAATTAGTATAGGTATGGTACACTTTAAAATTCCATTTTTCGTATGTTTGTTTTTTTTTTTTCAAATGCACTTTACTAGATATGGAATCGTATGCTTTATGAAATATTTTTCAATGTTTTATTAATCTATAGTATTTAACAAACACAATGGCGAACAAATCATCAAAATCCATTCATTTATTCAAAAGTTACAGCACGATGTCCACTTTTTCAGCTTTTCGTTCCACTGTGCGGCTGGCCGACCAAAAGAAGTGGTCATATTTTAGGGGTGCTACCACCCATCGAGGTAAAGAAAATTTTACTTACATAGCGTTTTGTCTTCGTTAGGTGATATAAAAAAGCTTGGTCGTCCAGCCCATACCATGGTCAGATCAGCTGGCCGACCAAAAGAAGTGGTCACTTTTTAGGGGTGCTACCACCCATCGATTAAAGGATGAAACCTACATCAAATTAAAGGGGCAACTTTCACCTATCAGAATTTCAAGGTCGTCCGGGGCATAGCTTGGTCACTTTTTCTGGCCGACCAGATTTATGCATTTATCTAAGATTATGCGATACTCACTTGTACACATTAATTATAAACTGAACGTCCAAACCTAATGCTTCAAACTTTAATTGGTGAAAGACCAGGTCATGACCTGTCAGAATTCCATAACTTGTCCATACTAAATCCTAACCAGTTGGTAGAAATACCTAAATAAACTGCAATTATGATCAAAGCTAATTTTTAACTTATATTTTTGGGGTTGAATGATAAACAAAAATTCCATTACGTAATATTTTCTAGGTCTATTAAAAACTTGCCCTATTTTTTCAGTTTCTTAAAAGGTATACAACTTATCACAAGCAGTCTTAAGTCGAAAGTTATAGCCATTTTAATCTAATAAGAAAGAGTTCTGAAACACCAAATTTTCACATAGCATCATGAAAGGAGAATGAGCGAATTGGCCCATATGCTCAACACAATTGTCATTACATTTTTGAAAAGATTATTGCTACGACATCATTTCATTATATGGCCGTTAAGCTCTAAACCATGGGGATCGCGAGATATTGGACTTCAAAGCACGGCAAAGAAAAATAATGCAACGCCGCATTTGGACATTGTCTTCCTGCTCAACATCAATGTGTTGTGCATCGGTGGAAAGGTTATAGCATGATGAGTTTGTTGATGATGGATTAAAAGATAGCGCAGTTAATTCAATATAACTTTATTGTTAACTTACTAACTAATCAAAAATTAAGTATCGAAAATTGGTATGAACAATGACCATGTGGTTTACTTATAAAGCTGAGAGTGATATGAAGAATGAATTATGCAAAACAGGAAACATAACTTTATGATCAAAGTACAGAATTGTCTTAGCAGCTAGCTTTGAATAAACATAGAAGTTTTTCTAAGTTACTAAGGTATGTTTAAACTATTGTTGAATTTGGCAGGATGCAACAGCTTCCCCCACTCTTATTGAAAAGCAAATCTGACAGGTTTGTTCTTGGGCCTCTCCGACCTTCGTGGTATCGGAACAACTGGATCATTCGGTACTTCCTTCTCTCGATCTGGAACTGCAGTACTTGTACTAGGTTCTTCTTGATGTTCTGTTGGTGCTTCCTCATTAATTTTACTAAAGCTGGTTGTTGAATCTGGCCTATACATAGAAAATGCATTAGTAAAGAAATTCATGTTACTTGCCACAATTCTCTCTGATGAATCTTGTTCTTGGTTCTTCAGGGCTCTGCGTCTCATCTGGTTTTGATGTCGACGCCATTTCCCAGCTTGAACTTTGACGAGATACATTTTATTTCCAATTATTTCTTCAATGACCGCTTCAATCCATTTTGGTTTATGGAGATACTGTCTTACGAAAACAGGTTCTCCAACATGAAATTTAAGAGATTTAGAATCCTTCTGGGAATTATTAGGTTCAGGACACAAAGCTGAAAGAATAGTTCGGTGACTACGACCATGGAGTTTTTCAGCTGGTGACTTTCCATCTGTATCAGGCGTTGTCCTGTATGTGGCCAAAAATATGTATAATGAGTCCTCCTTCTCCAGCTGATCAGTTAAATTTTTTGCTAGGGACGTTTTAAAAGTGCGTACCATACGCTCAGCAGCACCATTTGATTCGGGATTGAATGGAGCTGACTGGATGTGATCGATTCCGTTGTTTTGACAAAAGGTTCGAAATTCATGGGAAGAAAATTGAGTTCCATTATCGGAAACAATTGTCTTAGGCAATCCCTCCAGCGCGAAAATTGCTGTTAATGCATTTATAGTTGCTTTTGAAGTTGTTGTTGACATTCGAACCACGAATGGAAATTTCGAGTATGAGTCGACTACCACTAACCACATACAGTTAAGAAAAAGGGCCAGCAAAGTCTATGTGTATGCGTTCCCAGGCCGTTGCAGCTAATGGCCAACTGCTGTATTCTTTTTGCGGCTGTGAGGCGTTGACTTGACATGCATTACACTGGGAAACAGTTTGTTCTATCATAAAATCAATTTTAGGCCACCAACAATATCGCCTGGCCATTTGTTTCATACGTGTTGATCCCCAATGGCCTTGATGCAGCATAGCAAGAACTTTCTGTTGAAGTTTCGGTGGCACAACTACTCGTGGATTCTCTGTCTGCAATAAAAGAACGTTAGTACACACACTTAAGCTAAACCTCCGACGAAAATATGGCAACAAAAATTCTTGGGACTTTGGCAATCTGTTTGGCCAACCCACTTGAATATATTTAAAAACCTGACTTAAAACTGGATCAACCTCAGAAAACTCTGCTAAAACTTTAGCATTAACTGGAAAATTGTCAATTAAAGATATATATTCTATATTGTGACAAAAACCGTTGGATTTGTCAAAATCCTCATCTGGGCCAACTGGTAACCGAGACAGGCAGTCGGCATTTGCGTGTTTTGTAGTTGAACGGTAGCGAATAGTGTAGTTATAGTTCATCAACATTATGGCCCAACGTTGCAGTCGTTGAATTGTCATCTGTGGCAGCTTTTTACTTGGATTGAATATGGTAACTAGTGGCTGATGGTCTGTCACCAATTCAAATTGCCGACCAAAAAGATATTGGTGAAATTTTGTAACGCCAAAAATTATGGAGAGGGCTTCCTTCTCTATTTGGCTGTAGCTTTTTTTGTGCGTCATTTAATGTTTTGGATGCAAAAGCGATAGGCTTTTCGATTCCATCGGGATAGATGTGCGAAATTACGGCTCCTATTCCGTGCGATGAAGCATCCGTTGCCAACGTGAGTGGCAGATTTTCATTAAAATGTTCTAGTCTTGACATGTGCAGCAATTGGTCTTTAAGATCCTTAAATGCGTTCTGCTGCTCCGCGCCCCATGTAAACTTTATATTTTTGGACCTCAACTTATTCAGTGGTGCTGCTTTTTGTGCAAAATTTCCAATGAACTGGTTATAGTAGTTTAATTTACCAATGAACGCTTCCAGTTCTTTAAGGTTCTTAGGCTCTGGCAACTCTTTAATAGCATGCAAGCGAGATTCAGACGGACGAATGCCTGACGCATCAATAATGTGTCCCAAATATACGATTTCCTTCATAGCGAACTCGCATTTATCTATTCGCACAGTGAGACCATGTTGCTTTAGTCGGTCTAAGAATATTTGCAAATTTTTTAAATGTTCGGATGCGTTGCGTCCCGAAATAATTATGTCATCTATATACGGTGCAACAAAATCCAGTCCAGCTGTAATTTGCTCGATGTACCCTTGAAAAATGCCTGGAGCACTGGCAACTCCCGGTGGTAGGCATTGGTACTCCAGCAAACCACATTCTGTCGAGACAACACAGAGTTTTTTAGAATCGTCATCTAAAGGAATCTGCAAATAAGCATCCGATAAATCAATTTTTGTAAATAAATGGCCACCTTGCATCCGATGAAACAGATCTTGAAAACGAGGGAGAGGATGTCGATTTATTTCCAGCTGAGGATTAAGAGTTACCTTAAAATCTCCACACAATCTAACCGATCCATTTGGTTTTGGGACAACCACGACAGGAGTAGCCCATTGACTCACTTCTACTGGCTTCAGTTTTCCAAGTTTCTTCAACCTCTCGATTTCTTCTCGTACTGCATTTCTCTGTGCAAATGGAACCTGGCGACACTTGAAGTATTTTGGATGAGAGTTTGGCTTAAGAACAAGATTAGCAGTGAAACGTTTACTACATCCCGGTATGTTACTAAAAACAGATGTATATTGTTCGCAGAGGGACTTGGCCTCCGCAGCTAATTGCTCTCTTGACTCATCTACTACTTGCAAAGAACATTCTTGTCGCATGTTGTTTATTGTAAAATTAAATTCATCAAACCAGTCAAGACCCATTATATTAGAGCCTCTTTCGTTATCAACAATTAGTAACTGCACATCTCGACACATGTTTTTCCACTCAACTTTAACATTTGCTACACCTTTTACTGGCAGTCGGACGTCTCCATAAGCTTTAAGTTCCTTGTTTGCTGTTTGGAGAGTTGGTTGACCTAACTTACGATACCCACTCAATCCAATGAGTGAACAAGTTGCCCCAGTATCCACTTGGAAAGACATTGGACAGTTGTTTACTTTTAAAGTTAAGAAGATCTTTCTCCCCCTGCGTTCGTTATCTTCATCATGGTCCAAGACTTCTCGTAGAGTGCAGATTTCAGCATCATCAAGCTTTCAGTTCTATTTGGTTTCGGCAAGTTTGATTGCCGCGAGCGAGAGCTTGATCTGAAATTGTGCTTACTACTCGAATGATTGCGAAAATTTCCCCGCTGCTTCCTACGTCTAAAATTTGAAGCTGACTGTGAGCTTCCTGAAGCTTTATTATTTGCTAAACACACACTTTTGATGTGTCCCTGTTTTCGACAGTTATCGCACACTGATTCGAGGTGTCTACATTGACTCCGATCATGATTTATGTAACAATCTGGACACGATTTTCGATTGAAATAATTTGAAGGCTTACCTGTGTTAATAGCCTTAACCTCAATAAAAGAGCTTCCCTCACTTTTGGTTCGTCCGATATTCTCGCTTCCCTTTAGTATTTCTGATGCCATTTGTGTTGATTCAAATGCTGCTACGATCTCTTCTACTTCTGCCAACGTGGGATTTTTTTTCTGAGTCGCTGCCATTCGTACCTGCTCGTGTGGCGTGTAAAAGACAACCATGTCCCGGATCATGAAATCAGCATATGACTGCATACATCTGTCTTTTTGACAAACAAAGTTACAACTCTTGGCCAGACCCTTTAAGTCTGCAATCCAATCACTATAAGATTGCCCGGATTTCATTTTCTGCTGCAAAAACTTACAACGCGAGGCCATTACATGCTATTTCGATTGAAAGTGTCGTGTTAATTTTGAGGTTAGCTCTTTGAAAGTGTGTATACTTACGTCTTCGGTTTCCATTAGTTTTTTAAGCAGCTCAATAATGAAGTTGCCACATGATGCTAAAAAATGTGCTTTTTTAGTGTTTTCTTCTACCAGTTCGTTGGCTGCAAAATGTTGTTCTAGTTGAAATAGATAGCTTTCCCACGATTCTTGAGTGGCGTCGAAGGCCCGAAATTGTGGAATATTCTTCGATGCGCTTGGATTGAATTTCGTCAAACTCTCGAAAAAAAGCTTATTTTGCTCCATCATCGCCTCCATCCATTTCTTTTGTTGATTTAATAATTCTGCCATTTCAGCCATCCTCGTCGCCAATTGATGAGTTTGTTGATGATGGATTAAAAGATAGCGCAGTTAATTCAATATAACTTTATTGTTAACTTACTAACTAATCAAAAATTAAGTATCGAAAATTGGTATGAACAATGACCATGTGGTTTACTTATAAAGCTGAGAGTGATATGAAGAATGAATTATGCAAAACAGGAAACATAACTTTATGATCAAAGTACAGAATTGTCTTAGCAGCTAGCTTTGAATAAACATAGAAGTTTTTCTAAGTTACTAAGGTATGTTTAAACTATTGTTGAATTTGGCAGGATGCAACATAGCATTTACTTTATTTTTGTAGGTAACCGTTAAACTGTAGACCATGGGGTTCAAGAGATATTTGGCATCCAAAAAGTGGAATAAAATAATAATGCAATTCTACATTGGCACTGGCCTGCCAACTCAACAGAAATGTGTCATACTTCATTGAAAAGGTTGTTGCGAGTACTTAATTTTCTTTCAAGAATGTTAAGGTGAAAGTGGTGTTGTTCGAGAGATATTTGACAAAAACGCAATAATTAAAAAAAAAATGCAATTCCGCATTGGAAGCCGGTCTCCCAAGTCGACAGTAATGTGTGGTATATTTTTAAAGAGGTTATTGCATGTACTTCATTTTGTTAAATAGCCGTTAAATTGTAAACCAAGGGGTTCGAGAGATATTTGGCATCAAAGAAGGCGAACAGAAAAATAATGCAGCTCTGCATTGGGGGCTGGTCTACCAACTGAATATGTCATACGTCTTCGAAATGGCTATTGTGAGTACATCATTTTATTATGGGGCCGTTAAGCTCTAAACCATTCGCGAGATATTTGGCTTCAAAATACCGAAAAGAACAATAATGCAACTCCGCATTTGGACATTGTCCAACAACAACAAACTGGTATAATTCCGTATTGCTGGTGTATTTAACATGCTACTTTTTTCACTAAACACTAAAAAACAGGGCTATTGTCATTAAGCTGTAGATCATGGGGCTCAAGAGATATTTGGCAAAAACGATTTATAGAACAATAATGCAATTCCGTATTTGGAGCTGGTCTACCAAGTACACAACACAGTTATGTGTCGTTCATCGTTGAAAAGGTTATTGCATGTACTCCATTTTGTTGTATTGTCCTTAAGCTGTAGATATTTTGCATACAAAAACAGACAAATACAAAAATAAAGCAATTCTGTATTCTCAACACGAATGTGTCATACATGGTTGAAAAGGTTATTATATTTTATACACTATCAGATCTTTGCCGAAGGGAGCTTAGTACAAGCAACATCTTGCGACCAAAGAATTGCCAAACACAAATTAAGTGCTTATCAGGCTCATCACTTAGTGTAGTGTTAGTAGTTAGTAAGCAACAAACTACTTAAAACATACACTTTACAAAATAAAATTAAAAACAATAAGGGTATTCATGCAACGTCGTAAGTTTACAAATTGTGTAAAATGATAAGTTTACGAAAAAGTTTGCATGAACGACCTTTTTATTAATTTGGTTAAATGCTGTGTAATTGAATCAGCTGTTCGTTAAACGTCAAATATTTGGGTGCGTTCGGCTTGGGTCGAGGAGTTGGTTTTACAGATAATGCATTATGGTCTGTTTATTTGCATGTGTGTCTACCTGTACAAATATATATTTGTTTTAATAGATACGTGTAGTAAGTAGTCCTGTTAATTCAATTATATTTGTTTTGCATTGGAATAAATACATCAATGCCATTCTTTTTGGTATGGTTTTCAAGTATTCGCTCATTTTCAACCGACCACTTCTGTAAACTATCAACAATTATTATAGTTCTACCTTAATATTCATGACAATAGTCGCGTTGTAAGTTAGAAATATATTAGTCGCAAGCTCACGGCAGTGGTCAGACGAAAATCAGCGAATACAAACAAATCATATGTCACGCCCATAATGTACTTTTCTTCATTTTCGTTAACTTTTGCTTTCGGAAGTGAATAGAGCGCCCCCGAGTACACTTCACGAAAGTGAAACAGAAATTTGTTGAGGTAGGAACGAAAAAAAGAGAAAAAGTGAATTATGGCTTAATTCTGATTTTGAGAGTTTAGAAAGATACTTTGCATTGGCTAATGAAATCTGTTTCTAACAGCTTCCGACTATTCAGAATCTTCCAAACCAGTGCGAATCATTCGTTGACCACAACAAAAACATTAATAACAACACGTTGTTGTAAATGAAAATAACACATTCGTCGTCGTCAACGAAAGAATCGCATTGGTTTGGGTGGGAATTTCTAGTTCTACCTTAATAATTTACGAAAAGTAGCTTTCCTAAAGGCTATCCCAAACCAACACGAAATTAAAGTGAATGATCTCAATACTAAAAAACAACAAAAAACTGTCTTTGTGAATGCTTCGCTATAATTTCGCGTTGGTTGGGCAGAGCCTTTAATCGTTGAGTAAATGTGGACCTTCTAATTATTTTTTTTTGTGTAAACTACGTTTTAATTCACAACTTTTATCACCAACTAATGGCAATGCAATAATAACAGAACACATTCAGAACTTTTTTAGTTCTCCGAGATATTATCATTTATATCATGTTTCTAAACATGCCTGATTCTTAAAGTCACAAACACGCCTAATTCAATCTCTAAAAGTCACAATGACGTTTGGATAAGTTTAACCAAATATTTGGTTAATTTTCCGCAGCTAAATCCTTGGATAAAATTAACCAAATTGTGTAAACCATTTCCCATACAAAATTTGACAGTTCATTAACCAAAAGATAAAATTAACCAAATCGTAAACTTATCTAGTGTTTTACGCAGTTGCATGAATACCCCTAATAATTATAATAACAAATAAAATGACATTGAAAAAATTAACAATTACAAAGATTTAAGAGCGTGGTACACTGGTCTTCAATGAAGCTTTGAGTCTATTCTTACTTATATTAAAATCAAAAAAATTAGAGTTCAAATTCAGAATGATGCACATGCGGGTAAAAGGCTCATGCATTCCATAATTGGTACGGTGTTGAGATATATGCATTAGTTCTAGACTACGAGTGTTGTGACCTCCACCACGGTAGTTAAGGCTAGTACAAGATAATAAATCAGGTGCATCAATAACGCCCGTTAAAAGTTGATGAATAAATACAATATCATTATTAATTCTCCTTTGTGCCAAAGTTTGAATCTGAAGAAGCTTAATCCGGTGTTCGTAAGGAGGAAGATTATAAGGATCGGACCACGGTAGTCCTTTCAAGGCGAAACGTATAAAATTACGCTGTACTGCTTCTAGTCTATTCTTATGGACATAAGGAGTCCATACCTGTGATGCGTATTCAAGATGAGGGCGAACAAGACTGTTGTAGAGAGCGAGGGTAACATAAGGATCCTGAAATTCCTTAGACCAACGTTTAACAAACCCTAACATAGAGTTTGCCTTGTTGACTATTAAATTTATATGCTTCGTAAAATCAAGATTAAAAGTAAAATGAACCCCTAGGTCTTTGAAACTATCAACACGACGCAATGTGTGCTGCGATATTTCATAATCAAATGAACTAGGAACTTTTTTTTTTAGAAAAAATGATCGCCTGACATTTAATAGGGTTGAGATTTAAACCGTTTTTACTACACCAAATAACAAAACTGTTAATATCTTCTTGCAGAGTAAATGATCACTCACAGATTTGACGCTTTTGAAAATTTTCATATCATCCGCAAAAATTAGAATTTCACTATAACGTATATAGAGGGATACGTCGTTGATAGCTAAGATAAAAAGAAGGGGCCCCAAATGACTACCCTGGGGAACTCCAGATTTGGCAAAGAAAGGGTTGGAGACAGAGCTCCTAAATCTAACTTGATAGGATCTATTATGGAGATAAGAAGAAACCCAATTGATGAGTTTATAGCCTATTGAATAGACCTTTTAAAAAGGATCAATTACGTGCAAGGGTTTTTATTATTGAATATGTTTGTTTGGCCCATAGGCATGCTTAAAACCGAAAATGCTACTAAATTCACCCATGAGTTTCTGAGAGAATGGTCACACTGGCCACTTTTCAGTATTTTTGGTATAACTCGAAAACTAAGCCGAATTTGACAATTTTATGTTTAATACTTTTTGTTCAAAATTAAATTTTCTATCGAAATGGATAGTTTGGAAAATTTCTTAAAAAAATTTAAGCAGGAAAAGTAAACAAAAACCAACATAAAAAAAATCGAAAAATCAAAGATTTTTAAATTTTTTTCTAAATTGCGCATAACTTTTTTCGGAGCAAAGATACGCTCAAGACATTCATGAACAAAGTAAACTGGAGTCTTACGGCTTTAATATGACATGTTAAAAAGCCATATTATTTAAAAATTAACAGAGATATAGCCATTCAAACTTTACCATTTCTTATCATTTTCCGCAGTTTTTGCCCGAAAGCCTATTTATTGGTACTTTATGACAAATTTAACGTTCCTAGCACCTAATACCAAATCTTATGTTAATCGGACCAGCCGTTCGGTCTGTAGGTCTGAACGCATTTAAAAACAGCCGAAAAACGAAATTGCGAACTTACATCCTTTTTATAAATTCTCTATAGTTCTAATGTCATATTATATCAAAATTTTGATTTCGAACATTTTTACGAAAGTGAAATTTGCCATATTGTACCGAAAAAGGGACTTTCGGGCCAAAACTGAGAAAAATTATAAGAAATGATAAGGTTTGAATGGGAATATCTCTGTCAATTTTGAACAAATATTAATTTTTGAACATGCCATATTAAGGCCTTTAGTCTCTACTTTTTTTTGCCTGTGCATGTCTTGACCCTATCTTTGCTTCAAAAAAAGTTATGCGCAATTTATTAAAAAATTTAGATATCCTTGATTTTTTGATTTTTTTTAAGTTGGTTTTTGTTAACTTTTCCTGCTTAAATTTTTTTAAGAAATTTTTTGAACTATCCATTTCAATAGAAAATTTAATTTTGAACAAAAAGTATTTAATGTAAAATTGTCAAATTCCGCTTAGTTTTCGAGTTATACCAAAAATACTGAAAAGTGGCCAGTGTGACCATTCTCTCAGAAACGCATGGGTGAATTTAGTAGCATTTTTGGTTTTAAGCATGCTTATGGGCCAAACAAACATATTCAATAATAAAAACCCTTGCACTTAATTGTTCCTTTATACCTCTCATTTCCGGTCTATTCAATAGGCTATTAGGAGGGAAGCCAAACACCTTTAACTTAAACGTGATGATATCGTGTGAAAGTTGATCGAAAGCCTTAGAAAAATCTGTATAGATGCAGTCGAGTTCTTGACCATGTTCCAACGCAGTTGAACACTTGTGCAAGAATGCAAGTAAATTGGTTATCGTCGATCGCTTTTGCATGAATCCATGTTGTTGATTGCAAATTATATTCTTACAGTTGAATGTCAAACTATCGCACATTACTTGCTCAAAAAGCTTAGGAATGCAAGATAGCTTGGAGATTGGCCTGTAATTGCATATATCAGATCTGTTACCCTTTTTAAAAACTGGTGTAGTAAATGCTTTTTTCCAAATACTTGGAAATTTACCGGAGCTAAGTGATAGGTTAAACAAATGAAAAAGAGGGGGTGCTAATATTGATTTACATTTCTTCAAGATAATTGGTGGGATGCCATCAGGTCCAGACGAGTAATCATCATGAAGTAAGGACATATAATATAAAATTTTTTCGATTATAATTGGGATATTATTGAAGGTAGTTTGTGGGCAGTCTTTTAAGTAGAGAAAAAAGTTCTCATCAACATCGACAGGGGTATCAACGAAAGACTGGCGAAAGTTGTTAGCAAACGCATCACAAATATCCGGAGGACTATTTAAAATAATATTATTATAAGTAAAATTGACTGGATAGCCATCAGATTTCTTTTTCAAGTTTACGAAATTCCAAAAACTTTTGGGGTCAAGCTTTAGGGAACTTTCCATTTTTTTAAGGTATTCAGCGTATAAATGATTGGAGAGGTTTTTAAACTCATCAAACAAGGAAATATACAATTCTCGGTCCTCAAGGGACATACTTTTTATGAAGTTCTTCCAAGCTCTGTTTCTTTTATTACGAAGAATTTTGAGTTCTTTCGTATACCATGGATGGCAGAAGCTAGAGTATTTGGGTATTTTGTGTGGAACTATGTCATTAATACAGTTGGTCAATACTTGATAAAAGTATGAAACTGCAACGTCAATGTCGCCTGAAACTGGTATATTTTCAATACCAGATGCACTTAAATGCTCAGAAAGCAACTGAAAGTTAGCTTTCCGAAAGTCAAAAGAATATGAACAGTCTTGTGAGTTACTATTATTAAGTAAATGCCCGTCCAAGTCAAGATATCTTCATTTTATTATATGGTCATTAAGCTCTTAACCATGGGTTTCGAAACTTATTTAGCTTAGTGTGGATGGAATAAGTTTTGAAAGGGAGGCCGCTTCGGATCATCACACACTGCGTCAGTTTTTAATTAATTAAAACCAGAACCATCCACACCAAGCTAAATATCTTTCGAAGATATCATAATAACCTTTTCAACCATGTATGACACATTCGTGTTGAGAAGGTAGTGCAGCACCCAATGCAGAATTGCTTTATTTTTCTATTTGTCTGTTTTTGTATGCAAAATATCTACAGCTTCAGGACAATACAACAAAATGAAGTACATGTACATGGTAGACCAGCTCCAAACGCGGAATTGCATTATTGTTCTATAAATCGTTTTTGCCAAATATCTCTTCCCATGATCTACAGCTTAATGACAATAGCCCTGTTTTTTAGTGCATTTCTATCTTCGCTTAGAAAAAAGTAGCATGTAAAATACAACAACAATACGGAATTATACCAGTTTGTTGTTGTTGGACAATGTCCAAATGCGGAGTTGCATTATTGTTCTTTTCGGTACTTTGAAGCCAAATATCTCGCGAACCCCATGGTTTAGAGCTTAACGGCCACATAATGAAATGATGTCGTAGCAATAACCTTTTCAAAAATGTAATGACAATTGTGTTGAGCATATGGGCCAATTTGCTCATTCTCCTTTCATGATGCTATGTGAAAATTTGGTGTTTCAGAACTCTTTCTTATTAGATTAAAATGGCTATAACTTTCGACTTAAGACTGCTTGTGATAAGTTTTATACCTTTAAAGAAACTGAAAAAATAGGACAAGTTTTTAATAGACCTAGAAAATATTGCGTAATGGAATTTTTGTTTATCATTCAACTCCAAAAATATAAGTTAAAAATTAGCTTTGATCATGATTGCAGTTTATTTAGGTATTTCTACCAACTGGTTAGGATTTAGTATGGACAAGTTATGGAATTCTGACAGGTCATGACCTGGTCTTTCACCAATTAAAGTTTGAAGCATTAGGTTTGGACGTTCAGTTTATAATTAATGTGTACAAGTGAGTATCGCATAATCTTAGATAAATGCATAAATCTGGTCGGCCAGAGAAAGTGACCAAGCTATGCCCCGGACGACCTTGAAATTCTGATAGGTGAAAGTTGCCCCTTTAATTTGATGTAGGTTTCATCCTTTAATCGATGGGTGGTAGCACCCCTCAAAAGTGACCACTAATTTTGGTCGGCCAGCCGATCTGACCAGGGTATGGGCTGGACGACCAAGCTTTTTTATATCACCTAACGAAGACAAAACGCTATGTAAGTAAAATTTTCTTTACCTCGATGGGTGGTAGCACCCCTAAAATATGACCACTTCTTTTGGTCGGCCAGCCGGTCTGACCAGGATACAGGGTGGACGACCAAGTTTTTCTATATCACCAAGTGGCAACCTAATGCAATAACCAAATTTTTCTTTACCTCGATGGGTGGGAATTTTGTATTGCCGCCTCCCGGTCTATTACAAACCAGGTAAAGGAACAAATTGTGTTGTTCCTAAACAATGCGTAGTCGTCATCAAAATGACAAGAAAACCGCAATTCCAGTGGATTTTTTTCACAGTTTCGCATTAGTTAGATACTTTTTTGATTTGATATGAAATAAAAAGTACATTAAACAAAAAAAAAAAAAAAATTATTTCAAACATTTTTCAAACAAAAAAACTTGATTTTTTTATGAAGTATAATTGTTTTCAATTTAGAGACAAATATTATTCAAACAATTTTGGTTGTAGTATGGGTAATAGTCTTTCACCTTATATTGCAGAGGCATTTATGTGTAAATTCGAGAGAGACCCTTAGGTCTAGAATTTTTTGCCGAGAATTTGGCTTCGGTATGTTGACGATACGTTTGCTATTGTAAAAAGATCTGATGTGGACTGTGTTTTAAATCTCATTAATAGCTGTCATGAGAGCATCAAATTTACATACGAATTGGAAGATACATCGGAACACACACTATCTTTTCTGGATTTAAAAATCAGACGTACTGGCCATAATATCAAATTCGACATATATAGAAAATGCACAACGACCGACAGGTATATCACATACGATTCGTATTGCTCTCATCAAAACAAAACTGCTGATTTCAACTCCATGTGTCGTATACCTTTATCCTTATCAGATTACAAACGCGAGTATGAGCATATTCTTCATTTGGCTCAAGTCAACGGATACAAGAAATCACTCATTGATCATTTGATAAGGAGACACAAAAAGAATTCGCAAAAATAATGCATCTCTTCTCCCAAAACGCAAACCAAACCTAGAGTGAACGTCGAATTGCACTCCCTTTTGTGCCTAGAATCAGCAATCAACTGAAGCACACATTCAACAAAGCAAACCTGACCATCGTCCACGCTAACACAAATAAACTTCGATCGTCTTTAGGTACAACCAAAGACAAAAAGCCCATGAGCAAGAAGAGTGGCATATACCAGATCACTTGTCCAATTTGTGGTAGCAAATACATTGGCCAGACCAAGAGAGCTGTAGAATGTCGTATTGCTGTGCACCAGAGATACAGTTGCGGTCAAAATAATAGTAGTACAAGTAAAAGAATTGCGTAACTTTAGTTTTGTAAATTTTATATTGCGTTGATAGTAACAAACTGTTGCATTTTTACTTAGTAACATTTTCTTAATGAGCGGCTACACATACATTTTTATTTGCAACGGTAATATGACAAATAAGCAACCGTTATTAATCAAAGCTACGAATTCTGTCGGTCAAAATAATAGTAGTGCAACGGTTTATGTGAAGAAATATTATTTTTCTCCCTTATTTCTTAAATTAAACATTTAAAAAATCGTTGGTTTTTGTTTATCCATAACATCTGCATAGTTTTTATTGAAAAATTGGTCATATTTTTGCCAGCAATGGGCAGAGGCAAACACCGAACACCGGAATAGCGTGTCTTAGTTAGAAGACTGATATCGAAAGGCAAAACTTATCCGCTGGTTCAATGCCAAGTTGAATGCTCACCAACAATGGTAAGAAAAGTCATTATTTAACTGCCAAAGTCATAAAATGGCGGACGGAAGCCACTTTTTCCACCAAAGTTGATGAAACGAGTCATCAGGCATTTAAAAATCACTCCCGTTACGCCAGTTTCTGAAATTAAAGGCATATTTTATGTTATTGCCATCAATAAAACGGTTCGTAGAAAGTCACGAGAACATGTTCAAGTCGCCCACAGCCTGGAGGGGTACCATTGTTGACAAAAAACAATATAACAAAAAGATTGAAATTCGCAAAGGAACCACTTTGACTGGCCTGCATCAAATCGGAGTAATATTCTGTGGTCAGACGAGTTCAAGATTGTTTTATATGGTGGAAATTGACCTCATCAATATTTAAGAAGGCCAACAAACACAGAATATAATCCACGTTTCAAAGCAAAAACACTTAAACACGGAGGACTCAGCATAATGGTTCGGGCATGTTTTTCCTTCTATGGTGTTTTTACAATACACCAAATTGAAGGTATCATGGATTTGGAAATCTGTATTAAGATCATGCAGGAAATAATGCTACTCTATGCTGAAGATGAAAAACCCACTGAAACGTGTCTTTCAGTGAGACAATGACCCAAAGCCTACTAGTAAACTTGCGAAGCAATGATTCCAGGCAAATAGAGTTGATGTGATGGACTGGCCGCACAGTCTCCGGACTTAAATCCCATTGAGAACTTGTTGTGTGATGCAAATAAATATGTTGCTAGTTGCCATCCAACTAACAATAAAGCCCTTTGGGAAGCTATACAGCACTCATGGAGCTCGATAAGCGTAGAAAGGTGTGAAAACCTGATAAACTCAATGCAACGCGGTTGTGCTGCTGTTTTTTTCCAACAAGGGACTTGCGACTAACTGTGAGTTCAAGGTTCAAACCCTCAACTAAATCTTATGATAAAAATTTTGCCCTAAATTTGATTTTTTGTGATATTTAAAGGTGTATTATCTGCGCACTACTATTTTTTTTACCGCTGTTTTTCAAAAGTTCTTCAATAAATTTGAAAATATCTTATAAAATATTATATTTGGAATTTTTTCTTTTCTGGAAAATAAAAGCTTAAAAATACCAATTTGAAAATCACATGGGTATTAATTTGTTAAAAATTAAGGGATTAACTTTTTTTCAAGTTTGATTTTTTATTAAGGAGTACTACTATTATTTTGACCGCAGCTGTACATTAACAATAGAGACGTCCAAAAGGCCGTTGCTGCACATGCCTTTGATTTATCCAACGATGAACCCCACGATATGAAACCATTAATCGAGAATTATAAATTAATTGAAAATGTAACTAATTCTCTAAATTTGACGCGTATGAATCCATTTATATTAAAATCAATAATAATTTAATGAATATAGATGAAAGTCCAATATCCTCTAGTTTATTTTCACTTGCCAAATAATTAAATCTAAAACTTAATTTTTGTTTTATGTTTATATTTACAAATTACTCTTTTTTTGCTATAATTTTATGTATGTATGTATTACTCTTTGCATCACTCTCTTCATGTTCATGCTCATAATTTATTGCTTTTAGTTATAACGCGTATCGCGCTGAAGATGGTCGGTCAATGCCGTCCGAAATGCATCCGTATTTGGACAATAAAAATTAAAAATTGAAAACAACCATCTTTTTCTTTGTTTTATGTGTTTGATTTTTATTGTCTTAAAATCTTTTTGCGCTCAATAAGGAACAATTATTTGACAAAATCTACTAATAAATCGACCACAAATTTGTTCATTCAACAGATTAATTTGTTGAAAAAGTTTGATTTATTATTCACCACTGAAATTAATTCACAAACCTTACTTTTCACTTTTATTACAACCAACTTTATTCATTCACGGTTAAAAACAAACTGTGTCGCTGCCATTATTTTATTATTTACAATATTTTTTATTAAAATCTTAAAATCTTTTTGCGCTCAATAAGGAACAATTATTTGACAAAATCTACTAATAAATCGACCACAAATTTGTTCATTCAACAGATTAATTTGTTGAAAAAGTTTGATTTATTATTCACCACGGAAATTAATTCACAAACCTTACTTTTCACTTTTATTACAACCAACTTTATTCATTCACGGTTAAAAACAAACTGTGTCGCTGCCATTATTTTATTATTTACAATATTTTTTATTAATGCTCAAAGGTTTTTACATTGGTTATTATTTACTATTTACAATGATTAATTTAATATTTTTTAATCTGCGAGCACAGAAGGGGCTCTGCTTCGTTAAGTATGTTATTTTTCATTTTTACATTTGTATTACAAAAGTTTCTTAAGTCTAACATTAGTTTTCTTAAATAAAGGATTTCACGTCGGCTTGAGCATTGCTGATGGTCGTTGGCTGGTATGATGGTGGTGGGGTGATGAGATGTAGGTCCTTGTTGATTCAAGGTTCGGTTTCGACCTCTGTTGTGTATGCGCATCTGCTTAGTTAATGCTGACAGTCGCTGGCTGGTGTGGTGATGTAAGGGTGGGTTGCTTTTGGCCCTTGTTGGTTGTAGCTTTGAGTTGTCGTTTGGTGGCTTCAACCTTTGTTGTGCTGCGTTCTTGCAACACCGGTAAGGTTGAGTTTCTAGCTTTAACCATAGCTTGAGGGGTGCTGGCGGTCGGTCGTTGGCTGGTGTGGTGATGAAGTCGGTTGGTTTTGGTATGGATAGGTATGTATGTTGGTAGCTTCAACCTCTGTTGTGCTGCGTTCCTGCAACATCATAGAAGTTCCCGAAGCTGTCGCCTCCAGCTATTCCAAATGCTGGGTCCAACATGGAGAGCACCTGGAGATATCGGTCGTCTGTGGCTGGGTTACTTGTAATTAAATTAATAAGAGGGCTGGGATGGGTTGGGGTTTTCCTCAACATCTTAGTGCTGAGATTTTAGATATATTTGTCGATCGGGACAATTCCTGAAGCTTCGTAGATCCTTTCATTGCTATAATAGCGGTAGGAGTTGGGTTTTCGGTGGAGGGAGGTGCAATGGCGGAGATCTTTTCGCTCGAATAATTGCAATTTTTTCATATAGGTGGGGCTTATCGTGTACCATATAGGGAAACAATATGTTAATATTGGGCGTATGAGTTGCTTGTAAAGCAGAAGCTTCGTCCTGGTTTGGAGACCGCCCCTCACTTTCATAAGAGGACGTAGGAGAGATAAGGCATAATTTGCCTTACGAAGTTTGAATTTGATGTGTTGGTTAAACTTGAACCTTTCGAAGAAGTGAACTCCAAGGTATTTAACACTTTTCTTGGGAGTGATAACTGTGTTATCAGGAAGAGTCAGGGAGAGGTTTTTGCATTTTGTGGCTAGGCCATTAAGCGAAGGTCGTCTAAAACAGATAAGTTCCGTTTTGGAGGGATTGATTTTTATTCCCCATTGGAGATAATATTCCCAGAGTCTAAGGATGTGTGCCTTAATTCTACGGAGGGCTATGTCTGGGCTAATAGATGAGCTATATGTGATGAAGTCATCAGCGAATAGCAGAGTTTTTGTCATTGACAGGTTAGTTGGTTGGTCGGAAGTGAACAGGTTAAATAAGTCGGGTCCAAGGCGAGATCCTTGGGCGACTCCGGCTAATATGTTTTTAAGAGTTGATTTAGTACCTCCCACACGCACGTAAAATTTACGGTTAGTGAGGAAACTATGGGTTATGAGGATAAGATGTCTAGGCAAGTGAAGAGACTTCAATTTGAAAACCAGTCCATCTATCCAAACAGAGTCGAATGCTTTTTGAATATCAAGCAAACAAGCTATGGTGGTCTCTTTTTTGTTAAGAACCAGCGTTGTATCAGCGTGAAGCTTCAACAACGGGTCGAAGGTGGAGTGGGATGCTTTGAACCCAAATTGGTTATGCTGCACTATTCCCATTGAAGAGCAAAGTGAGCGAAGTTTGAAAAGAATTAGCATTTCGAGAAGTTTGCTGAGGTTAGAGAGGAGGGAGATTGGGCGATAATTGCTTATACAATTAGCCCCTGGTTTCTTTGGTATTGGGAATATCTCAGCTATTTTCCATTTACTTGGGAAATAGCTGTTGTTGATACAATTATTCAGAATAATTGTGAGAATAACAATTTCGGTTGAAGGGAGTTTTTTCAGAACGAAATTGGAAACCTTGTCAGGTCTCGAGGATTTTTTGGAGTTTCCGTAGTGGATTGAGTCGGGAAGGTCCATTGGGTTTGTGAAAATATCATCGGCTGTCGAGTAGACTGATGAATTTACTGCAGAAAATGTGGTGATAGGGTCGGGGTTCTGAGATATTAATTCGAAAATTTCGTTATTAACGTTGGCGAGAAAGTCGGGTAAATGAGCGGGGGGATTGGGCTTGAAATTGCTTTCGAAGAAGTCTGCAAAAGCATTCGTTTTGTCTTGGTCGGACGCAAGGATAACGCCATTGTGTTGCAGTTCACCAAGTATAGGAGATTTCTTTCCTACAATTTGGTTAATTTGCTTGAAGGTGTCAGGTCCAGGTTTTATGACGTTAAGTCTTTTCCTGAATTGGGAGTCAATGAATGTTTTGGTGTTTTGGTTATTGAGAGTATTGAGGCACTTGAGTTGGGAGTGAACACTCTGGTATTCATCTCCGTGTGTACTTAAAGTACGATGAAAAATTCTTTGCAGAATTTTCCGAAGTTTTTGCCTATATTTATACAGGTTTTGAATATGTTGGGGGAGATCTTTGTATTTCGATTTGAAGTTTCGTGGTTGGGCTTGTTCAGTAATTGTATCAGTAATTGAGCTTTCAATAATATTGATTGCGGAATCAATTTCCTGATTGCTAAGGTTTGTTGATGTGCTGGGCGTATTATTCCGCAGCTTATCCGTTAAGGAGCTTTGGAATACTTCCCAATTAATTCTTTTATAGTTTATGAATTCCTGCTGGGGAGTAGCAAGAATATTTAGATCTGTTAGAAGGCGAAGTACTAGTTTAACCGCTAAGTGGTCAGAATCAGATATAATTGCAGTGCAAGAGAAATTAGTAAGTGAGGAAATCCTACAAATAAGATGTGGTGAACACATGAAAAAGTCAAGTGTCGAAGGAGTTAGGGGAAATGCGGGGGTTGGTTGAGATACAATCTCGAAGTTATGGTTGTGCGAATTAGAGCAGAGCCAGCCGGAGATAGCAACTCTTTGAGGAGTGCTTAAGGTATCCAACCATAGTTGATGGCGTGCGTTGAAATCGCCACCAATTATAAATTGAGTTTAATTTTGGCAGAATGCGTGAAGCAAATCGAGATCGTGTTTAATGTCAGTTTGGGATGCAGAGCATTGGTTATACAAAGATATCAGAAGAATATTTTCATTATTTTGGAGTGCAATGACCACACAAGTTACTTCAAAAGTAACCAAACCGTGGATAATGACCTTTCGGCATTGAAAAGTTGATTTTACCAGAATGGCAGTGCCAGTTTTGGCAATATCTCTGTCTGTGCGGAAAAAAGTGTACTTATTAAAGTAAAGCCGATGCCTTGAGACTAATTTAGTTTCAGAGAGCAAAACGGCGTCGGGTTTGTTTTTAGTGAGGAATTTTTCGAGGGAAATCCGTTTAGGATGTGAAATTAGAGAACCAACGTTATACGCGATAACGTTTAATTGGTAATTGTCCTAGACATATTTTAAAGCAGAAGTCAAGAAACATAGGTATGTTTCTTGCCGGTTTCGTCGGGGCAGGCCTCGTAGAGAGGGAGAAAATCAGAGATTTTGGAGAGGATTGTGACAAAGTCACAACCGAAAAACTTTTGCGAGTCGTTCAAGAACGAACTCGGAGTGGTTTTGGGAACACTAAGGGTTTTGATCTTATTCGTGGTTTTGACACCAATTGGGTTCGCTGGCTTTGGATTAGTTGGCTCGGGATGAGCAATAGGGGCAGGTTTGGTTTGGGGTTTGGGTTGGGGCTTAGGGATATTATTGTATATGTTGTTGTTTAATTTGAGAATATCGGAAAAAGACTTACCTGGAGTAAATTTCCTGGATGTTGGTAATGGTGCTTGTTTTGCTGTTAATTTAGCTACTTCCTTCTCTTTTTTGGCTGCTACTATCTTCTTTCTGTAGGGGCATCCTTCATAGCTTGCTGGGTGTCCTTCTTCCTTGCAGAGAACGCAATAAGGCTTACCAACCTTGGGATCGGTCCTCAAACACGGAATCGCTCCCGGTTAACATAGGGATTCCCCAGGGGACCCTTCTCGGCGTATTGTTGTTTCTTATTTATATAAATGACATGGAAAAGGTTTTGAAGCACTCATGGCTCAAGTTTTTTGCGGATGATGGTCTCTTGTGCATTTCTGGTCCTGATATAAAAACGTGTGTCGATAATCTTAATGAAGATCTAAGTTCAATAAATAATTGGCTAGTAATGAATCGTCTGATACTAAATATGGAAAAGTCTAAGTGTATGATTTTAAATGTATCCGCACTACCGGCGCAGATGAATATTCATGTCAATAACTGTCCCCTTGAAATTGTGTCCCATATTAAATATCTCGGTGTAATCATAGACAATAAACTATCGTGGAATGAGCATATCGATTACTTATGTAAAAAAATTTCAAAAAAGCTGGGAGTCCTGCGTAAAACAAGGAACAGCCTCTCAATGATCAGTGCAATAAAAGTGTATAATGTGATAATTAAACCCCATTTTGAGTATTGTCCCACCCTATTGTACTTCTGTAATATCTCCCAAAAGAGCAGGCTGCAAATTTTACAAAATAAAGCAATGCGTATTATATTAAAACGTGACCACTATGCAAGTATAAGAAACATGCTTGAGTCCTTAAGCTGGCTCAACATCAATCAAAGACTTTATATGCTTACCATGACATTTATATTTAAAATCAAAAATAATATGTGTCCAGAGTACCTTAGTAACCAAGCATCAACTAATGAAAATACAGCATACAGTCTGCGGAATAGAGAAGATCTGTTTATCCCGAGAATGAGAACAACAAGAGGGCAAAGATCAATGTTCTACAACGGCTTCCAAGCATTCAATCAACTGCCTCAACACATTAAAAGTTCAACCAACATAAATGAATTTAAACGACTTATTTTATCATACTCAACTGAGAATGTTATTTAACTGCATACAAAAATCTTAATACTTCACTGTAAAATTGATATTTTAAATTTAAACTTGTCTTTTTTAATTTATTAATGCTAATTTCATGTTATAGTTTGTTAAATTTAATTGAATGTAAGAGAAGTTATGTAAATCGCAATGGCACTTTTTAAGGCCAAATAAAATATTACAATTACAATTACACTTGCCTCGTTCGTGGTTTTCACTGCACTTCACACAACGATGTTGCATCTGGCAGTTTATGCTGACGTGTCCGAAAGCTTGGCAGTTCCGGCATTGGGTGATGATGTTTGGTTGCAGCTTCTCCCATCTCACTGCTTCACCAAGTAGATTTTTGATGCGGCTTACGGCAATCAGATCAGTGCTTTTTTGAAACTCCACGACAAAGGCGTTGAAGTTCGAGGTTTTGTCCCTCCTGGAACGGAATGGTGATGCTTTAATGGCATGAAACTGAAGGGCTCCCAGTTCGCTGATGATGTCTTCCGGTTGGTGAGATTAATGTATTTTTTTTAATAAAATAATACACTTCCTGTCCTCCTTTGATGTAAAGGAATGGTGTTGAATCTTATTTTGAATGAGGTAGCTTTTTATGGCTTCGTTGGTGTCTTCACTATGGTTTTAGTTTTGTTGACGTTGACAATTGTGTAGTCAACTTTTTCTTCCTTCAGTTTGAAGTGCCGGTACATGTTGGCAGTTGGTAAATTGAAGCAAACAATTGGCGGCTGCACTTTCTAACGAGCCTGGTTGCCTTAGGGTCCATTGCTGGCACATTACCCGTTTTGCTAGCTCTTGAAAAGGGGTGGTTCTTGGACCTCTGACTCATCACAAAAAAAAAATCGTATGCCAGTCTCAATATCTTGGGTGTTGGCGAGATATTCTTTCTATACCCTCCCTACCTGGTCGCTTTCCTCGCTAAAGCAACCCCTTAACTTGGCTTCTTCCCACCACCCTACATCATCCTCCTCTCAGTATCCTTCTCATCCCTTTTTAATAAAAAATTTATTCACTCATTTTGGTTTTCATTCATTCTCAGAAGTAGATAAAAGTATTTATTTTCATATTAATTTTTAACAAATTTTATTAGCTGTTCATATCAAAATTCAATTATTTATATCAAACTTCAAAATTAAATTAAGTGAATTAATATGAATTCAAAAATAGTGTGTTTAAAATTTAAATTTAAAGAATCTAGCTCAAGTGACGATCATGCAGCTTAATCAAAATCTATATCAAATCGTATAACTACGATTTCGATTTATTAACAAATTTGGGATTTCCGATCCTCTTTTTATCTTCTCTTTTTTTTTTGTTGCAGCACAATTATTTTTCTTTGTTCCCCCTTTTGAAACCCACCCTTTAATTCGCGTAAGTATTTAATCGGTTATATATATAAATATATGGGGTAATAAAAACCAGTTTAAATCAAGAAACTCACCCTTGTACTGCTGAAGTAGTGGCCACTGCTGCTGGATTCGAAGGAAGTTTTGTGGGTACTCTTATATATATCGGTCACTTCCGCGAATTAAATTTTAGCAATCTATAACACGGTTCGCGAGGTGATACTATTTGAATTTAAATCTTAATTTCAGCCCACAGGAAGCCGACTTTGAGGCTCACAATTATTATATTACTTTACGTTAATAAAATAAAATGCACGACTGGATCGCACGTACTTGCTCTTATGTTAAAGTTGTGTGGGGCTTAAGAACTTTAAAAAATATTCAAGTAATTATAGAAAAAGTATAAAAAGCATTTAAATCGTTCTTTTAATTGTATAAACAGCCTGATAAGTAACTTAGAGCTCAAAAAAAAGTATGCCATCTGATTACTTGAAAAAATATGAATATATACAAAAAAAAATTTAAAATCGTTGGAGCCGTTTTCTTAAAAATTAATTTTTTATATATAAAATTTTTGTAACATTTTTCAAAAAAAAATTTGGTATGCCAATTTTGAGTATATATTAATATACATTTAAATTTTTTTTCCCGTGGGTAGGTGCAAAACCTGCATCAGGCTCTATGAGGACCGGAAAACGCGTGCTCATAGAAGTGTGAGATTCTTACTACACTAAAACCACCTCCACTTCCCGATTGCAACTAAGTTGAAACTTATCTAGCAATTTATTTTTAACGAAGTTAAGTAACGTGTTGCAGGTAACTTTCCGGTGAAAGTTTCTGCTTATTCCGCGATTTTAAAGCGGTTTTGTGTTCACCGCACCAAGTCGGAAGGTTTTGTTCTTTGCAGACGGCGTACTAAATTCGACTCGTCAAGAATGTCAATAATCGTTGGATTAGCGTGATCTAATAGCCGATTTCTATGTTTTCGCGCGAAACTCTCAATTTCGTCTCGAACCGTAGGAATCCCGAGATCCCTGTGAAGATCTTCGTTTCTTATATACCATGGCGCATTTACAAATGACCTAAGCAATTTATTTTCAAACGTTTGTAAGATATTTAAATTTGTATCGCAGGTACAACCCCAGAGTTGTATACCATAAGTCCAGACAGGTTTAAGTACCTGCCTGTATAAAATCAACTTATTATCAATACTAAGCTTGGAATATTTACCGAGTAGCCAGTTCATATCTCTTAATTTACTTTTTAATTCTTCGCATTTCTTTTTTACGTGCGGCTTCCATTTTAATTTCGCGTCTAGAGTCATTCCCAGATATTTTGCCTCATTCGCAAATGGTACACGACCGGTATTAAGAAAGACGGGCAATCTATTTATTTTTTTATACGTAAAGTCCACGTGGACTGACTTTTGTTCATTGAGCGCTATTCGCCATGTTTTTGTCCACTCATTAACATTATTAAGAGCGTTTTGTAATTTAATCGTAGCTTCGTTAATCGTTTTGCCTACTGCTAGTATTGCAGTATCATCAGCAAACGTTGCTACGATAGTGTCTTCTGTTTGAGGTATATCACGTGTAAATAGAAGGTACAGAACTGGACCTAAAACACTACCTTGTGGTACCCCAGCCACTATTTCTTTGAAATTAGAATATTCATTTCCGTGTCTTACACGAAAAAGTCTGTTTTCTAGATATTCGTTAAGAATTTTATAAAGTCCTTCAGGCAGAACTTGTCGTAATTTGAATTTGAGGCCTTCGTGCCACACCTTGTCAAACGCTTGCGACACATCCAAAAAGACCGTCGAACAGATTTTCTTTTCTTCAAGAGCTCTCCGACGTAATCGAGTCGGTTATCCTATGCACTTGATCAATGGTCGAATGCTTTCTTCTAAATCCGAACTGATGTTCAGGTATTAATTGTTTTTCTTCTATTATCGGCTGCAGGCGAAGGAGTAGTATTCTTTCAAAAACTTTTGATATTACAGGAAGAAGCGAAATCGGTCTGTAAGACTTCTTTTCATGAGATGGTTTGCCAGGTTTCAAAACCATTATTACTTCCGCAATTTTCCATTGGCTCGGGACATATTCTAACCTAAGGGCGGCATTTATTATATAAAGAAGGTTGATCAAACCTTTACGAGGAAGCATTTTTAGAATTTCTGCCGTGATTAAGTCATAACCTGGAGCTTTATTGGATTTAAGCTTCTTTATTTCTCTTTTTAACTCGGCAAGTGTAGCATTTCTAATTATGTAGCTGTCATTTGATGTTAAATTCATATTTAAATTTTCGTTGAGTACTTGTCCATCGAAAGGCTTAAATGTTTCCTCCAGGTAATCGGCGAATACCATAGCTTTTTCTTTGTCACTTTTAGCCCATTCATTTTGGCCTTTCTTAATAGGAGGCGCTGGAAGCTTTGGTCTTTTTGTTACTTTTATAGCTCTCCAAAGTGAGTAATTGGAATCTTTTCCTGCTGTCAGATTTTCGAGGTAATTTTCAACTTCACCGTTTTTGAAATCTGATATTCTCGTTTTAAGCAAATTACACAATCGATTTAAATTAGCTTTGTGTTGAGGAGCACGGGTTCGCTGCCATTTCTTGCGTGCTTTTCTTTTCTCTTTCACTAAATCTTTTATATCTTGCGGATATTTTATATCTTTGCGGCGCGGCATTTCGCTTTGATAAGGTGTGTTATTCCATGCGGCCTTTTGTATCATATCAACAAACGTATCTACTGCGTCTTCAAGTTCGAGAGACGTTTGTAATGATATTCTTAATTCAACGCTGTCCTCGATATCTTTCTTAAATCCATCCCAGTTGGTTTTACCGTTTGTTAGCCTGGGTGGTTTTTCAATTTTTATAAGACTTTCGCTCGTATTGAGTATGACGGCAGAATGATCTGAGAAGAGATCAAAGCTCTCTGTAATTTCAACATAGTTAGAGGGTATTCCTTTTACCATAAATAAATCGATTAGGTCAGGTATTTTTGACGGATCAGTTGGCCAGTAAGTTGGCTTTCCAGTTGAATGAAAATCGCAATTATTTTCCATTCCTGCCTCATATAGCATTCGACCTTTTTGAGATATGCATCTTGAGGCCCAGAAGGTGTGTTTTGCATTAAAGTCACCACCAACAATTAAGTTTGGACTTAGTGACTTTATCAGTGTCGTAAATTCACTCTTATCAATTTTGCAACGCGGAGGGCAATATATTGAAGAGACATTGAGAAAAATATTTTTAGTTCTAACCTGAACACTACTCAATTGCATTGATTCCACCTCTATTTTCAAGCCTATTGAGTGTTCAATGCACTCTTTTATATATAACGATGATCCACCTCTTGCTTTGTTTGACGGATGAACAGCGTGGTAGTCATGAAACCCGTGGATTTTAAGATTTGATTCATTTTTTGCATGCGTTTCTGATATCAAACATATGTCGATATCATTTTCCTGCATAAACATCTCTAATTCTCCTAGTTTTTGCCATAATCCGTTGGCATTCCATGTAAGAATTTTAAGTTTTTCCATCATATATTTTTTGAAAGAGGTTTGGGTCGAAAACAATTTTCGAGCTTACTTAACCTATCAAAGATAAGTTTATTTGTTTCACATTGTTCTTCAAGTTTCGAAAGAATTATTGAAAAGACTTTCGAAACCGGATCTGTTTCAGTATCATTATTAGCGGGTATATTTTTGGTCGCTATTTGGGCATATGTTTCTGTATTACCTTGCTTTGATATTTTGTCCGAAGGTTTTGACACTGTTTTCTTTTCCTGATTTAAAGCTTTCCCTGATTTAAAAATCTTGGGAGTTCCGTTTTTAATTAGTCTTGGTGGTTTTCTTTGCGTTTGGGCAGATTTTGATCTTCGCTTTTGCAATTCTTTAGCTACTTCGCAGCCCCTATAGTTTGCCGGGTGATTTCCATTACAATTAATACACGTTGGTGGACTTTCACTTTTACCGTTGCAGTCAGCGGTTAGATGTTTTCCGGCACATTTTACACACCTTGGCTCTTTTTTGCAATAGGTTTGGGTGTGATTGAATTCTTGGCAGCGTTTACACTGAGGGACTAACCTTGTGCTCTTTCTTAGAGCTTCGATCTTGACTACGATGTTTAAAATTGTTTTAATTTTATAAATTTCATCTAGTTTTTCAGTCTTATCGAACGACAGTATAAAAAGTGGAAGGCCACGTTGTACCACTGTCGTTTCGCCCTCTTTTTTCTGTTTCTCTCTTTTGACGATGTTCATTGCATCTAAGATATTGAAGTTGCGCTCTTTTAGATCACTAATGATATCGTCTTTTGAACATGATGCGTGTAAACCTCTCGCCACAACACGTAAGGGTCTTTCTGACTTATTTTCATAGGTATACCATTCTACTTTTTCTTCGTTTAGTTTTCGTGACAGAAGACGATAACTTTCAGGGTCTTTTACACATACTTTCCATTTGTTGTTATTGAGCGAAATAACTTTAAAAGACGATGGTAGTAATGCCTTTAATATGGTTTGCAACTTGTTATACTCCGCAATACCGATAACATTTATCGGTGGCGGGGGCCGCTCCTTAACAGGTTTTTCTTTTACTGTCGCATGTTTTGGTGAGACTATTATTTCAAAGGACGAGGCTGCCTCAGGTGAAGAGCCAGCTTTACGCTTTTTACTTAATCGTTTCTTTGAGGACTTTTCCGTTTCACGTGCTAGCTCTTCTTCGTCTGTTTCATATCTAGAATTATTGACTTGTGGCAAGCTAGCTTTGGAGTTTATTGGAGAATGTTTGCCTTTCAACATCTCATTTTCTTTTCGAAGAAGATCGACTTCTTTCTTTAGCTCTTGATAAAGTTCCATTACTTCATCAAGTCTTCGTCGAAGTTCGTTATTATCTTTTTCAAGATTTTCTGTTTTATCTGAGTCTTTTTTGGCGTGCGCTGGCGTGACGGGTGGACTCTTTTGCCCGAATTTAGATTGTTTTATACTCGATTTAGATGGTGGTGATCGAGATACCCTTGCACTTTTTAGGAAGGGATTTATTAAATGCAATAATTGGCTCTCCCCAGAATCCATAGAGCCGACCTCCGAAGAGGGTGGATTTTCCAGTGAACCTGGACTGCCACCTGGGGTACTATATCTTATTGTTTTGCTCATTGCATAGTTTTGTATACATCAATCTCAGTATACGGAGTTTGGATTTTAGTCGCCTCTTACGACAGGTATGCCTACCTCGGGTATATTCTTGCCCCTAACCCGCAGGGGGTAATTTATTTTAAAACTGAAATTTCAGAACAATTCATTAACCCGTTTTTGAAATATTGAATTTTCAAAAAAAAAATTTGAATCTTTTTTTAAAAATCCAAAATTTATTTTTTCAAAAATTTTGGTATGCAGTATTATTTATATTCCAACAAAGCTTTTGTGCAAAAAATTTCATTGAAATCGGATGAGCGGTTAATGAGAAAATCAAAAATCAAAAAACCGTTATATGGCAGGTACCGTTAATAAATGTTTTTGGTGATTTTTTTTATCAAAATCGTTGGAGCCGTTCTTGAGATAAATAAGCTTTTCCTTAACGGTTGTATGGCAAGTACCGTTATTTTTTGAGCTAAAAAAAAATTTTCAATTTCCCCTCTGGAGAGTTACAAAAAAACCTTAAGTTCAAAATTTGAAGAAAATCGCTTCAGTGGTTTAGGCTGTAGGTTGAGGTACGGACAGACAGACAGACAGAATTTTGTCACCCACTTTTTTCGTGTTCTCTGTCATCGTAATATCATGTTTGATTGTTATCTCAAAATTTTTTTTTTGCACGAATCCAAAACTTGCCCTATAGTACCTACATATATCGCAAGTAAAAAAACTGAATATACTAAAAAAAAACTTCGGTTTGGCTGTGGTGATTTGAACCCTGGACCCTTGGGTCAAGCGATGAATTTGGCGGCGGATTTACCCTCGGCGCTGTAGTAGATATACGAAATAGCGTGTCCCAATTGTATGGTCATGTGACCTGGGTTGCCAACGCAAATCGTATGGTTGAAAATGCTGGTTATATCCTATTCACTCGGTTTATGCTGCCTGCTATTTTAAATGGTAGCCTGGTACTTGACACTTCTTTTAGGGTGCTTTTTCCCCATTCTTTGTAAAGTTTTCCTTTACCGGAAAACTTGGAAATGGAATTTCCTTATCTATCTTTGAAGGCGGTTGGTATACTCAACCACCTTTGATTTCCTATAAAAAAGAATTTTTCTTCTTTATAACAGAAAATAAAAAAGAACCACTTTCACTGAATATTACCTGCGAATATAGTTATATATTATATATATTAATATAATCTCAAACTTTGGCCGATTGGATTGGAGATGATTTTATACAAACAAAATTTTGGGTTCACCTATTTAAAATTCTCGAATTAATTAAACACGAGGCAATAATTTAAATTTAAAAATGTATACCACTCTTTGTACTGTGCAAACTATGCTATGTATTTTGTATAGAATCAAATTTAACGGCCACTGAAAGTTTGACTTTCTAACTTCTTGACTAGTTAGCTAATGATTCTTTGTTTTATCAGCTTTATCTTCCTGACCTGTAGCTAACCAGCATTGGAAATTCTGCAAAGCAAAATACTTTGTCCATTTTCCAGGAGCATTGACCTCATTCATTGAAAACTTTCACTCTCGAGTCAAAGTTTTCAAAATTCCCACAGGCCCAACTTTCTCTTAAAAGTTGCATCGAGAAAATCTGCAAAAGTTTAGCCTAGCAAGCAACTTCGCACATACTTGCCGACCTATGTCGACAAGAAGAATCTACTACAATTTCGAACATCGAACTTTCAATCCGAACCTCCCCCACTTCCTCCGAGTTTTTGACAGGTCAGCTTTTCGATCTTGCTTTTGTACTTGGAAGTTGGAAAGTGCAAAGCAAAAAAAAAAAACATGTCTATCTACGCCGCCGTCGCACAGTGGTAAAAACGACCAATCTAGGTGGACATTGCTCATAACTTCTAAATAAAAAGTCGAAACCACCTGAAAATTTGTATCGTATTAAAATTCTTCACACCACTTGTGTAAGCTATGATGTGGCACTTATGCGATGCTAGAAATCGCCTGTTGCGACGGTCACAGTGGTTGGTTTCCTTGCGACCACATCGCATACTTACCAAAAATGCATGTTTGGTATCATTTGTGATGTTTTTAGGTATACCCTTAATCGAATGAAACTATTATCAGAGTACTAGAATTAATCCTTATGTACATATATAAACTCTACATTTTTTGTGGGAACGGTTCAAAGACAAAAATCAAATAAAAACGAATATTTTCTTAATTTTAAAATTGATTATTTTTTTTTTGTTATTTTTTTTTTATTTTTATTTTTTATAATTAAGTATTGCGTTTATTTTTATATTGTTTGCTTATACAATTATATGTGTATCTCTAAATTAAAAAAAGGCAGGAAACAAATTTAGGTACCAATTCATGTTTCTACTTTTCCATTTTTAGGACTTCAGAAAAGTTACTAGTTCCTCTATCAGATTCAGCTAAAAAAATCGTAAAAGCATACGTCTATTTTTATCTATAACTTTTTTATTTTCAATTTTATCGTAAAAAGTATATTAACATAAATTGTAGAAAATTTTATTTTCTATAAAAAAAGTTATTTTTTTTTTTGTTTAAAACTAACGGTTTTCAAGATATCGTGGAAACTCTTTTTCGTCCCTTTTTTCAAGATGATGGGCGATTGGTGGGGCTTTCAACCCCGAAAATCTGGTTTTATACTCATACTAAACTGCCCTACACATCAAAGGAAAAAAACTTTGTCCAACCCGAAATACAATGTCAAAATACCATTTCAATTGACTAAAACATCACTTTCGAACGGGGACGTTAGATATCTATGCCCTATGGGTCTGTATGGGTGTGATTTTTTACTTTATGTATTTTGAAGATGCTCTTATTTCAGGCCATGCTTACCGGAAGGCGGAGAAACACGGAGAAAAAAAGTTATATCATTTCAAAAACTAAGTTTAATGAAAAATTAGAGCGCTACTTCTCGTTAGTCTGTACCAGATAATTTAATACCTTTCCGAATGAGGTAACGGCTAAATTTGTTGTACTAACCATTAATTAGAATATCCAGAAGTCAAAAATTGAATACCTTACTTTTGAAAACCAGCAGAACAATATTTAACATGGTCTAAATTTTGTACAGAACTGCGAACCACCTGATGTTTTACACAGAGTGACATATTTGAACACGTGCATCACATCAAACGGAGTTCTCAATGCAGTTTCTGTCTAGTCAACCATTTCTGGTTATAATATAAAGTCCATTCGCCGATCAGTTGACTTGAATTTTCGTCCTAATGTCCAGCTAGATTGGCCATTTTTACCACTGTGCGTCGTCGTTTGTTTGCCATCACGTCGTCGCGGTGATAATTTGGTTTAAAATTTCAAATTGGAATTAATAATTCCAAAAATTAATATTTCGGTAATAACTTTACCGATGGTCGCTGTCTGCTCATCTGCAGTTTTCCTCGATGTCGTTGGGGTTGATGATGTTGCTGCTTGGCTGGCTGGTGTTTTCCTTCTGTTGGCTGGGGCAACCATGGTGAATCCAGTGTCACCATGGTTCTCCACAATAAGATTTTGCCTTTTGCTGTGATCAGCTTTGGGCTCAGCTTCCTTGATCCTCTTTTCCTTAGGTATTGGTGGTGCTTGGTTAATGGAAGCAGTACCTTCGTTCTGTAACTCTCGCATCGATAAAAATCAGTCGAGAAACGTTGAAAAATGGAACAAACTCATGCATTTTGTTGTTTTCATCGTTTCTCGACCAGTTTTTTCGATGCGAGAGTTACAGAACGTAGGCACAGCTTCCATCATGCTGATATCTTCAGCTTCCTCAGGCAAATGTTGATTGACGGGTTGCTCAACTTCTGGCGTTAATTTCTGGAGGACTTGGTCCACCTCGTAATTTAGGCGCACGGCAAAATCAGTGGACACTTCCGGTCCATACAGGCTTCGTAGGTGCACGCACTCCAGTGAATGCTGCTGATTAGTTGCTCCCTGGCAGCCTTCACTTTCTCACGCTGACCCATTGGGACGGAGAAAAATGACTTGCACTTTTGTTGCTTGGTCTTGGTAGATTTTTTCACTTAATCCTGTGCACAGGGTTGGTGGCTAATCTTGTGTACACTACAGGTACACTTTTTAGGGGTGACTTTTATTACTTTGTTAATTTATTTCGGTTTAAATAATCCGCACACGTCCGATCACTGGAAAGGTTCGCACAAGACTGACTGTGTCGCTGCCGTTCAAACATGTGCCTTTTATATACAGTACACATATCTAAGGTATTATCTTGCGCATGTTGTCCAAAATGAGAACTGTCAAAGAAGGAAAAGATGGCGGCCTTACGTCACCCCGTCCGCTGTATTACAACAACAACGAAGAAAACAAACACAAAAGGATAGTTTAAAAACTAGGAAGGAATGTTGTTTGCATGACAAAATAATGTTAATAAACACTAAAAAGCTTGAAACAATTGTATTTGCTTATAAATAAGTAACAAATGAACACATAACACACAACAAATTTTGATGTTTAACGAGTGGGGATCACGGGATTCGCCATTTTCCACTGATTTTGATGGATGCGCGGAACTGAACAAAAATGAAAACGCTAGTGATATTACCTTTAATATGTGTACTGTGCCTTTTATACTTGTTTTCCAAACTCTGGAAAGTAGTGGAATGTTCTGGTCTCTGCTTCCAGAGCTTTCCGTAGGGAAAATTTCCCAATAATTTCCCTTCCAAAAGCTTTTATTTGACAGCTGGTGTATTTGCTATAATCCGGCAGATGGCGCTTCTTTCGTTTGAGAGTCGCTATAATTATAGCTAATAAGGGTATGTTTGCACTGCGACCGAAAGCTTCAATGTGTCTGTTTGTTTGCTTTTCGGAGTCGTTATAGTGCAAATATGGAAAGTTATTACACTGCCTCTCTCTTAGGATTGATCGTCCCGAGCAAATCCATTAGTTCCTTCACGGTCACTGTGAACTACTTTTAGTTTTCCTCTTAACCCTCTGAATGCGGTAGACGACATCATTTATTCGTGTTACATCAGTATAAGGGCCTTCCCAATTTTGTTGAAGCTTCGGTGAAAGTCCCTTCCGACACGGTGGGAATTATAAAACCATACAAGGTCTCCCACTTGGAATCCTGTTGTTGTTGCTTTTGTGTCATATTGTGTTTTCATCCGATCACTTGAAGGCTTCATATTTGCCCTTGTTCTTTCATGAACGTCACTCAGCCTTTCTTCTTCCTTTCCCTTATCACTCCGATTCATGGGGCCAGTCTGTTGAATTTGCACTATCCTTTCGTTTTTCTTCAATGCCTTCTGTTGAGTTTTGATTGTCAGGATACCGTTCATTGAAACCTTTGAGATGACGTCTTTGGCATCATACCCCTTTGGTAGCTGTTCTTCTTCACGTTCATGATTACCTTCCACTACCACGCTGTTGCCAACAGTTTTGACCATTAATTCATTTGGCTTTAAATGGCTGACATCCATGCACACTTGAAATCCGTTCGTTCCAACTTTGTAGTTTTCTTTGGAATAACGTTTGTCACCCTTTCGCCGAGAGTTAATTGCAGCGGAGTAACTTTTGGGCGATATAATATCGCTTCCCGAGTCATCTTTTTGCACAGTCCTCATTTTCCTTTTACTCCAATCGTAAATGGGATCGGCCCTATTGCAATTCCAACATGGAGGCTTTCTAGGTGGCGGTCTGCACTGGCGTTGAAGATGTCCGGTCTTGTTTCAGTTCCAGCATCGAGCAGGTCCATCTCGCTGGCTCCTTTGGAATGCAGTTCTCTGGCAAGAACAGTCCTCAATTTCTAATTCTCTTACCCGATGAAGTCCTTGGGAAGCCTGTTCTGCTGCTTCCATAGTGAGGGCGAATGCTAGTGCTTCAGGAAGCGTGCGTTTGCCAGCAGTTCGAATTGCTCGCTGAAGGTTAATATCAGATACAGCACGAACAAAGGCTTCTGTTGCGAATTGGTTGATGATTTCGTCCCCTGCAGCCGGTGGGTGGGCCAACCGTTCGATGTCTGCTTGGAGTTGTTGCAGAGTTTCTCCTCTTTTCTGGACTCTGGAATTGAGTTGTACGCGGAAGACTTCTTGCATTGGGCCATCTCCAAAACGTTTGTCAATGGCCTGAACGAGAGCACTGAAACTGCCATTTTTATCTGCTGGTATGCTTTGTAACAGCTCAGCAGCAGTCTGAGGGCAATTGTCAGAGCTATGCATTTGTCTTCCTCATCCCAGCCATTTGTTGCTGCGGCTGGCTCAAACTGCTTCTTGTAGATTGACCAAGAAGTTTGCCCATCGAAGGTTGGTGGATGCATCTCCTTTTTCTTTGGACAGTCGCCAGATCTTTCTCGAACCTTCATTTTCTTTACTTTATATAACTCCTTTGTAATGGATTCGATTTTATTCGAACTTTGCTTCTATTGTCGATAATTGTTTGTCGACAGTCGACAATTGTTTATCGATAGTCGAAAATTGTTTATCGACACGCTCGTCAAAGGCAATAATTCTATTGTCAAAGGCCTCTAACTTGCCTTCGAGAAGATTTCGAAGATTTTTTTGTTCTTGACTTTGTTGTTCTAGAAGATTCTTTTGTTCTTGGCTTTGTTGCTCGAATCGTTCGAGAAGATTTTTTTGTTCACTGCGTTGTTCTTGGCTCTGTTGTTCGAATCGTTCGAGAAGATTCTTTTCCTGGCTTTCAAATTTTGCGAGCAGCTGAGACAGTATATTGATCATGTCCGATGTACTTGTTCTTGCTCTTCCTCCATTTCAATGTCAAATATCAACGTGTCCGGGTTTTCTCCGCGTCTTCTTATACCTTCCTGCAGCCGAATTATGAGATCATTCTTTGTTCCAGCAGTAGGAAGACCTCGCTTGTTCAGTTCTGCCTTAAGTTCGACTAAATTTAAATCATTCAAGGTTTTACCCATTGTCCTTTTCTTTTATTTTTCACTTTTCACCGTCAACTATCACTTTTTCGTGATTATTTTCTTTTAACACTCTATAAATTAACTGAGTGCACAGATAAAATAAGTTTAATCCTACTTCTGACACCAATGTAATATTTTCTCAGGCTCGTTAATAAAACTTATTTTCTTTATTCAAAACGTCCACTTATTTATCTCACAAAATAAAACACTTAACGTTTCTTACTACAAACAAAATGATTTATTATTCACCACTGAAATTAATTCACAAACTTTACTTTTCACTTTTATTGCAACCAACTTTATTCATTCACGGTTAAAAACAAACTGTGTCGCTGCCGTTAGAACATGTGCCTTTTATACTTGTTTTCCAAATTCTGGAAAGTAGTGGAATGTTCTGGTCTCTGCTTCCAGAGCCTTTCGTAGGGGAAATTTCCCAATAATTCCCCTTCCAAAAGCTTTTATTTGACAGCTGGTGTATCTGCTATAATCCGGCAGATGGGGCTTCTTTCATTTGAGAGTCGCTATAATTATAGCTAATAAGGGTATGTTTGCACTGCGACCGAAAGCTTTAATGTATCCGTTTGTTTGCTTTTCGGAGTCGTTATAGTTCAAATATGGAAAGTTATTACATTATTATAGTCTGGGAGCCGACCGTAAGACTACCTATCTCATCGCGGCCAGGCAAAAACTGGATGCCAACCGATAGCTTAAGTCCAAACATTTATGAAACTACTGGTCGGACAAGCTTTATCCGGTCGCAATGGTTAAAAAATGCACTTTTCAGGTTGCATTTTCCGCTAAATGTACCTATAATATAAGCATCTTATATAAATGGGGTATAAATAAAAGCTAAGACTGTCCGTGCTGGTATCGTGTAGAGGACGGTCTTAGCTTTCATTTTATATCCCATTTATATAATTTGCTCTATATTATAGATACATTCAGCGGAAAATGTAACCATAAAGTGCATTTTTTAACCATAGCGACCAGAAAAAGCTTGTCCGACCAGTAGTTTTAAAAATGTTTGGACTTAAGCTATCGGTTGGGGTGGGTGCGAGGTTGGGTGTATGCAAAGTTTCTTTTGCATTTAAGGAATCTGGATTTAAAGAAACCTTGAATTTATCCTATATATCCAACAATAATTGTAGCTGTAAAATTTTTAGATTTTTAAATAGAAAAGTATTCAAAAGCAGAACATGCATCATACTTTAAGTGATGGGCTTAAATGCCAAATCCAAAAAGCAATTACATCCGCGGTTCTTATTGCCATTTCTGAATGGAAAATAAGCCCGTGGGTGTTTTTTCTTTTTATTTCGGAAAATAAGGCCCACGGGCCTTATTACCGCGGGTGTTATTGCACTACATTGGTTCAAATAATGCATCTTTCCACTTGCATTAATACACTAAAATCTTTTGACATAAAGATAAAATAAATGAAGATTTCTAATTTCAATTGATCCATATTCCAAAAATAAATGATAAAATTGTTTGACAAAATTAACATATAAAATTAAACGATTGTAGTGACTATATGGCTCAAAACTACCAAATATATATGTCAACGCCTTTGATTCGATATTACACTTCGTCAAATATATGGCTCAAAATCTTGGTCATATCGATACCTTCCCGTAAGAATGTATTAAGCGACATTTCAAAAATTTTAAAGGCATCGAAAAAAACCTCTGGTCCAGTTATTTATTTATGTACTTAAAAAAATAAAAAGATTTGGAACGGGATTTTCAACTCAAAATGCTTCGAAAAATCTGTTTACTACAACAAAATACCCAAATAAATAACTGAATAAGAGGTATTTTAAAAATTTAATTTAAAATTTTTAAAATGTCGCTTAATACATTCTTACGGGAAGGTATCGATATATAGGCATCATATATATTTTGTCATATAAATATGTCTATCACATTTATATGACCCTTTTGAGACATATTTATATGGCAAAATTGCCATATTTATATGCTAGTGTAATATCGCCTTAACTGTTATTTTTGACGGGTAGATATTTTTGAAAAAAATTTAAATTATTTGTTTTGTATACCTACTCCTTATGGTGCTTAATATATGTGCCAAGTTTAAAGATTTTCCATCCACTTTACACTTTTTCCATAATTTTGAATCAGAAATTTCTATGTATCTTGTATGAGAAATTTCTGCCGCCACGTGTGAACGTTAACCGATCTAAAAAAAATTGCACACATTTTCGTCCTTAGGTGGTGAGGGAAATCCAAATTTGTTTACAATAAGTGCCACCCTAATACAAACACACATCATCAAATGTGGATAAAATATTATGTTTTTGAAGCAAAAAGTACAATTTGAGAGACTTTATTTTTAACTTTCGATACATTGCGGAAACACAATTTTTCATCCCTATTCTGCTGCTGGTTTGCCTAAAATTTAAAAATAAGAAAAACTATAGAGTATAAGTTATATTCTTATCAATATGACATCTCTATGTGCATGGCAACAGAGCGAGAGATCAAGTCAAGAGTTAATTTCTTAAATCAGAGAGTCTGAGTTTATCTCTATATTTCCTTTTATAAAGTGATGTCTTCATTGGGTACCCCACAATCGTTGTCATTTAAAATGGATTAATGGGACCATGGCACACTCAAAGAAAAACTGATGTAAATTAATGAAATTAGTGGTTATTAATTTGCGCAGGTCCTAAGACACGTTTGAACCCAAACTTTGCTAGTTCAACCCTTTTATACAACATAAGGAATGGTAGACTTTGTATGATTTTAAATTAGCCATGAAATACTATTTATTTTATTAATTAATAATCTGAATCGGTCCCTATAGCTTAGTTCTTAGATAATGTATTTTATTAACTTGTGATTTGTTAACGTGTTTAAAGTTAAACTAAATTACCAAAGGCTTACGTGATTAAATTTATATAACTAAGACCTATGGCACTTTAGTTTTTTAAAGCAAATACATTATCAACATTATCTCTAACCAACATAATTGCCTCGGTTCAAGCCAGATAAAAGGATCTCTCAAACCAGGCAAAACATTCAGTGGTGACAACGACAAAATTACAAAAACAACACGTTTCTAAGATTGAAAACAGCACTCTGTTGTTTTTGTTTCGTCGTTGCACCGAATTTGGCTTAGGAAATCCTTAATGCTTGTTAAAAATAACATCCACACATTATATTTTATCTAAGGCATCTTATGCCATTTAACATATCATTTTTCTAGCGCACGTAAGTATTATGGTCACAAAAAGGCAGAAGTATGCAATAAATTTAAAGAACTCAAAAAACTTCAAAGGAATGCAAAACGTTCAAAAAATGCAAAAGACTTCAAAAGACTTCAAGAGACTTCAAAAGAATTCAAAAAATTCATAGAATGCAAAAGACTTCAAAAGAATGCAAGAAGAATGCAAAGAATGCATGAAGTCCCAAAAGATTGCAATCAGTTGATGGTGACAAAAGATTGAAAAAAAAAAATAGATTGCAATCTTTTTAAGGAAAAAAGAATGGTGACTGCATTTTTTGAAGTCGCATTCTTGGAAAAGAACGTAAAGAATGCAATCTTTTTGTTGAATTCAATGAGAGATTGTTAAAAACTGCATTCGCAAAGATTGCAATCTTTACAACTCTGGTACACATATCTAAGGTATTATCTTGCGCATGTTGTCCGAAATGAGAACTGTCAAAGAAATTCAAGATGGCAGCCTTACGTGACCCCGTCCGCTGTATTACAACAACAACGAAGAAAACAAACACAAAATGACAATTAAAATAACACTAAAATCCAGGAAGGAATGTTGCATGACAAAATAATGTTAATAAACACAAAAAGCTGGAAACAATTGTAACAAATGAACACATAACACATAACAAATTTTGATGTTTAACGAGTGGGGGTCACGGGATTCGCCATTTTCCACTGATTTGATGGATGCGCAGAACTGAACAAAAATGAAAACGCTAATGATATTACCTTAAGTATGTGTACTGTGACATCTATAAGTCCCTAGAATTTTCGTATATAGATATCAGCTATACGTCCCATGTATCACATTTGATACATAAATTAATTTTTGTTCCGTGTTTCCTACGTTCATATATCATTTTTGATAAAAAAAATGGTGTTTTTGAAAACAGGTTTTTCATATGAAAAAAAATGCCCAAGAACTTCATTTTCATATAAACGTGTAGGTAAAGTCTCAAACTTAACAGAAATGCAAAAAAAGTTGGAAAAATGTTAAGGACAAAATACTTTTTTCACTTTTTTTTACTGCTTTTTATTTTTTTTTATTTGCAAGAAGTTAATGTAATGAGACCAATATTTTCAAATAAATCTATGATTGTAAAACAATGGGATATAAATCTTTAAGGTTCTAATAACAGCACATGGTTTGTTGCATTGTTTGCATTCTATATCGACTTGCTGTGCTTTGGAGGCCTCACGAACGTCTCTCTCAAATCTTTGCTGTAGGACAAAACGCAACGCTTCCTGATAAGTTTACCATTCTGACGAACACGACCATCCTTTCCGATCTCCTCAAAATAAAATCGACGCGAATGTAGATCGTGTTACGTGTGGTGGCCTCTGTGGAAATTCATTCCACCAGTCTTGTATTGGGTTAAGTAAACGATCGCTTATTTATATGAATGAGTTTACTACCCGATTCGTGTTTTATTGTGATGAATGTGGGGAAATAACCTTGTCCCACATTCTCTTAGCCATTAAATGTAATAATGATTCGCTTACTTCGTCACTTAATGAAAACAATAATAAGTGTCGACAAATTTGTAGGAAAATATGGAAAATCGATGATGTTACTAAATGCTTTGATGTTTTGCATACTTCAAGTCTAGATCTCTCTCGGGTTGTGAAATCTAACTTTTTAGAAATACAAAAAAACTCTCCGATATGAATAACTCATTTGTCGATCTACTATCGTTTAAATCGGAATTATGTAATAGTCTGAAGGAAATTCTTGCCTTCTTAAAAAAAATTAATCTGACCTGACTCAGAGAATGCATCAAAGAATTGGTTGACAATCTTAAGGCCGTAAACAATAAATTGATTGTCTCTCAAGCCGACTCTTATACAACTAATGACCTTCGTAATGTCTGCAATAACTCTTCCCTGCATGATGAGCTTCGTGAAATCTGTGCACCCCCTTATATGCCAGTCTCAACGCCTTCCTCCATTAATTCCCAAATAAGCGCTGACGACCCGATCTCGACAACTCTGAATGATGCACATGGAGCCAATGCTGCCGCAGCAGAAACCATCAACATGCTGACGTTTCTGCTTCCAAAAGTCCTACTAAACCTGAAAGCCCAACCGAACCCATTCATTTATCGCCTTCTTCACGCATTCCCATCGACACCGTGAAATACCTCATTAAAGGCCTACCGAAATTAATTGATGAACGATGGCTTTCTAACTGGTTCTTCTTTTAACTACAAAATTCGTGGAACTCGTATTAAGAAGATTTATCCCTGGATCGGACATCACTACCTTCAACGGTGTGGAATTTCGCCGCCTCAAAGATAAAGCTCCCGTTAACTCTAAGTCTCCTTATAACCGATCACCCAAGCCTGATCCCAACTGGCATCTTAAAATTGGTAGATATCCCGACTTTAACAACATTCATCCCTTTCTCTCTAACTACACTTTTAGTGTAACTCCTCCTTCCTACTCTCTTAACCAATTCTCTCAATTAACACCTGATTTAAATATTAATGCACCTTCCAGAACCCCTCAAAACCATAGTTTGTTCCCTTCTGATTTTAAACTAAAATGAGCCTACAAGAATGACTGAAAATTCAAGAACATTAATTGATTACGTCATAGTAAAAAATGATCAAAGGGCGGAATTTAATGCATTTGTGGATAAAAACTTTAAGGTGACTGACCATGAAACCATCAGGATTGAAGTTGAGTGTATCAATTATAAATGTGAAAAACAGAAAAGAAAAGTTTTGAAATAATCTAAAGCTAAATTTGATAAGCTTTTAAATGACTTAAACTTTGCTGAATTATATAATCTTGAAAATTTTAGTGATCTTACAATGCAATTTAGTGATAAAATTGAGGAGACGTGTGAGGCCATGACTATTGAAAAAGTGATAAGTGTGGATGTGGAATGTCAGTGGTATAACGGCGAACTGTGGAGGATGAAGCAACAAAAAATCAATGCGTTTAGAAATGCAATTTTCAGCAATGATATCGCTAATTGGCAAAGATATAAGATAATACGTAATAATTATAAAAGACAGGTTTCGGTAGCTAAGAATGAGCACATTCGTCGAAAAATACAAGCAAACAGTGGTAGTCAAATTGGAACTTGGAAAATGATTAAATCTTTAATAATTATAAACAGTAAAAGCAAAGATATTGTAGCTGTAAAATTTGGTCAAGAATCTTTTAGTAAAGAAGTGCAAATAGCAAATAAATTCAACTCTTATTTTATTGTAGCCTATTGAATAGACCTTTTATAAAGGAACAATTACGTGCAAGGGTTTTTATTATTGAATATGTTTGTTTGGCCCATAGGCATGCTTAAAACCGAAAATGCTACTAAATTCACCCATGCGTTTCTGAGAGAATGGTCACACTGGCCACTTTTCAGTATTTTTGGTATAACTCGAAAACTAAGCCGAATTTGACAATTGTACATATAAATACTTTTTGTTCAAAATGAAATTTTCTATCGAAATGGATAGTTTGGAAAATTTCTTAAAAAAATTTAAGCAGGAAAAGTAAACAAAACCAACATAAAAAAATCGAAAAATCAAACATTTTAAAATTTTTTTCTAAATTGCGTATAACTTTTTTCGGAGCAAAGATACGCCCAAGACATTCATGAACAAAGTAAACTGGAGTCTTACGGCTTTAATATGACATGTTAAAAAAGCCATATTATTTAAAAATTGACAGAGATATAACCATTCAAACTTTACCATTTCTTATCATTTTCCGCAGTTTTTGCCTGAAAGCCTATTTTTTGGTACTTTATGACAAATTTAACGTTCCTAGCACCTAATACCAAATCTTATGTTAATCGGACCAGCCGTTCGGTCTGTAGGTCTGAACGCATTTAAAAACAGCCGAAAAACAAAATCGCGAACTTACATCCTTTTTATAAATTCTCTATAGTTCTAATGTCATATTATATCAAAATTTTGATTTCGAACATTTTTACGAAAGTGAAATTTGCCATATCGTACCGAAAAAGGGACCTTTGGGCCAAAACAGAGAAAAATTATAAGAAATGATAAGGTTTGAATGGGAATATCTCTGTCAATTTTGAACAAATTTTAATTTTTGAGCATGCCATATTAAGGCTTTTAGTCTCTTCTTTGTTTTGCCTGTGCATATCTTGACCCTATCTTTGCTTCAAAAAAAGTTATGCACAATTTATTAAAAAATTTAGATATCCTTAATTTTTTGATTTTTTTTAAGTTGGTTTTTGTTAACTTTTCCTGCTTAAATTTTTTCGTAAAATTTTTTGAATTATCCATTCCAATGGAAAATTTAATTTTTAACAAAAAGTATAATACATAAAATTGTCAAATTCCGCTTAGTTTTCGAGTTATACCAAAAATACTGAAAAGTGGCCAGTGTGACCATTCTCTCAGAAACGCATGGGTGAATTTAGTAGCATTTTTGGTTTTAAGCATGCTTATGGGTCAAACAAACATATTCAATAATAAAAACCCTTGCACGTAATTGTTCCTTTATAACGGGTGATTTTTTAGCTGGTTTGGTTTTGGCAACACTGGTTTTGACAGCTGACGTGTGTTTAGTACCTTGTGTCACTGTCAAACAGCTTCAGTTTGGTTTGCAATTTAACCATGGATCGTCTTACAAATGAACAACGCTTGCAAATTATTGAATTTTACTATCAAAATTCGTGGCCGAGGATCCGCTTTTTTATCGAAAAATTGTGTTCAGCGATGAGGCTCATTTTTGGTTGAATGGGTACGTAAATAAGCATAATTGCCGCATTTGGAGTGAAGATCAGCCAGAAGCATTGCAACAGCTACCAATGCATCCCGAAAAAGCCACTGTTTGGTGCGGTTTATGGGCCGGCGGCATTATTGGGCCATATTTCTTCAAAGATGATGCGAATCGCAGCGTTACTGTCAATGGTGAACGCTACCGAGCGATGATAACAAACTTTTTTTTGCCCGAAATGGAAGTTCTTGACTTGCATGATATGTGGTTTCAACAAGACGGTGCCACATGCCACACAGCACGCGAAACAATGGCGCAATTGCGAGGCGAGTTTGGTGACCAGTTAATTTCACGTTTCGGGCCGGTCAATTGGCCGCCTAGATCGTGCGATTTGACACCATTAGATTATTTTTTGTGGGGGTATGTCAAGGCTAATGTCTATAGGGACAAGCCCGCTTCGATTGACGCACTGGAAGCCAACATCCATGCATTCATTCGTGAGATACCGGCCGATATATGTGAAAGAGTATGCCAAAATTGGACTCAGCGGATGGGCTACCTGAGACGCAGCCGCGGTCAACATTTGCATGAAATTATCTTTAAACATTAAATTGCAAGGTTCAAACTATCGATTCAAATAAATATTTCATTCATTTTTTCGAATTTTTTGTGTTTTTTTTTTTTAAAGTTCTAAACCTCTTAAAAAATCACCCGTTACCTCTCATGTTCCGGTCTATTCAATAGGCTATTGATAGTGTGAAAAAAATTAATTATTCAATTCCCTTTTGTCCATATATTTCCCCAAGCTTACTGATAGAGTGTATTTTTTCGTTCCAATATGCAAGTGCGGAATCATTGGTTTCTTTGATTAAAACACTAAATAACAAGAAGGATTTAAGTGGTATTAACAAAGACATTATTTTAAACTCAATCGAAATCATTGGTCCAGTGCTACTAAAAATTATAAACAACTCGCTGTATACTGGAATATTTCCAAGCAATTGGAAGGAAACAACAATTATTCCGGTTGAAAAAGTGGTGAATACGGTAAAATGCGAGGAGTTTCACCCAGTAAATATGTTGCCAACATTTGAAAAAATTATAGAGCGGTTGGTAGCCAGTCAACTTCAAAATTACATGGAAGCAAATAAATTTTGATACCAGAGCAATCTGGTTTCAGGAAGGGTCATTCTTGTGAAACAGCTTTAAATTGGTTATTGTATGAATGGAGAAAGGAAATTGATTGTGATAATTCGGTTATCGCGGTATTTTTGGATTTTAAGCGTGCGTTTGAAACGATAGACAGAAATATAAATAAATAAAATAAATAAATTGGGTGGCGCAACAGCTCATGGAGAACCAGGGCCTAGTGACTTACAACTCACAACCATTCCTGTGTGCGTGTTTGTTGGCAGGAATGGAGGGGACCTACAGTTTTTTGCCGAGTCCGAACGGCTAAATGAGAAGCACTTTTTCATGACAAGTATACTCTTGGAGGACTTGTCAGTTCCTCGCAAGAGGCAGTACCTCGAATAAAACATTTTTGTTCTTAGGTGGCACGGCTGGGAATCGAACCCACACCTTCGGCATGACAGTCCTACGCACTAACCATCAAGCCACGATGTACAGACAGAAATATATTGGTGCAAAAATTGGAAATGTATTGAATACGAGGCAAGGAGCTGGAATGGTTCAAATCGTACCTAACAGGAAGAACTCAGAGAACAAAGGTTGGCAATACTGTTTCTGGACCACTGAGTGTAGACCTCAGTTTTGGGAGTGTTGCTTTTCCTGTTATATATAAATGATATAACATACGCATTGAAATATTGTAAAATTATGCTATTTGCGGATGATGCCTTAATTTTCATAAGTGGGAAGGATGCAAATGTTCTATTAGAGTGCATGAATGCAGACTTAAGTAACTATAACAAGCGGCTTCAAATGAATAAAATGAAACTGAATGTGAAAAAGACAAAGTGTATGAAATTTAGAGTGGTTGAACCAATATCTGTATGTATGGATGGAAGCATTATTGAATGTGTAGACAGTTTTAAATATCTTGGTGTGATTTTGGATTCAAACTTGATTTTTAAGGAGCATGGAAAGTATGTGTGTACAAAGATTGCTAAAAAGCTTGGGTTTTTAAGAAGAATTAGACGTGACTTGACATTTGAAAGTTCTTTGCTTCTTTATAATGCTATTGTGTTACCTCATTTTAATTATTGTTCAACTTTGTTGTATGCTTGTCAAAGAAAAATCATGAATTGGCTCCAGTTACTTCAGAACAGAGCAATGAGAGTTAAAAGTGAACATTTATACACCAATTAGAGTGATGTTGAGTGCGTTAAATTGGATGAATGTGCATCAAAGACTAAAATATAGTGCAATGATGTTTATATATAAAATGAAAAATAATTTGGTTCCGGATTATCTACAATCGTTCATTGTCAACGTTGGTGAGGTGCAACCATATAGCTTGCGAAACAATGACAACTTAAGGCCAAGTAGATGTGTAAGAAGTAGTACTCAAAATTCTGTAATGTATTTGGGATTTAACTACTTCAATAGCCTTCCAACTGAGATAAAATCTGAGCTAAGTATTAATCTTTTTAAATATTAACTTATTTGCTACATACAAAATAGTTAATTTTAAAGTATATTAATTAAATTTTTGTATCTAAAGGTATTCCGACCTCATAAATTGAGTTTTTAACAGTCTAGGCCAAATATAGAGCCCAATCTTCTGCGACGCAGAGATGGGTACTCTTGGCCTAAGCCGAGATGGTTGCAGAAACTCTATTATTAGTATTATTATTAAACTTGTCCCCGCTCCTGCTTCATCCTCCTTAAATAACAAATCTTCTGCGCTTTTATTAACAAACTTCATTTACTCATACGTCCTTAATCCCTCTCAACCCTCTTGTCCAGATTCTTCTCGTAAGTGTTCCCCCGTAGCATTTTCATCATCATACTTCTCCTCCTCTACCAACGTCATCACTATTAAAGAAGTTACTTCAATGGGGTTTCAAATGAAAGCTAGGACTATTCTCTACACGATACCAATAGTCGGACAGACTTTTTTCGTGGCCGCGATGCGGTAGGTAATCTTACGGCCTTGATTTTGAAGGGTTGTCTGTAATGGAAGTCTTAAATTGAAGTCGACTATTAAATTTGACCACTGATTCATTACCACTTAATTCTTATGATTTTATTCCTTTTTTAATCATATATATTATTTCTGTAGTATGTCTCCCTTTTTAAGCTCACACACTGAACCGATTTTAATGAATGAGGTGTCAAAAGATTCGAAATTTCCTGAGGATTAAGCGAATTATATTTTTATTTTATAAATATTTATAATTTTATCAATAACTCGAATCAAAAATTAAATATTATTCCAATAAAAAAGAAATTCAAATTCCAATGAAAATGAATTTTTAAAACAAACACTTCCACATTCCAATCGTATTGGAAAATTAGGTCTGTTCACTATATGGGGTGCATGAAAATAAAGGTTAGAAACCACTTGACGTTGACGGCCTACTTCAGTATAAAAATAAGAGATGAACAAAAAGCTTTTATTTATATATATAGAATTTTAACATACATATATACATATATTTATATGTCGTCGTCGTTCAATGAAAACTCCCTGAGTCCTTTTTGATTTATTTTGAGATATCTGTACTTTTTATCGATTTTAAGTGACCAGTACCTACGTTCTGTAACTCTCGCATCTATAAAATCAATCGAGAAACGTTGAAAAATGGAACAAAACTCATCAGTTTTCATCGTTTCTCGACCATTTTTTTCGATGCGAGATTACAGAACGTAGGCACAGAATTTGAAAATGTTTGAATTCGGGTAATTTTTCCTTTGGAAATAGACCAACATAAGATTTAGAGATTTTTTACAGAACTAAAAGTTCTATGTTTTACTATATATCGTATATACGAAAGGTATCTCAGTGCTGAAAAAAATGGAGCTAAGGAGTTTTGTTTGAACAATTTGAAAATTACAGAAAAAAATTAATGTCATTTAGGTTTTAATTTCAGTGCAAAACAATTAAAATTGAATCAACACGAGTACCTATTGAAACTACATCACATTTATTCATAAACATGCAAATAAACGGTTCATAATACATTATCTGTAAAACCAACTCTTCGATCCAGGTTATTCGTCGATTTGCAATTTTCCCCGGACGTCAGAATCAAAGAACAAACAAACTTTACAGCTGTTCACTAAGTTGTAATAAATTGCTTTTCCTCATTTTGAATTCGATCATATTCCCTCCACACGAAAAATTGTACAAAAATCGTAATGTTATATGTACCGACAAACTCTTGTAGCGGGCTGATTTGCCTATTGGTCCTTGCTGGTAATACGAACCCCTAGCTCAGCGGTGGTCATGGTTCTTGGACCTTTAGCTCACTACAAAAAAAATTTATCTATGCCAGACTGCATCCCGATGTTAGTGATGCGCGAGAAATTTGTTCTTAACCCTCCCTACCTGGTTGCCTCCCTCGCTAGAGCAACCCCTTAAAATGGCTTCTTCTCCCCTATCTTACGTCATTTCATTCATCTCTTCTTTCTCATCCTTCTCATCCCAAAAGACGAACTTACTCAAAATTCATTTTGAATGAGTTCATAAAACTTCATAAAAATAAAAGAGCATAATTTTTCACTTTACGTATAGTTACAAAAATTTATTTAATGATGAAATTAAGAGTTAAATTATTATCTTTAGCTAATTCAAAAATTTTATTCGATCATAAAAATTAAAATTATATAATGCTAATCAAAGTGTTAATTCATCCTTTCGGCAACTCTGCGGATGATTAAAGTAAATCTATTTTTGTTCTATTAAATCGTCTTCGATTTATTAACTACTTGGGATTTTAAATCCTCTTTAAACTTTCTTTACTTCACTTTGATTTTAAATTAACACTGGTCCCCCTTTTAAGACCCCCCTCGATCTGCGTACTATTCTTTTTTTTTGTATAGATATATATATTTTTATCAATAAAGTGATATGCAATATAATGGTACGATAAAAAAAAAACTCACCCCTAAAATCCTGATGAAATGGCCACTGCAACGGTTTGTAGTAGAGATGGGATACCTTTTTTGTTGTTGTACTAGTTGCACTTTGTTGCAACGATCTATCACTTTTAAATTTATATATATAATACGCGGAATGAGATTATAGTTTACGTTTCGCGATTTAATATTGAAAATTAAACTTTTCTAAATACCATCAACGCGAGAAAACCGTTTAATGAAATTAACACTGCTTATTAATTAATCGAATTAAAAAAAATTACGTTAAAAAAAAAATAATGAAAATAACTAATTTTGATTTTTGGCTTTGGCGTTGCGAGAGATCGAACCTTTGAACCCTTGGTTAGGAATTGATGGCGCTACCCTTTTTTTTTTTTTTTTTGTAAATTCATTTTTATTTTCAATTTATCTTAAAACTATCTTAAAGCTAGACAAAAATTCATAAAAACTTGCCTACTTATCACTATCTTACAACTAACTTACTGGCCCCATTCGGGCGCTCTAAGTTAAACTAATAACTTAATGCTAATGCCTTTCGGCCTTAGAACTATCTTAAAACTAGAATCCATATCGGTTTTATTTTTCACCGAGAAGAATTTATAAAAAACTCGGTATCTTTGTCTTTATTTTTTTGTTTTATATAAAACTTACAAACTAAATAAAACTAAATTAAAACTAATTAAAACTAATTAAAAGTAATTAAAACTAATTAAAACTAATTAAAACTAATTATAACTAATTAAAACTAATTAAAACTACTATAAAACTACTTAAAGCTACTTACAAACTACTTAAAGCTACTTACAAACTACTTACAGACTCTTTACAAACTAGAACAGCCACAGCAAGCATTTTCGGGTTTTTATAATTTTTTTGTGTTTTTATTGGTTTTATAATTTGTTTGTATTTTTATTTTTATTGTTTTTTTTGTGCCACCCTGACTGTCCCTGCTTAAAACTAGCTACCTAAACCTATGTCAGTCGGCCATGGCATAGAAAAATGCAGTCAACTTTTAAATATCCGAAGAATCTTCTTGTTCAGGTTTCAACCACCAGAACTGGTTCTCCTGCTTTACCCTATCTCTTCGGTCCCGATCGGACAGAGTCCTACTGAACCGAAGGTGCTCCGCTCCGTGTTGTGCGAGGACGTCTCGACTGTAGAGGAGCCGCCGATCTACAGTTCTACGGCCGACGTGGTAGATTAGCGGAACCGCCGCTCTATCCTGGATCAGCCCTAATAAGCCCCAAAAATTAAGCTGTTGGTCGAGGACATTGCTCTTGCAATGTGACCCCGAATAAGCTTCACCAAGAAATTATCTATCCTGTTTATGTTGGCACCGTTGTATAGAACCAGGTTGGAATAATAATGTTTGTACTCCGACTCTGGTGTTCTGTGTAATCCAAGGCAGCGTCTAAGACACTGCCTCTCAAACACCCGAATCTTTTCCATTTGAGATGGGGCAACGTTGAACCAAACCGGGCAACCATAGGCAATCATCGGCCGTATGAGGGCCATGAAGCAAATCACCTTCACCCTGCTGTCAAGCCGGCTGCTATAAAACAACCGTTTCGTCAGGGCAAAAGCTCCCCTAGCCCTGGACAGAGCAGCATTTATATGTCTGTCGAAATACAAATACTGACCCATCCAGATGCCAAGGTACTTTACTACACTTTTACTCGCCAGTGGCTGTCCATTTGGCCCTACGATCACCAGCTTACGCCAGTTCTTTCTCGTATCCCTTGTGGCTCCACGCAACGGAGTCCTAAACAAGATAGTTTCTGATTTCTGAAAGTTGATTTTCAACTTCCAGTCATCGCAATATCGCTGAATCTTTTCGAAGTCACGCTGCAAGAGGATTCTGATGACCTCGACTTTTGGAGCTGTTCTGTACGCAATTAGATCGTCGGCATACGCAATTGCCTGAGTTAGACTACTTATCAGATCGCTGGTGTAAATGCTGAATAGAATCGGCGAGTTGACCGCTCCTTGCTGAAGACCATTTTTAATATTAAAGGTTGTGGCAGAAGTCACATTGCCACTCTTGACAACAAACTTTCTACCATTGAGCATATCATAAAGCATATATAATAGTGGTTTACTAATGCCAAGTCTGGTCAGCTTTTGATAAAGACCCTCTAGCCATACGGTGTCGAAGGCCTTCTCCAAATCAACCAGACAGGCACCCGTACACTGCTTTTTGGATTTGTTCCATTGGACATCAGAAACGAGTTTAGACGTGGCATGAATGGTGTCATGTCCCGCCTTAAAACCGAACTGATTATCCGGTATGATATTATTGTCCTCTGCCCACTTAGACAGAGCTCTATTGATAACTTTTTCGAATACCTTGCTGATACTCGGAAGAAGACTTATCGACCGGAGATTCGCCGGATTGGAGTTGTCCTTTCCATTTTTCGGGAGAGTATGCACCACAGCTGTCTTCCACCGCACTGGATAATATGCATTATTCAGAGCGTTGTTAAACAGTGTGGTATAAATGTCTACTGCTTCTTGGGGTAAATGTCGAAGTACAACGTTGGATATGCCATCGACTCCTGCTGACTTCTTCTTCTTTAATGAATCGAAGATAAGCTGAAGCTCCACCTTCGTAATTAACAGGGAACTTGGCCCATTTCGCTCGGCGATTATGGCGTTTGCCAAATTATCTTCATTGAACCCGGTGAAACCGAGGTTCTCTGATCGCCATTGCGTTATGTCATTCCGAAGGTAGAAGTGGTGGAGCAAGGCTCTGTTTTCCAGGTCATGGTTCGGGCGAATGCATGCATTCACCTTGTAAACTTGCTGGAAAGCAGCCCCCACAGCCTCCACTTTCTCCTGCGGATCCTCGACAATAAAGAGGTCATCGTCCAAGACGGCGTCCTCTGGATCAATTCCTGCTGTCAGAAGTACGTCTCTGTTTTCTGTCGTTCTCTGGAGCTTAAGACACGGAAGGTCGTTCTGATCATTCCTTCTAAATATCTTTTTAATTTGGGGAAACATACTTGGGTCGCTAGAATTAACAGCCCGAATTTTGTTATCCCAATACAAATTAATCGACAACCGATAATTTTCCTTAATAAGCTGGTTGATGTTCTTGATCGAAGACTTCAGTGTCCTAATCTCCAGATCATGTGGGTCAGTAAACCGTCGGTACAAGAGTTTGAGTCTTGTCAGCAGTCCACTTTTTTGTCTGTGTGATGCGTCAATGGTCGCATTCCGGTACATGTCGGTTGCGTCCCGTTGTTTGTACTTTGGTATCGTTCTGTCCATTGTTCGTTTGATTGTCTCGTCCATTTGTTCATGGTATTGGTCTATTTCGTTATTTGTCAAATTCCTGTCATTTGGAGGGGATATATTGTTCGAACTGATTTCGCTCGATAAGGCGTTGTTAAAGCGTGGCCAGCGAACCTTACTGTAATTGACTGTAATTGTAAGTATGCACAGGCAAATACTCATCCAACTCCACGAGCTCGTTCGGAAGCTGTATTACGGCGGCGAGTCCGCAGTGGTCACTGTCGTACTCGATCGTTCGTAAACAGTTTCTTGGTCTTTGACCCACAGTGTCCGTAATTGTCAGTCTTGAGTCTATTAGCAATAGATCCAGATAGGCACCGCTTCTTGGAAACGATGGTCGATCCGTAGCCAGCAGGTCGACACCATATTCAGTGTTATATCGACTCATCCAATTAAATAGATGAATACCTCTTGGATTCTGTATTTGATTTCCCCAATCTAGGTGTTTGGCATTCAAATCACCGGCCATGAGAAAGTAATTTTCTACCAAGCTCAAGCGTAGGCATTCGAGAAGTTTTTCAAGCTCTGTCATAAAATCAGTTGGCTGCGGTGATTCCGGTGCATAAGCCGCGATCACATACATTCGCTTCCCCTGTTGGAGAGGAATGCACACGATGCACGCCTCTAACACCCGAAATCTGCGCAGATCACTATTATATATAACTTTATGATTAATGCCTTTTCGTATAAAGATTGCGACGCCCCGCCCTTGAGTGGAGTTGGGTCGATCTCTTCTAACGATATTGTAATTGTTGTTAGTCAACTTATGTTTCTGGTTCAGCTTAGTTTCGCTGGCCATAAACACATCTGGACTCTGGTCTTTCAACAATTGGAAAAGATTAGCTCTACGTTCGGTCCTAATTAGTGAATTTACATTCACAGCAAGGATCCTAAGAGGCCTCTCCGACAGCGCGCCTTTAACCTCTAATTTGCGTTAAGCTAGGCAAAACAGAGTAGATATATTCCACCCTATTCGCCTGCTCCCTTATCTCTTTCTGAAGTCCGGTCAACTGGCCTTGAATTGCCAGCAACATGCTTCTTATTTCGGCCTGAGCGTCCGGAGCCCTAGGCACGAGGGCCGGTTGGGCTACCTTAGCTGCAGGCTGTACCGTGTTTCCCCTTCCTGCCGCCATTTGGGCGTAGGAGATCTGGGGATTGACGGGTGTTGTTGTAGGAGCACGCGTTGATGGGCGTACCACTACCGCTGTCTGCCTAGCTGCTTTATTGGTACGAATTTGCTGAAAGGCTGAGCAACCCCGATAATTAGCAGGGTGCCCCTCCTTTCCACAAAGTGCACATTTAAGCTGGGTCATATCATCGACCCTTTCCTCACCGAGTTTACACTCCCCCTTAATGTGGTTCTCACCACACTTCACGCAGCGTGACTGCATTTCGCAGTTTGCTGCAGCGTGGCCGAACCTTTGGCAGCGCATGCATTGAAGCATGTCACCGCGTCTCTTTAATTTATCCCAAGTTACAACCTGGTAGTTGAGGACGGAGATACTCCTCAAACTATCCAGTTTGCTGTTGGGCGAGAGCTGAACTAAGAAGAACGGCAAAGACCGCTTCTCCCGTCTGGCTCTGACTGTAGTGAACGGCTTGACCCCGATAAACTCGAGATCGCCGCTCGCTTTTTCACAGAGCTCCTTATAGAGCACCTCTGGTTCCGTGCAGGAATCTATGCCCTTCAGGAGGACCGTTTGGTTTTTATCCACTTTGGGGGTAAAACTGAAGAACTCAGTCGTGGATTTTTTAACAATTCTTTAATTATCTTGTTCTGCGCTACTGTAGAGCAGTGGATCGCATGTCTATCTCTACTTAATCTTTTAATAAAAAAGTTTTGGCCTATGGCCGACTTACATAGATCTATGGTTTCCTTAAGTTCCATTTTATAAGTATTTATTGGGGGCACCTTTTCTTTTTTATTTTGGGGTGGCTGTGGCTGCTGCTGGTTCCGCTGCTGATGACTCCGCTCCTGTGGTGTTTGTTGCTGCTGCTGCTGTTGTTGACTTTGCTTTTTCGGGCGTTGCTCCTTAGGATGTTGCTGTGGCTGCTCTGCTGGCAGCTGTTGTTGTTACTGCCTATTTTCTATCTGCTGTGGCAGTTGCTGCTGTTGAGCTCTTATGACTGGCTCTTGCTGCATTTGTTGTGGCGCTGGTTTTTGTGGCGCCTGTGCCACCTTTTTATGCTCGCGCTCCTGCCTTTCTCTCTCGCGTCGAGCTTGTTGTTTGTTTTTGAGGGCTTCAATTAATGGGGTTACGATGGCATTTAGACGTTCCATCTCCCCTCGAATGGCATCGATTTTCTGGCTGATGGCTTGCTCATCTAGCACTTCTTGCGCCTCAATTTCCTCTTCGGAGGACGCCTCTGGTGAGGTTAAATCTACAAGCAGGTTGTTGGTACTGTCCCCTGTTGTATATAATCCCTCGCCACCTTCAGACATATATTCAATGTCATCGTCGGATGGCGAGGTATTAAGTTGTTGTTGTATTTTGGCTGCTGCTGATGTTTTGGCTGTGCGCGCCGTCTCCTTTACCCCGGCTGGCAGCTGGGCCGAGGTGATGGTGGAGCGGCGCTTCACGAGGTTCGGCGCACAGCTTATCCTCTTCCTCCTCTTATTTTTGGTGTCGGTTGTGAAAAAAAGCGGCCAAAATTTGTTTGCCCGACTGGGGATGGCGCTACCCTCTAGGCTAAGATGGTTTTATATTTCGGAAGGGCAAAACGATGTAAAAGCTGTTGTAAGGTTTTATATGTACGTAGGTACATATAGATTTTCATATATCCCGCAATGAAACTTGTATGGATATTTTTCCTGTTCGCCTGGTAGATTGGTTTTAGGAATCAGGATTTTTTCCCGGAAAACTTCTTAGCGTTACCCTGAGGCCACACGAGCAAGTACTTGCAAGCAAGTTGGCTACATACACTGCCTGTCAAATTCGTAATTTGCATTCCACTTGCCTCCCACTTGCTTTCCACTTGCATTCCACTTGCTTGTCTCCCAACTTGCTTCTCAACTTGCTTCACTACTGGCTTCAAAACTTGCATGCCAGTTGATAAGCAAGTTGCTTGGGTTTGTTTGTGTTAGTAAACAAATGTGTATGTATTGCAACTTGCTTGCAAGTACTTGCTCGTGTGGCCTCGGGGTTAGCGATTTAGCGGCGGATATTCAAATTGGTGGCGGTTTGAATTTTCAACCGCCTTGGATTTTCCTTTAAAAAATATAATTTTCTTAAATGCAAGAAATCACCAGAAAAGTTACACAATTTTACCTGTATAATTCGCTTTATCAGATTTAAATATTTTCGACCCCACGGGTCCGTATCGAAATAACTTTCTGTGAAAATTTCACCACTTGGAACTTTTTGTTCTAAACCAATAATTATTTTATTTTAAAAGTTAAAAATAAGTAAAATAAATTTTGATAAGTACCTATGTAATATATGTACTTGACGTGACTTTGAGATCTAAGAAAAAACGAAAAATCGTCAACTGCTTAGCACAAGCGAAAGTTATTCTTTGATCCGGCAATTCTTTCTCTTTCCTCTTTCCTATCACCAACCGACATTGGAAAATCTGCAGAAGTTAAAGCTTCTTTATTTAATTTTTCAAATTCCAGGATCATTGACATCATTAAGTGAAAACTTTCACTCTCGAGTCAAAACTCCCAACATTCGTGCATAACCGATTCTCTCTCCAAAGTTGCGCCGAGAAGATCTGCACCAGTGTTCTCTCGCTTTGCAACTTTTGGAACACATTCCGAGCCCAGGTCGTAAGAAATCTACTACCACCCTAATTTTACGATCTTACCATTTTCTAAGTCTATCCTTAAACCTGACATTTGACTTTTCCTATTCTTCCATTTTCCCTGTTTGTTTTCGTTTGCCTATGTCTGCCGTCGAGTTGTTATTTTTTTGCGTCCGCGAATTAAATTAGTTTTTACTCGTCGTGGATATTTTATATTAACAAAAATATCAAATTCGGTATCAGGGCTTTGCTTTTTTCAGATATACCGATATCTGAAATATTCAAATGAACCCACGAATAATCATATCGCCCGGAGTGCAAAAAAAAATGAACAATAAAAATACAGAATTGAATCCTTCATAAAATCCATACGGATTTATGGTGTTGAAAGTGAAGTGTAAGTGATCATAAAAAGGAAAATAAATCGATATAAAAGCAAAAAAAAGAAATTTAATAGTCAAAAATAAAGAAAATAATATCGAATAAAAACATTGAAAATAACTAACTGTCGGTCGCGAAAGATAAAGGTATATGATAATTTCCCCTCTTTATAAATTGCTAAATGCGCGAGTGCGAGACGTTCAATTATTCTTCAAAACGGTGACGGTTCCGTTAATTGATTTGTGCGGAAGACGAAAAGTAAACAAAATATGAAAGCGGTGGGGTAAAAAAAATTGTAAACAAAATTTCTTTTACCTAAATCCTTACGGTATTATCTTGGTGGCTTAGCTGCCGGTAAAAATAAAAAAAAATGTGATTGTTTACATTTGAAACGAAATCTTTTGAAAGTGTCGTTTTACCGTCGGCAAAACAAGTTCGAAAAAAGTGTAATTCCAATAAAAATTTTAAAGTCACGTTTTGCCGTCGGCAAAACGAGATCGAAAAATGTTTGTTTACAAATTCTTTGGTTTTGCTAAACGTTTTCTGAATAAAAAAAATCGCTTGAGATGTAAAAAAAATAGTAATTGCAAATTATTTGCCAGCACATATCATTTCGCTTTCATCTCTAAACGTGGGTCGCGAACCCATTTAACTAGCCGGGCTGTTTAAAATATCAGATAAGTTGCAACGAATATTTTTCAACTTAAAATCGATTCTTTGTGTTTTCCTTTTTTTTTTGTTGCAGGTTACCTACTTACTGCCGTATGTCCTTGGCGTGAAATATGCCTATGGGTTTACCAGCTCTAGTTTTCAGTTCATACATGCAGCTGCCTATGACTTTTCGCACGCTGGATTTTAAGAATTTTGGGAGCAGTTTTGCATTGACCCCCTGGACAAAATTACTTTGTGCGAAGTTTCGGTGGAACACTTCTTGGCCTTCCCGATAAACCACAGGTTTGGACCGTGAATTGTAAGTGTTTCTTGACTTAACGTGTGCCCTGAATAAATTTTCCGACAACTTCTGTCTAGCCAACGTTGTTTTAGGTGCTTTGGGCAGGGCTAACATTTCCGGGTCTTCGAGAGCTTTTAAATCGCGTAGTATCCGATACGTAGAGCCATGCGATATCATATTTTGCCCGAAAAGAGCATAATACGGTTGACAACCGATAGAATCGTGCATATCTGATCGCAAAGCGCATGCTATACTTGATAGATGCATATCCCAGTCGTTTTGCTCTTTTGATATCATGACTCGAAGCTTACTCAAGACACCTCGATTGACCCGCTCGGAATTGTTAGCCTGCGGTGAATACAAAGCCGTTCGCACATGCTTTATGCCATAGTTCGCCATGAAGTTTTGAAACTCTTGGGATACGAACTGACGTCCGTTGTCGGAGTGAATTAATTCAGGGGTGCCGAAAGTGTGAAAGATTTCAGTTTCTAGAAAGTGCACTATTTTTGAAGACGTAGCTTTAGACATCGCTTTCAAGAAAACAAATTTTGTGAAGTGGTCCAATACAATAAAAACATACACGTTTCCTCGCTTCGTACGTGGATATGGTCCCAAGAAGTCGATATATAACCGTTGAATAGGTCTTTCAGTCACAATCTGCTTGGTGATAGGAGGTCGAAGAATTGCGTTTGGGGCTTTTACCATTTTACACGTTTCACACTCACTTACAAATGCTTTGATGTCCGTTGCCATTTTAGGCCAATAATAGGTGTGTTTTATTGGAAAAGCTATCCGCAGCACAGTGAAATTTTATATGAATTACAAAAACAGCATCGGCAGCAAAATCGCTGCCGATAAAAGTTAAAGTAGAATCTCGCTGTCGATAAACTTTTGACGTTTGTTCGAGTATCGAACTCAATTGAATAGGATTTTTGTGTGTCGTCATTGGTACGACTGGTACTTTTATGTGTCTCGAATCCTCGATGGCTATGTTCGTAGAGTAGAATTATGTTGAATGAATGGCCCTGTTTAGACTGTAACTTTTCACTTAGGTGCCAGTCATAGCTATCATTGAAATTCATCATTGAAAATTTAAATGATTGATTTTGAGGCGCTTAGGAATTGAAATTGTTTATTATTTTTGATGGAAAAATAAAACTTAAGACTTATTTAATATATCTAGCCAAAAAAATAGTTCAAATAGGCCAAACTTTCCACATAAAAAGACTTTTCTTATTTCAATGACTGAACTACCTTACAAATGATCATTGAAAGATTAAAAGGCAATTTTTGTGGAAGGTTGGGCTGATTTGAAATTTTTTTTTTGGCTAGAAATATTAATTAAGTCTTGAGCTTTAATCGTCCTTTAAAATAATAAATGATTTTGCTTTCTAAACATCTCTAAATCAATCATTAAGGTTTTCAATGATGAGTTTCAATGATAGCTATAACTGGCGCCTTAGTCAAGACCATGTTTTTGTAGAAGAAATCGGTGAAGAGAAAATTTCACCCTTAAATTTACGTCATGGTGGCGTAGAGAGCAATTACAGTCTAAACAGGGTCGTTTGTAAGTGCCAGTACGGCTAAGTAAGCCCTCAATATGCGGCAACGGATACGCATCCTTAACGGTGACTGCATTGACTTTTCGGAAATCCAGACAGGCGCACCTTGCCTGGTTTTCTTACTAAAACCACAGGGCAACTCCAAGGTGAGTTACTAACCTCGATAACCGCAAGCTCTAACATACGGTCCAATTCCTTGTAAACTTCGTCCTGACGAACCGGAGACAATGGGTAATGCCGGGATTTGATCGGAACCGCGTTTCCCGTGTCGATCACATGACAACCAAGCGGTTTCTTACCCAGCCCTAGCACGACAAAGTTAGGAAATAACTTTTTGGTCTTTTCCAGCTGGAAGCTTTGCTCGGGAGAGAGTTTAATTAACTCAGCCTCATCCTTAAAGTTGACCTCTTCCTCACTAATGCCGACGTCGGCTTGAATTTCGCTTATTTGTGGCATAAGGTTGAAGTCTCGCCAAAAGTTCATCCCCAAATACAGCTTTTGCGTGAGGTTGGGAATCAGGTAAAAAGAAAGGCGTTTCGTAATGCCATTGTACTTCGTTTCGATATCACAAAATCCTACGATGTCGTGAGACTTGCCATCAGCAGTCCGTACAACGTTTTTATATGGCCTTACTTCCACGCCAATTCTTTTCACTAAATCCCAACACTCCCTGCCTAGCACAGATATGGATGCCCCGCTATCTAACAAGCCAAGAACTGACTCATTATTTAACAAGACATCCGTATACATCCTGCCGTCTGTATTTGAGGAGATAATAGTTTCCACGATCTGTTTTTGAAATTTCTTTTGATTTCGAAACCGACGTCGACATTTTTTTACGTGAGCGCTAGCAAAACCACTATTATTCCCGAAAATTCCAGAGCGAGCTTCATAGTAGTTTTGTTTTCGCTCGTGAAGAGACTTTAGCGCGTAGGTCTCAACAGGATGAGAATGAGGATAAAGAGAACTGATAGGATTCTCCCGTTCCAAGATCTTAATTGGAAAACTTTCGTCCGAGGCTTTTGCGCTAGAATCCGAGTTTGGTGTGATTACTAATTCTGTGGGTGCTCGGACTTCTTTTTCGTGGGACGAACTTCCCCACTCTTCTTTTCGTCCCTCGCCAAGTTTCCCGAGTGCTTACCGCACTGAACTGTGCTAACATCTTTTCGTTTTGCCGATATGGCCGAGATTTCCTCACCATCTTCGTCGATCTCTTCTTGATCTTCGATTGAGATATCATGAACTGATTTTTGGGAAGAAGTTCGCTTCGCCAAGAACCTTTCGACTTCTCTGGCTTTATTTCTCAGCTGTTCCAAAGTTTTTACGTCAGCTGCTAACAACATCTCACCAACTTTATCTCTAGCGTTATTACGAATAACGTCAACCATTTTCCGCTCATCAAAAGGTTCTTTCAACCGGTAGTTCAGAAAAACAATTGAGCTATAAAAATCGTCAAACGTCTCCTTGACCTCTTGTTTTCGTGTGAGCAACCTCATGTAGATCTCCACATCGCTTTCTAACCGACCAAACTCTTTTCATATCGGTCTTCACATCAGCTAGTTTTGCATCGGGGTTTCTACGCAAGAAGGCCCAAAACCATTTGTTGGCCCTTCCCGATAGCAAAATGTGGAAATTTGCTGTAATCTTTTCATCGCTATAGGATGACGATTTCTGCATTCTATCGACTTTAAAAAGAAAATCACTAACATTCTCAGTGCCATCATATTCCATCTATCTAATCTGCAGAACTCAGAAGTGCTAAAGATCGATGGAGAGATGGAATTTCTAGGCCTCGGTGTTGGTGGAAAAGCGTCGAGTGCTATACCCCAAACTGCACCTGTGCCAGCGTTAAGCTGATTATCTCCGGACGCAGTATTTTGCGCTGGATTTGGTATGTGTAATTTTTTTAGTTTCTTGATTACGTTTACCATAAACATATCCATTTGTTGAAATAACCGAACCTGATTTTCCATCATCTCCCTTTCGATCCTAGCTGCTAGTTCTTCCGTTGGATCATTTCCATGAGAATTTGCAGGGATTCCACGTCCTGAACCACCCTCATCTTGCAAACCATTCTGCAACTCTTCACTATCGTGTGCTGAATTACCCCCGTTCGACATAATTGAAGTTGAGTTCGTAACTATCGAATTCAAATTTTCGGAAAAACTGAAGGAATTTTCTAAATCGAAACGATCGATGGTATTCCGAAACCTTTGGTAAAATTCCTCGAATCTAGCCTCAGAATGCGCGTAAATAGCACTTAACTCGTCGTGGAGCGAGATCCGACGCCTACTCATGCCTTTTCAAAAACAACCGTCTCAAATTCTCCCATGTCAAATATTTGTTTTCTTCAATTATTCGATTTAAATATTGACCACACCAAATTTTATTGTATTCAGTCCAAAAACTTGGAAGATAGCGTTTTTCAGAGACACCCTAATGTGCAAATATTTTATTTAACAATTTCTTCTTTAAATACACTGTTCTTATACTTTCTACTCAATTTAAATAAAATTTTAAGTAAAACTTTGAAATAATTATTTTTGAACCACCCTTATGCCAAATATTTTTTTCTTCAATATTTCGGTTTAAATATTGACCACACCAAATTTTATTGTATTCTGTCCAAAAACTTAGAAGATAGCGTTTTTCAGAGACACCCTAATGTACAAATATTTTATTTAACAATTTTTTCTTTAAATACACGGTTCTTATACTTACTACTCAATTTAAATAAAATTTTAAGTAAAACTTTGAAATAATTATTTTTGAACCACCCTTAGCCAAATATTTTTTTCTTCAATATTTCGGTTTAAATATTGACCACACCAAATTTTATTGTATTCTGTCCAAAAACTTAGAAGATAGCGTTTTTCAGAGACACCCTAATGTGCAAATATTTTATTTATCAATTTTTTCTTTAAATACACGGTTCTTATACTTTCTACTCAATTTAAATAAAATTTTAAGTAAAACTTTGAAATAATTTTTTTGAACCACCCTTATGCCAAATATTTTTTTCTTCAATATTTCGGTTTAAATATTGACCACACCAAATTTTATTGTATTCTGTCCAAAAACTTAGAAGATAGCGTTTTTCAGAGACACCCTAATGTGCAAATATTTTATTTAACAATTTCTTCTTTAAATACACGGTTCTTATACTTTGTACTTGCTTTAAATAAAATTTAACATAAAACTTGGGAAACACTTTTTTTTCATATTAATATTATCTTGTTTTCGGTTTTCAGAACTATCGCCGCCAGCCATTTCTACCAGTGAAATGATTAGGTACAGACTTTGTGCATAATAACTCATTTCGTTTCCAAAACCACCATACTCCAAATCCCAAGCATCCAAATCCCAAAACAACCAGATCCAAAAAATAACTTAAATGTAGTACCCAAATCCAAAAATAACTAAATCCAAAAGTATCTAGATTAAAAAGTAACTAGACTCATAAAGTAATTGTAATGTTTAAGCAATTTGGTAATACTAACATTTATACCAATTACATCTTTAGAGTAAGATGCCCTCATTAATGAATGAGAGCAAAGATTTAAATATAATCGTTAGGCCTGGTTCACACGAGATTGTACCCCACGTTTTTTATCGCATTCGGTTTTTAACGAACAAAAATCGGATGTTCACACGATATTTATATTTATTCTTTTAAAACTCGAATAGCTGCAGTATAATGAAAATGAATGGAAAAGTTTGAATTTGCGAAGTATTTTATTTTTATATTTTTAAGGGAAAGGGCTAGAAACCTGAAATTTAGACGGATGATAGAAAATATTGATTTAAATATAAATTAAAAAAATAGGAGTCCTAGAATACCGTTGGACTCAGATAACGGCATTATTTGAGCGCTTTCACATATGAACTCATATCTGTTTAGTGCATTGATGAATTTTCTTGTTGTTTTTAATATAACATATAAATAAAATTACGGTTATTTTGAGACCTCATTCATTATCCTACGTTATATATAAGCGACACAATCTTGATTTTAAATTGATCGAAAAATCAAAACAATTGCCTTGAAATTACCTGCTTGGACCATTGTCCGCGACCATCCACCAGCGAGAAAATCCCGTTATCTACATGGAATTTTTTTTATTAAAATTTGATATGGATGGCTTTAAAAAATTATAGCTCCCGTTCTACTGATTGGATCTTCAAGGTTAAAGTCTTTAAAGAATGCTGACATAACGGGCTGTATTATGTAAAAAAATCATTGAGGAGGGGCAAAAGTGTTCATACTATAGGGGTGAATAAAGCCCAATTCAATTCCATTTATTTTATTCTAAATTCAAATGTTTATGAAAATTTTTATAATTTTGAAAAACTAAAAACGCATATTTGTTGCCTCATTCCTCTTCTTTATTTAAAGACCTTAAGCTTCAAGATCCAATCAGTATCACCGGAGTTATAATTTTTTTAAATCACCCATATCGGTCGATTAATTTTTTTTGTATACATGGGCTTTTCTCTCCACTGAAGCTCATTCGATGCCAATGAACCAATACCCAACGTGGTTTTAAACCGTGTGAACGAGACTATATAAAACTATACGCCACTGGAAGACGATACGTCGCAGTTCATTCGTTTTTTTTTTGATAAGTTCGTTGAGTATTCGATAAACGTACTTAGCTGAGTACGTTTTCTTGCCGTACAAACGTCGTGTGAAAGGCTCCATGTAAAATATATACGCCACTGCTCATCCGCACGGATTTATACTGCAAAAAATCGTGCGGTACAATCTCGTGTGAACCAGGCCTTACAGTGCAAATAAATTAGTTAAGTGAATCGGACGTGTTTTATTCAATGGAAAACGTTTATTAAATATATCAAACAACAAACATATTAATAACAAACAACAACACTACATTTGGCGACGAGGATAAAAAAAGGTAGTTTAAACAAATAAATTCAATTAACTTAAATCGAGTCGAAAAAAAAACAATTCTCAATATGGAAAGTGGAAGAATCCCATTTTTCAATTACAATGAAGACGCCACCACCGCTGGTGATCGTTGGAAAAAATGGATTGCTCGTTTTGAAAACTTCTTAATTGCTAGTGATATTAATAACATAGACAGGCAAAAAGCATTGTTATTACACTACGCAGGAGAAGACGTGTTTGAGATTTTCCATAATTTGCCTGAGCTGACCGTAACAACAAAGGTAATAATCGATGAGAAGGGTGAACCAAAAACAATTAACATGGATTGCTTTGAAATAGCGAAACAAAAGCTATTGCAATATTTTTCACCCAAAACGAACGTTGAATTCGAGATATTTTCCTTTCGGCAGGCAAAGCAAAATCTAAACGAGACAGTTAGTCAGTTTTATGCAAGGCTTTTGAAATTGAGTGCAAACTGTGATTTCACAGACAGAGACAAAGAAATCAAATCTCAAATCATATGCACAACAACATCGCATAGACTCAGAGATTTTGCATTTCAAACAAAGCCAACTTTTCAAAGGTTGTTAGAATAGGCAAAAACATATGAAATGTCTGAAGAGCACGCAGTTAAAATCGAAGCACAACAGCAACAACCCGAGCAGTGTAACCATGTGAGAGCGAGACAACATCATCCCACAAAGCGTGCAAACACAAGCAACAAAGATGTACATACAACAAAAAAATTCACAAACAAAAAGCCTAACTGTATGAACTGTGGAAATGATTGGCATTCTAACGGACTCCAACAATGCCCAGCACGAAATGTCTTTTGCAATTCATGCAAAAAGAAAGGACATTTTGCCAAAGTCTGCATGAAAACTAAACCAACAAATACGTTTAAAACCTTCAATTTGCAACAAACAGAAAATGAAACACATAAAACAGCATTTAACGTAAATGATTCCAACAACACTTTGCCAACAGTAACAGTTTCAATTAACAACATGCCAACACATTTTACAATTGACACAGGATCAACAGCAACAATTATTAGTAACAATATATTTAACAAACTACCAAATAGACCAACACTAACGAAACACACAGGAAAAATCATTCCATACAACTCAAACATATCCTTGCCTATAATTGGAAAATTCACTGCAAATCTAACATTCAAACAACAGTCCATAGCCGAAATAGTATATGTAATAGCTAGCCATGCAACATCTCTACTCAGTTGCATCGCCTCTAAACAACTCAACATAATCCACATTGTCCAACATTTAACAAATAATAACTTCAATCTTAACATCAAAAACAAATATCCAGAAGTATTCAGAGGAATAGGAAAACACAACAAACACAAAGTTCATCTTTTTATCGATAAAGATGTACCTCCAGTGGCACAACGCTTCCGCCGAATTCCTTTCCATCTGCAACCAGCTGTTGAAGATGAGATAAACCGACTCTTAAAAGCAGACATCATCGAAAAAGCAACGGGTCCAACACCATGGGTATCACCAGTGGTAATTGTACCGAAACCCCATAACCCGTCTGCTATTCGGATGTGTATTGATATGCGAGCCGCCAACAAAGCCATTCAGAGAGTCATGAAAGTAACCCCAACACTGCAAGATATTATAACATCTCTCAACGGCACAATAGTCTACAGCAAAATCGACCTTAACGAAGGCTATCATCAGATCGAGTTGGATGAGGAATCGAGGTTCATCACAACATTCAACACACACTGTGGAGTGTACAGATACAAAAGACTGAATTTTGGTGTCAACACAGCAGCAGAAGAGTTCCAGGACATCATAAGGCAAACGCTGAACAACATCAAAAACGTTTTAAATGTGAGTGACGACATTTTCATCTTCGGAAAAACACAGGCTGAACATGATGCAGCACTGGAAGAGGTCTTCCAACAACTTCGTGCGCATAATCTAACCGTTAACGAGAACAAATGCGTATTCAGCCAACCCCAGCTTAAATTCTTTGGTTTTGTTTTTTCCAAAGACGGAATCCAACCAGATCCGGAGAAAGTAGCAGTTTTTGAAAAAGTTCAAACACCCAACAATGTGTCAGAAGTTCGCAGCATCCTCGGTATGTTAAATTTTGCATTACCCTTTCTTCCAGAATTAGCAACACATACCCAACCCCTAAGAGAACTCATCCAGAAAAACAAAGAGTTCGTCTGGGAAAGAAAGCACGAGGAGGCACTTACTTTTCTGAAGAAGCTAATGGGAGATGCTTCTAAACTTGCCTACTATGACGTCAACAAACCAACACACCTACATGTCGATGCAGGTCCCGAGGGTCTCTCTGGTATACTGTCACAACACATGCACTTAGCCCAGTCGAAAAACGGTATAGCCAGATAGAGAAGGAGATGCTAGCAGCAACATGGGCAATGGAACATTTTAATATCTATCTGTACGGAACAAAGTTCACGCTCCATACAGATCATATGCCCTTAATCAGCATTTTTTAAAATCCACTATCTAAACCAACAAGTAGAATTGAGCGTCTCTTACTAAAAACACAACAATATAACTTTAACATTCAACATCAACAAGGTAGCTCAAATCCTGCAGACTATTTTTCCAGACATCCAAATAACAACAATAGTAACAACATAAACAGAAATAACGAAATAGAACAATATGTAAACTTTATAGTTCAAAATGCTTTGCCGAAAGCAATCTCTTTATTAACAGTTCAACAGGAAACACAACAAGATCCAATTCTACAAAAACTCATCAAAGCGATTGCAACAAATCAACACAGAATGTGGAACTGCAAAGAAATAAGTCGATACAAAGGAGTGCGTCAAGAACTTTCCATAACAGATGGATGTATCTTGAAAGGAACACAACTCTTATTACCCGAGAAACTTGTCAACACAGCTATCGCCTTAGCACACAAATCTCATATGGGAAAAGTCAAAACGAAACAGCTTTTGCGAACAAAAATCTGGTATCCTGACTTGGACAAACGAGTAGAACAGACAGTCTCCCAATGTCACATCTGCCAAGTGGTTACCAACCAAAACAACCGCGAGCCACTTGAACTATGTGAACCTACATCAACATCATTTGAAAAAGTTTCAATGGATTTTAATGGTCCACTTCCAAATGGAAAGGATTTGCTCATTCTAGTTGATGAGTATTCGAAATACCCATTTGTTGAAGTAATCAACTCAACAAAATGCACAGATGTGAAGAAAACTTTGATGAACATTTTCGCAGTGTTCGGCATGCCATTAAATTTGAAATCTGATAATGGACCACCATTTAGCAGTTACGACTTCAAAGAATTTATGGATCAACACAACATTAGTCATCACAAAACTACTCCATACTGGCCAGAGGCGAACGGCGCAGCAGAAAGGATGGTAAAAACTATAAAAAAGACACTCATATCGTCTGAGTTGGAACATTCGAATTGTTTGTTAGATAGTTTCCTCATGGACTATCGCTCAACTCCACAAGCAACAACAGAAGTGTCACCGTTCGAGATGATGTTCAGAAGGAAGATGAACAATTTTCTTCCTACAATAAACAAACAAAAGAAAAATTTTAACAAGAACGAAAAAAAAAAAAAAATTAAATACAAACACTATGCCGACAAACGAAGGCACACAAGAGAATCTAATTTCAAGATCGGAGACGAAGTCCTTTGCAAACAAAAAAGAGTTAACAAGCTAACTCCACCATACAATCCTGCTCCACTGAAGATAACAAGAATCATCGGTTCGCAAATTTGGGCAAGCAGAGGAGGAGGTAAAAATATAATCCGAAATTCTTCTTTCTTTAAACACTTCTTCAAAAATAACCACAATTACAATCCAAACATCACAAGAAGAGCTGAAAGTAAAAAAATTATTTTGTCATCACCAATTATTGAAGCTGCACAATTTTCCAACAGCGAAAATAACAATAATAATGAACAGCAACAGCAAATTGAAATTCTGAATAATAGTAATTCTGAAATAACAGCTGACATTGACAACCACATCCCAATAAATAACAGAGATGCTACTGAGGTTGAAGTTTTCACCATACCACCAGATTCACCACAGCCAATACAACAACCCTCAACCTTACACCAAGAACACAGGCGGACCACGAGATGTCAGATGCCACGACGTTTTCGCGATTATGTCTTAGAATAATTTTATTAAATTATTAATAAGTCATATATGTAAATATTTATTTTTAATTTATTTTTAATAATAAGCAAGGGAGGAAATGTAATTTTTAAGCAATTTGGTAATACTAACATTTATACCAATTACATCATTAGAGTAATATGCCCTCATTAATGAATGAGAGCAAAGATTTAAATATAATCGTTACAGTGCAAATAAAGTAGTTAAGTGAATCGGACGTGTTTTATTCAATGGAAAACGTTTATTAAATATATCAAACAACAAACATATTAATAACAAACAACAACACTACTGTAATCAAATCCCAAAAGTAACTAGATCCATAAAGTAATCAAATCCCAATGTAACTAGATCCAAAAGTAACTAAATTCATAAAGTAATCAAATCCAAAAAGTAACTAGATCCAAAAGTAACTAGATCCAAAGTAATCAAATCCAAAAATTATGCGGATATTCTACAATTTTTTAAATGCGGCCTGGTTGTCCCTTGAACTTGAGTTTTAACTGTCGTATCTTGAATGTTAAGGTGTCAAAATCGTGGAAAAATTATAAGCTTCATTTTGGTAAAAGAAAATTTAAGAAAAGTAAAGAGATCACGACAATATGAAAGATATATTGAGACAGAATTATAAGCCAAATCATAACTTTTGTATTATACGAGGTGTCCCTTATTTCGTCAATATTTTTGGTTTTGATTTTTGGGCATATTCTTGGGAAAAATTGTATTGTATTGTATGAAAGTTGTATCTCCCCCCCCCCCTGAGGCAGGGGGCAGATTCTGAAACATTGATTTTAAATGCCAAACAAAATTAAAAACCAACGAAAGCACATACAGTAATGTGGGGAAAGTATCTTTGTTTTTTTTGTTTAATTTATGATTTTAGTTTTTTTTTAATAATATGATCATGATGCCAGAAAAATGTGGATTTTGTGACACACCCGATTTTATTTAACCTCCATTTCATTTTTGGATTTGTGCCCAAAACGACCCAAAAATCACCGTGCAGATTACTTGTTGCCAGGAATTCCTGGATTCTTATAACAAAAAAAAATGTTTATTTTTTTAAGGAAAAAGTAACTAAAGTAATCACTCAAAAGTAACGATTACTTTGAAAGTCCCTGATCACACGTGAAGAAATTGAAGCATTTTCTGCGATTTGTGATGGTGAGCGGGGGAACTTGCAGAAGAGGGAAGGGGATGAAATATTTTAAAATATTTGAAAATATTCGGTGTAGAAAATTGACGTTCTCTTTTGTGTTGCTTTTCCTATCCAATCCAACCAATCAAATCGTGTCTTTCATTATGAAAATACGAAAAACACAAAGAGGAGAACAAAATCTGCAGAATAATTTTCTTCACATCTGAACACTTTCGTTCTTCACGTGTAAGCAGGCACAAAAAAGTAACTAAAGTAACGATTACTCAAAAGTAACGACTTTCTACATATCAACATGTTAGATTTATAAACAAACGAATTGTGATTTTCCATAATAGCCTTACTCAAGTGAAGAAATTTATATGTTTGTTCTATTTTAGGGAATAACAGCCTATGTTGACCTAAGAAAAATTAAAAACGACTGTGGGCAAAGTATAAATTTCTTATCTTGACTTATGTTTTTATTCCTTCCTAATTTTTTAAGAAAATACAGAGCAATATTAACCTATCACAATATAAGTTTTTATGGCAAAACAAACTTAAGGTACTTAAAGAACTTAACTTAAGTTATGAAACCGACGCTATAAAAGAATAATTTTTTCTTGAGTTAAGTTGTTTTGGCAAATGATTATTTTTAAAAACGGACTTAGGTTGTTAGGTTTTTCGCTTATAACTTCTGTTTGAAAACAGATACAGACGTAAAAAATTGAGTGAGTATAATCTTGATATTCTGAAAAGGATAATGAAGAAAACTCAATTTCGTCATAACTCGACTTTGGCGGTTATGGCTTGTGGCCACTGATATATAAAAGAGTGCATTGAACACTCGATAGGCTTGAAAATAGAGGTGGAATCAATGCAATTGAGTAGTGTTCAGGTTAGAACTTAAAATATTTTTCTCAATGTCTCTTCAATATATTTCCCTCCGCGTTGCAAAATTGATAAGAGTGAATTTACGACACTGATAAAGTCACTAAGCCCAAACTTCATTGTTGGTGGTGACTTTAATGCAAAACACACCTTCTGGGCCTCAAGATGCATATCTCAAAAGGGTCGAATGCTATATGAGGCAGGAATGGAAAATAATTGCGATTTTCATTCAACTGGAAAGCCAACTTACTGACCAACTGATCCGTCAAAAATACCTGACCTAATCGACTTATTTATGATAAAAGGAATACCCTCTAACTATGTTGAAATTACATATAGATTTGATCTCTTCTCGGATCATTCTGCCGTCATACTCAATACAAGCGAAAGTCTTATAAAAATTGAAAAACCACCCAGGTTAACAAACGGTAAAACCAACTGGGATGGATTTAAGAAAGATATCGAGGACAGCATTGAATTAAGGATATCATTACAAACGTCTCTCGAACTTGAAGATGCAGTAGATACCTTTGTTGATATGATACAAAAGGCCGCATGGAATATCACACCTTATCAAAGGGAAATGCCGCGCTGCAAAGATATAAAATATCCTTAAGAAATAAAAGATTTAGTGAAAGAGAAAAGAAAAGCACGCAAGAAATGGCAGCGAGCCCGTGCTCCTCAACACAAAGCTTATTTAAATCGATTGTGTAATTTGCTTAAAACGAGAATATCAGATTTCAAAAACGGTGAAGTTGAAAATTACCTCGAAAATCTGACAGCAGGAAAAGATTTTAACTACTCACTTTGGAGAGCTACAAAAGTAACAAAAAGACCAAAGCTTCCAGTGCCTCCTATTAAGAAAGGCCAAAATGAATGGGCTAAAAGTGACAAAGAAAAAGCTATGGTATTCGCCGATTACCTGGAGGATGGACAAGCTCTCAACGAAAATTTTAATATGAATTGTACATCAAATGACAGCTACATAATAAGAAATGCTAAACTTGCCGAGTTAAAAAGAGAAATAAAGAAGCTTAAGTCTAATAAAGCTCCAGGTTATGACTTAATCACAGCAGAAATTCTAAAAATGCTTCCTCGTAAAGGTTTGGTCAACCTTCTTTATATAATAAATGCCGCCCTTAGGTAAGAATATGTTCCGAGCCAATGGAAAGTTGCGGAAGTAATAATGGTTTTGAAACCTGGCAAACCATCTCATGAAAAGAAGTCTTACAGACCGATTTCGCTTCTTCCTGTAATATCAAAAGTTTTTGAAAGAATACTACTCCTTTGCCTGCAGCCAATAATAGAAGAAAAACAATTAATACCTGAACATCAGTTTCGATTTAGAAGAAAGCATTCGACCATTGATCAAGTGCATAGGATAACTGACGTAATTGAGAGAGCTCTTGAAGAAAAGAAAATCTGTTCGACGGTCTTTTTGGATGTGTCGCAAGCGTTTGACAAGGTTTGGCACGAAGGCCTCAAATTCAAGTTAGGACAAGTTCTGCCTGAAGGACTCTATAAAATTCTAAACGAATATCTAGAAAACAGACTTTTTCGTGTAAGACACGGAAGTGAATATTCTAATTTCAAAGAAATAGTGGCTGGGGTACCACAAGGTAGTGTTTTAGGTGCATTTCTGTACCTTCTATTTTCACGTGATATACCTCAAACAGAAGACACTATCGTAGCAACGTTTGCTGATGATACTGCAATACTAGCAGTAGGCAAAACGATTAACGAAGCTACGATTAAATTACAAAATGCTCTTAATAATGTTAGGTTAGGTTAGGTTGAAGTGGCTGCCAGTCGTGGAGACTGACACACTTAGACCATGGGTTGGTCCATTGTGATACCACATGAATCTAGGAAACCCTTTTCCTTACTCGGTGAACCATTTGGAGCTTCTTATGAAGCGTAATAGACTGCCAATGTCTAAGTTTATCAGATCACTAGGATCCTTGAAGTAGAACTCACCAAGGTGAAGTCTTCGTCTATGAGATAGAGCAGGGCACGTGCATAGAAGGTGAGGGATCGATTCTATCTCTTCCTCATCCATACAGCTTCTGCAAAAATCGTTAGCGAATACGCCAAGACGCGTTGCGTGCTTGCCTATGAGACAGTGTCCGGTTATAACACCAATCATGGAGCTGATGTGCAATCTGCTCAGAGATATCAAACACTTAGATCGCTTTAAATCCATTACTGGCCAGATTTGTTTTGTTGCCAAACAAGTGGTGATATCGTTCCAGCTAAGATTTGTTCTCTCTAAGGCATCTTGCTTCAGCAAAAGTTTACATGTAGCGATGGGTGTACCTATTTCTGCCTTACTAGGTAGAAGAGGTAAAGTTGTACCATTTTTAGCGAGTTCATCGGCCTTACAATTACCTGGGATGTCCCTATTCCCCGGCACCCAACACAGGTGAATATTAAACTGCTGTGCCATCTCCAACAGAGACGAACGGCAATTTAGGGCTGTTATAGAGTTAGTAGAGACCGATACCAGGGATTTAATAGCTGCTTGACTATCCGAGAAGATGCGGATATCTGTAGTCGATATCACGTTTTCCTTCAGCCAAGATAAGGCTTCTTTAATCGCCATAAGTTCCGCCTGGAACACGCTACAATGATTAGGAAGACGGAATGAGAGACTTAATTTTAGTCTTTCTGAGTACACACCGCCTTCCACCCCTTCAACAGTTTTCGATCCATCCGTGTAGATATGAACCGATTCATCATCCAAGAAAGCCATATCCTCCCAGAGGGTTCTAGAAGGAATGGTGACTTGAAAGTTTAAACCGAATTGTGGTTTTGGGATGGTGTAGTCAATGTGACTAGGTAGTGACCTGAATGAATTCAGAATGGTGGAATGGCCAATATTATTGTTGTACCATTGTGAGGAAGCTTGTAGGCTCTGACAGCACTGGTTTTGTTGTAATTGGTTGTGTTTTTATATCGCTCCTGTGTTAATAATTTTTTTTTTTAATGTATTTCGTCAAATTTATTTCAATTTAATTGTCCAATTTCACTGAATAAGTGAATATTAGTTTTTGCCTTGTGTTTATGATCATAGTTTGTGTTTGAAGTGTGTTATTTAGCTTGACAAAATTAAAATAGTACGTGGTAAGATTAATTTTCTTATTAAAAGTTAAATTGTTCTCCTACGTAAAGTGTACCTTTTTTATTTCCTTGTATCCAAGTGTTTGTGCATACTTGTGTTTTATATAACAATTCCCCTATCACTTAGTTTTAAGCTTTAAGCTTTATAAATTTGTCTCCCTTACTCCTATTAATTAGAAATTTTAATCCAATTTTTCCATGTTAACATTTTATTTTGTTTTTATTTTGATTCAATTTTTCACACAATTTTAGCATAGTTCGGTGGCGTAAGTGGTAGATGCGCGGTCATCAATTTTCGCAGGGTTGCGTGGGTTCGAATCCTACAATCTTCTCCAATATTTTTTTTTTTTTTTTTTTTTGTTTTTATTAATTTGAAATTATTTTTTTCCTGTTTTTGTACTTTTTATTTTAGTGTCTTTTCGTTTCTTTTTTTTCTCATTGAAAATGATTTGCTCTGCAAAGAATTGCCCCGAAGGCTTGCCTTCCACGCCGCTTTTTGCCTGTTTTGGACCCTGTGGTAATCTCTACCACGCAAAGTGCATAGGATCAACTAATGCATTTATTGATAAGATATCCAATTCTAAATTTGCATTTTGGTACTGTCCCGATTGTCGTAAGCTTTCTTTATCTCAATTGGCTTTTAGAATGACTTCTTTTAAGGCAGACATTTTAAAACTATCAAAGGGATTTGAAGAACTGCTTATTAATTTTAACAATGCAGTATCTAATGTTAACTCATTTACTTTCAAAAACGACATGGTTAACAGCGCAACTTCTACTGATGACTTAGTCCATGAATCTCAACCTGTTATTATTACTACAAATAATGAGGAAGAGGATCTTCTTGCCCAAGCAGGCTCATCTGGACAAGTATCAGGTGCGAAAAATAATAATAAAAGAGGTCGCGAAAACTCACTACTTGTTAAACACTCCGGCCCACCCCCTAAACGATCAAATCTTAAAAACAGTCCCAGTCACCAGAATAATAATAATTTGGAATTGCCTATTGTCGATGAAGTTTTGAATCAAGGTTCAGTGACGGTTGATCCTAACACGTATTCAGTAACTGTACCAAATATTTGCATTGATCCTAAGCCAATTAAAGCAGTCTCTAAGCCAAAATCTATTTTTATTTCACGCTTGGAACCAGATATCGTTCCGGATGATATAATTTCCCATCTGGTATCTACTAATAGTATTCCCTCCAACACTTCCGTTAAGTGTACAAAAATTAGTAAAGAAAATAGTTTCATTTCCTCGTTTAAAATAGTTACACATCCTTCGTTTTTCAATTCAATTTGCGATATTAATAATTGGCCCTCTGAAGCTCTTATTAAAGAGTTCACTAATTCAAGAAAAAATAGACAGACGCGAAATGCACCAAAAATCTCATCTCCAAAAAACTTAACAGGATCACCCTCTTCTACCAAAATGTAAGAGGGCTTCGCAGCAAAACCACTGATATATACATGAACTCCCAAGCACTCTCACATGACATCTTTGTTTTGACAGAAACCTGGTTAAATTCTAGTTTCTTGGACACGGAACTTTTTAATCAAGAGTTCTTAGTTTATAGAAAAGATCGTCATGTTGATAAACCAAAAGAAGTGGGAGGCGGTGTTTTAATTGCAGTTCGAAATAAATTTACATCTTCTTCTGTTTCGTTCCCTTTCAATCTGTCTATTGAACTGATTTGTTTAAAATTAACATTGCAGTCCAAGCATTTGTTTATTTTAAATGCATATATTCCTCCAAAAAGTTCGGAGGCAGTTTATGTTGAACTCTCTAAGGCCTTAGACTTTGTTATTGCCTTGTCTTGCTCCAACAGCAACATAATACTTCTTGGTGATTTTAACTTACCTCACATAGAGTGGGTTCCCTCTGATGACGAATTGTATCAAGAAGCTTCCTTAACTTCTTCTCAAAATGAGTTACTGCTTCTTGATAGAATCATTTCAACTGACTTACAGCAAATAAGCTGTATTAAAAACTCTAAAAATCGAATTCTCGATTTGGTATTTTCTTCGGACGCTATTAGTACTCTGGTTCTAGAATCTAGTTCCGGAATTACTAACATAGATAACTATCATCCTCCTTTGGATATTTTTTTTGACTTGAGTAATCACCTTACTGAAAACAGTAACCCTTATGATTGTTCATATAGTTTTGACTTCAGAAAGGCAAACTTTCAGTTGCTCTCAGATGAAATTGCTAAGTCTGGTATTGAGAATATATCAGTGTCTGGCAATATTGACGAAGCAGTTTTTGAATTTTATTCTATCCTTAACAACTGCATTAACAATATTATCCCTTTAAAAGTATCAAAAAATAGAAACTTTTGCCATTCATGGTATACGAAAGAGCTAAGAGCACTCCGAAATAAAAGAAACAAAGCATGGAAAGTATATTTAAAAACTCTCTCGCCAGTAGACCACAACTCATACATTACCCTTTTTGAAGAATTTAAAACTCTTTCAAAAAATCTATACACTCACCATGTTAACGAAATGGGTAGTTCTCTAAAAGATGACCCAAAGACATTTTGGAGGTTTGTTAATTCGAAAAAAAACTCAGATGGTTATCCGGCTAATTTCATTTATGAAAATTGTTCGCTGAAGGATACCGTTGATATTTGTAACGCTTTTGCGAATAATTTTCGAAATTCTTTTATTGACAAGCCTTTAGATGTTGACGAACATTATTTTAGAAATTTACATACATATGCCCAAACTAGCTGTAATAATATCCCAGTACCCCCGAGTACTGTTTTAGACCTTCTCTCATCATTAAATGATGATTACTCATCTGGTCCAGATGGAATTCCGCCTATAGTATTGAAAAAGTGTAAACATATACTAGTTCAACCCCTTCAATTTTTGTTTGAATTTTCTTTAAGGACAGGCAGTTTTCCCTATTTATGGAAGAAATCGTTTCTTACACCAATCTTTTAAAAGGGCGCAAGAACTGACATCAAAAATTATAGCAAAGCTCTCTTGCATTCCAAAACTATTCGAACAAGTTGTTTGCGACAGCTTAGCATTTCATACTAAAAATATAATATGTGATCAACAGCATGGTTTTGTGAGAAAAAAATCAACGGTTACAAATCTTCTTACGTTTTTGCATACATGTTCGCTTGCATTAGAAAACGGGAATGAAGTTGATTGTATATACACTGATTTTTCTAAAGCATTTGACCAGCTTAGTCACAACATTATTATATTCAAACTCAAAGCTTTTGGTTTTCCGATTTCTTTTATAGCATGGATAAAATCATACCTTGAGAATAGATCTTACCAAGTAAAATTTAGAAACATCCTTTCAAACTCATTCAATGCTCACTCGGGTGTCCCCCAAGGAAGCCATCTGGGCCCGTTACTTTTCATTCTTGCTATAAATGATGTTGCTTCATGTATACACTTTAGCGATATTCTTATTTATGCTGATGATATGAAAATTTTTAAAACAATACATTCTAGTCCTGACCACATTCTCTTGCAGGCTGATCTTGACAATTTTAATGTTTGGTGTGGGAAGAACGGTCTTTCTCTTAACCCAGTTAAATGTCAAACTATAACTTTCTCTAAAAAACGAGTAGTGAGTGCTTTTGATTATTCCATTTCACAACACACACTCTGTCGTGTTTTTAGATTCAAAGATCTGGGTGTTCACTTTAGTTCTGATCTATGTTTCATAGAACATATTAATTATATTGTAAATAAGGCAAGTTCCATGCTTGGATTTATAAAACGCTGGGCAAAAGAATTTAACGATCCGTATGTTACCCTTTCCTTATACAATTGTTATGTACGACCCCATCTTGAGTACGCCTCTCAAGTATGGGCACCCTTCTACGAAATTCATAAAAGTCGTATTGAAGCAATACAACATAGATTCATTCGTTTTGCCTTGAAAGGTCTACCCTGGGCTGATCCGTATAACCTTCCACCCTATGAACACAGAATTCAGCTTCTGCAACTTCAAACTTTATCTCAAAGGCGTGTCAATTATGATTTGGTATTTTTTCATCAACTTATCAATGGTGAAACTGATGCGCCTGACTTGCTAGCCCATGTAGGAATTAATTACCGAGGAGGATCCCACCACCTGCGAAGATTTGAACTTTTTCACGTTCCTTTTCACAGAACAAACTATGGCACACACGAGCCACTCAATCGCATGTGCAAACTTTTTAACTTGAACGCCTCATCTGTTGATTTTAACATGAGTAAAATAGGATTAAAAACATTATTTCGAACCAGTGCTCCACTCTCGTTAATGTATTAATTGTTTTAACTTTGTATGTTTAGTTTAAATGTTTTTTTATATTATATCTAATTTTGTATTTGTTCTAATTTTGTAGTTATGCATGTGCTTGTGTTAGTTTGCTTAATTTTACTAACCACTAACACATGCACTCATGATGAGCCTCTGATTGTAGAATGTAGCTTGCTCTAAGCTCACTACAACAAAGAATCTGAAGTGTAAAAAAAAAAAAAAAAAATGGCTATATTTGCAGCCACCTGTTTGCTAAAGATATCGAGGGGAGTCAGCTATAGCAGAACGTCTAGAGCAGCAGAGGGTGTCGTGCGAAGTGCACCACTTATGCATAAACAAGCCGAGCGTTGTACTTTGTTTAGTCTGTCGCAGTTTACCGCTTTATCTAGAGCAGTCCACCATACTGCAACCCCATATGTGAGAATCGGTCTAATCACCGATGTGTATAGCCAATGAGTAATACGAGGTTGAAGGCCCCATTTGTTCCCAACGGCTTTTTTGCATTAGAAGAGTGCCCCTCATCTTCCAGGCATATTAGCAGCTCATTTACCACCAAGTTCCAAAGAAGGGGAGAAAGGACACCGCCTTGAGGCGTACCTCTACTAACAGACCTTCTGGCAGAATAGCTACCCAGTTTTGAGTTGATAACCCTGCTAGTCAGCATTTGGTTAATCAATTCTCCAAGCGAACCATCTACCTTCAGAGATGTCAGCGCAGATGCGATTGCAGATGCGTCGACATTGTTAAAAGCGCCTTCTATATCTAAGAAAGCAACCATGGTGTACTCTTTATGATGGAGGGAATATTCAATGGTTCTTACTAAACTATGTAAGGCAGTTTCCCTTTGCAGTAAGCATGTTGACTCGTAGACAAAAGTCGCGTGTCAATGCATGATCGTATGTGGATATCAATCAATCGTTCAAATGTTTTTAGAAGGAATGATGGTAGACTAATAGGTCTGAGATCCTTTGGGTTTACTTTGGAGCACTTTCCAGCTTTGGGTATGAACACAACCTTAACCTCTCTCCAAGACTAGGGGATGTAGACGAGTGCAAAGCAGCTAGTAAAGATAGACTCCAGAATTGGCAGAATTAAATCTTTATTCATCTGGAGTTCGGCTGGTATTATGCCATCTGGTCCCGCAGACTTGTAAGGCTGAAAGCTGTTGAGCGCCCATTGCAGTTTTTCCCTTGTAATCAGACCTTGTGGATAGCTTGGATTCATATCATACCTATTACGGTCGAAGCTATTAATGTTTTGGGAGCTACCAGGGAAGTGAGTATCCAATATTAAGTTAAGCGATTCTTCGCAGGAATTTGTCCATGAGCCATCAGCATTTTTTAAGCAGCTTGGCATTACTGATTTTTCTTAGTCTAGATGCCTCTGAAGTTTCTTCTATTTTTCCACAGAAATTTCTCCAAGAGGATCTCTTTGACTTTCTCAATGCTTTCTTATACAGTTTGAGGGTTATTTTATAAGATTCCCAATCTGACACTTCATGAGTGCTTTTAGCTCGATTGAAACACTTGCGACAGTCTTTCCTGAGCGGTTCAAGCCCAGAATCCCACCAATGTGGTTTCTTTTTCCCCCTAACTAGAGTAAGTGGGCAGGATGTAGCCATAGATTTGTTGAGGGCTAATGTGAGATCATTGACCTTGCAGTCAAGTTCATAATTATTAGAAGGAGGATTTAAGAGATCTGGTTTTAATAGCCCCTGGAGTGTAATCCTATATTTGAGCCAGTCGGTTTTCCGAGGGTTTCGAAATTCTACGCTGCAAGGAGGTTCATCGATGAGACTGAATTGAATGTATCTGTAATCGGAGAACGAGTGTTCATCCGACACCTTCCAATTCGAGATCTTATGATGAATGGTATCTGAGACAAGAGTAATATCTAATACTTCCTGTCGGTTTTTAGTGATGAAGGTAGGTTCATTACCCACATTACTTACTATAAGGTTAGTACTTAAAATCAAATCAAAAAGAGACTCACCTCTATCATTGATATCAGTACTTCCCCATACTGTATGATGGGAGTTCGCATCACTCCCAATGATGAGGCATATCTTCTGCCGTTCTGCATGCGCAATCAGTCTCTCCAGTGTATGACCGGGGAGAGGGCCGAGGTGGCCATGGCCCAGATACGCCGACAGTAGCCAGTACGTCTCATTGGCCGTTTCAAGCCTTGCGGCGGTGATATCTCTATCACTGAAATCAAGGAGTAAATATACATTAGTGCTACGCTTAACTAGTATACAAGATATAGGGTCACCTTTATCAGACGCATACAGTACGTAGTATCCAGGAGTCCTAAGTCCACTAACAATGGATTTAACAATCCACGGTTCCTGGATCAGGACAATATCCTCTCCATTCCTGGATAAACGGAGAAGAAGGCAGGCCGAAGCCTTAATGGAGTGTTGGAGATTAATCTGGACTAACTGCAGCATTTTGGCTACAATTAGGCAGATCAACCTCCACCACGGTATCATTGAGTTCCTCCGAAGATGAGCCCAAAAGCTCTTCCTCACCCAAGGGAACAAGGTTGATGAAGTCTTCGGTCTCCATATCGGTTAGACTATCGACATTAGTAGAAGACTGTACCGTGATCGAGGATGACCTGGATTCCTCATCACCTATCGATGGAAAGGTGATGAATGCACCAGGGTCCTCTACCACGGACACAGCTTCAGTGTTTAACAGAGGGACGCGTTCCGCGTCAACCTCGTCTTTTTTATACACCTTCAGAGAGATCGAATCGAACCCATACCGAATCATGCCTTTGGTCTGCGCTAAGGGGGCAAGGGAATCCTTATTGATCACGATAATCGCACTTCTATAAACACCCCTTACCTCCTCAAGCTTTGCGACTTTCCAGTCATGAGTCGGTAATGAGGCGTTGCTCAACTTGACTATCTGGAGTATTTCCTCCATGCAAGAGGGCTCGGCTGGTATCCAGATGCGGGCTCTAGGTCTGCACGGGATGTCTTCCCTAGCAACAACTTCGAGCTTCGCACCTGGCCAGATCTCGCCCAACCTACTGACAGCAAGCTTATACAGATCGCACGATCTCTGATCCTCACAGACGATGAGTTTGACATGCCCTTGATCCCAACCGCCATCGCCTGTGAGAGGAGGTGGTCCCGGATTATCCCTCATGAGACTCAAGAAGCCTGCCGAGAGCTTCATTCTGACCACCTGCCATTGATCAGGAGAAATCGTACCATCAATATCACTCCTGTCGATAACCGCAACCACGATCTTGTTTTTGTTTTTGAAAGCGTCGCTATAGGATCTGGATCCTCCGGAATGGAGAGTGCTGGCGTTATGCACTTTGGGACGCTTGGGCACCGGAACGGTTTCATCCAGAGACCTATTACGCTTCGACGTGGAGTCGTCGCTGGTCTGCGCATTCGCTAGAATGCTCTGGGCCCATTTGATCCTGGCGTCCTGCTCCGGCATCCCTTCAACCACCGGTTTATTACCGAGGGTCTTGAGGAGCCTAGCAGCTGACCGCCTGACCCTATAGCCGCCCTTCGACGGCCTGTTTCGACGGCTCTCGCGCGATGGTCTCGGGAGAGAACCCACCCCAGTGGTAGGAGGACCGTTTTTCACAACCCTGGCACCACTAAGCCGGGCTCCCCCTCGAGACGTACTCGGGAGAGCTGCACTACCTCTAGTAGTGGTGGGATCGTTATTCACAACCCCTACCCCACTACTAAAATTATGTATTACTACCACATCACTACTCTCACTGAGATATGTATCATATGAGGGCCCATGACATGCCACAGCCTCCCCACCGACACCAGCCCCAGGAGTAACAGCAAACAGCTTTGTCGCCGTACTGCTGCGCGGTTTAGAAGAGGAACCGGTCTTAACTTCTTTTTCTTCTTCTACAGTTTTTGGTTTGTTTGTTTTGTTTAGATTAGACATATAAAAATTTTGAACCCACGAGTATCGAATAAGGGGTCGTCACTCTACACAGGGATTCGTGTATGCAGAGAAGGCAAGCTGATCCGAAAAGTGCCAAAAATCGGATACTCCGTTAACGACTGAGCTAGTATTTTTAATTGGGCCCCCAGCCAGGCTGATCATCGGCACGGGTCGTATAACACCTTAGATCCAGCCAAATAGGAAAGTTGGAGTGGGTGAGGAAGGGAATATGATAAGAAAGAGTGGCAGACAGCCATTCGCCGTACTGTCAAGGAAAGGATTAATGTGTTTAGGAAAACACGTCGAACAGCGATACGCCGTACCGACATGGAGGAGACCTCGATGAACAGCTTTTTCGCCGTGCCTCCGAGGGGGATAACGTTGGACAGCTATTCGCCGTGCCGACGAGGGACAAGGATGGATAAAGATTGGGAAGGTTTAGGAAGTGAAGCGCCCTTTGGTTTCAGGACTCATCTGGAGTTAAACTCGAGAATCTTTGACCTTACTCAGCTTCTACAACTCGACAAGTTCGACGCTCAGGTAGAAGTCTTAATAATGTTAATGAGTGGACAAAAACATGGCGAATAGCGCTCAATGAACAAAAGTCAGTCCACGTAGACTTTACGTATAAAAAAATAAATAGATTGCCCGTCTTTCTTAATACCGGTCGTGTACCATTTGCGAATTAGGCAAAATATCTGGGAATAACTATAGACGCGAAATTAAAATGGAAGCCGCACGTAAAAAAGAAATGCGAAGAATTAAAAAGTAAATTAAGAGATATGAACTGGCTACTCGGTAAATATTCCAAGCTTAGTATTGATAGTAAGTTGATTTTATACAGGCAGGTACTTAAACCTGCCTGGACTTATGGTATACAACTCTGGGGTTGTACCTGCGATACAAATTTAAATAACTTAAAAACGTTTGAAAATAAATTGCTTAGATCATTTGTAAATGCACCATGGTATATAAGAAACGAAGATCTTCACAGGGATCTCGGGATTCCTACGGTTCGAGACGAAATTGAGAGTTTCGCGCGAAAACATAGAAATCGGCTATTAGATCACGCTAATCCAACGATTATTGACATTCTTGACGAGTCGAATTTAGTACGCCGTCTGCAAAGAACAAAACCTTCCGACTTGGTGCGGTGAACACAAAACCGCTTTAAAATCGCGGAATAAGCAGAAACTTTCACCGGAAAGTTACCTGCAACACGTTACTTAACTTCGTTAAAAATAAATTGCTAGATAAGTTTCAACTTAGTTACAATCAGGAAGTGGAGGTGGTTTTAGTGTAGTAAGAAACTCACACTTCTATGAGCACGCGTTTTCCGGTCCTCATAGAGCCTGATGCAGGTTTTGCACCTACCCACGGAAAAAAAAATATATATTGAATAACTTGAATGAACAACAACAACAACTTGTGTGTGACCACCAAGTATATAGGCTGGAGTTATAGCTATTCTACGAAAGCCACCTCGATCATCAGACTCCTTTAGTGGTGCTTAGTCTGGTTATTCTGGTATTAATTGAAAAATTCTGCCGTCATCTGGGAGCGAACCTAGTCCAGTAAAATTAAATTAATTAATTCGAAATATCTACAAAAATACTGCGTCGAATTTTTTGTTTGTTTCTTAAAGAGAACCTATTGGAGAGTGTAAATCCAAAAAGTTCGAACAAAAAGCGCCCATGCGTTGTCCGCCATTTTGAAAAAGACTTTGGAAAGCGTGAACTCTATTTTCTCGGCTCCTATTATATAAAGAGCTGTATTTTTTGTTTAGGTTTGTACGTTAAAATGTCTTCTTTAACTTTTGTTGAGAAAAAAATTTGAAACCTCTTTCCAAAAAAAAGTTATCGACGAAAAACTGTCGAGATTTTGAAGTAAAAAATGGTTTTTAACGTTTATCTCGCCTCATGTTCATCTGATCGAAAAAATACTTAAGTTGTTTCTTATAGATCACTTTATTTCCTACATTTTGGTATATTTAAATTTTATGTGTGACAAAAACTGTAGGAAATATAACCTGTCAAAATGGCCAATATCCTGCGAAAATTAAAAAAAAAGAAATTTACTCACGTTTGAAAATTTTCAAATTTGATTATGTTCATTACGAAATTTAAAGAAACAGTTCAAACTCTTTTCCACACCACCACCGAGGTAGAGTTACGGCGCATTTTTTTTTAATGTGGTGTCCCCAGGAGGTATAATCCACGATTCAATCGTTTTCGTTTCTATATCAGCCTATCGATAGCTCAATGTGGCATAGTTTTTTCATTCGTTCTCCTTTTTTTTTTGGGCTAGGCGTGCGAACATCAGTGATCATATTAACGTTGTTAGTACTGTTGGGATCGTCATTGGTAGTTTCTTCAATGTTTTCAGGTGAGGAAAAGTCTTCACATGCGTCTTCATCTTCCAGTAAATTTAGCAAGGAAGGAACATTCTCGCGTCAAACGTCAAAAAACTAAGTTTAATCTATTCATTGCCTCCTAGTGCAGCAGCTGCTCGGCAACACACATTCCGTACCTACCATCAAGTACAGACTTGGATCGATGTTCACTATGACCCACTAAAATGGGGTTGGAATAGAACTCCGAGAGGATAAGAGCCAGTTACAACCACTCAAGATCCAGCTCCACAAAGCATATTGCAAACTATATCCTGCAAATGCAAGGGCCAGTGTGGTCGAGCTTGTGGCTGTCGGAAATCTGGTCTGAATTGTTCCTTAATATGTTTCTACTGCAGTGGAAAAACATGCGAGAATGTTCCTTCCTTGCAAAATTTACTGGAAGATGAAGACGCATGTTTAGACTTTTCCTCACCTGAAAACATTGAAGAAACTACCAATGACGATCCCCGCAGTACTAACAACGTTAATATGATCATTGATGTTCGCACGCCTAGCCCAAAAAAAAGAAGAACGACATGAAAAAACTATGCCACATTGAGCTATCGATAGGCTGATATAGAAACGAAAACGATTGAATCGTGGATTATACCTCCTGGGCCCTATTTCATAATAAAGTACAAACTAATACTATTAGTCTATGGTAAAATTGCGTTTCATTATCAAGCAGCAGAAAAGGACTTCTGTACTTTTCAGTTGGTTAATATCACTAATAGTATTGGGAAGGTCACTCTCAGTATGAAACAGGAACTTTTAGTGGTCTTACCTTGTAATTTTTGAAACACTTGTACTTTCAACTAGCAGTATTAGCTCTATTATGGAACAGGGCCCTGGGGACACCAAATTAAAAAAAAATGCGCCGTAACTCTACCTCGATCGTGGTGTGGAAAAGAGTTTGAACTGTCTCTTTAAATTTCGTAATGAACATAATCAAATTTGAAAATTTTCAAACGTGAGTAAATTTCTTTTTTTTTTAATTTTCGCAGGATATTGGCCATTTTGACAGGTTATATTTCCTACAGTTTTTGTCACACATAAAAATTAATAGCGTTTTCGTTTGGTCGTCCGGAAGCATTCCGAATGCTTCTGAAAACGTTCGTTTGGCACTAGATGACACTTCTTCTTCTGAAAAGAAGAGAAAAACGATTCTGGATTTGAAGAAAGAATCAAAACCAGAAGCACACATACATGCGCACAATTGAAACGTCAAAATTGTCAAAGGTAATTCGTTTGTTATTTTATTTTGGAATTGCGACTATGCATTATACAAATATTGGAGTTGACAAGAACCAATATTATAAAACAAAATGGATAGAACAAACATTTCATCCTCCCCATTATCGGTATTTTTATACCATGATGTGGAATTTTTGCTAAGATAAGGAGTTTATTCAAAATAAACATCCAGGTGCTGTTATTGAGGAATATCAATATTCCGAGAAACAGCTGTGTGAATGTTTCATCACCCAAATGCAACAGCCAAGTGCACAAATACAACCAAACCCAAACTTCAGAATGAAGAAAAGGGTTGCAACTTGTTCGTTTGGCATTCTGGATCGGAGAGCTCCGGAGGCTTCTTCCGGAATACCAAACGAAAACGCTATAAATATACCAAAATGTAGGAAATAAAGTGATCTATAAAAAACAACATAAGTATTTTTTCGATTAGATGAACATGAGGCGAGATAAACGTTAAAACCCATTTTTTACTTCAAAATCTCGACAGTTTTTCGTCGATAACTTTTTTTTGGAAAGAGGTTTCAAATTTTTTTCTCAACAAAAGTTAAAGAAGACATTTTAACGTACAAACCTAAACAAAAAATACAGCTCTATATATGATAGAAGCCGAGAAAATCGAGTTCACGCTTTCCAAAGCCTTTTTCAAAATGGCGGACAACGCATGGGCGCTTTTTGTTCGAACTTTTTGGATTTACACTCCCCAATAGGTACTCTTTAAGAAACAAACAAAAAATTCGACGCAGTATTTTTTGTAGATATAAAATACTAATTTGACTGGACTAACCATGAACCTTGCAATTCAGAGGCCGATGCACTACAAACTGAAGCCACATGTTCTGCTCAATCCCAATGCAGGTTTCGTTGTTGATCAATTGCAACAGCGACTAGTATTTTCATTAACACACAAAAGCTTGCTATTGTTCATTTGGTTTCTTTCTTTTTTCTCCACGCACCGATTCTATGCCAACAATTCGTTGGTCATATAAGGGGGGGATGAGTTGAAAGAGTTGACACTGGTCAAGAATTAATTAAAAGTTCTATGTTTTACTAAATATATCGTTTTAATGAGAGGCATCTCAGTTCTGAAAAAAATGGAGTTAAGGAGTTTTGATTGAACGGCGACGATATTTTAATTACAGAACAAAAATGAATGGCATCTAGGTTTTAATTTCAGTGCAAAACAATTAAAATTGAATAAACACGAGTACCTTTTATGCGTATCTATTGAAACTAAATCACATTTATTCGAAAATCGTACTGTTATATTTACCGACAAACTCTTTTAAAAACGGGAATTGTGAATGAAGTAGTTTTTTATATCATCATTGTCATCCGACAGAAACTTTCCAAATTCTTATTTAACTATTTATAACTTTTCAAATCCATGACTTCTATCAAAAACAAAGAACATGGTAAAAACCTTTTGTTAGCGTTTTGAAATGTTGAGTTATATTAATATCATTACACTGCATTTGTGAAAACTTTTTCTGATTTTCATCATCATCAAGACTGTTAAGAAATATTATCGTTTGCATTGTAGCTATTTCCTTCTTTATTAAAGTAATTTACAAATCATGTGAGTTTTGATATTTTGCATATATATATTTACGCTCAAAATATTTGCATTAAGCTTTTATGAAGATCAGACATTTATCATTTGCACTTTGTAGTTCCTCCAATGTCAAGTGCGGTCCTAGTTTTATTTTCATCCACCTATTTAGGTTAACAGAACAGACCTAATTTCCCATCAAATAGTCCAAAACGATTGGAAAGTGGAAGTGTTTTGACAATTTATATTCCATTCCATACTAAGGTCTGTTCATATAAAGTGCTCTAAAACGAACACATTAGGCATGTTAAGAAAAATAAGATCTCGGTGACCTCAGCAACCTCAACAAATTTCTTCAGTTTTGCTGTCAAATTACTGACGGAGCAAAACGAACGCAAACAAACATGTTCATATTCTTAAGAGCTTCTATAAATGGTTGTTGTTGTGAAAGGCGCATCAGGTGAGAAACATAGATGTTATGTGTGAAAGAAAGAGAACGAAGATTTCACCCAAAATTCACCGATGCACCACTTTCAACAATAAATCTTTGGCATGAGCGCCGGGCATGATGAATTTTTTATTGTGCAAGTGACAGGTGTATGTACTGCTTGATATAGGGAAGGATATTCTAGAACTGAAAGCATTTTTTCTGCATAGTGTAGACACGGGACTTTCAGTAAAATGAAAGTGTAGACACGCACTAATATATTTTTAATGGATTCATTTTTTGGCATTATGGTTTGTCAAACTCCATTTTTCTTCAAGTCTGCAGATGCACAAGCATGCAAATTCACCACCCATCTATGTAAGTCAACCATCGTCCTCGTGAAAATAAAACGATGTGGGTTAGTGGGAAAACAGTGCTATATATCCATCTTTTTTTATCTTTTGTTTACTTATTTTTCATGTACGACCTGTCTCTTTTGCTAACACTGCTGACAAATCGGTGACATGATTCATCAAGTCCTGTAACCCCGATTGGGGCATAGGGCGCCAACAAATCGTTTCCATCCTTCACGGTCTGCAGCTAGATATTTTAACTGTGGCCACGTCTTTCTCTGGGAGTCTGCTTCTGCTAGAACTGTTGATTTCCATGTTGTTCTTGGTCTTCCAACCCGCCGTGCACCCTGAGGATTCCATTCAAAGGATTGCTTTGCAATTTCATCGTTTGGTTTCCACAGTGTGTGACCAATCCATTGCCATTTACGCTTTCTTATGTCAACGTCCAGCCGCTCTTGACTTGTCCTGCGCCACAATTCCTCGTTTGATATAATTTGTGGCCAGCGAATTTTTAGAATATGACGTAGACAGCAGTTCACAAAAGCCTGCAATTTCTTCGAGATGGTTGTCGTGACTTTCTAGGTTTTCGCAAGCATATAACAGCACGGATTTGACATTGGATTCGAAGAATCTCAACTTTGTGCGTAAGGAGATTTGACTGGATTAACAAATTTGAAACAGAGAACCGAAGGCTGTGCTACCTTAATTTATTCTACTTTGAACGTCCAGATCAGTACCACCATTAGGCGAAACAATACTTCCAAGTTACGTAAATTGTTCATCCTCTTCAACTGGCGTCTTCTGTATAAAAATACGCTGATGTGTGGAGCGGCCTGTGAGCATTATTTTTGTCTTTTTGCTATTTGTTTTAAGACCACTCGACTCTCCTTTTAACTTCTGAGCTTGACACATACCGTTCAGCCCGCTGATGTTATTTGCCAAGAGACATATCATCGGCATAGTCTAAGTGACGAAGCCTTTCAAACGGTCTCCATTGAATGCCCTGCCTCTCTGCTGCTCCAACGCTGGCCATCAAAACATCGTCAATCGCCAGTAGAAAGAGAATTGGCGATAGAACATCTCTCTGTCTCACACCCTGCCGCACTTCGAAAGAGTCAGATAGCTGCCCATTGTGTAAAACACGGTTAACAATGGTAAATAGCAACCTGCTGGTCAGAGTGAAAACTTATATCTATGTTATTGAAATAAACTTCGATAGAAGTCTAGATCCCATGTTGTTTTTGTTATAAGTATTAAGAGATAGCCCCGACCCAGACCAGGAGGTAATAAAACGCAGCTATTATACAAATTATAGAAAAGAAAACAACCGAAATGCTTCTTGCAATTTAATTTTCAAATGATCTCAAAATTATAACTGAATGAATTCTATATAAATACAAAACTTTATGAGCACTTTTTATTTTTATTGGTGCGATTGGTCTCGCACTGGCACGAGGCGTGACTTTTTCGGAGTCGGAAGCACACAACTTAAAACTCAAAGAATAAAAGTCCTTTAATTTAGAATTTATACGATACCGCTTAAATTGCGCCTAATAATATTTTAAAGAGTATATATGTATTTCCTCTAGCCGAAATAAGTTTATTTGAAACACTTTGCTATGCATTTGCAGGTACTCAAAAGCAAAACGCCAAAACAATCACAAACAAACCCATATCGCCCAAAAAACTTAATCGAATCGAAAAAAAGAACACCAATCAATGCATTTCTTATGGATGAAACACTAGCCCCCATATTAATAAACGGCGGATAACAACGTGCCAGCGTTTATACATCTGTTAACTAGTAATTCTTATTAACAAATACGTAATAGTCTGTGATGTGTGTTAACGTACGGATAACTTTAACTAGCCAGATTCCACGTATAATGAACGGATAACTTCTTAACACATACACGCACGCGTATGATAGCACCGTTTACTACTACCAGTATACACTTCGTAAGGCAGTGCATGCATGTGACACATGTATTAGAAAATCACCATAATTTGATGAAGTGGTGAATTTGGTGAAGTGATTAATACTGGAAAGATATCATATCTTTTTTAATAAGAAAAGTTATCAAACGGACAAGTTGTCTATCCATGTGCCAGTTAACACGTGTGTTAGGGAGCGGATACCAGTTTTTATTAATACTGCTGTAGGTATACGATTTGCATTCACACACACACAATCACAACACCGAAAATCCAAAATATAAAACTAAAACTACCCCTTTTTCAATAAGAATGTGCGGCAGGAAACGACTCAATACTTCTTTAGTTTTGCTATTGAATTGTCATGATAAATATAAAAAATAAATAAATTGGGTGGCGCAACAGCTCGAGGAGAACCAGGGCCTAGTGACTTACAACTCACAACCATTCCTGTGTGCGTGTTTGTTGGACAGGAATGGAGGGGACCTACAGTTTTTTTGCCGAGTCCGAACGGCTAAGTGAGAAGCACTTTTTCATGACAAGTATACTCTTGGAGGATTTGTCAGTTCCTCGCAAGAGGCAGTACCTCGAATAAAACATTTCTGTTTTTAGGTGGCACGGCTGGGAATCGAACCCACACCTTCGGCATGACAGTCCTACGCACTAACCATCAAGCCACGAGGTACTACTGAATTGTCATGATGAATTCCGTCAACTCATTCTTCACACGTTGGGCAAACAGAAAGAAATCATCAGATTTAACTTTGAATTTGGGACGGAATTTGAGTAATGCCACATTTCCACCTTACGCTAATCTGAGATTTAATAAGATTATGCTATGTTTCCACCTGAGGTTTATCTCAGTTTAGATTAAATAAATCTTTTTGGTGTTTCCACCGCACAAAAAGATTTAAAAAAGATTAAATCTGACAACACTTTCAAAAATGCAAATGGCGCTTCAATTTTTCTTATGAAGTGCGAAAGAGACAGAATGTTTTATTCGTGTCAAACAATAAAGAACTGAATTGAGTCTCGAATGAATCGTTCAGCACCATGTTAAAATAGGTTAGTTCGATTTGTAAAACTATTTGTCCTAGGAAGATTTAATAAGATTAATTTCTTATCTCCAAGATTAACGAAATATATTTGTATGGTAAATCTTCAAGATTTAAAGAAGATTTGAGGTAAATCTTATTAAATCTCAGATTAGCGTTAGGTGGAAATGTAGCATTAACCACAAATCTCCTTTAAATCTCGAAGATTTACCATACAAGTAAATCTATATGCTATTTCGAATATAATTGTGCATAAACTGTGAGTGCAAAAACTGTGAGTACATTGCAAATAGTCTCAAAACTCATTGCATATACTTAGGAGTTAATGAATTTCAATTAGTGTTGCATACTTAATCAGCGCAGCAACAATAACAATATTTTCAAATTGAGTTACAGTACAGTCGTAAAACACACCTACAAACATTTTAAATTAAGTTTTATTAATTATTAAAAAGAAAATAAATAAAATCAAAATACAAATCTAAAAATGTCTGAATGTGGAAAATGCCTTCTAATCTGTGACTTCATGATTGATTCAATTATGTGTCATGGAAATTGCCACAAATCATTTCACGTTCAATGCATCGACGCTCCTTTCAGCACAATAAAACTTTTTAATAATTCAAAATCATTTTATTTTTTCTGCGATGAGTGCGATCCTTTTGCTCAACATAACATTGTACGTGACGTTCTCTCAAATACTAAAATGATTGATAGATTACAAAAACATTTACTTTTACTAAGTGATAAAATTGACGACATCTCTAATAACCCAGTGTTAAATCGAAAACAAACAAGATGTGTTACATCTACACAAAATCTTTAAATGCCCCTATCGACACTCAGTCCCAAAAACGCAAAAGCGATGATCTTGATGTGACATTACCAATCCCTTCAAAAAAAAAAATCCCCTAATATTTCCCCTGAAACTCTACATCTTCAAGCTTCTCTGTTAGAGATACCCTTAAAAATTCCAATTACATCGACTCATCCTATAGCCGCATCAACTCAAAAACTAGCTGCAATATCTGAATCTCCTCCTGGATCGTCCCAACTTCCAGTTACATCATCGATTTCACCATTTTCATCTGAGCAGACAACAATCTCAACATTATCTTGCTTGAATACATCCACTTCTACGACATCGTCAACAGAAACTATATCATCAACTCTAAAACACCAGCCTGCTAATAGTGTTTCTATTCCTGACACGTCCCATAATGTAAACTCGTTACTATCAAGCTTTTCATCACCTTTAGAGTCCGAATTAAAAATAGTAGATGGACAGAAAACTTTATTTATTTCAAAACTTGCTCCATTAACGAATGCTCTTGATGTAAAAAATTATATTAAAACAAAAAATGGTTCACTACGTTCGATAATTGTCGAGAAAATGCTCCATCGAAATTATTCCATATATTCTTTGTTTAAAATAAAAGTACCAGATTCTACTTTCTACCTTCTTAACTCAATCTCGTTTTGGCCAAAGGGAATAATTCTACATGAGTTCCAAAATCGTAAGCCAATGAAAAATTCTTATCCTTTTCCACATCACTTGACAACGCCCTCCCTCAAAGCAAGCAGCTACACCAACTATTAATTTATTATCAAAACGTTAACGGCCTTCGGACAAAGACCAACAAGGTCTATATGAACATTAATAACATACCCCATGATATACTTATCCTCACTGAAACTTGGTTAAATTCATCGTTTTTGGATACAGAGATGTTTGATTCGACTTTTCAAATTTACCGACGAGATCGCCATACTGATTCATCCATAACAACTGTTGGTGGTGGTCTAATGATAGCTGTTCGAAACTATTTGTACTGTAGTCTTGTCGACGATTTCCCAGAGTCTAACACCGAAATTATGTGTGTGAAAATTACTATCCCGTCAGGCCATTTATATGTTGTTGCATGCTATATTCCACCTTCTTCGAATAGTGATGTATATAACAATTTGTACGATTGTTTGGATACTATTCATGAAAAAATTGAGGATACTGATGAAATAATCGTAATTGGGGACTTTAATCTTCCTAACCTCGAATGGACCAAGTCAGCTGATTTTGATTTCTTTCTTCCTTCTAATGCGACGAACAACAACGAACATCTCCTTATCGATGGAATGGCTTCATTTGGACTCAACCAACTAAGTGGTACCAAAAACCAATTTGGTAAAATTCTGGACCTCGTTTACTTTTCCGAAGTTTTGAACTATGATGGTACTGTTTTAATAAATGATACAAAACTTGTAGAGGAAGATCGTCACCATCCAGCTTTATCTATTTCACTAAGTTTAAATATTAGTTACTCACCTTATATTTGTAAGAATCAGCATGAATTCAATTTCAAAAAATGTAATTTTACTCAACTATTTAGTTTACTAAGGGATATTAACTGGAACACGCTATTTTGTAATGTTAATTTCAATGAAATGGTTTTACGTTTTTATAAAATACTATTTGATTGCTTTCTAGAAACAATTCCTTTGCGTAAAAACGACTACTCAATAATAGCCCACCATGGTTTGATCAACATATTAAGACCCTTAAAAATAAAAGAAATAAGGCCTGGATAAAATTGAATCGATTTTGGACTGATGAAGCGCTTAATAATTATATTGAACTAAAAAATGAATTTATTAATTACTCAAATCTTCTTTATTCGAATTATATAATTAAAACGGAAAATGAACTCAAAGCTAATCCACGAAACTTTTGGAAATACGTAAACTATAAAAGAAAATGTGATGGGTATCCAAGTAATATGAGCTATCTTAATTCAATAAGTCACTATCCAGAGGAAGTAGCAAATATGTTTGCTGAATACTTTCAGTGTGCTTTTGAAAATATTTCTACACGTGATACAAATAGTGTTTTTACCATTGACGAGTTTTCACACCTAGGTTCAATTGATTTCACAATTTCCGAGGCAACTATCCTTGAGTACATCGCAAAGCTAGATGAATGTTTTAGTCCCGGTCCTGATGGCTTACCTTCGTTTATGTTAAAAAAATGTGCAATATATGTGTCCTATCCGTTGTTTTTGCTTTTTAATCACTCAATAAATTTTTCTATTTTTCCTGCATTATGGAAAAATTCATTTCTTATTCCAACTCATAAGAAAGGTAAAAAAATCTTGTTTCAAACTATAGGCCTATTGCTAAATTATCTGTCATACCTAAACTCTTTGAATCTATTATTTGTGATGTTTTGTCATTTTATTGTACCTCTGTTCTATGTGATAACCAACATGGTTTTGTCAAGAAAAAATCAACGGTAACAAATTTGTTGCAGTTTACAACATTTTGCATTGATGCATTTGAAAGGAATCAACAAGTAGACTGTATTTTTACTGACTTTAGTAAGGCCTTCGACAAATTAAGTCATCAAATTCTCCTCCGTAAATTAAAAACAATTGGTCTTAATGATCGATTTGTTTCATGGATATCTTCATATCTAAAAGATAGATTGTATAGTGTTGTTTTTAAAGGTGAACGTTCTAAATGTTTTACTGTAAACTCTGGTGTACCACAAGGCAGCCATCTTGGTCCGTTATTATTTGTGTTATTTATTAATGATCTTCCCTCCGTTTTAATAAATTCTATGTCTCTTATTTATGCTGATGACATCAAAATTTTTCGAAAAATTGACTCAACAATAGATTGTGAACTTTTACAAGATGATCTTCATAGATTTAGGGAGTGGTGCAATAATAACAGCCTGTATTTAAACATTGACAAGTGTAAATCAATGTGTTTTACACGCAAGAAAAATGTGCTTGTCTATAACTATGTGTTGAGCTCGTCATCTTTGTGTAAGTTGTCTAGTTTTACTGATCTTGGAGTTGTTTTAGATTCTAAGCTTACGTTTCGTGAACATTTTGATCTTATAATTAAAAAAGCTAACAAGTCACTTGGTTTTATAAAAAGATTTGCTCGTGAATTTTCTGATCCTTATGTTCTTAAATTACTTTATGTCTCATTTGTAAGACCAATTTTAGAGTATGGGTGTGTGGTATGGACCCCATACTATGCGGTTCATATCAATAGAATAGAGTGCGTCCAAAGAAGATTTATGAGATTTTGTCTACGTTTTCTTCCCTGGTCGGATAGAATAACTGGATTGCCACCATACTCTCATAGACTTCAACTAATTAATCTTCCATCACTTTTGAGTCATAGAGAATATTTACAATTTTGTTTTATCATGGGGATCATTAATGGATCTATTGTATCCCCTTCAGTCCTTTGTCGGTTGAGTTTTAATGTCAGTCAGTGTAGTCTAAGAGCACAATTGCCACTTAAAAATATTTTCAGTAGATCAAACTATGGTGCAAATAGTCCACTAAATCTTTTAATTAATATTTTTAATAATAATTATAGTCTAATATATTCCATTAATGACAATGTTAAATCAAACAATTTGAAGAATAGATTTTTTATACAGTACCATTGTTAATGTTATATAGTTTTAAGTTTTATTTCCTTATGTATGTATCTACCGTTAGCATTTAACGAAATAAATAAAATAAAAATAAAATAAATTTCGTAAATCTTGAAGATTAGAAATTAATCTTGTTAAATCTTCCTATGACAAATACTTTTTCAATCGAACTAACTATATGGTGCTGAAGGATTCATTCATGGCTGAATTCAGTTCTTCACAGAGGAAACATTCTATCTCACTTCCTCTTTATGAGAAAAAATGAAACACCATTTGCATTTTTAAAAGTGCTGTCAAAGTAAATATTTTTTAAATCTTTTTGTGCGGTGGAAACACTAAATAGATTTATTAAATCTGAACTGAGATAATCCTTTGGTGGAAACATAGCATAAGAAGGCAAAATCAGGGAATGCCTAGCTGTTGCGCATTCTAGAGCAAAAACTCTCGTATAGTGATGTTACGCATGCTCAAATGGCTTGGCTTGGCGTAGAATGGAAATTTGTGGGTTTGGTTAGATGGTGTGCCTCGTGTGATGTCGTGAGTGATTTTATTAAAAGATAATTATCATTTCCCGTAATATGTAATAATATTGGCAAATAATTAATTAATATAAGAGATAATTTACTAATATTAGAGATTAAGAATGTTAATCATTGACATACTATATAATAGGTCAATGATGTAAATGTATATAATGTATCTACAATTTGAATTTTCAAATTAATTATAATTCTTAGCTATTAGCTTTTTGTGAACTGTCTTACGGAAGCACTCATTCCACTCAATATATGGACGCTTCATCACTGACATATTTATATATATTTTTAAATTACAGAAAAAAATGAATGGCATTTACGTTTTAATTTCAGTGCAAAACAATTAAAATTGAATAAACACGAGTACCTTTTATGCGTATATATTGAAACTAAATCACATTTATTCATAAAAATGCAAATAAACGGCTCATAATCCATTATCTGTAAAACCAACTCTTTGATCCAAGTTATTCGTCATAAATTTTGACGCGACCTCACCCCTCGAGCGCGAATGAGCCCGTTTCAAATCGATTCAGGTTTACAAAGAGTCGAAGCTAGCTTCAATCTCACTCCAATACCCTATGTTCACGTAGTTGAAAATGCATGGTTGCTTTTTTTACATGCGCTAATTTGGAATTGCCCCCGGACGTCAGAATCAAAGAACAAACAGACCTTACAGATGTTCACTAAGTAGGCATTTACATTGATCTATTTTTCCAAATACAATCTTTGTGTTGTTGTAATAAATTGCTTTCCCTCATTTTGAATTCGATCATATTCCCTGCACACGAAAAATCGTACGTGTTGTTATATGTACCGACAAACTCTTTTAAAAACAGGAATTGTGAATGAAGTAGTTTTTGTATCATGATTGTCATCCGGCAAAAACTTTCCAAATTCCATAAAAAAAAGAACATGGTAAAAACCTTTTTTTTTAAGCGTTTTGAAATGTTGAGAGTTATATTAACATTATTACATTGCTCTTGTGAAAACTTTCTGATTTTCCCCATTGTCAAGACTGTCAAGAAATATTATCGATAGCATTGAATCTATCTCCTTCTTTATTAAAACAATTTACAATGCATGTGAGTTTTGATATTTACGCTCAAAATATTTGCATTCAGCTTTTATGAAGGTCTGACATCTATCATTTTCATTTTGTAGTTCTTCTAATGTGAAGTGCGGTCCTAGCTGTATTTTCATTCACCTATTAAGCCTAGTATGCAGATCGAGCAAAGACAAATTTTATCTCTACATTTTTTTTCTCGAGACAAATTCTTAAGGTGTAGAGATAAAACAATAGTCAACTGAGAACAGTAGCGTAGTTAGAAATTTAAAAAAATATATAAAATATCCTTTACTTCACATAAGTTTGAAACTTTTACCAGAAATCAGATTCCTTCAAAGCATTTGGAAAACAAGAAAAATTGATCACATGCGCTTGATGGGGAACAGTATAATGTGGATGGAAGAAAATACCTCCAAAAGGTCTGAAATTTTCTGTTTTTACTTCTCTGGAAAAAGGTGATTCTAGGGCAATTTGGTATTATTTGGATCAAAATACACTTTTTTTCCGTCAAAATATAGTTTGTCTATCAAGCCATCAACTGTCAAAATATATTGAAGGACCGCTACGATGCCAATGGATTAAAAAACCACTAAAAATTCCGAAATTTTTGAAGGTTTTTTACTTCTTCGGGAAAAAGTGATTTAGGGCACTTGTTTGACATGTGGATCAAATTAATTTTTTCTTTCAAAATATAGTATGTTCTTCATCTTTCAAGCCATCAACTATCAAATTCCATTGAGGGATGGATGTGTTGTCGATGGCTTAAGAAAACCCTGCCAAAATCAGATAAATATGTTTACAATTTCTGTACTGCTCCCAAAATGTATTTAAATTAGCCAACTCTGTTTGCTTATTCAAATCGATTTTTCGCTCCCACCAACGTGATGGATGCAACGACCCACCTATCATCCTGAAATTTAGCTGCCCATATGATAAAAATAATATTCTAAAATCAATATCTCAGTTCCAGAAAAAAGAAAACAAAACGATCTCTCTCCGTAACATTGGCCTGGACTCTGACAAAAACATTTATTTGAATGAGAGTCTTACGAAAAAAAATCGATCTCTTAAACATGCAGTTCAACTGAAGCGCCAAAGAAAAATATATTCGGCTTTTACACGTAATGGGGCTGTTTTGATTAAAGAGCGAAAAAATGGAACAAATATTATCATAGACGACGAAGAGACTTTGAATGCGATTACCATGAGATGTCAAGTAGCCGATGCAGTGAATGATGACGAAGTTCCATCGCCAATTACTGCAATTATTTAACAATCTTATTTTTTCTAAATTTCTTTCTCATTTTTTTTTCAATTGAAATTATGTTTTCATAGTATTTTTTTTTATTTAATTATTCTTCTTTTCATTTAAATTCTCTATCTTTTTCTAAGCTTTATGAAAGTGTTGGTGTTGGTTTTTATATTTTTTGTATGAACACTTGCTGGCTCTAGTATAGGGGGGGGTTCCATAGTTGAATGCAAAACCTTAGTTGATATTCTTTGCAAACAAAAGAAAGGTATTAATATTTGCCACTTAAATGCTCAAAGCATAAAAAATAAAATAGATGATTTGCGTATTCTCTTAGATGGTAGTGATGTAGATATTTTATGTATTTCAGAAACTTGGTTGAAGCCGGAAATGTGCGATAGTCTTTTCAAACTAAATAATTTACTTATTCGTGCGGATAGATGTAATAAATTGGGAGGAGGTGTAGCTATTTTTATCAGAAATTCGCATAAATTTCATATACAAAAAATATCCTCAGCAAATGAATTAATTGAATACTTATTTATTGAAGTCATGGGAGAGCGTGGAAATGTTTTGATTGGCTGCGTTTATATGGCACCTAATGTAGCACATTTTACCTTAATAAGAAATTTATAAGAGGAGTTAGCTCCTCTTTATGCAGATATTTTGATATGTGGTGACCTTAATCTAAATTTATTAGATAATCGAAATAAGAATTTCATTGAAATGGTGGATTCCTTTGGTTTAAGTTTCATTAACACTAAGCAACCAACACACTTTAAATTGAATTGTGCACCTTCTTTATTAGATGTTTTTTTGGTGTCGAATCTTAATTTGGTTTTGCATTATGACCAGCTTATTGCATCTGCATTCTCAGATCATGATTTAATATTTATGTCACTAGACGCACTTCTTACCCGTACGGAAGAGACACCATCTATTTATTACGACTATTCAAAAATAAACTTAGAGAATCTGTTTATTTTTTTTTTTTTTTTTTTTTTTTTTTTTTGACCGTGGGTAGGCGCAAAACCTGCATCAGGCTCTATGAGGACCGGAAAACGCGTGCTCATAGAAGTGTGAGATTCTTACTACACTAAAACCACCTCCACTTCCCGATTGCAACTAAGTTGAAACTTATCTAGCAGTTTATTTTTAACGAAGTTAAGTAACGTGTTGCAGGTAACTTTCCGGTGAAAGTTTCTGCTTATTCCGCGATTTTAAAGCGGTTTTGTGTTCACCGCACCAAGTCGGAAGGTTTTGTTCTTTGCAGACGGCGTACTAAATTCGAATCGTCAAGAATGTCAATAATCGTTGGATTAGCGTGATCTAATAGCCGATTTCTATGTTTTCGCGCGAAACTCTTAATTTCATCTCGAACCGTAGGAATCCCGAGATCCCTGTGAAGATCTTCGTTTCTTATATACCATGGTGCATTTACAAATGACCTAAGCAATTTATTTTCAAACGTTTGTAATTTATTTAAATTTGTATCGCAGGTACAACCCCAGAGTTGTATACCGTAAGTCCAGACAGGTTTAAGTACCTGCCTGTATAAAATCAACTTATTATCAATACTAAGCTTGGAATATTTACCGAGTAGCCAGTTCATATCTCTTAATTTACTTTTTAATTCTTCGCATTTCTTTTTTACGTGCGGCTTCCATTTTAATTTCGCGTCTAGAGTCATTCCCAGATATTTTGCTTCATTCGCAAATGGTACACGACCGGTATTAAGAAAGACGGGCAATCTATTTATTTTTTTATACGTAAAGTCCACGTGGACTGACTTTTGTTCATTTAGCGCCATTCGCCATGTTTTTGTCCACTCATTAACATTATTAAGAGCATTTTGTAATTTAATCGTAGCTTCGTTAATCGTTTTGCCTACTGCTAGTATTGCAGTATCATCAGCAAACGTTGCTACGAAAGTGTCTTCTGTTTGAGGTATATCACGTGTAAATAGAAGGTACAGAACTGGACCTAAAACACTACCTTGTGGTACCCCAGCCACTATTTCTTTGAAATTAGAATATTCATTTCCGTGTCTCACACGAAAAAGTCTGTTTTCTAGATATTCGTTAAGAATTTTATAAAGTCCTTCAGGCAGAGCTTGTCGTAATTTGAATTTGAGGCCTTCGTGCCACACCTTGTCAAACGCTTGCGACACATCCAAAAAGACCGTCGAACAGATTTTCTTTTCTTCAAGAGCTCTCTCAATTACGTCAGTTATTCTATGCACTTGATCAATTGTTGAATGCTTGCTTCTAAATCCGAACTGATGTTCAGGTATTAATCGTTTCTCTTCTATTATAGGCTGCAGGCGCAGGAGTAGTATTCTTTCAAAAACTTTCGATATTATTGGAAGAAGCGAAATCGGTCTGTAAGAATTCTTTTCGTGAGATGGTTTGCCAGGTTTCAAAACCATTATGACTTCCGCAACTTTCCATTGGCTTGGAACATATTCTAGCCTTAGAGCGGCATTTATTATATAAAGGAGGTTAATTAATCCTTTATGAGGAAGCATTTTTAATATTTCCGCTGTTATTAAGTCATACCCCGGAGCTTTATTAGACTTTAGCTTCTTTATTTCTCTGTTCAATTCAGCAAGCGTAGCATTTCTGGTTCTGTAATTTTCACTTGAGCTAAAACTCATATTAATATTTTCATTGAGTGCTTGCCCATCGGAAGGTTTAAATGTTTCTTCCAGGTAATCGGCGAATACTGCCGCTTTCTCTTTGTCACTTTTAGCCCATTCGTTTTGGCTTTTCTTAATCGGGGGTACTGGAAGCTTTGGTTTTTTCGTTGTTTTTATAGCTTTCCAAAGTGAGTAGTTGGATTCTTTCCCAGCTGACAAGCTTTCAAGGTAATTTTCAACTTCACGGTTTTTGAAATCTGATATCGCTGTTTTTAGCACATTACACAAGCGATTTAAATGAGCTTTGTGTTGAGGAGCACGGGTTCGCTGCCATTTCTTACGTGCTTTTCGTTTATCTTTTATTAAGTCTTTTATTTCCTGCGGATATTTTATATCTTTATAGCACGGGGTAACCCTTTGATAAGGTGTGTTATTCCACGCTGCCTTTTGTATTATATCAACAAAGGCATCTACTGCATCTTCAAGCTCAAGAGGCGTTTGTAATGATACCCTCAATTCAACGTTGTCCTCGATATCTTTCTTAAATCCTTCCCAGTTGGTTTTACCGTTTGTTAACCTGGGTGGTTTTTCAATTTTGACAAGGCTTTCGCTCATAGTGAGTATGACTGCAGAATGATCTGAGAAGAGATCATGGCCTTCTGAGATTTCAATACGGTTAGAGGGTATTCCTTTTACCATAAACAAATCGATTAAGTCAGGTATTTTTGACGGATCAGTTGGCCAGTAAGTTGGCTTTCCGGGCGAATGAAAATCGCAATTATTTTCCATTCCTGCCTCATATAGCATTCGACCCTTTTGAGATATGCATCTTGAAGCCCAAAAGGTGTGCTTCGCATTAAAGTCGCCACCAACAATTAAGTTTGGGCTTAGCGATTTTATCAATGTCGTAAATTCACTCTTATCGATTTTGCAACGCGGAGGGCAATATATCGAAGAGACATTGAGAAGAATGTTTTTAGTTCTAACTTGAACACTACTCAATTGCATCGATTCTACCTCTATTTTCAGGCCTATTGAGTGTTCAATGCACTCTTTTATATATAACGATGATCCACCCCTTGCTTTATTTGAAGGATGAACAGCGTGGTAGTCAAGAAACCCGTGGATTTTAAGATTTGATTCATTTTTGGCATGCGTTTCTGATATCAAGCATATGTCGATATCATTTTCCTGCATATACATCTCTAATTCTCCAAGTTTTTGCCATAATCCGTTGGCATTCCACGTAAGAATTTTAAACTTTTCCATCATAAATTTTTTGAGAGAGATTTGGGTCGAAAACTATTTTCGAGCTTACTTAACCTATCAAAGATAAGTTTATTTGTGTCACATTGTTCCTCAAGTTTTGACAGAATTATTGAAAATACTTTTGAAACCGGGTCGGTTTCAGTGTCGTTGTTTACGGGTATTTTTTTAGCCGCTATTTGGGCATATGTTTCTGCATTTCCTTGCTTTGATATATTCTCCGAAGGTATTGACACTGTTTTCTTTTCCTTACGGATAATAGGTTTTGGAGCTTTATTAGATTTGGAAGTCTTGGGAACTACGGTTTCTATTTGCCTTTGTGGGTTTCTTTGTGTTTTGGCTGATTTTGATCGCCGCTTTTGTAATTCTTTAGCTACTTCGCAGCCTCTATAGTTTGCCGGGTGATTTCCATTACAATTAATGCACGTCGGTGGACTTTCATTTTTTCCGATGCAGTCAACGGTTAAATGCTTTCCGGCGCATTTTACACACCTTGGCTCTTTTTTGCAATAAGTTTGGGTGTGATTGAATTCTTGACAGCGTTTACACTGAGGGACTAACCTTGTGCTCTTTCTTAGAGGTTCGATCTTAACTACGATGTTTAGAATTGTTTTGATTTTATAAATTTCATCTAGTTTTTCAGTCTTATCGAACGAAAGTATAAATAGTGGAAGACCACGCTGTACCACTCTTGTTTCACCCTCTTTTGACGATGTTAATTGCATCTAAGATTTTGAAGTTGCGCTCTTTTAGATCACTAATGATATCGTCTTTTGAACATGATGCGTGTAAGCCTCTCGCCACAATACGTAAGGGTCTTTCCGACTTATTTTCAAAGGTATACCACTCTACTTTTTCTTCGTTTAGTTTTCGCGACAGAAGGCGATAACTTTCGGGGTCTTTCACACATACTTTCCATTTGTTGTTATTGAGCGAAATAACTTTAAAAGCCGATGGTAGTAATGCCTTTAATATGGTTTGCAACTTGTTATACTCCTCAATACCGATAACATTTATCGGTGGCGGGGGCCGTTCCTTAACAGGTTTTTCTTTTACTGTCGCATGTTTTGGTGAAACTATTATTTCAAAAGACGAGGCTGCCTCAGGTGAAGAGCCAGCTTTACGCTTTTTACTTAATCTTTTCTTTGAGGACTTTTCCGTTTCACGTGCTAGCTCTTCTTCGTCTGTTTCATATCTAGAATTATTGACTTCTGGCAAGCTAGCTTTGGAGTTTATTTGAGAATTTTTGCCTTTCAACATCTCATTTTCTTTTCGAAGAAGATCGACTTCTTTCTTTAGCTCTTGATAAAGTTCCATTACTTCATCAAGTCTTCGTCGAAGTTCGTTATTATCTTTTTCAAGATTTTCTGTTTTATCTGAGTCTTTTTTGGCGCGCGCTGGCGTGACGGGTGGACTCTTTTGCCCGAATTTGGATGGTTTTATACTCGATTTAGATGGTGGTGATCGAGATACCCTTGCACTTTTAAGGAAGGGATTTATTAAATGCAATAATTGGCTCTCCCCAGAATCCATAGAGCCGACCTCCGAAGAGGGTGGATTTTCCAGTGAACCTGGACTGCCACCTGGGGTACTATATCTTATTGTTTTGCTCATTGCATAGTTATGTATACATCAATCTCAGTATACGGAGTTTGGATTTTAGTCGCCTCTTACGACAGGCATGCCTACCTCGGGTATATTCTTGCCCCTTACCCGCAGGGGGTTAATTGATACTCGTAATATTGACTGGTCACCTATTTATTCAACAAATGATGTCAATATACAAATTGAATGTTTTAACAATAATATATATAACCTCTTTAACAATCACGTTAAAGTAAAAGTTCTAAAACCTAAGCGATATAATTTTCCGTGGATAACACTAGAAGTTAAAAACAGCATTAGTGCTCGTGATAAATTATATGCTAGATGGAGAAGATATAAATGTTCACTTATTTATAGTGATTTCAAAATTGCGAGGAATAAAGTAGTGAATCTCATTCGAAGAAACAAAAAGAACTTCTATAAAAATCAATTTAATCCTAATGAGTCTAGTTCCAAGTTCTGGAAAAATGTTCGTCAGGCTGGTATCACACGCAACCAATCTGTTTCAGATAAAATTGATATTGAGGAACTGAATACAAAATTTATTCAATGTGAATCAAGCCATAATAATTTTTCTATTGATTCCCACAATTCAATTGGCCAGGGGATTACATTTTCACTTTCGGGGGTTGACGAATCGATTGTTGGTCTGGAAATTTTAAAAATCAAATCAAAATCACCCCCTGCGGGTAAGGGGCAAGAATATACCCGAGGTAGGCATGCCTGTCGTAAGAGGCGACTAAAATCCAAACTCCGTATACTGAGATTGATGTATACATAACTATGCAATGAGCAAAACAATAAGATATAGTACCCCAGGTGGCAGTCCAGGTTCACTTGAAAATCCACCCTCTTCGGAGGTCGGCTCTATGGATTCTGGGGAGAGCCAATTATTGCATTTAATAAATCCCTTCCTAAAAAGTGCAAGGGTATCTCGATCACCACCATCTAAATCGAGTATAAAACCATCCAAATTCGGGCAAAAGAGTCCACCCGTCACGCCAGCGCGCGCCAAAAAAGACTCAGATAAAACAGAAAATCTTGAAAAAGATAATAACGAACTTCGACGAAGACTTGATGAAGTAATGGAACTTTATCAAGAGCTAAAGAAAGAAGTCGATCTTCTTCGAAAAGAAAATGAGATGTTGAAAGGCAAAAATTCTCAAAGCTAGCTTGCCAGAAGTCAATAATTCTAGATATGAAACAGACGAAGAAGAGCTAGCACGTGAAACGGAAAAGTCCTCAAAGAAAAGATTAAGTAAAAAGCGTAAAGCTGGCACTTCACCTGAGGCAGCCTCGTCTTTTGAAATAATAGTTTCACCAAAACATGCGACAGTAAAAGAAAAACCTGTTAAGGAACGGCCCCCGCCACCGATAAATGTTATCGGTATTGAGGATATAACAAGTTGCAAACCATATTAAAGGCATTACTACCATCGGCTTTTAAAGTTATTTCGCTCAATAACAACAAATGGAAAGTATGTGTGAAAGACCCCGAAAGTTATCGCCTTCTGTCGCGAAAACTAAACGAAGAAAAAGTAGAGTGGTATACCTATGAAAATAAGTCGGAAAGACCCTTACGTGTTGTGGCGAGAGGCTTACACGCATCATGTTCAAAAGACGATATCATTAGTGATCTAAAAGAGCGCAAATTCAAAATCTTAGATGCAATTAACATCGTCAAAAGAGAGAAACAGACAAAAGAGGGTGAAACAAAAGTGGTACAGCGTGGTCTTCCACTATTTATACTTTCGTTCGATAAGACTGAAAAACTAGATGAAATTTATAAAATCAAAACAATTCTAAACATCGTAGTTAAGATCGAACCTCTAAGAAAGAGCACAAGGTTAGTCCCTCAGTGTAAACGCTGTCAAAAATTCAATCACACCCAAACTTATTGCAAAAAAGAGCCAAGGTGTGTAAAATGCGCCGGAAAGCATTTAACCGTTGACTGCATCGGAAAAAGTGAAAGTCCACCGACGTGCATTAATTGTAATGGAAATCACCCGGCAAACTATAGAGGCTGCGAAGTAGCTAAAGAATTACAAAAGCGGCGATCGAAATCTGCCAAAACACAAAGAAACCCACAAAGGCAAATAGAAACCGTAATTCCCAAGACTTCCAAATCTAGTAAAGCTCCAAAACCTAGTATCCGTAAGGAAAAGAAAACAGTGTCAATACCTTCGGAGAATATATCAAAGCAAGGAAATGCAGAAACATATGCCCAAATAGCGGCCAAAAATATACCCGCAAACAACGACACTGAAACAGACCCGGTTTCAAAAGTCTTTTCAAAAATTCTGTCGAAACTTGAGGAACAATGTGACACAAATAAACTTATCTTTGATAGGTTAAGTAAGCTCGAAAATTGTTTTCGACCCAAATCTCTCTCAAAAAAATTATGATGGAAAAGTTTAAAATTCTTACGTGGAATGCCAACGGATTATGGCAAAAACTTGGAGAATTAGAGATGTATATGCAGGAAAATGATATCGACATATGCTTGATATCAGAAACGCATGCCAAAAATGAATCAAATCTTAAAATCCACGGGTTTCTTGACTACCACGCTGTTCATCCTTCAAATAAAGCAAGGGGTGGATCATCGTTATATATAAAAGAGTGCATTGAACACTCAATAGGCCTGAAAATAGAGGTAGAATCGATGCAATTGAGTAGTGTTCAAGTTAGAACTAAAAACATTCTTCTCAATGTCTCTTCGATATATTGCCCTCCGCGTTGCAAAATCGATAAGAGTGAATTTACGACATTGATAAAATCGCTAAGCCCAAACTTAATTGTTGGTGGCGACTTTAATGCGAAGCACACCTTTTGGGCTTCAAGATGCATATCTCAAAAGGGTCGAATGCTCTATGAGGCAGGAATGGAAAATAATTGCGATTTTCATTCGACTGGAAAGCCAACTTACTGGCCAACTGATCCGTCAAAAATACCTGATTTAATCGATTTGTTTATGGTAAAAGGAATACCCTCCAACCGTATTGAAATTTCAGAAGGCCATGATCTGTTCTCTGATCATTCTGCAGTCATACTCACTATGAGCGAAAGCCTTGTCAAAATTGAAAAACCACCCAGGTTAACAAACGGTAAAACCAACTGGGAAGGATTTAAGAAAGATATCGAGGACAACGTTGAATTGAGGGTATCATTACAAACGCCTCTTGAGCTTGAAGACGCAGTAGATACCTTTGTTGATATAATACAAAAGGCAGCGTGGAATAACACACCTTATCAAAGGGTTACGCCGCGCTATAAAGATATAAAATATCCGCAGGAAATAAAAGACTTAATAAAAGATAAACGAAAAGCACGTAAGAAATGGCAGCGAACCCGTGCTCCTCAACACAAAGCTCATTTAAATCGCTTGTGTAATATGCTAAAAACAGCGATATCAGATTTCAAAAACCGTGAAGTTGAAAATTACCTTGAAAGCTTGTCAGCTGGGAAAGAATCCAACTACTCACTTTGGAAAGCTATAAAAACAACGAAAAAACCAAAGCTTCCAGTACCCCCGATTAAGAAAAGCCAAAACGAATGGGCTAAAAGTGACAAAGAGAAAGCGGCGGTATTCGCCGATTACCTGGAAGAAACATTTAAACCTTCCGATGGGCAAGCACTCAATGAAAATATTAATATGAGTTTTAGCTCAAGTGAAAATTACAGAACCAGAAATGCTACGCTTGCTGAATTAAACAGAGAAATAAAGAAGCTAAAGTCTAATAAAGCTCCGGGGTATGACTTAATAACAGCGGAAATATTAAAAATGCTTCCTCATAAAGGATTAATTAACCTCCTTTATATAATAAATGCCGCTCTAAGGCTAGAATATGTTCCAAGCCAATGGAAAGTTGCGGAAGTCATAATGGTTTTGAAACCTGGCAAACCATCTCACGAAAAGAATTCTTACAGACCGATTTCGCTTCTTCCAATAATATCGAAAGTTTTTGAAAGAATACTACTCCTGCGCCTGCAGCCTATAATAGAAGAGAAACGATTAATACCTGAACATCAGTTCGGATTTAGAAGCAAGCATTCAACAATTGATCAAGTGCATAGAATAACTGACGTAATTGAGAGAGCTCTTGAAGAAAAGAAAATCTGTTCGACGGTCTTTTTGGATGTGTCGCAAGCGTTTGACAAGGTGTGGCACGAAGGCCTCAAATTCAAATTACGACAAGTTCTGCCTGAAGGACTTTATAAAATTCTTAACGAATATCTAGAAAACAGACTTTTTCGTGTGAGACACGGAAATGAATATTCTAATTTCAAAGAAATAGTGGCTGGGGTACCACAAGGTAGTGTTTTAGGTCCAGTTCTGTACCTTCTATTTACACGTGATATACCTCAAACAGAAGACACTTTCGTAGCAACGTTTGCTGATGATACTGCAATACTAGCAGTAGGCAAAACGATTAACGAAGCTACGATTAAATTACAAAATGCTCTTAATAATGTTAATGAGTGGACAAAAACATGGCGAATGGCGCTAAATGAACAAAAGTCAGTCCACGTGGACTTTACGTATAAAAAAATAAATAGATTGCCCGTCTTTCTTAATACCGGTCGTGTACCATTTGCGAATGAAGCAAAATATCTGGGATTGACTCTAGACGCGAAATTAAAATGGAAGCCGCACGTAAAAAAGAAATGCGAAGAATTAAAAAGTAAATTAAGAGATATGAACTGGCTACTCGGTAAATATTCCAAGCTTAGTATTGATAATAAGTTGATTTTATACAGGCAGGTACTTAAACCTGTCTGGACTTACGGTATACAACTCTGGGGTTGTACCTGCGATACAAATTTAAATAAATTACAAACGTTTGAAAATAAATTGCTTAGGTCATTTGTAAATGCACCATGGTATATAAGAAACGAAGATCTTCACAGGGATCTCGGGATTCCTACGGTTCGAGACGAAATTAAGAGTTTCGCACGAAAACATAGAAATCGGCTATTAGATCACGCTAATCCAACGATTATTGACATTCTTGACGAGTCGAATTTAGTACGCCGTCTGCAAAGAACAAAACCTTCCGACTTGGTGCGGTGAACACAAAACCGCTTTAAAATCGCGGAATAAGCAGAAACTTTCACCGGAAAGTTACCTGCAACACGTTACTTAACTTCGTTAAAAATAAATTGCTAGATAAGTTTCAACTTAGTTGCAATCGGGAAGTGGAGGTGGTTTTAGTGTAGTAAGAATCTCACACTTCTATGAGCACGCGTTTTCCGGTCCTCATAGAGCCTGATGCAGGTTTTGCGCCTACCCACGGTCAAAAAAAAAAAAAAAACAAAAAAAAAAAAAAAATCAAAAGCTGTTGGCTCCGATAACATTCAACCAGATTTTATAAAGATTCTTCTTCCTGTTTTGCTTCACCAAATAACCCATATTTTCAATACAATTCTGACTACTTCCATCTATCCTGATCTCTGGAAAATAGCTAAGGTTCTGCCATTGCCAAAAAATTCAGTAGCAAAAAAAACCGAATACAGACCAATTGCAATTTTACCTTTCTTAAGCAAGGTTCTCGAAACAATTATGAGTAACCAGATCAAGGTTTTTTTGGATGAAAATAAACTGATTGCTTGCCACCAATCTGGTTTCCGAGCTAAACACAATTGTACCACGGCTCTAATCAAGATATGTGAAGATATACGTGCTGGTTTTGATAGTGGTATGATGGGATTAGTTGTATTTTTGGATTTCTCTAAGGCATTTGATTGTGTCAATCATAATATCTTATTGAATAAACTTAAATGTTATTTCTCATTTGAGAGCTTCTCATGCAATCTGATCAAATCATATCTCTCAACCAGGTCACAATATGTGTTTCACAATAATAAGTGTTCATCTTGCTTAAGGGTTTCTTTGGGTGTTCCACAAGGCTCTGTGCTCGGACCACTCCTATTCTCCTGTTTTATAAATGATATAACTGAACGTATAACAGACTGCGAATATCATATATATGCGGATGATATTCAAATTTATAAAATGTTTCCAAAATCAAGTATAACTCTGAGCACTGAGAAAATGAATCATGAACTTAATAAAATATTTACCTGGACTATCGAGAATGAGCTGAATCTCAATCCTAAAAAGACAAAAGCCATGGTTTTATCGAGAAGCAGATGTAGTGAACAGTTCCCTGTTCTCTTTCTTAATCAGACTCCGGTTGAGTATATTGAAAATATAAAAAATCTTGGCGTTTACTATAACAATAACTTGGATTGGGGTGTACATATCAATAAGACAGTTTCAAAAATGTATGGTGCACTCCGTGGTTTAAGTCCTGCATCTGCATACTTGCCAACTAATGTAAAGCTGAAATTAGTAAAATCTTTTATTTTGCCTCTATTTTTATACAGCTGTGAGCTATTTTCGAATATGGACTACGAGTCTAGCAGAAAATTAACTGTAGCACAATTGTTGTGCCAGGTATATATTTAATTTGAGGAGATATGATCATATTTCTGGCTTCACCAAACAAATAACAGGCTGTTCCTTAACAGCCCTTTTAAAATATCGTACTTTGTTATTATTGCAAAAAATCATACAATCTAGAGAGCCAAAATATCTATTTGATCATATCTGTTTTGCTAGAAGTAACCGAACACTACAAATAATTCTGCCGAAGTATACATTTCTGGTGACATCAAGACAATTTTTTGTGCACGCCATTCAACTATGGAACCAAATTCCCCCCAGTATTAAGTGTATAACCAACACGAGCGCTTTCAGGAAAAAAGCTTTTGAATATTGTGCTGCAAATTTCTAATACTTTTTATTTTTCGCTCTTTCTTTTCTTTTCTTTTCTTTTCTTTTCTTTTCTTTTCTTTTCTTTTCTTTTCTTTTCTTCTTTTTTTTATTTTTTTTCTCTTCTTATTTTTATCTTCTTTTTTGCTTTGCTTCGACTTTGTCGTATTGAATTTTTATTGTAATTAAAATTAAAATCTTTATTACATTTCTGAAATATAAAACAAGCATGTACAACCTAAAAGATGTAAAATTTACAACTTATATGTACAATGAATACTATTTAATAAATAATAATAATAATAATAAAACCAACTCGATTTAACTCAGTTTGGGAATCAATTTAATTTTTTTATTGAAAAAAATATTTTCCGCATCTGAATGTGGTCCTTTTATACCCTTTCCCATTAGCTACGCCACTGACTGATTAAAAACAGCTGTTCTATTTATTCTATTCTCATTCCATGTCATCATTTTCTGTACGCATTTCATATTTTATTTCCGTCTTGCGTCCTCACAACGTCTTAATAATGGAAAGAATGAAACAAGGAGATGATTTTAGTTTATAAAAAGCGAAATATATATAAAACGTCACAATTTGACCGGAAAAATAATGCTTCGAACATTCTTTTTCCGCGCAAAATTAAGTGGAGACTTTCTTTTGCCTTTTCACGTACAGCGGTTACAACTGTCAAATTTTGCGTTGGAGCTGCGTACCGCTTGGACAAAAATCCGAGATAAAATTTGTCCTGGGAAAAATTTTATATGGGAGATAAATTTTATCTCGATCTGCGTACTAGGCTTTAAGGTTAATGCCAGATTTACACGATTGGAAAACTGATAGTATAATGACAAAAGCAACAACAAAAGAATGGACAAATTCATTCTTTTTGTCATTATACTGGCAGCTTTCCATTCGTGTAAATCCGGCATAACAGAACAGACCTAATTGCCCATCAAATAGTCCAAAACGATTGAAAAGTGGAAGTGTTTATTATGACAATTTATTTTCTATTCCATATTTAGGTCTGTTCATATAAGGGCTCTAAAATTTTTCAGTTTTGCTGTCAAATTACTGACGGAGCAAAACTAACGCAAACGAACATGTTCATATTCTTAAGAGCTTCTATAAATGGTTGTTGTTGTGAAAGGCGCATCCGGTGAGAAACGTAGATGTTATGTGTGAAAGAAAGAAAATGAAGATTTTACCCAAAATCCACCAATGCACCACTTTCAACAATAAATCTTTGGCATGAGCGCCGGGCATGATGATTTTTTTACTGTGCAAGTGACAGGTGTATGTATTGCGTGATATAGGGAAGGATATTCTGGAACTGAAAGCATTTTTTCTGCATAGTGTAGACACGGGACTTTCAGTAAAATGAAAGTGTAGACAACCACTAATATACTTTTGATGGATTCATTTTTTGGCAGAAGCATGTAAATTCACCACCCATCTATGTAAATCAACCATCATCCTCGTGAAAATAAAACGATGTGGGTTAGTGCAAAAAAAGTGCTATATATCCATCTCTTTTTATCTTTCGTTTACTTATTTTTCATATACGGCCTTCTTTTCCTTACACTGCTGACAAGTCGGTGACATGATTAACAATCACCCATATTCTGCAACTCGTATTTAGGTCTCGTATTCGACTACAGTCGTATGTTATTATTCCAGGTGTCGTTGATTCGACTAAGCTCGTATTAGTATTGAGAAACGCACAACATCGCATACGACTTTTCGTATTTTATGATATTCCGAATCTCGTATTTGTTTGAATTTTAAACGAGATACATTTTTTGGAATAAAAGTGGACAAAAGTGAATGTTTTTAATTTGTTCAATATAACATATTCTTTTTTTTTACCAAACATAAATGTCATGGCATGGTCCAGCGTATCTCGCCGCAACAATAATTGCACTTAAAAGACTGCTTTAAGTAAAAAAGATGTAAAAGCAGCCAAAAGACTGCAGTATTTTAACTGCAACCAAAAGATTTCAAGAATCTTTTTAAAGAAATTTTAAAGACTAATGCATTCAAGCAGTCTTTAGTATTGCATTCCTTTAACTTTTGTTGGCCTTTGCTCTTATGGCCGCAGCATCCCTACCAGGTTGATGGCATATAGCTTGCACGGATACAAAGTGTAAGTGAACGAAATTAAGAGCGGTATAAAACACTTCTCTTACTTAAAACAATTTTTTGTTGCATCTTGAAAGTGCATTTTGGTGGTCTCAGCGAGTACAGATTACAGATACAAATTTGTATGCTAAAAAAATTTTAAGCGGTATAAAATACTTTTACTTCCCTATTTAGTTTGCATTTTGAAAGTGCATTATTGTGGTTAAAGGTTGCCGTGGTATCCCTGAACTAATGCGAACGGTATATGTACGTCTTCAAAATTTTGCTCTCCAACTATTTCCAACATCGGGCAAATCCATTGGATTTGATTTGTCCCTAGATGTTGGATAAACTCACAACGCTTTTGTTGATATGAAAAAATAATTCGATGGAACTCAATATGTATTTTATGAAATGTTTTGTTTTGTATTAACAGAAAGATTAATTTGAGACTAAATTTAAGAAGAGTATAAGCGTTTTGACCATGATAGCGACCGAATCCGTGCACAATGTTGACGAAACGTCTGTTGTACCTACTGGATTCCCTCTTTGCGCCACTACTGCTGGTCTCCTTCTTTATTTCCTGTTTCTATACTTTGGGAGTATGTCCCTTGATCATAACTGCACGAGCTAAAAAAACATGCACTTTACTTCCGAGAAGTGGTACATGGACATTAAATTCTCCACTCCCTTACGCAGCAATTATTCTCAAAGCGTTTCCTTCACAGTTGTGGACGAACTCCTCTGTGATGCCCTTCAATTAGGGCAGTTGATCCTTGTAGCCGGCAATGACACTATTTGGGAAACATCTAGGATCTCAACGGTGTCTAAACCAAATACAAAAAGCTGCATATTAGCTTCTTTTTGGCAAATTTATGGAAAAAGGGAGAAAACAGCACAAATGATTTTATTTTTGTAATGACAGTTTTAATTATTTGACAATTTTCTACAAGCAACGATAGACGTTGTTTTTTAAAGCTTCTCGTATCCAACGTATAGGACTTGAAGAATAACGATTTTGATACGAGACGAGTACGAGTTCGACTACGAGTACGAGAAAAAATACGACTTGCAGAATATGGGTGAATGGTAAATAGCCACCTGCTGGTCAGAGTGAAAACTTATATCTATGTTATTGAAATGGAAACCTAGATCCAATGTTGTTTTTTTAATAAGTAGTAAGAGATAGCTTCGACCCAGACCCGGAGATAATAAAACGCAGCTATTAGACAATGTATGGAAAAGAAAATAAACCAAATGCTTCTTGGAATTTAATTTTCAAAATTAACTCAAAATTATAACTGAATGAGTTCTATATAAATGCAAAACTTTATGAGCACTTTTTATTTTTATTGGTGCGAGAGGTCTCGCACGGGTGGGCTAGTTTAGGTATATTATTAATATCTCGGCTTCTTAATCACTTAGGACCCCAAACTTGGTGTCTAGGTATACATTTTTGTCTTGCACCAAGCCAATCAAATATAATATTTAGGGTCAGATATCCCCCCCCCCCCTTCAGAGCCCAAGAACAAGTATAAATAAAAAACAATCTTCATTTAGTACAAAAAGGTAGAAAAGAAAGAATCCTGTTGTTAATTTTTTGGAATGCTTGCATAGCTAAACTCTTAAGCTGCATACGAATTATTTTGAGATAAGAACTACTACTTCCCCCAGAAATATACACTCAGAAGTGCAAAAACTGACGCGACGTACGGCTTGCCGAAATTATTTCATAACCGTAATGTTATCTTTTATGAAACCATGGTAATATTATTCGCGAAGACTGTATGTTTTTTCGTATCGAGTTTTTCGGAAAGGAAAATGAATAAGTTAAATGCAAATACAAAATGCAAATTTTCATCATCTTGGACTCTATTCAACATGAAAACAGAAATAGAAAAAATCTTCAAATATCATATAATCATAAATAAAATTTAAAATTTAATTTATTTGTCAGCTGTTTTAAGCAATATATTTTGGTTAGTTGTCTAAATACGACCATTTACGCAAGATTTTTCTTAGTGCCCTATTACACGATAATTCTTTGCTTCTGAAACTTGTTGCGGGCTCCTTTCTTGCCCTCGGGGTCAGTGCTGGCATGCTTGACCGGCCTCACGCTCGTTGGAGGGTGTTGGTTCTTGACCCCTATCGGAACCGCGCAGACAAAAATCATGCCAGGCTCAACGTCGAGGTGATATGACGTTGCGAGAAACATTTGTCACTACCCACCCTGCCATGGTTACCTATCTCGCCTAAGCAACCCCTTAAGTCGCCATCTTTTATCCCCTCCTCCCACCCTTACCATCATTGTTGATCCTCATCCTTTATCCTATCAAATTAAAAGCCCATTATGTTTTCATGTTTATGTTCAAACGTTATAAATTATATTTTTATTGCCCATTTAAAAAAAATAAAGCAAATTAAAACAAAAAAAAAAAATCAAAATAAATTATAAATTATAAAACAATTACGCAAATTTTGCCAAACACAAGTTAAAAATGCTCCACTTTTGTTTGACCAAAACAAATACAAAAAAAAAAAACAATTTAAAACGATGAATTTAATGTGCACTCAAATGTATTTATATGTATTGCTAATGTATACCTGCGTTAGCTAGTTTTAGTCTTTAAATTGCAAAATTTATTATTATTATTATTATTATTTATTACCAAGCAATTTAAATTACATGATAACATTTTGTTTAACGAGCCTAGCTGCCGAGACTATTAGCTCTATAATCATAAGGTTACACTGAGAAAACTGAACTATGAGTTATTTAAACAGAAGCATGTTTAACTATATGTTTAAATTAGTACAAATAGAAATCAATTTAAATCTACCTCTTATCTATTCAAATTCAAAAATACTATTATTTTGGGTAAAATGTGTTTAATTCAAAGTAAATCATGTTTAATTATTACATTGGAAGCTACACGTAACTTTTTACATGAATTCAAGCCTACTTGAGTTTGATTTTCGAAAGGCCTGTTAAATTATTTTACTCAATTAAAAATGTTAAACATTAAATTAACATGCACGAGTTTGTTTCAAATATAAATGCATTCAAAATATTAAGAAGAAACAGCGATTGAACAGAAATGTTTAATTTAAACTCGAATCAATTTGAACTGAACTCAAAGGAATACAAAACATAACTGTAACTGTCTTATGATTCGTACAGGTACTTGGCGTCTAAAAAAATTGCAAAAGAATCCGTCGCTACCACGTCGTGCAAAATGTTCAAATAGTTCAAAAATTAGTGCCACCGTAGTATCGTGCGTCGGTCCAAAGGTAAAACTCACTAAGTGCGGAACAAAATGTTCAAGAAAATTATAATGAAACGCATTTTTTTAATCCAAACGGTATAATTTTGCCCAGTTTTTATAAAGACATTGAAAGCTATGCAAAAGAACTTAATTTAAAATTTTGCAAAAAGTGACTTTTAGTTTCAATCCGATTTCTTTAAAAAGTGTAAATTGTTAGTAAGTGAGTTTTAACTTTGAACCGACAGCACGATATGTATGTATGTGTTACAGCTATAGGAAACGCTCCCATCATTACAAATAGAATACATTCGTATTAAATTCAATGGATCTAGCATCTATTTGAAAAAAACTAACATTGAAATCATTTGTTTTAAACAGAAAACATATTTGACCCAAACACGAAAAATATTCAAAAAAATTAATATGATTCTATTTGAAACAACATCAAATGAATTTAATTAAAACAAACAGAAATATCCTTATGTTAAATAGAAAGCATAGTAAATTTGAACAAAATCATGTTCAAATCGTTTCAACAACGAATTAATACGATTCTATTTAAATTAAATAGAAATCGCTTCCATGCCAAATCATATGTGTTTGAGTTTGAATTAAATATGAATATGTTCAATATTTTTCTCAGTGTAGATAATAATGTTTGCTTTTGTAATAAAGTTTGATATTTTTTCGATATTTTTAGTGTTAGGGTTTTTTAGAATTTCATAAATTGAATCGTTTTGAAATACGCTTTGAATAAGGGGTGTTAGTCGTGGACAGTTCCCCAAAATGTGGCTTAGAGTTAAAGTTGTATTGCAAGAAGAACAAACTGGTGGGTTGCTTTTTGTGAGGAGGTGTTGGTGGGTGGTAGAGGTGTGACCAAGTCGTAGCCGGACAAAATTGCAAATTTTTTGTTTGGAGATGTCTGTAGGATATACCGGTTGGAGTTTTTCGGGATTTAATGTCTTGTAGTGGTGGTGATATTGTATCCAGTCGTTTTTGGTGTTGGTAACTATGGAATTTTGTGTAACTCTGATCAGATCTAGTTTGGAGAAGACGTTGAACATGTAAACTGGGGAGTTTTTTGCTAAGTTAGCTGCAAAGTCTGCGTATTCGTTTCCCTGGATGCTTACATGTCCTGGAGTCCACATCAATTTGAAATTTTTGGGGGATTACTAGGAAGTCCCAAGTTGGAAAGATGCTGTTGGGAACGGGGGTTACCAATAGTCTCTAACTTTCCCATAATACCCCTCATGAAATAATCCATTTGGTCAAAGAATCTTATCTAGTTCGACAACAAGGACTGATCAATCCGATTAGCCAAACCATCGATATCCGATGCTCTACCAACCCCAGCAGGGGATCCCGGGTTTCCCGTGATGTCATGGACTACTGGATCGTTTTGTCTAATTATCTTGTCACCACCAACAGGATCTGAAATCCCAGATGCAGCAGGGTCCTCTCCGGCATTATTGACCCCGTGAGCTGTTTGTTCATCCGCGTTTGACATTTCAGAAGAAAGTGAAAAAGATACCGGTTCTAAATTGTAAGAGTCGTCCAAACTCAAAAGGTTTATGGACTGATGAAACCTCTCAAAATCCTCCAACAAAACTTCGTTCAAAAGTCTTGAAATTCGACAAGTGTTATGAGGAATGTTAAGGTTATTATTCATAACCCAAAAGAAAATATCACACGAAAAAGATCACTGAATAACCCCACAACTCAAACAATACAGTATCTGACAACAAACTCTCTACCGACTGAACTCCACAAGAAAGAATGAAAGAAAGTATTAAAAACCTAAATAAAACTATCCTTGGCTTAGAGTTTTTATCCAAAATGAAACTAAATTTCATAAAATATTTGAAAATAAGAATTTACCAAAATAACCTTAAATACCAAAAATGTCCCACTGTCTCAATGAAATTAAAAAAACCAAATTAAAGGCTCAAACTAAATTGAACTAAAACTTCAAAAGACAACTATTTTCACATACGGACTTGGATGAGGATCAACCACCCTGAAAAGAATGAGATAAGAAAACAAAAGATGGCGAAGCGCTGCGAGCCGAGAAAAAAACACTGTACGTTAAAATATCTTACTACTCTAATTTACTTTCTAGGGCGATTTGCAACCAAACATAATCACAAACCGACTCTAGAAGTTGAACTATTGTAGATGAAAGGTACCTATTGAAGACTCAATATGAATCCTCTTAGTCTCTTCCATCATTATTTATGTGTATATGATGTCTTCGCGAATCTGGACATTGATGCCAGCAAATACTGCCAGCTTTATGACTCAGACCGCTAAACACCATGTCGTAACAGTTTGGAGAAAACTTCCGTCATCGCAACACAGTACCAAGGTCACGCACCTCGGATACTGGGACTTATGCCCGAAAGTTCTTTCCTCACTCAAAATCAAAATCAAAATTAATATGAAAATCAAAAGTAAAATTAAAAGAAAATTGAAAAACAAAAAGTTAAAAGCAATTGAAAAAAAAACTATGTAGGTGAAACTGAATCTAAAAGGAATTGAAAATGATAAAAAAACTGAAGAAAACTATTGAAACTAAAATGGAATGCAAACAAAATTAAATAACCTATAAAGAAGAACAAAATTGGCTCGTTAAAAACTCACACTCGCTACTGTACAGTAGCGAGGCCTACACGTTATGGGCGCCATTGTTGCGGGCTCCTTTCTTGCCGTCGGGGTCAGTGCTGGCATGCTTGATCGGCCTCACGCTCGTCGGAGGGTGTTGGTTCTTGACCCCTATCGGAACCGCGCAGACAAAAATCATGCCAGGCTTAACGTCGAGGTGATATGACGTTGCGAGAAACATTTGTCACTACCCACCCTGCCATGGTTACCTATCTCGCCTGAGCAACCCCTTAAGTCGCCATCTTTTATCCCCTCATCCCACCCTTACCATCATTGTTGATCCTCATCCTTTATCCTATCAAATTAAAAACCCATTATGTTTTCATGTTTATGTTCAAACGTTATAAATTATATTTTTATTGCCCATTTAAAAAAAATAAAGCAAATTAAAACAAAAACAAATCAAAATAAATTATAAATTATAAAACAATTACGCAAATTTTGCCAAACACAAGCTAAAAATGGTCCACTATTGTTTGACCAAAACAAATACAAAAAAAAGCAATTTATTGCTAATGTATACCTGCGTTAGCTAGTACTCAACAACGTACTGCACTACTTTAATTTACCGTGCAATAGTCCCCGACCCGAAATTCCCTAATATGTGTAGTACACGATCAAAAAAGGTACAAGCAAATAAAATTACTCACCACTTTGTTGGCGCTTCCGTTTACGGCTGACGATGAAGTGGCCACTGCATCCTGTAGTATGGTGACAAATACCTGTATTACTTTTTCACTTATTTAATCGGTTAGCTACACAACAAATTGAATTTCTTAAAATTTAGCCCTAGTGCAAGATTTAACTATCCGTATATATGAGGATATATATACATACATACGGGCACTAAAATTCACTTGTTGGTTCTTACTTTAATGATTACCTTAAATTTTAGGGTTTTAGTCTTTAAATTGCAAAATAAATGGGCAGATTAGAAGCAAATGAACAAAGTTATGTACAAAAAAAATTAAAATATCAGATATTGTGGGTGGTTGTCGGGATCGAACTCAGGACCCTTGGCCTGGCGGGCTGTCGCCTAGTTGGCTGCGCCACGGAGGTCCTTGGTTTAGTTTTGGTTTAAAATGTTGTTATCTTGAGTATTTTGGATATAGCTGGTGATCATTATTCAGAGGAGTTGGTTACAATACTTTTTTTTGCACAATTGGAACTTTGTACCAAACCGAACTCTTTTGCCGATCGTAGATTAAATATTCGGCCACCCACTTTGTGGGGGCCGTGACCACAGCGTTGCTTTTGCTTTGAATAGCAGGTAAAATTCCTTTTATACTCGAACGAGCTTCTAAAGATTTTGTTAAAATAAAAGCTAAAAGTTTCCTCTTTACTTCCTCACACTTGCACTGTTTTCTTTTTAATTTCAAATGTAAATTTGTTTAAATTAATTTTTATTTAGGCACTGGTGAAGGGAAACTTTCGCGCTCTTATCTGTGTGGATTTGATTTTGGGCATCTCCATCTATGTTCCCCTGCATGTTGACGGGAAAAGTGTCACAACTTTTCAACGGTGACGACTCATTCTCACACATAAACGCTTTTCTCCTACTTTAAGCGAAAAGTTAGGGGAGTAGTGGCTTATTTGAAAAATAAAATCAAACACGTAAATGCATTTCGTTACAAAGGGCTTTGCGTTTTGTTGACATTCACAAAGTTAACAAAATTGCAAATTGAACCCACGAACATTCATTAGTGAATAATCAACCCAAACGTGGGAGCCGTACCCACAATATAGCCGGGCAAAAGAAAACATCGCCAGAAACCAAAGTGTCAGAACTCACGTTCAAACAAAGTCAGTCCCTATCAAATTCCCGTGAAATACCTTCCTTACCCCACATCACTGACGAATATTCTTGGCATGGTAAACTCCTATCATTTTGCCAGCCAAAGTCTCAAGCTCGTACATGCAGTTCCCTACTGTACGACGAATACGAGCCTTGATGAACTTTGGAAGCAATTTTGAGTTTTGCCCTTGAGCAAAATTGCTCAGAGCAAAATTCCGATAGAAGATTTCCTGACCTACCCTAAACGAAGTTGGCCTTGACCTGGTATTGTAAGTAGCCTTCGACCGTTCATGTGCGCTTTGCAAATTATTAGACAACTTTTGTCGTGCAAGTGCAATCTTTGCTTCGCGAGGCACAACATCTTGTTCGAGATCATGAAGTGCTCCTAAATTTCTGAGAATTTTGTACGCTGATCCATGGTTAACCATATTCTGTCCGAACATTGCATAATATGGCTGACAGCCGATAGAGTCATGGTTATCAGACCTCAAAGCACAAGCTATGCTTGAGTGGTATGAGTCCCAATTATCTTGCTCGTCCCGTACAAACACTCAGTTTATTTAAGATACTTCGGTTCACCCTCTCTGATATGTTTGCCTGTGGAGAATAAAATGCTGTTCGGATATGCTGCACGCCATAGCTCTCCAAAAACTTTGCGAACTCAGACGATGTAAATTGCTTTCCATTGTCTGAGTGCACAAACTCGGGCGTTCCAAAAGCATGGAAGACTTCCGGTTCCAAGAATCGAATAATGTTAGTTGATGTTGCTTTCGGCAACGCTTTGAGGAAAATATACTTGGAGAAGTGGTCAACAGCGATGAAAATAAAAGTATTGCCGCGTTTTGTACGTGGGTAAGGTCCCAACAAATCCACGTACAAACGCTGCATCGGTCGCTCAGAGACGATCTGCTTCGTAATCGGAGGACGAAGACTTCTGTTTGGCGCTTTTGTGGTTTTGCATACCTCACACTGGCTCACGTATGACTTGACCTCCGTGGCCATCTTAGGCCAGTAGTATTTCTCTCTAACTCGAGCATTGGTCTTTGAGAAACCACTATGACAACTAAGCTTGGTCCCGTGGGCCATTTCAATCACTTCGTGAGTCAAAGTGCTTGGTTCCACAGTCGCCACAAAGAATCTTCGCTTTCAAGTTCTTCACTCCTTAATCTAACTCTTTTGTATATATACTTGTCGGATAAACCTAGATCTGGGAGTGAAGCTTGATTTTTAACTATTTCCTCTCTTTTTGATCTGTACTCAGCAGAGTCGAACTCTGGCGAGTCGATATCTACTACCTCTCCTATCGCTGTGATAGAAATCTCTTCCATATCTCCCCTCGAAAGCGCATCCGGAACAACATTCAACGAACCCTTACGATGTTCGATCTTGAAATGGAAGCCTTGAAGCTCCAAACTCCATCTTGCGAGCCGCCCACTCAAATCTTTCAGTGATATAAGCCACTTCAGACTTGAATGGTCAGTAATAACACGAAAAGGCAAGCCTTTGACGTACGCCCGAAACTTTCTAATGCTGAGCACTGCTGCCAAGCACTCGAGCTCTGTCACCGTATAGTTCTTTTGTGCCTTGTTCAACTTTTTTGACATAAAAGCTATAGGTTTCTCATTGCCATCTGCATCCAACTGGAAGAGAACGCCTCCGACTCCCTCAGACGACGCATCACACTGAATCGTGAATTCCTTTTTAAAGTCTGGCTGAGTCAAAACTGGAGCGGAGGTTAATGCTTCTTTCAATTTTTCGAATGCTTCCTTGGCTGCAGATGTCAATTCAAAAGTCCTTTGCTTTTTGAGGCAATCGGTTAATGGAGCTGCGAGGTCAGCATAGTTCTTGATAAAACGCCTGTACCAACCCGTCATACCAATAAATCTCCTCACCTGTCTTGCCGATTTAGGAAGAGGAAAGTTTACCATCGCGTCTACCTTTTCAGGATTAGTTTTTAGCGTTCCCTGACCGACAATGTAACCAAGAAACTTTATCTCACGCATGCAGAACTTAAATTTATTGAGGTTGATGGTTAAATTCGCTTTCCGAAGACAGGCTGCCACATCCGCCAATACTTGGATATGAGTTTCGAAGTCCGCTGTGCATATCAAAAGATCATCTAAATAAACGAAAACATGTTGTCTAAGGCGAGCTGGAATTACTCGGTCCATTAGACGACACATTCTCTGTGCGGCGTTGCATAACCCAAACGGCATCACATTAAAGTGATATAGTGGCCGTCCAGGTACACCAAATGCCGTTTTTTGTTTTGACTCTTCATCTAACGGTATCTGCCAAAATGCATCTTTAAGGTCTAGCCCCGTTATGAAATGAGTGTCTCCTAATCTACTGATGATACCTTCAATATGTGACAGCGGATATGCATCATTTACCGTTTTGCTGTTAAGCTTACGGCTATCCAAGCACAGGCGAACCTTTCCTGGTTTTTTTAACATCACTATTGGCGAGCACCAAGGAGAATTACTCTCCTCAATAACTCCAAGTCCTAACATGCGATCGAGTTCTTTATAAACCTCCTCTTGCTTCACCGGCGAAAGTGGATAATGCCTGGATTTTATTGGCACGGCATCACCTGTCTCAATTGTGTGGGTTTCGACGTGCGTTCTACCAAGACCTAGTTCAGCAAAGTTCGGAAAAAGACGCTTTACCGAGTCTAACTTGATTCGTTGAATCGTCGTCAGATCGATAAAAGCCGCTCTCTCAGCAACTTTGCGACTTTCCTCAAACATGTTATTACTGTCGATCTGGCTCACTTGTGGAGTCAGGTGAAATTCGTTCCAGAAATTCATGCCAAAATAAACCTTTTGCGTCAAGTTAGGAATTACATAGAACGTAATGGTCTTCGTTATACCATCAAGAGTTGTTGGAATTTTACAATACCCAACGATATCGTGGGATTTCCCGTCAGCCGTTCTTACAACATTCTTGTATGGTAACATTTGAATCCCATTCCGTTCAATGAATTCAAAACAAGAGTCTCCCAAAACAGAGATAGATGCGCCACTGTCCAATAGGCCTGAAACAAGCTCGTCTTCAGCTTTAACTGTGCATACATTCTACCATCTGTTTTGGAAGTCAAGATTGTCTCGACTATGTGTCTCTGAAAGTCCTTTCGCTTCCTATACCTTTCCCTACACTTTTGGATCTGGGCACTTACAATTGGTTTGCCAACAATTTCGGAGCGTTTCCTGTAGTAATTGAGCTTCCTCTCGTGAAGAGATTTCAACCCAAAAACTTTAACAGGATGACTCTCCGAAATTGGAATCTCTCGTCGAAGAATTCTGACAGGCCCATCCGATTCTAAAACCTTACCCTCCTCAACCTTCTCTGACCCATCAAACGACTTCTGAACAACTAACTCAACTGAACCCGGTTCACTTTCCCTACCCGTTCCGTCTCCTATTGCAGCTTTCTTTGATCGGGATAGTTCTTTTGGAAACGACTCTCCCCGACTGTTCTGTCGTTCCCTTGACGGTTTCCCTGGTGTTTTTGGCATTCTGGGGTACTCACGCCTTTTTCGCCACAGAGAAAACAGAATAGTTTTCTTTCGTGTGACGGACACTGGTAGAAAGAATGTCCCAGCTTGTCACAATTCCAACAAATCAGCGACGAAGCTGGCTGTCGATGATTGGGCCTGCTGAATGCTGCGATTTCATCCTGTGGTTCCAGCTCGATATCTTCTTCCACATGGATCTCACTTATGGCCTTATGAGAAGTTATTCTCCTGGCTAGAAAAGCTTCGGCTTCTCCAGCCTTTTTCCGGAGATTTTCCAAACTAGTAATCTCCGCTGCCAACAACACCTCACCCAACTTATCCTTGGCATTGCTTTTGATGATTTGTATGAGCTTTACTGAATCAAAAGGTTCATTTAACCGGTCGTTCAGTTGAACGAAATCATCAAAAGATTCCTTAAATCCCTGCTTTTGAGTGAGCAGACGCATATATACCTCGACATCAGTTTCCCTGCTTCCAAACTCTCTTCTCAACGAGGTTTTGATATGTTGCAAGTTAGCGTCAGGATTTTTGCGCAAAAAGGACCAAAACCACACATTAGCTTTTCCAGTCAATAACAAATGAAAATTTGCGCTGAGTTGACTGTCACTATATCCAGACGAAACTTGCAACCTATCCACCTTGAAAAGGAAATCCGATACATGGTCACTTCCATCGTATTTTATCCACCTATCCAAACGGCAAACTATAGGTGCATTCACAGCACTTTGTGGTCTTGTCATCACAGAAGGTGCACCTTGTGCCGTGTCCGGAACTTGAGGTTGAAACATATTTGGTATATCGTTGTCTGCAACATTCGAAAACTGGGGATTACTAGGAAGTCCCAAGTTGGAAAGATGCTGTTGGGAACGGCGGTTACCAATAGTCTCTAACTTTCCCATAATACCCCTCATGAAATAATCCATTTGGTCAAAGAATCTTATCTGGTTCGACAACAAGAACTGATCAATCCGATTAGCCAAACCATCGATATCCGATGCTCTACCAACCCCAGCAGGGGATCCCGGGTTTCCCGTGATGTCATGGACTACTGGATCGTTTTGGCTAATTATCTTGTCACCACCAACAGGATCTGAAATCCCAGATGCAGCAGGGTCCTCTCCGGCATTATTGACCCCGTGAGCTGTTTGTTCATCCGCGTTTGACATTTCAGAAGAAAGTGAAAAAGATACCGGTTCTAAATTGTAAGAGTCGTTCAAACTCAAAAGGTTTATGGACTGATGAAACCTCTCAAAATCCTCCAACAAAACTTCGTTCAAAAGTCTTGAAATTCGACAAGTGTTATGAGGAATGTTAAGGTTATTATTCATAACCCAAAAGAAAATATCACACGAAAAAGATCACTGAATAACCCCACAACTCAAACAATACAGTATCTGACAACAAACTCTCTACCGACTGAACTCCACAAGAAAGAATGAAAGAAAGTATTAAAAACCTAAATAAAACTATCCTTGGCTTAGAGTTTTTATCCAAAATGAAACTAAATTTCATAAAATATTTGAAAATAAGAATTTACCAAAATAACCTTAAATACCAAAAATGTCCCACTGTCTCAATGAAATTAAAAAAACCAAATTAAAGGCTCAAACTAAATTGAACTAAAACTTGTAAGAAAACTATTTTCACATACGGATTTGGATGAGGCCACCCTGAAAAGAATGAGATAAGAAAACAAAAGATGGCGAAGCGCTGCGAGCCGAGAAAAAAACACTGTACGTTAAAATATCTTACTACTCTAATTTACTTTCTAGGGCGATTTGCAACCAAACATAATCACAAACCGACTCTAGAAGTTGAACTATTGTAGATGAAAGGTACCTATTGAAGACTCAATATGAATCCTCTTAGTCTCTTCCATCATTATTTATGTGTATATGATGTCTTCGCGAATCTGGACATTGATGCCAGCAAATACTGCCAGCTTTATGACTCAGACCGCTAAACACCATGTCGTAACAGTTTGGAGAAAACTTCCGTCATCGCAACACAGTACCAAGGTCACGCACCTCGGATACTGGGACTTATGCCCGAAAGTTCTTTCCTCACTCAAAATCAAAATTAATATGAAAATCAAAAGTAAAATTAAAAGAAAATTGAAAAACAAAAAGTTAAAAGCAATTGAAAAAAAAAACTATGTAGGTGAAACTGAATCTAAAAGGAATTGAAAATGATAAAAAAACTGAAGAAAACTATTGAAACTAAAATGGAATGCAAACAAAATTAATGACCTATAAAGAAGAACAAAATTGGCTCGTTAAAAACTCACACTCGCTACTGTACAGTAGCGAGGCCTACACGTTATGGGCGCCATTGTTGCGGGCTCCTTTCTTGCCGTCGGGGTCAGTGCTGGCATGCTTGATCGGCCTCACGCTCGTCGGAGGGTGTTGGTTCTTGACCCCTATCGGAACCGCGCAGACAAAAATCATGCCAGGCTTAACGTCGAGGTGATATGACGTTGCGAGAAACATTTGTCACTACCCACCCTGCCATGGTTACCTATCTCGCCTGAGCAACCCCTTAAGTCGCCATCTTTTATCCCCTCATCCCACCCTTACCATCATTGTTGATCCTCATCCTTTATCCTATCAAATTAAAAACCCATTATGTTTTCATGTTTATGTTCAAACGTTATAAATTATATTTTTATTGCCCATTTAAAAAAAAATAAAGCAAATTAAAACAAAAACAAATCAAAATAAATTATAAATTATAAAACAATTACGCAAATTTTGCCAAACACAAGCTAAAAATGGTCCACTATTGTTTGACCAAAACAAATACAAAAAAAAGCAATTTATTGCTAATGTATACCTGCGTTAGCTAGTACTCAACAACGTACTGCACTACTTTAATTTACCGTGCAATAGTCCCCGACCCGAAATTCCCTAATATGTGTAGTACACGATCAAAAAAGGTACAAGCAAATAAAATTACTCACCACTTTGTTGGCGCTTCCGTTTACGGCTGACGATGAAGTGGCCACTGCATCCTGTAGTATGGTGACAAATACCTGTATTACTTTTTCACTTATTTAATCGGTTAGCTACACAACAAATTGAATTTCTTAAAATTTAGCCCTAGTGCAAGATTTAACTATCCGTATATATGAGGATATATATACATACATACGGGCACTAAAATTCACTTGTTGGTTCTTACTTTAATGATTACCTTAAATTTTAGGGTTTTAGTCTTTAAATTGCAAAATAAATGGGCAGATTAGAAGCAAATGAACAAAGTTATGTACAAAAAAAATTAAAATATCAGATATTGTGGGTGGTTGCCGGGATCAAACTCAGGACCCTTGGCCTGGCGGGCTGTCGCCTAGTTGGCTGCGCCACGGAGGTCCTTGGTTTAGTTTTGGTTTAAAATGTTGTTATCTTGAGTATTTTGGATATAGCTGGTGATCATTATTCAGAGGAGTTGGTTACAATACTTTCTTTTGCACAATTGGAACTTTGTACCAAACCGAACTCTTTTGCCGATCGTAGATTAAATATTCGGCCACCCACTTTGTGGGGGCCGTGACCACAGCGTTGCTTTTGCTTTGAATAGCAGGTAAAATTCCTTTTATACTCGAACGAGCTTCTAAAGATTTTGTTAAAATAAAAGCTAAAAGTTTCCTCTTTACTTCCTCACACTTGCACTGTTTTCTTTTTAATTTCAAATGTAAATTTGTTTAAATTAATTTTTATTTAGGCACTGGTGAAGGGAAACTTTCGCGCTCTTATCTGTGTGGATTTGATTTTGGGCATCTCCATCCATGTTCCCCTGCATGTTGACGGGAAAAGTGTCACAACTTTTCAACGGTGACGACTCATTCTCACACATAAACGCTTTTCTCCTACTTTAAGCGAAAAGTTAGGGGAGTAGTGGCTTATTTGAAAAATAAAATCAAACACGTAAATGCATTTCGTTACAAAGGGCTTTGCGTTTTGTTGACATTCACAAAGTTAACAAAATTGCAAATTGAACCCACGAACATTCATTAGTGAATAATCAACCCAAACGTGGGAGCCGTACCCACAATATAGCCGGGCAAAAGAAAACATCGCCAGAAACCAAAGTGTCAGAACTCACGTTCAAACAAAGTCAGTCCCTATCAAATTCCCGTGAAATACCTTCCTTACCCCACATCACTGACGAATATTCTTGGCATGGTAAACTCCTATCATTTTGCCAGCCAAAGTCTCAAGCTCGTACATGCAGTTCCCTACTGTACGGCGAATACGAGCCTTGATGAACTTTGGAAGCAATTTTGAGTTTTGCCCTTGAGCAAAATTGCTCAGAGCAAAATTCCGATAGAAGATTTCCTGACCTACCCTAAACGAAGTTGGCCTTGACCTGGTATTGTAAGTAGCCTTCGACCGTTCATGTGCGCTTTGCAAATTATTAGACAACTTTTGTCGTGCAAGTGCAATCTTTGCTTCGCGAGGCACAACATCTTGTTCGGGATCATGAAGTGCTCCTAAATTTCTGAGAATTTTGTACGCTGATCCATGGTTAACCATATTCTGTCCGAACATTGCATAATATGGCTGACAGCCGATAGAGTCATGGTTATCAGACCTCAAAGCACAAGCTATGCTTGAGTGGTATGAGTCCCAATTATCTTGCTCGTCCCGTACAAACACTCAGTTTATTTAAGATACTTCGGTTCACCCTCTCTGATATGTTTGCCTGTGGAGAATAAAATGCTGTTCGGATATGCTGCACGCCATAGCTCTCCAAAAACTTTGCGAACTCAGACGATGTAAATTGCTTTCCATTGTCTGAGTGCACAAACTCGGGCGTTCCAAAAGCATGGAAGACTTCCAGTTCCAAGAATCGAATAATGTTAGTTGATGTTGCTTTCGGCAACGCTTTGAGGAAAATATACTTGGAGAAGTGGTCAACAGCGATGAAAATAAAAGTATTGCCGCGTTTTGTACGTGGGTAAGGTCCCAACAAATCCACGTACAAACGCTGCATCGGTCGCTCAGAGACGATCTGCTTCGTAATCGGAGGACGAAGACTTCTGTTTGGCGCTTTTGTGGTTTTGCATACCTCACACTGGCTCACGTATGACTTGACCTCCGTGGCCATCTTAGGCCAGTAGTATTTCTCTCTAACTCGAGCATTGGTCTTTGAGAAACCACTATGACAACTAAGCTTGGTCCCGTGGGCCATTTCAATCACTTCGTGAGTCAAAGTGCTTGGTTCCACAGTCGCCACAAAGAATCTTCGCTTTCAAGTTCTTCACTCCTTAATCTAACTCTTTTGTATATATACTTGTCGGATAAACCTAGATCTGGGAGTGAAGCTTGATTTTTAACTATTTCCTCTCTTTTTGATCTGTACTCAGCAGAGTCGAACTCTGGCGAGTCGATATCTACTACCTCTCCTATCGCTGTGATCGAAATCTCTTCCCTATCTCCCCTCGAAAGCGCATCCGGAACAACATTCAACGAACCCTTACGATGTTCGATCTTGAAATGGAAGCCTTGAAGCTCCAAACTCCATCTTGCGAGCCGCCCACTCAAATCTTTCAGTGATATAAGCCACTTCAGACTTGAATGGTCAGTAATAACACGAAAAGGCAAGCCTTTGACGTACGCCCGAAACTTTCTAATGCTGAGCACTGCTGCCAAGCACTCGAGCTCTGTCACCGTATAGTTCTTTTGTGCCTTGTTCAACTTTTTTGACATAAAAGCTATAGGTTTCTCATTGCCATCTGCATCCAACTGGAAGAGAACGCCTCCGACTCCCTCAGACGACGCATCACACTGAATCGTGAATTCCTTTTTAAAGTCTGGCTGAGTCAAAACTGGAGCGGAGGTTAATGCTTCTTTCAATTTTTCGAATGCTTCCTTGGCTGCAGATGTCAATTCAAAAGTCCTTTGCTTTTTGAGGCAATCGGTTAATGGAGCTGCGAGGTCAGCATAGTTCTTGATAAAACGCCTGTACCAACCCGTCATACTAATAAATCTCCTCACCTGTCTTGCCGATTTAGGAAGAGGAAAGTTTACCATCGCGTCTACCTTTTCAGGATTAGTTTTTAGCGTTCCCTGACCGACAATGTAACCAAGAAACTTTATCTCACGCATGCAGAACTTAAATTTATTGAGGTTGATGGTTAAATTCGCTTTCCGAAGACAGGCTGCCACATCCGCCAATACTTGGATATGAGTTTCGAAGTCCGCTGTGCATATCAAAAGATCATCTAAATAAACGAAAACATGTTGTCTAAGGCGAGCTGGAATTACTCGGTCCATTAGACGACACATTCTCTGTGCGGCGTTGCATAACCCAAACGGCATCACATTAAAGTGATATAGTGGCCGTCCAGGTACACCAAATGCCGTTTTTTGTTTTGACTCTTCATCTAACGGTATCTGCCAAAATGCATCTTTAAGGTCTAGCCCCGTTATGAAATGAGTGTCTCCTAATCTACTGATGATACCTTCAATATGTGACAGCGGATATGCATCATTTACCGTTTTGCTGTTAAGCTTACGGCTATCCAAGCACAGGCGAACCTTTCCTGGTTTTTTTAACATCACTATTGGCGAGCACCAAGGAGAATTACTCTCCTCAATAACTCCAAGTCCTAACATGCGATCGAGTTCTTTATAAACCTCCTCTTGCTTCACCGGCGAAAGTGGATAATGCCTGGATTTTATTGGCACGGCATCACCTGTCTCAATTGTGTGGGTTTCGACGTGCGTTCTACCAAGACCTAGTTCAGCAAAGTTCGGAAAAAGACGCTTTACCGAGTCTAACTTGATTCGTTGAATCGTCGTCAGATCGATAAAAGCCGCTCTCTCAGCAACTTCGCGACTTTCCTCAAACATGTTATTACTGTCGATCTGGCTCACTTGTGGAGTCAGGTGAAATTCGTTCCAGAAATTCATGCCAAAATAAACCTTTTGCGTCAAGTTAGGAATTACATAGAACGTAATGGTCTTCGTTATACCATCAAGAGTTGTTGGAATTTTACAATACCCAACGATATCGTGGGATTTCCCGTCAGCCGTTCTTACAACATTCTTGTATGGTAACATTTGAATCCCATTCCGTTCAATGAATTCAAAACAAGAGTCTCCCAAAACAGAGATAGATGCGCCACTGTCCAATAGGCCTGAAACAAGCTCGTCTTCAGCTTTAACTGTGCATACATTCTACCATCTGTTTTGGAAGTCAAGATTGTCTCGACTATGTGTCTCTGAAAGTCCTTTCGCTTCCTATACCTTTCCCTACACTTTTGGATCTGGGCACTTACAATTGGTTTGCCAACAATTTCGGAGCGTTTCCTGTAGTAATTGAGCTTCCTCTCGTGAAGAGATTTCAACCCAAAAACTTTAACAGGATGACTCTCCGAAATTGGAATCTCTCGTCGAAGAATTCTGACAGGCCCATCCGATTCTAAAACCTTACCCTCCTCAACCTTCTCTGACCCATCAAACGACTTCTGAACAACTAACTCAACTGAACCCGGTTCACTTTCCCTACCCGTTCCGTCTCCTATTGCAGCTTTCTTTGATCGGGATAGTTCTTTTGGAAACGACTCTCCCCGACTGTTCTGTCGTTCCCTTGACGGTTTCCCTGGTGTTTTTGGCATTCTGGGGTACTCACGCCTTTTTCGCCACAGAGAAAACAGAATAGTTTTCTTTCGTGTGACGGACACTGGTAGAAAGAATGTCCCAGCTTGTCACAATTCCAACAAATCAGCGACGAAGCTGGCTGTCGATGATTGGGCCTGCTGAATGCTGCGATTTCATCCTGTGGTTCCAGCTCGATATCTTCTTCCACATGGATCTCACTTATGGCCTTATGAGAAGTTATTCTCCTGGCTAGAAAAGCTTCGGCTTCTCCAGCCTTTTTCCGGAGATTTTCCAAACTAGTAATCTCCGCTGCCAACAACACCTCACCCAACTTATCCTTGGCATTGCTTTTGATGATTTGTATGAGCTTTACTGAATCAAAAGGTTCATTTAACCGGTCGTTCAGTTGAACGAAATCATCAAAAGATTCCTTAAATCCCTGCTTTTGAGTGAGCAGACGCATATATACCTCGACATCAGTTTCCCTGCTTCCAAACTCTCTTCTCAACGAGGTTTTGATATGTTGCAAGTTAGCGTCAGGATTTTTGCGCAAAAAGGACCAAAACCACACATTAGCTTTTCCAGTCAATAACAAATGAAAATTTGCGCTGAGTTGACTGTCACTATATCCAGACGAAACTTGCAACCTATCCACCTTGAAAAGGAAATCCGATACATGGTCACTTCCATCGTATTTTATCCACCTATCCAAACGGCAAACTATAGGTGCATTCACAGCACTTTGTGGTCTTGTCATCACAGAAGGTGCACCTTGTGCCGTGTCCGGAACTTGAGGTTGAAACATATTTGGTATATCGTTGTCTGCAACATTCGAAAACTGGGGATTACTAGGAAGTCCCAAGTTGGAAAGATGCTGTTGGGAACGGCGGTTACCAATAGTCTCTAACTTTCCCATAATACCCCTCATGAAATAATCCATTTGGTCAAAGAATCTTATCTGGTTCGACAACAAGAACTGATCAATCCGATTAGCCAAACCATCGATATCCGATGCTCTACCAACCCCAGCAGGGGATCCCGGGTTTCCCGTGATGTCATGGACTACTGGATCGTTTTGGCTAATTATCTTGTCACCACCAACAGGATCTGAAATCCCAGATGCAGCAGGGTCCTCTCCGGCATTATTGACCCCGTGAGCTGTTTGTTCATCCGCGTTTGACATTTCAGAAGAAAGTGAAAAAGATACCGGTTCTAAATTGTAAGAGTCGTTCAAACTCAAAAGGTTTATGGACTGATGAAACCTCTCAAAATCCTCCAACAAAACTTCGTTCAAAAGTCTTGAAATTCGACAAGTGTTATGAGGAATGTTAAGGTTATTATTCATAACCCAAAAGAAAATATCACACGAAAAAGATCACTGAATAACCCCACAACTCAAACAATACAGTATCTGACAACAAACTCTCTACCGACTGAACTCCACAAGAAAGAATGAAAGAAAGTATTAAAAACCTAAATAAAACTATCCTTGGCTTAGAGTTTTTATCCAAAATGAAACTAAATTTCATAAAATATTTGAAAATAAGAATTTACCAAAATAACCTTAAATACCAAAAATGTCCCACTGTCTCAATGAAATTAAAAAAACCAAATTAAAGGCTCAAACTAAATTGAACTAAAACTTCAAAAGAAAACTATTTTCACATACGGATTTGGATGAGGATCAACCACCCTGAAAAGAATGAGATAAGAAAACAAAAGATGGCGAAGCGCTGCGAGCCGAGAAAAAAACACTGTACGTTAAAATATCTTACTACTCTAATTTACTTTCTAGGGCGATTTGCAACCAAACATAATCACAAACCGACTCTAGAAGTTGAACTATTGTAGATGAAAGGTACCTATTGAAGACTCAATATGAATCCTCTTAGTCTCTTCCATCATTATTTATGTGTAAATGATGTCTTCGCGAATCTGGACATTGATGCCAGCAAATACTGCCAGCTTTATGACTCAGACCGCTAAACACCATGTCGTAACAGTTTGGAGAAAACTTCCGTCATCGCAACACAGTACCAAGGTCACGCACCTCGGATACTGGGACTTATGCCCGAAAGTTCTTTCCTCACTCAAAATCAAAATCAAAATTAATATGAAAATCAAAAGTAAAATTAAAAGAAAATTGAAAAACAAAAAGTTAAAAGCAATTGAAAAAAAAAACTATGTAGGTGAAACTGCATCTAAAAGGAATTGAAAATGATAAAAAAACTGAAGAAAACTATTGAAACTAAAATGGAATGCAAACAAAATTAAATGACCTATAAAGAAGAACAAAATTGGCTCGTTAAAAACTCACACTCGCTACTGTACAGTAGCGAGGCCTACACGTTATGGGCGCCATTGTTGCGGGCTCCTTTCTTGCCGTCGGGGTCAGTGCTGGCATGCTTGACCGGCCTCACGCTCGTCGGAGGGTGTTGGTTCTTGACCCCTATCGGAACCGCGCAGACAAAAATCATGCCAGGCTTAACGTCGAGGTGATATGACGTTGCGAGAAACATTTGTCACTACCCACCCTGCCATGGTTACCTATCTCGCCTGAGCAACCCCTTAAGTCGCCATCTTTTATCCCCTCATCCCACCCTTACCATCATTGTTGATCCTCATCCTTTATCCTATCAAATTAAAAACCCATTATGTTTTCATGTTTATGTTCAAACGTTATAAATTATATTTTTATTGCCCATTTAAAAAAAAATAAAGCAAATTAAAACAAAAACAAATCAAAATAAATTATAAATTATAAAACAATTACGCAAATTTTGCCAAACACAAGCTAAAAATGGTCCACTATTGTTTGACCAAAACAAATACAAAAAAAAGCAATTTATTGCTAATGTATACCTGCGTTAGCTAGTACTCAACAACGTACTGCACTACTTTAATTTACCGTGCAATAGTCCCCGACCCGAAATTCCCTAATATGTGTAGTACACGATCAAAAAAGGTACAAGCAAATAAAATTACTCACCACTTTGTTGGCGCTTCCGTTTACGGCTGACGATGAAGTGGCCACTGCATCCTGTAGTATGGTGACAAATACCTGTATTACTTTTTCACTTATTTAATCGGTTAGCTACACAACAAATTGAATTTCTTAAAATTTAGCCCTAGTGCAAGATTTAACTATCCGTATATATGAGGATATATATACATACATACGGGCACTAAAATTCACTTGTTGGTTCTTACTTTAATGATTACCTTAAATTTTAGGGTTTTAGTCTTTAAATTGCAAAATAAATGGGCAGATTAGAAGCAAATGAACAAAGTTATGTACAAAAAAAATTAAAATATCAGATATTGTGGGTGGTTGCCGGGATCAAACTCAGGACCCTTGGCCTGGCGGGCTGTCGCCTAGTTGGCTGCGCCACGGAGGTCCTTGGTTTAGTTTTGGTTTAAAATGTTGTTATCTTGAGTATTTTGGATATAGCTGGTGATCATTATTCAGAGGAGTTGGTTACAATACTTTCTTTTGCACAATTGGAACTTTGTACCAAACCGAACTCTTTTGCCGATCGTAGATTAAATATTCGGCCACCCACTTTGTGGGGGCCGTGACCACAGCGTTGCTTTTGCTTTGAATAGCAGGTAAAATTCCTTTTATACTCGAACGAGCTTCTAAAGATTTTGTTAAAATAAAAGCTAAAAGTTTCCTCTTTACTTCCTCACACTTGCACTGTTTTCTTTTTAATTTCAAATGTAAATTTGTTTAAATTAATTTTTATTTAGGCACTGGTGAAGGGAAACTTTCGCGCTCTTATCTGTGTGGATTTGATTTTGGGCATCTCCATCCATGTTCCCCTGCATGTTGACGGGAAAAGTGTCACAACTTTTCAACGGTGACGACTCATTCTCACACATAAACGCTTTTCTCCTACTTTAAGCGAAAAGTTAGGGGAGTAGTGGCTTATTTGAAAAATAAAATCAAACACGTAAATGCATTTCGTTACAAAGGGCTTTGCGTTTTGTTGACATTCACAAAGTTAACAAAATTGCAAATTGAACCCACGAACATTCATTAGTGAATAATCAACCCAAACGTGGGAGCCGTACCCACAATATAGCCGGGCAAAAGAAAACATCGCCAGAAACCAAAGTGTCAGAACTCACGTTCAAACAAAGTCAGTCCCTATCAAATTCCCGTGAAATACCTTCCTTACCCCACATCACTGACGAATATTCTTGGCATGGTAAACTCCTATCATTTTGCCAGCCAAAGTCTCAAGCTCGTACATGCAGTTCCCTACTGTACGGCGAATACGAGCCTTGATGAACTTTGGAAGCAATTTTGAGTTTTGCCCTTGAGCAAAATTGCTCAGAGCAAAATTCCGATAGAAGATTTCCTGACCTACCCTAAACGAAGTTGGCCTTGACCTGGTATTGTAAGTAGCCTTCGACCGTTCATGTGCGCTTTGCAAATTATTAGACAACTTTTGTCGTGCAAGTGCAATCTTTGCTTCGCGAGGCACAACATCTTGTTCGGGATCATGAAGTGCTCCTAAATTTCTGAGAATTTTGTACGCTGATCCATGGTTAACCATATTCTGTCCGAACATTGCATAATATGGCTGACAGCCGATAGAGTCATGGTTATCAGACCTCAAAGCACAAGCTATGCTTGAGTGGTATGAGTCCCAATTATCTTGCTCGTCCCGTACAAACACTCAGTTTATTTAAGATACTTCGGTTCACCCTCTCTGATATGTTTGCCTGTGGAGAATAAAATGCTGTTCGGATATGCTGCACGCCATAGCTCTCCAAAAACTTTGCGAACTCAGACGATGTAAATTGCTTTCCATTGTCTGAGTGCACAAACTCGGGCGTTCCAAAAGCATGGAAGACTTCCAGTTCCAAGAATCGAATAATGTTAGTTGATGTTGCTTTCGGCAACGCTTTGAGGAAAATATACTTGGAGAAGTGGTCAACAGCGATGAAAATAAAAGTATTGCCGCGTTTTGTACGTGGGTAAGGTCCCAACAAATCCACGTACAAACGCTGCATCGGTCGCTCAGAGACGATCTGCTTCGTAATCGGAGGACGAAGACTTCTGTTTGGCGCTTTTGTGGTTTTGCATACCTCACACTGGCTCACGTATGACTTGACCTCCGTGGCCATCTTAGGCCAGTAGTATTTCTCTCTAACTCGAGCATTGGTCTTTGAGAAACCACTATGACAACTAAGCTTGGTCCCGTGGGCCATTTCAATCACTTCGTGAGTCAAAGTGCTTGGTTCCACAGTCGCCACAAAGAATCTTCGCTTTCAAGTTCTTCACTCCTTAATCTAACTCTTTTGTATATATACTTGTCGGATAAACCTAGATCTGGGAGTGAAGCTTGATTTTTAACTATTTCCTCTCTTTTTGATCTGTACTCAGCAGAGTCGAACTCTGGCGAGTCGATATCTACTACCTCTCCTATCGCTGTGATCGAAATCTCTTCCCTATCTCCCCTCGAAAGCGCATCCGGAACAACATTCAACGAACCCTTACGATGTTCGATCTTGAAATGGAAGCCTTGAAGCTCCAAACTCCATCTTGCGAGCCGCCCACTCAAATCTTTCAGTGATATAAGCCACTTCAGACTTGAATGGTCAGTAATAACACGAAAAGGCAAGCCTTTGACGTACGCCCGAAACTTTCTAATGCTGAGCACTGCTGCCAAGCACTCGAGCTCTGTCACCGTATAGTTCTTTTGTGCCTTGTTCAACTTTTTTGACATAAAAGCTATAGGTTTCTCATTGCCATCTGCATCCAACTGGAAGAGAACGCCTCCGACTCCCTCAGACGACGCATCACACTGAATCGTGAATTCCTTTTTAAAGTCTGGCTGAGTCAAAACTGGAGCGGAGGTTAATGCTTCTTTCAATTTTTCGAATGCTTCCTTGGCTGCAGATGTCAATTCAAAAGTCCTTTGCTTTTTGAGGCAATCGGTTAATGGAGCTGCGAGGTCAGCATAGTTCTTGATAAAACGCCTGTACCAACCCGTCATACTAATAAATCTCCTCACCTGTCTTGCCGATTTAGGAAGAGGAAAGTTTACCATCGCGTCTACCTTTTCAGGATTAGTTTTTAGCGTTCCCTGACCGACAATGTAACCAAGAAACTTTATCTCACGCATGCAGAACTTAAATTTATTGAGGTTGATGGTTAAATTCGCTTTCCGAAGACAGGCTGCCACATCCGCCAATACTTGGATATGAGTTTCGAAGTCCGCTGTGCATATCAAAAGATCATCTAAATAAACGAAAACATGTTGTCTAAGGCGAGCTGGAATTACTCGGTCCATTAGACGACACATTCTCTGTGCGGCGTTGCATAACCCAAACGGCATCACATTAAAGTGATATAGTGGCCGTCCAGGTACACCAAATGCCGTTTTTTGTTTTGACTCTTCATCTAACGGTATCTGCCAAAATGCATCTTTAAGGTCTAGCCCCGTTATGAAATGAGTGTCTCCTAATCTACTGATGATACCTTCAATATGTGACAGCGGATATGCATCATTTACCGTTTTGCTGTTAAGCTTACGGCTATCCAAGCACAGGCGAACCTTTCCTGGTTTTTTTAACATCACTATTGGCGAGCACCAAGGAGAATTACTCTCCTCAATAACTCCAAGTCCTAACATGCGATCGAGTTCTTTATAAACCTCCTCTTGCTTCACCGGCGAAAGTGGATAATGCCTGGATTTTATTGGCACGGCATCACCTGTCTCAATTGTGTGGGTTTCGACGTGCGTTCTACCAAGACCTAGTTCAGCAAAGTTCGGAAAAAGACGCTTTACCGAGTCTAACTTGATTCGTTGAATCGTCGTCAGATCGATAAAAGCCGCTCTCTCAGCAACTTCGCGACTTTCCTCAAACATGTTATTACTGTCGATCTGGCTCACTTGTGGAGTCAGGTGAAATTCGTTCCAGAAATTCATGCCAAAATAAACCTTTTGCGTCAAGTTAGGAATTACATAGAACGTAATGGTCTTCGTTATACCATCAAGAGTTGTTGGAATTTTACAATACCCAACGATATCGTGGGATTTCCCGTCAGCCGTTCTTACAACATTCTTGTATGGTAACATTTGAATCCCATTCCGTTCAATGAATTCAAAACAAGAGTCTCCCAAAACAGAGATAGATGCGCCACTGTCCAATAGGCCTGAAACAAGCTCGTCTTCAGCTTTAACTGTGCATACATTCTACCATCTGTTTTGGAAGTCAAGATTGTCTCGACTATGTGTCTCTGAAAGTCCTTTCGCTTCCTATACCTTTCCCTACACTTTTGGATCTGGGCACTTACAATTGGTTTGCCAACAATTTCGGAGCGTTTCCTGTAGTAATTGAGCTTCCTCTCGTGAAGAGATTTCAACCCAAAAACTTTAACAGGATGACTCTCCGAAATTGGAATCTCTCGTCGAAGAATTCTGACAGGCCCATCCGATTCTAAAACCTTACCCTCCTCAACCTTCTCTGACCCATCAAACGACTTCTGAACAACTAACTCAACTGAACCCGGTTCACTTTCCCTACCCGTTCCGTCTCCTATTGCAGCTTTCTTTGATCGGGATAGTTCTTTTGGAAACGACTCTCCCCGACTGTTCTGTCGTTCCCTTGACGGTTTCCCTGGTGTTTTTGGCATTCTGGGGTACTCACGCCTTTTTCGCCACAGAGAAAACAGAATAGTTTTCTTTCGTGTGACGGACACTGGTAGAAAGAATGTCCCAGCTTGTCACAATTCCAACAAATCAGCGACGAAGCTGGCTGTCGATGATTGGGCCTGCTGAATGCTGCGATTTCATCCTGTGGTTCCAGCTCGATATCTTCTTCCACATGGATCTCACTTATGGCCTTATGAGAAGTTATTCTCCTGGCTAGAAAAGCTTCGGCTTCTCCAGCCTTTTTCCGGAGATTTTCCAAACTAGTAATCTCCGCTGCCAACAACACCTCACCCAACTTATCCTTGGCATTGCTTTTGATGATTTGTATGAGCTTTACTGAATCAAAAGGTTCATTTAACCGGTCGTTCAGTTGAACGAAATCATCAAAAGATTCCTTAAATCCCTGCTTTTGAGTGAGCAGACGCATATATACCTCGACATCAGTTTCCCTGCTTCCAAACTCTCTTCTCAACGAGGTTTTGATATGTTGCAAGTTAGCGTCAGGATTTTTGCGCAAAAAGGACCAAAACCACACATTAGCTTTTCCAGTCAATAACAAATGAAAATTTGCGCTGAGTTGACTGTCACTATATCCAGACGAAACTTGCAACCTATCCACCTTGAAAAGGAAATCCGATACATGGTCACTTCCATCGTATTTTATCCACCTATCCAAACGGCAAACTATAGGTGCATTCACAGCACTTTGTGGTCTTGTCATCACAGAAGGTGCACCTTGTGCCGTGTCCGGAACTTGAGGTTGAAACATATTTGGTATATCGTTGTCTGCAACATTCGAAAACTGGGGATTACTAGGAAGTCCCAAGTTGGAAAGATGCTGTTGGGAACGGCGGTTACCAATAGTCTCTAACTTTCCCATAATACCCCTCATGAAATAATCCATTTGGTCAAAGAATCTTATCTGGTTCGACAACAAGAACTGATCAATCCGATTAGCCAAACCATCGATATCCGATGCTCTACCAACCCCAGCAGGGGATCCCGGGTTTCCCGTGATGTCATGGACTACTGGATCGTTTTGGCTAATTATCTTGTCACCACCAACAGGATCTGAAATCCCAGATGCAGCAGGGTCCTCTCCGGCATTATTGACCCCGTGAGCTGTTTGTTCATCCGCGTTTGACATTTCAGAAGAAAGTGAAAAAGATACCGGTTCTAAATTGTAAGAGTCGTTCAAACTCAAAAGGTTTATGGACTGATGAAACCTCTCAAAATCCTCCAACAAAACTTCGTTCAAAAGTCTTGAAATTCGACAAGTGTTATGAGGAATGTTAAGGTTATTATTCATAACCCAAAAGAAAATATCACACGAAAAAGATCACTGAATAACCCCACAACTCAAACAATACAGTATCTGACAACAAACTCTCTACCGACTGAACTCCACAAGAAAGAATGAAAGAAAGTATTAAAAACCTAAATAAAACTATCCTTGGCTTAGAGTTTTTATCCAAATGAAACTAAATTTCATAAAATATTTGAAAATAAGAATTTACCAAAATAACCTTAAATACCAAAAATGTCCCACTGTCTCAATGAAATTAAAAAAACCAAATTAAAGGCTCAAACTAAATTGAACTAAAACTTCAAAAGAAAACTATTTTCACATACGGATTTGGATGAGGATCAACCACCCTGAAAAGAATGAGATAAGAAAACAAAAGATGGCGAAGCGCTGCGAGCCGAGAAAAAAACACTGTACGTTAAAATATCTTACTACTCTAATTTACTTTCTAGGGCGATTTGCAACCAAACATAATCACAAACCGACTCTAGAAGTTGAACTATTGTAGATGAAAGGTACCTATTGAAGACTCAATATGAATCCTCTTAGTCTCTTCCATCATTATTTATGTGTAAATGATGTCTTCGCGAATCTGGACATTGATGCCAGCAAATACTGCCAGCTTTATGACTCAGACCGCTAAACACCATGTCGTAACAGTTTGGAGAAAACTTCCGTCATCGCAACACAGTACCAAGGTCACGCACCTCGGATACTGGGACTTATGCCCGAAAGTTCTTTCCTCACTCAAAATCAAAATCAAAATTAATATGAAAATCAAAAGTAAAATTAAAAGAAAATTGAAAAACAAAAAGTTAAAAGCAATTGAAAAAAAAAACTATGTAGGTGAAACTGCATCTAAAAGGAATTGAAAATGATAAAAAAACTGAAGAAAACTATTGAAACTAAAATGGAATGCAAACAAAATTAAATGACCTATAAAGAAGAACAAAATTGGCTCGTTAAAAACTCACACTCGCTACTGTACAGTAGCGAGGCCTACACGTTATGGGCGCCATTGTTGCGGGCTCCTTTCTTGCCGTCGGGGTCAGTGCTGGCATGCTTGACCGGCCTCACGCTCGTCGGAGGGTGTTGGTTCTTGACCCCTATCGGAACCGCGCAGACAAAAATCATGCCAGGCTTAACGTCGAGGTGATATGACGTTGCGAGAAACATTTGTCACTACCCACCCTGCCATGGTTACCTATCTCGCCTGAGCAACCCCTTAAGTCGCCATCTTTTATCCCCTCATCCCACCCTTACCATCATTGTTGATCCTCATCCTTTATCCTATCAAATTAAAAACCCATTATGTTTTCATGTTTATGTTCAAACGTTATAAATTATATTTTTATTGCCCATTTAAAAAAAAATAAAGCAAATTAAAACAAAAACAAATCAAAATAAATTATAAATTATAAAACAATTACGCAAATTTTGCCAAACACAAGCTAAAAATGGTCCACTATTGTTTGACCAAAACAAATACAAAAAAAAGCAATTTATTGCTAATGTATACCTGCGTTAGCTAGTACTCAACAACGTACTGCACTACTTTAATTTACCGTGCAATAGTCCCCGACCCGAAATTCCCTAATATGTGTAGTACACGATCAAAAAAGGTACAAGCAAATAAAATTACTCACCACTTTGTTGGCGCTTCCGTTTACGGCTGACGATGAAGTGGCCACTGCATCCTGTAGTATGGTGACAAATACCTGTATTACTTTTTCACTTATTTAAACGGTTAGCTACACAACAAATTGAATTTCTTAAAATTTAGCCCTAGTGCAAGATTTAACTATCCGTATATATGAGGATATATATACATACATACGGGCACTAAAATTCACTTGTTGGTTCTTACTTTAATGATTACCTTAAATTTTAGGGTTTTAGTCTTTAAATTGCAAAATAAATGGGCAGATTAGAAGCAAATGAACAAAGTTATGTACAAAAAAAAATTAAAATATCAGATATTGTGGGTGGTTGTCGGGATCGAACTCAGGACCCTTGGCCTGGCGGGCTGTCGCCTAGTTGGCTGCGCCACGGAGGTCCTTGGTTTAGTTTTGGTTTAAAATGTTGTTATCTTGAGTATTTTGGATATAGCTGGTGATCATTATTCAGAGGAGTTGGTTACAATACTTTTTTTTGCACAATTGGAACTTTGTACCAAACCGAACTCTTTTGCCGATCGTAGATTAAATATTCGGCCACCCATTTTGTGGGGGCCGTGACCACAGCGTTGCTTTTGCTTTGAATAGCAGGTAAAATTCCTTTTATACTCGAACGGGCTTCTAAAGATTTTGTTAAAATAAAAGCTAAAAGTTTCCTCTTTACTTCCTCACACTTGCACTGTTTTCTTTTTAATTTCAAATGTAAATTTGTTTAAATTAATTTTTATTTAGGCACTGGTGAAGGGAAACTTTCGCGCTCTTATCTGTGTGGATTTGATTTTGGGCATCTCCATCCATGTTCCCCTGCATGTTGACGGGAAAAGTGTCACAACTTTTCAACGGTGACGACTCATTCTCACACATAAACGCTTTTCTCCTACTTTAAGCGAAAAGTTAGGGGAGTAGTGGCTTATTTGAAAAATAAAATCAAACACGTAAATGCATTTCGTTACAAAGGGCTTTGCGTTTTGTTGACATTCACAAAGTTAACAAAATTGCAAATTGAACCCACGAACATTCATTAGTGAATAATCAACCCAAACGTGGGAGCCGTACCCACAATATAGCCGGGCAAAAGAAAACATCGCCAGAAACCAAAGTGTCAGAACTCACGTTCAAACAAAGTCAGTCCCTATCAAATTCCCGTGAAATACCTTCCTTACCCCACATCACTGACGAATATCCTTGGCATGGTAAACTCCTATCATTTTGCCAGCCAAAGTCTCAAGCTCGTATATGCAGTTCCCTACTGTACGGCGAATACGAGCCTTGATGAACTTTGGAAGCAATTTTGAGTTTTGCCCTTGAGCAAAATTGCTCAGAGCAAAATTCCGATAGAAGATTTCCTGACCTACCCTAAACGAAGTTGGCCTTGACCTGGTATTGTAAGTAGCCTTCGACCGTTCATGTGCGCTTTGCAAATTATTAGACAACTTTTGTCGTGCAAGTGCAATCTTTGCTTCGCGAGGCACAACATCTTGTTCGGGATCATGAAGTGCTCCTAAATTTCTGAGAATTTTGTACGCTGATTCATGGTTAACCATATTCTGTCCGAACATTGCATAATATGGCTGACAGCCGATAGAGTCATGGTTATCAGACCTCAAAGCACAAGCTATGCTTGAGTGGTATGAGTCCCAATTATCTTGCTCGTCCCGTACAAACACTCTCAGTTTATTTAAGATACTTCGGTTCACCCTCTCTGATATGTTTGCCTGTGGAGAATAAAATGCTGTTCGGATATGCTGCACGCCATAGCTCTCCAAAAACTTTGCGAATTCAGACGATGTAAATTGCTTTCCATTGTCTGAGTGCACAAACTCGGGCGTTCCAAAAGCATGGAAGACTTCCGGTTCCAAGAATCGAATAATGTTAGTTGATGTTGCTTTCGGCAACGCTTTGAGGAAAATATACTTGGAGAAGTGGTCAACAGCGATGAAAATAAAAGTATTGCCGCGTTTTGTACGTGGGTAAGGTCCCAACAAATCCACGTACAAACGCTGCATCGGTCGCTCAGAGACGATCTGCTTCGTAATCGGAGGACGAAGACTTCTGTTTGGCGCTTTTGTGGTTTTGCATACCTCACACTGGCTCACGTATGACTTGACCTCCGTGGCCATCTTAGGCCAGTAGTATTTCTCTCTAACTCGAGCATAGGTCTTTGAGAAACCACTATGACAACAAAGCTTGGTCCCGTGGGCCATTTCAATCACTTCGTGAGTCAAAGTGCTTGGTTCCACAGTCGCCACAAAGAATCTTCGCTTTCAAGTTCTTCACTCCTTAATCTAACTCTTTTGTATATATACTTGTCGGATAAACCTAGATCTGGGAGTGAAGCTTGATTTTTAACTATTTCCTCTCTTTTTGATCTGTACTCAGCAGAGTCGAACTCTGGCGAGTCGATATCTACTACCTCTCCTATCGCTGTGATCGAAATCTCTTCCATATCTCCCCTCGAAAGCGCATCCGGAACAACATTCAACGAACCCTTACGATGTTCGATCTTGAAATGGAAGCCTTGAAGCTCCAAACTCCATCTTGCGAGCCGCCCACTCAAATCTTTCAGTGATATAAGCCACTTCAGACTTGAATGGTCAGTAATAACACGAAAAGGCAAGCCTTTGACGTACGCCCGAAACTTTCTAATGCTGAGCACTGCTGCCAAGCACTCGAGCTCTGTCACCGTATAGTTCTTTTGTGCCTTGTTCAACTTTTTTGACATAAAAGCTATAGGTTTCTCATTGCCATCTGCATCCAACTGGAAGAGAACGCCTCCGACTCCCTCAGACGACGCATCACACTGAATCGTGAATTCCTTTTTAAAGTCTGGCTGAGTCAAAACTGGAGCGGAGGTTAATGCTTCTTTCAATTTTTCGAATGCTTCCTTGGCTGCAGATGTCAATTCAAAAGTCCTTTGCTTTTTGAGGCAATCGGTTAATGGAGCTGCGAGGTCAGCATAGTTCTTGATAAAACGCCTGTACCAACCCGTCATACCAATAAATCTCCTCACCTGTCTTGCCGATTTAGGAAGAGGAAAGTTTACCATCGCGTCTACCTTTTCAGGATTAGTTTTTAGCGTTCCCTGACCGACAATGTAACCAAGAAACTTTATCTCACGCATGCAGAACTTAAATTTATTGAGGTTGATGGTTAAATTCGCTTTCCGAAGACAGGCTGCCACATCCGCCAATACTTGGATATGAGTTTCGAAGTCCGCTGTGCATATCAAAAGATCATCTAAATAAACGAAAACATGTTGTCTAAGGCGAGCTGGAATTACTCGGTCCATTAGACGACACATTCTCTGTGCGGCGTTGCATAACCCAAACGGCATCACATTAAAGTGATATAGTGGCCGTCCAGGTACACCAAATGCCGTTTTTTGTTTTGACTCTTCATCTAACGGTATCTGCCAAAATGCATCTTTAAGGTCTAGCCCCGTTATGAAATGAGTGTCTCCTAATCTACTGATGATACCTTCAATATGTGACAGCGGATATGCATCATTTACCGTTTTGCTGTTAAGCTTACGGCTATCCAAGCACAGGCGAACCTTTCCTGGTTTTTTTAACATCACTATTGGCGAGCACCAAGGAGAATTACTCTCCTCAATAACTCCAAGTCCTAACATGCGATCGAGTTCTTTATAAACCTCCTCTTGCTTCACCGGCGAAAGTGGATAATGCCTAGATTTTATTGGCACGGCATCACCTGTCTCAATTGTGTGGGTTTCGACGTGCGTTCTACCAAGACCTAGTTCAGCAAAGTTCGGAAAAAGACGCTTTACCGAGTCTAACTTGATTCGTTGAATCGTCGTCAGATCGATAAAAGCCGCTCCCTCAGCAACTTCGCGACTTTCCTCAAACATGTTATTACTGTCGATCTGGCTCACTTGTGGGGTCAGGTGAAATTCGTTCCAGAAATTCATGCCAAAATAAACCTTTTGCGTCAAGTTAGGAATTACATAGAACGTAATGGTCTTCGTTATACCATCAAGAGTTGTTGGAATTTTACAATACCCAACGATATCGTGGGATTTCCCGTCAGCCGTTCTTACAACATTCTTGTATGGTAACATTTGAATCCCATTCCGTTCAATGAATTCAAAACAAGAGTCTCCCAAAACAGAGATAGATGCGCCACTGTCCAATAGGCCTGAAACAAGCTCGTCTTCAGCTTTAACTGTGCATACATTCTACCATCTGTTTTGGAAGTCAAGATTGTCTCGACTATGTGTCTCTGAAAGTCCTTTCGCTTCCTATACCTTCCCCTACACTTTTGGATCTGGGCACTTACAATTGGTTTGCCAACAATTTCGGAGCGTTTCCTGTAGTAATTGAGCTTCCTCTCGTGAAGAGATTTCAACCCAAAAACTTTAACAGGATGACTCTCCGAAATTGGAATCTCTCGTCGAAGAATTCTGACAGGCCCATCCGATTCTAAAACCTTACCCTCCTCAACCTTCTCTGACCCATCAAACGACTTCTGAACAACTAACTCAACTGAACCCGGTTCACTTTCCCTACCCGTTCCGTCTCCTATTGCAGCTTTCTTTGATCGGGATAGTTCTTTTGGAAACGACTCTCCCCGACTGTTCTGTCGTTCCCTTGACGGTTTCCCTGGTGTTTTTGGCATTCTGGGGTACTCACGCCTTTTTCGCCACAGAGAAAACAGAATAGTTTTCTTTCGTGTGACGGACACTGGTAGAAAGAATGTCCCAGCTTGTCACAATTCCAACAAATCAGCGACGAAGCTGGCTGTCGATGATTGGGCCTGCTGAATGCTGCGATTTCATCCTGTGGTTCCAGCTCGATATCTTCTTCCACATGGATCTCACTTATGGCCTTATGAGAAGTTATTCTCCTGGCTAGAAAAGTTTCGGCTTCTCCAGCCTTTTTCCGGAGATTTTCCAAACTAGTAATCTCCGCTGCCAACAACACCTCACCCAACTTATCCTTGGCATTGCTTTTGATGATTTGTATGAGCTTTACTGAATCAAAAGGTTCATTTAACCGGTCGTTCAGTTGAACGAAATCATCAAAAGATTCCTTAAATCCCTGCTTTTGAGTGAGCAGACGCATATATACCTCGACATCAGTTTCCCTGCTTCCAAACTCTCTTCTCAACGAGGTTTTGATATGTTGCAAGTTAGCGTCAGGATTTTTGCGCAAAAAGGACCAAAACCACACATTAGCTTTTCCAGTCAATAACAAATGAAAATTTGCGCTGAGTTGACTGTCACTATATCCAGACGAAACTTGCAACCTATCCACCTTGAAAAGGAAATCCGATACATGGTCACTTCCATCGTATTTTATCCACCTATCCAAACGGCAAACTATAGGTGCATTCACAGCACTTTGTGGTCTTGTCATCACAGAAGGTGCACCTTGTGCCGTGTCCGGAACTTGAGGTTGAAACATATTTGGTATATCGTTGTCTGCAACATTCGAAAACTGGGGATTACTAGGAAGTCCCAAGTTGGAAAGATGCTGTTGGGAACGGCGGTTACCAATAGTCTCTAACTTTCCCATAATACCCCTCATGAAATAATCCATTTGGTCAAAGAATCTTATCTGGTTCGACAACAAGAACTGATCAATCCGATTAGCCAAACCATCGATATCCGATGCTCTACCAACCCCAGCAGGGGATCCCGGGTTTCCCGTGATGTCATGGACTACTGGATCGTTTTGGCTAATTATCTTGTCACCACCAACAGGATCTGAAATCCCAGATGCAGCAGGGTCCTCTCCGGCATTATTGACCCCGTGAGCTGTTTGTTCATCCGCGTTTGACATTTCAGAAGAAAGTGAAAAAGATACCGGTTCTAAATTGTAAGAGTCGTTCAAACTCAAAAGGTTTATGGACTGATGAAACCTCTCAAAATCCTCCAACAAAACTTCGTTCAAAAGTCTTGAAATTCGACAAGTGTTATGAGGAATGTTAAGGTTATTATTCATAACCCAAAAGAAAATATCACACGAAAAAGATCACTGAATAACCCCACAACTCAAACAATACAGTATCTGACAACAAACTCTCTACCGACTGAACTCCACAAGAAAGAATGAAAGAAAGTATTAAAAACCTAAATAAAACTATCCTTGGCTTAGAGTTTTTATCCAAAATGAAACTAAATTTCATAAAATATTTGAAAATAAGAATTTACCAAAATAACCTTAAATACCAAAAATGTCCCACTGTCTCAATGAAATTAAAAAAACCAAATTAAAGGCTCAAACTAAATTGAACTAAAACTTCAAAAGAAAATTATTTTCACATACGGATTTGGATGAGGATCAACCACCCTGAAAAGAATGAGATAAGAAAACAAAAGATGGCGAAGCGCTGCGAGCCGAGAAAAAAACACTGTACGTTAAAATATCTTACTACTCTAATTTACTTTCTAGGGCGATTTGCAACCAAACATAATCACAAACCGACTCTAGAAGTTGAACTATTGTAGATGAAAGGTACCTATTGAAGACTCAATATGAATCCTCTTAGTCTCTTCCATCATTATTTATGTGTAAATGATGTCTTCGCGAATCTGGACATTGATGCCAGCAAATACTGCCAGCTTTATGACTCAGACCGCTAAACACCATGTCGTAACAGTTTGGAGAAAACTTCCGTCATCGCAACACAGTACCAAGGTCACGCACCTCGGATACTGGGACTTATGCCCGAAAGTTCTTTCCTCACTCAAAATCAAAATCAAAATTAATATGAAAATCAAAAGTAAAATTAAAAGAAAATTGAAAAACAAAAAGTTAAAAGCAATTGAAAAAAAAAACTATGTAGGTGAAACTGAATCTAAAAGGAATTGAAAATGATAAAAAAACTGAAGAAAACTATTGAAACTAAAATGGAATGCAAACAAAATTAAATGACCTATAAGGAAGAACAAAATTGGCTCGTTAAAAACTCACACTCGCTACTGTACAGTAGCGAGGCCTACACGTTATGGGCGCCATTGTTGCGGGCTCCTTTCTTGCCGTCGGGGTCTGTGCTGGCATGCTTGACCGGCCTCACACTCGTCGGAGGGTGTTGGTTCTTGACCCCTATCGGAACCGCGCAGACAAAAATCATGCCAGGCTCAACGTCGAGGTGATATGACGTTGCGAGAAACATTTGTCACTACCCACCCTGCCATGGTTACCTATCTCGCCTGAGCAACCCCTTAAGTCGCCATCTTTTATCCCCTCATCCCACCCTTACCATCATTGTTGATCCTCATCCTTTATCCTATCAAATTAAAAACCCATTATGTTTTCATGTTTATGTTCAAACGTTATAAATTATAATTATGATTTTAAAGAAAATTAGAAATAATATTCTTCTGGTTTAGTGGAGCGAATGAATTAAGTTCAAATAAAGAAGTTTAAGTGAGCTCTACTCCATATATTGCGTTTCGCCCAGGTACAACAGTTGGGCTCATCAGTTAGATGCTGTTGTACCCTTCTAAGACGCAAATTTTGGTCGATGTTAACCGACTCATATAGAAATCACAGCATGAATACACTGTGAATTCTATTTATCCAGGGGAATTTGTTTAAATTCAGACACCTAGAAAACAAATGCCAGTGCTCAGGCTTTTTATAATTATGATTTTAAAGAAAATTAAAAATAATATTCTTCTGGTTTAGTGGAGCGAATGAATTAAGTTCAAATCACTTAAACTTCTTTATTTGAACTTAATTCATTCGCTCCACTAAACCAGAAGAATATTATTTTTAATTTTCTTTAAAATCATAATTATAAAAAGCCTGAGCACTGGCATTTGTTTTCTAGGTGTCTGAATTTAAACAAATTCCCCTGGATAAATAGAATTCACAGTGTATTCATGCTGTGATTTCTATAAGAGTCGGTAAACATCGACCAAAATTTGCGTCTTAGAAGGGTACAACAGCATCTAACTGATGAGCCCAACTGTTGTACCTGGGCGAAACGCAATATATGGAGTAGAGCTCACTTAAACTTCTTTATTTGTTATAAATTATATTTTTATTGCCCATTTAAAAAAAAATAAAGCAGATTAAAACAAAAAAAAATCAAAATAAATTATAAATTATAAAACAATTACGCAAATTTTGCCAAACACAAGCTAAAAGTGGTCCACTATTGTGTGACCAAAACAAATACAAAAAAAAAAACAATTTATTGCTAATGTATACCTGCGTTAGCTAGTACTCAACAACGTACTGCACTACTTTAATTTACCGTGCAATAGTCCCCGACCCGAAATTCCCTAATATGTGTAGTACACGATCAAAAAAGGTACAAGCAAATAAAATTACTCACCACTTTGTTGGAGCTTCCGTTTACGGCTGACGATGAAGTGGCCACTGCATCCAGGCTGTAGTATGGTGACAAATACCTGTATTACTTTTTCACTTATTTAATCGGTTAGCTACACAACAAATTGAATTTCTTAAAATTTAGCCCTAGTGCAAGATTTAACTATCCGTATATATGAGGATATATATACATTAGGGTGGTCCTTATATTGGGTTTTTTTGAAATTCCAACTTGGATAGGTATCAAATGACTCTAAATGGATAAAAAAAAATTTCCTAATTTTTTCAGATTTTTATTCCACCCCCCTGGTCTCCCTTTTTTCACTTGAAGGTACAAATAGTGGAGTTAGGGTTACTGTTATAACACGCAAAAAACAAAGTCAGAACTTATAGATTAGATTCCGACAAAAAAAATCGTACGGGAGGGGGGTCTATTTCCCCCCGTTCAGGCGTTAGGGGTAATTTTCTAAAAATTTGAACCAAAATAGAAAAAAAATTATTAAAAAACAACGGGACCACTTGCAATGGCATGCTATAGCTATTTTAAAAGCCATGAATCCAGTCTCTAATATATTTTTTAAATCAAGCTTTTATTGTAAATAGTTTTTGAAAAAATAATTTTCAAAACAAAAAAATAAAAACAAAAATAATAGTTTTTTACGTTTGAAAATTATTTTTTTCAGAAACTATTTACAATAAAGACTTGATTTAAAAAATTTATTAGAGACTGGATTCTTGGCTTTAAAAAGAGCTATAGCATGCCATTGTAAGTGGTCCCGTTGTTTTTTAATAATTTTTTTTCTATTTTGGTTCAAATTTTTAGAAAATTACCCCTCCCGCCTGAACGGGGGGAAATATACCCCCCCTCCCGTACGATTTTTTTTTTTGTCGGAATCTAATCTATAAGTTCTGACTTTTTTTTGCGTGTTATAAGAATCACCCTAACTCTATTATGTGTACCTTGAAGTGAAAAAAGGGAGACCAGGGGGGTGAAATAAAAATCTGAAAAAATTAGGGAAATTGTTTTTCAATGTTTTGAATCGAATGAGGGCTAACCAAGACAATGTCCAATATAAGGACCACCCTAATATACATACATACGGGCACTAAAATTCACTTGTTGGTTCTTACTTTAATGATTACTTTAAATTTTAGGGTTTTAGTCTTTAAGGCCGTGTGCCAATTGCGTTAAAATCCTGGTTAAATTTGATCCCATGGCTAAATTTTGACATTACTGAGGTGAATATAGACTTCAAAATTTAACCTGCTCAGGAGCTCGTTAAAATTTTAGTCGGTGGTTAATTTTTGACATGTCTATGGGCGCGTTCGGCTGCGTATCTTAAGCGATCCGGACTTGTTTGTGTTGTTGTAAACCCTTATAAAAAAACAGCTGAGGGAGATGAATGTTGATAAATATTTTATTTTGCTATCAAGAAGTCATGAATCCTATCGGGAAAGATGAAAAATGGAAAAAAAAAACTAAAATTAAATGAAAGGATTAAGAAATATAGACAAAGACCTTATAATAAATTTAAGTATGTACTCAAGGAGAAGTTTGAATAACTTGAGATAAATCCTTGATAATGTAAAAGTCAATAAAATGTATTGAAATTTATTAATTAATTCATTTTGCAAACTGATATGTTTGCGAACTATCATTACTGAGAAAAATGCAACAACAAAACTAATGGGAAGTGAATGTAAAAAAAAAATCCCATTTAATCCAATTGACACAGCAAAAACCTTAAATTTTACTCACCCCTATAAAAAGGGATAACATTTAACTGGGATCAAATTTAACCAGAATTTTAACGCAATTGGCACACGGCCTAAATTGCAAAATAAATGGGCAGATTAGAAGCAAATGAACAAAGTTATGTACAAAAAAAAATAAAAATATCAGATATTGTGGGTGGTTCGAACTCAGGACCCTTGGCCTGGCGGGCTGTCGCCTAGTTGGCTGCGCCACGGAGGTCCTTGGTTTATTTTTGGTTTAAAATGTTGTTATCTTGAGTATTTTGGATATAGCTGGTGATCATTATTCAGAGGAGTTGGTTACAATACTTTTTTTTGCACAATTGGAACTTTGTACCAAACCGAACTCTTTTGCCGATTGTAGATTAAATATTCGGCCACCCACTTTGTGGGGGCCGTGACCACAGCGTTGCTTTTGCTTTGAATAGCAGGTAAAATTCCTTTTATACTCGAACGAGCTTCTAAAGATTTTGTTAAAATAAAAGCTAAAAGTTTCCTCTTTACTTCCTCACACTTGCACTGTTTTCTTTTTAATTTCAAATGTAAATTTGTTTAAATTAATTTTTATTTAGGCACTGGTGAAGGGAAACTTTCGCGCTCTTATCTGTGTGGATTTGATTTTGGGCATCTCCATCTATGTTCCCCTGCATGTTGACGGGAAAAGTGCCACAATTTTTCAACGGTGACGACTCATTCTCACACATAAACGCTTTTCTCCTACTTTAAGCGAAAAGTTAGGGGAGTAGTGGCTTATTTGAAAAATAAAATCAAACACGTAAATGCATTTCGTTACAAACTCTTTTGGAACAAAATGAAGAATGGCTGTAGTAGGTGCATGGTACGTACTGTTCAAACGGACGACGTGGTCGTAATGGTCATTGGCAAGTTCCATCACCAGATGTCCATGTGTACAAATTTGAAGATTTCTGTTGCCTTTGGTACGGGCAGATCATTTAATTATATAGACATCAATGCTATTCACGAAAAACTGGGCGCAGAAAAATCCTTGGCCTCCCCGTATTTCACAGTTTTACGGGTTGCGATACAACATCTTCATTTTTCAGACGAGGCAAGAAATCTGCGTGGGCGGCATGGAATTGTTATCCTGAGGTGATACATAGTAAGCATAGCATTACATCCTTACACAGAGCTTGATGGTGATAGTGAACATTTTAAAAGGCTAGAACTCCTCACGGTAATATTATATGATGAATACAGTAATTCGGACAGTGTGAATGATGTCAGGAAGGAGCTGTTTTGTCGGCAGACTAAGACAATGGAGAAACTTCCACCAACAAAAGATGCACTACTTCAACACTCAAAGCGGGCTGTTTATCAGGCAGGAGTATGGTGTACCTGTGAACACATTCAACAGTGAGCTCCTAGTCCGGAAGGCTGGGGCTGGACTCAGAAAAAAAGGTGGATCATGGGTTCCTATATGAAACACATTACCTATAGCTTCAAAGGCATGTACTGAATTGGTGAAATGTAATTGTAAGAGTCAAAAAGGATGCACTGGTAGATATGCTTGCAAAGCTGCTCGTTGGAATTGTACTGACCTTTGTAAATGTCAATGCTTAAATACGACATAAGCAATCCATATAGATATGTATGTAAATGCAATTCAACATCTTTCATATGTGATTTCTCTTGTATTTAAATTTATATACGTATGTACATAAATCTTATTTCATTTTCAACCTTATATCTTAGAATTTAATATTTTTGTCACGCCTAAAAAGTTATATTGGATAGTTTGTAATTAATATATACTTATACAACCTTACTAATAAAAAAATATATTTATAATACCTCTCATTAAAATTATTAAGTTGTATTCCTTGACTCCAAACACAAAGGTTTACTTACAAACACTAGGCTATTCATGTACAGGGTGTTCTTCTTGTTTTAGTTATTTTCATGAAGCTGAAGAGTTTATGCAAGCATGCCAAAAAATTAACAATAGAATCATTTCTTGTCCATCTTTTTGGACAAAATGAAGATTGTTTTTTATTTATACTTTTTTTTGGGCTTTGAGGGTTTGGGTGTCATGACCCCTTTTTCCCTCCTTGAATATATTTAGCCAGATACATGTTAAACTTGTGTAGGTATATATATTATCTGACCCTAAATATTATATTTGATTGTTTTGGAGCAAAGGGGTCATGTACCACCATGCCCCCTTCGTATATTTGCAAACTTTACTTACTTACTTATCCGGCTCCCGATCCATGAAGGGTCTCTGCCTGAGATATTGCGGTCTTCCATCGGTTGCGGTCCCTCGCACGCTCCCTCCAGTCGTCGAGACCAAGCGCTCTTGCGTCTGTGACCGCCTGGTCCCTATAGCGGAGGTTCGGTCTTCCTGGTCGTCTCGAACCTGGGGGCTGGGATTCGAAGATTTTCTTGGCTGGAGCGTTGTTGTCCATTCGCTCGATGTGGCCGAGCCAATGTAGTCGACGTGTTTTGGCTCTTTGGACTACATCCACATCTTGGTACAGCTCGTACAGTTCACGATTGAATCTTCTCCTCCAATCGCCCTCTTCGCATATAGGACCAAATATCCGCCGTAGAATTTTTCGCTCGAAAGTGCCCAGGATCAATTCCCCTTTTTTACTTATCGTCCAGCACTCGGCACCGTAGAGTAGAACTGGTAAAATTAGAGTTTTGTATAGCGTGTACTTTGTCTTTCGAGAAAGGAGTTTTGAACCCATTTGTTTGGCCAAACCGAAGTAGCAGCGGTTCGCTAGGGTAATTCTTCGTCGGATTTCCACTAAGGTGTCGTTCGTGGGATTGATGTTTGTTCCGAGGTAGGTGAACTCCTTGACTACCTCGAAATTACTGCTACCAACAGTGACGTTTTGTCCTAGGCGATGGACAGATGAGGCTTTGTTTGTTGATAGCATATACTTTGTTTTGTCCTCATTCACTTCAAGACCAACGCGTTTCGCCTGTTCATCAATAGCTGTGAATGCTTCAAGTATAGCTCTCTTGGAACGGCCGATGATGTCGATGTCGTCCGCATAACCAAGCAGTTGAGAAGACCTGTTAAAGATAGTGCCTTCCATGTTAACACCACTCTTGCGCACTATCTGCTCCAGGACTAGGTTGAAGAAATCACATGATAGCGCATCTCCTTGTCTGAACCCTGTTCACGTCTGGAATAACTCGGATGAGCTGTTACCCATTTGCACGTTGCACCGCGTATTTTGTAACGTCATGCGGCATAGCTGGATCAGTTTTTTCGGGATCCCGAGTTCCGACATCGCCAATAGAAGCTCTTGGCGACTTATGCTATCATATGCGGCTTTGAAGTCGATGAATAGGTGGTGGGTCTCGACTTGAAATTCGTTGGTCTTTTCCAGGATTTGCCTCAATGTGAAGATTTGGTCTATCGTTGATCTGCCTGGCCTGAAGCCACACTGGTACGTGCCGATCATAGTGTTGCAGAAAGGTTTTAGACGCTCACATAGTACGTTGGATAGGATCTTGTAGGCAACATTAAGCAGGGATATGCCTCTGTAGTTCTTGTAGGACATAGGATCGCCTTTTTTGTAGATTGGGCATATGGAGCTATTTGACCAGTCGTCGGGCATACTTTCCTCCTCCCAAACTTGGTTGATGAGCTGGTGCATGCACCCTACCAGAACATCTCCTCCATACTTGAAGAGTTCCGCTGGTAGGCCATCCGAGCCGGCGGATTTGTTGTTCTTAAGCTTGTGGATGGCTTTCTTAACCTCTTCAGTACTGCGCGCTGGGACTGGATCTTCATTGACTGGTCTTATGCTTCTTTGCTCCTCTGTTGCCTCCTCTACATAATGCCTATTAAGCAGCTGCTGGAAATGCTGCTTAAACACGTCTACAATTCCCTGTGCTTCGGTGACTAGGTTCCCTTCGCTGTTTCGAAGAGCTTGCGTGCCAGTCCTATAACCAGATGCCAGTTGCTTGGCTGTTTTGTAGAACCGGCGGGTGTTGGTGGCGGTGCTGGACTCTTCGAGATACTTGAGCTGAGAGGCTGCGGATGCTCTTTTCTTTCTACGCAGGGTTTTTTTCTCTTTCCTTCTCTTTTCACGGTACTCCTCTCTTGCTGCTCTTGTTTTCCGTTGCAGCATTTGCATTCGTGCATTTTCCGTCTCCTGCTTCAATAGCGCGCATTCATCATCATACCACGGGTTCTTTTTTCTGGGTGGTTGATAGCCTATGGTGGTCTCGGCTGTCTCTTTAATAATGTCGCGATACTGGTTCCACTGGTTGTTGACGCTTGTGGCTGGGTGTACGGCAGAGAGTTTCCCGGTCAATTGCTCACTGTAGTCTCTGGCTTTCTCAGATGTGCTAAGGCATGCGATGTTGAACTTCTTTCTGTGGGCGGTCTTCGTTTTCTTTTCGTTGGACAGTCGGGCTCTGAACTTTGTCACAACAAGAAAGTGGTCAGAGTCCACGTTTGCACCTCGGAAAGTTCGCACGTCTAAGATATTCGATATTCCTTGCGCCAATTAGCACGTGGTCGATTTGGTTGGCCGTTCGACCATCTGGAGATCGCCAGGTTGCTGTGTGTATCCTTCGCCTGGGGAACCTAGTGCTACTTATCACCGTATTACGAGCTGCAGCAAAGTCGATTAGTCGGAAGCCGTTGTCTGTTGTCGTTTCGTGGAGGCTGTGCTTTCCAACTAATCCGCCAAAGATGTTTTCCTTTCCGACTTTAGCATTGAAGTCTCCGAGCACGACTTTGACATCGTACTCCGGACAGGCTCCGTAGGCTCCGTCCAGAAGGTCGTAAAACTCCTCCTTGTTAGACTCCTCAGCTTCATCGGTAGGGGCGTGTGCACATATTAGGCTGATGTTTTGGAAGGTAGCTTTGATGCGGATCACAGCCAGGCGATCGCTTATCGGCTTAAAATCGATGACTTTTGATCTGAGTCGATTTCCCACGACGAATCCGCATCCTAGCATGTGCAGTCTTTGGTGACAGCTGTAATAAATGTCGCAATCTTTTCTTTTCGTTATACCTGATCCTATCCATCGTATCTCCTGGATCGCGGTAATGTCTGCCTTGTACCGCGAGAGGACGGATTCAAGTTTTTGAGTAGCACCTGGTGTGTAGAGTGTCCTTACATTCCAGGTGCATACTCGTAGATCATAGTCCATTTTCGTTCCGGGTCTGGTTGCCATTTGAGGGGGGTCGTTATCCGAGGCTTCTTGCGTCTCTCTCATAACAATTGGCTTTTTTACTGTGGCCGGGTCGTTAGCCCAACGCACTAACCTCCAATCTGTAGGGCCATGGGTTTAATGTTGCAATTCTTTCCTTGATCAACATTCGCACTTACAAGTTTAGCAAGTCCTGGCATAGAGCCAAGACCAGTATCCGGCGGCTACCAACTTGGAGGTATTGTAAGCACTTGATGTGTAGGAAAAGATACAGCTCGAGGCCCCCAGTTCCTACAACATCCAACCACTTTGCAAACTTTAACATTTGAAAATTATGTGGTTGTATTCCCTGACCCCAAAAATGTATACCTAGACACCAAGTTTGGGGTCCTAAGTGATTTAGAAGCCGAGATATTAATAATGTACCTACATTTCAAAATAGTGGCTATAAAATCCAAGATGGCTGACCGCAGCTATGGACCTAAGTAATACCTACAAAAAATTTGGTGCTTTTGTCCGGCAAAAACAGATTTTCTTGCTAAGCGACCCTACTAAGACGGCAAAATTGCCATGTCCATTAGACTGTTTCAAACAAAAATGTTTGCTTTCGATTTTCTTGCAAACAGACTGAAAAGTTTCGGTTAAGCAAAAAAAGACGTCTGTGAAAATTTGAGCTCTTAAAATTCATGTTTTGACATGCCTCATCGCAGATTTCGGTTTTCCATACGATTTGTATGGGAGAAAACACCTGTTTGTGTTTGGAATTTTATAACTTAATAATAACAAGTATTTAAACTAACGGCATATGTGTTTCTTGTAGAAAATTGAACGTTCTTCAAAAAAGGTCCTGACATGTTTTATCATAAATCCAGCCGTTTTAAAGTTACAGTCAGTCAAACTCATTCCATAAAATTCCCATACATTTATTTAACGTAAAATTAGCATTTTTTTAGTAATTGAAGATAACTAATAGCCCTGTTTTTTAGTGCATTTTTATCTTCGCTTAGAAAAAAGTAGCATGTTAAATACAACAACAATACGGAATTATACCAGTTTGTTGTTGTAATTAACATGCTACTTTTTTCTAAGCGAAGATAAAAGTGCACTAAAAAACAGGGCTAATATCACTCTTATCGAAAAATGACTTAAGACCTTTTTTGTAGAGGACCAATTTTCCTTTCCAATGGTGCCTAACAATAGCCCTGTTTTTTAGTGCATTTTTATCTTCGCTTAGAAAAAAGTAGCATGTTAATTACAACAACAAACTGGTATAATTCTGTATTGTTGTTGTATTTAACATGCTACTTTTTTCTAAGCGAAGATAAAAATGCACTAAAAAACAGGGCTAATATTACTTCACTTCAACTAATACAGTTATTTTACAATAATTAGTCGCTTTTAAATTAATTATGAGTGGGAAATTACATAGAAATTCCCTTATTAAACTCGGCAGAAATTTTTTTGGAACAGGAACTAAAATATACTTTTCCAAAGGTTTTTGGGGTGCTGAACTCGAATCGGAAGTCAGAAAAATTCTACTACGTCACATTTGTGAGATATTGCCGTATGGAAAATTGAAAAATAGTTTTTTTGCAGCGAAAAACTTCTATTTTTCAATTTTCATATCTCATAAAGCAGCTAATAGAGTGACAATACATATGTCGATATCGCATCCAGTACAAATAAACATGATAATTTTTTAATAATTTTTGTTTACAAGCTCTTCTTCTTCAAAAATCGATGTGGTTTATCGAACTACTGATGACTTAAGTTGACGTTTTGTATCTATGTCACTGATCTCTATAATACACTGGATAGTGTATTCCTTATAATGTATAACAGTTTATTTGCTTCCATTTGAAGATGACAATTAGGTGGTCGGCTTCATAATTTGACGTCTGAATTACACAAAAAAAAAAGTATTTTCCCGATCCCGATAGGGATGTGGAATATTGAAACAACATCGATTTCAACATCGAAGACCAAACATCGATGTCAATAAATATCGAACCGAAAACATCGATGCTACTTAACATCGATGTTTTTTCAGGTGTTTTGTTTAAGTTTTTCGTTTGCCCAAAGCAAAAAATGCGTCATGCTATGCTCTAATGTATGTTTGCTTTCAAAATTTCTGGTGCCGGCTTTTTTTCTTAAGTTTTTTAAAATCGATTTAAATTTTTATACAAATGAAAAATATGAAGTCATAAGCAAAAGCAAGGCATTTCAACTTTAAACATCGATATTGCAAAATAATGATGCACAGAAGCTTGTGTGCTAAAACCGCGTGTAAGCGGTATCTTTCTAGGCATCAATGATTTTAATGGGTGAAAATCGATGTTAAAGATGTTTAAATATGTCTTTTGCACTAATGAATATCAGCAAATTTAATAAAATCAATATTAGCCCTGTTTTTTAGTGCATTTTTATCTTCGCTTAGAAAAAAGTAGCATGTTAATTACAACAACAAACTGGTATAATTCCGTATTGTTGTTGTATTTAGCATGCTACATTTTTCCAAGCGAAGATAAAAATGCACTAAAAAACAGGGCTATTGCAAGGCAATTCATGGTGTTAAGCTGTTATGTGTGCCCTTTTTGAAATCCGATATTTCAAAATTTTTTTTCACACGAACGTGTGCGCAAGAACTTGCATGGTGTAAACTGCGTGTTTCTGACCATCGATAATTTAAACTCGTGAAAATCGGTATTAAAAATGTATTTTGCAGTAATATTTCAAGGAATTTTGTGTAAACTGTTTTCTGTGGCTTTTTTGGAATATATCGATATTGCAAAACACGAAATTGTGTGCAAAAACTTGCATTGGTGTAAATTGGGTCTTTCTGAGCATCTATTATTTCAATGCGTGGAAATCGATGCTAAAACTTGTATTTTGCAAAATATATATCGTCCACAGATTTTATAGAAGCAATATTGCAAGTTTTCCATGTGTAAACTGTTATCTATCGATATTGCAAGACATTTTTGCTTACAAAAGTGTGTACAAAAACTTGTATGGTTTAAAAGGCATCTTGCTGAGCATCGATGTTATTAATTCTTGAATTGTATATTATAGAGATCAGTGATCTATGTCTATGAGTGTAAATCTATCTTTTTTTAACATACATATAATAATATCTAGCTCATACGAAATTTATCACAGTGGGACGTAGCTCTACGTCTAGCGATAAAAAAAGTAGTAATTTTTCCTTGTTCTGCGTGGAATATCTATGTAACCCTAGTATTTGTTCTTAAATACTTGATATGTATTAAATACTACAAATAACGAACAGCGAGGCGGGCGAGGGTATGCTAGTTAAGTTATAAAATTCCAAACATAAACAGGGCCCACGTTTTATAACTCTCGCATTAATACAAAAAAAAAAAATGTTTGATAAACGATGAAAACTGTATTTGTTTAATTTTTCACCGTTTCTTACCCAATTTTATCGATGAATATTAACAGCGCTATCAATAAAAAAACGCTTATTCTACCTTTATTCCACGATTTAACTTAACCACGGAATAAGAGTTAAAATTTCTCATTAAACAGAACTAAATTTTCGTGGAATAGTAAAGTGTCGTTGACGTGAGGCCTGTTAAGTATCTTGAAATGTTTACCAAGTTGGAAGCTTGGGTTTTTTTCTTATGGGTTTTGACATCTTAAAATTTCAAGCTAACAAACACACCTAAAAATCTTTCTTTCATTTCACTCATCACATACAATCCTTACCTTTATTTTGAATAGAAATGTAATATTATTTTCTTATAAAATCCTTATTTCTTCTTTTTTTTCTCTGCAGAAAATGTAACAGATGATGAAGCTATCTCTTATCCCTTGGATAAACGTTTCTTTTAAAAAAATTTGTTAGAAGATACATCAGTATGAAGCAAAGAAAATACAGAATCAATCTGTCTTTTAAAAAATAAACCTAGTCTCAATAAGCAGAGTTAGCAGCAGAAATCTTACACAGCACATTCTGTACGAAATTCACAGAAAATCCATCAAACATCTCACATATACCATTCAAAAAGTTAGCATGCATCTTTTTCGAAAACTTGTTCGCGAAAACAGCAAAGTGCTGAGCGCGCTTTTAAGATATGCATTTTTATTGATTATACTTTCGACAGTGCTGTCAGCTTGGGCACCAGATTTACGGCCAAAACTAACACCTAGTAAGTATTGCCTTAAGAAAAGCAAAAAATTAAAGTTATTTAAATTGTTTCCTTCTTAGAACAAGATGTCATATTTAGATATTTTGGCAATCACACGGATTTTTTTAAAATTCTTGATTACGACCAGACGACGCTGCTACTTGGAGCCAGAAATGCAATCTATAACATCACTTTCGAAGGCTTGCGTGAGAACTACAAACTCGAATGGGAATCATCTGATGCCGATCGCGAACTATGTGCGCTCAAGGGAAAACGCGATCAAGATTGTCAGAATTACATTCGGGTTTTTGCGAGAACCAGTGACGGGCAAATAATGATTTGCGGTACAAATTCATATAAACCGCGATGCCGTTACTACACAATAACCGGCGACCAGGCATTAGACTTGAAAAAGGATGTCGAAGCTCAAGGCGTATGTCCGTACAGCCCGACACATAATAGCACATATGTTTATACGGGGAGTCAGCTTTATTCGGCTACTGTCGCTGATTTTTCTGGCAGTGATCCTTTGATATATCGAGAGAATCTACGTACTGAACAATACGATTTGAAGCAATTGAATCAACCGGATTTTGTGGGAGCTGTCGAAAGGAATGGCTATGTGTTTTTCTTTTTTCGTGAAATCTCAATGGAATACATGAATTGTGGAAAGGTGTGTTTTTATGTCCCTTATTCCGGTCTGATAGATTTCTATTTTGTTTTCGCCTTGAAAGGATTTAAAATTTAAGGCCAATATCGCACGAGGTACTGCACACGAGGTTTTCCATGCAAAAGACGGTATTTGTAGACTTATTTAACAATAATGAACCCTTATCTAAATGCAAAAATGAGTTTTATATTATTTAATTGCTAGCTCATCAAGTTAATGCAATAAATTTACGAAAAGTAATTGCAGCGATGTGAAAGAATGCAATCATTTTAGTATTGCAATCAATTGACTAAAAAGACTTATTTTTTTTTACTCCACCTCAGGACTTCAACTTCTAAATAAACTCCCATTCAATCTTGAAGTCTTAGTAATACAATCATTTCATGCAGTTAAATGACCTAAAGTAAAAAGAATGCAATACTAAAGACTGCTTGAAGTCATTGAAGTCTTTTAAAAGTCTTTATCAAAGAATGCATTCTTTAAGTCTTTTGATTGCAGTCTTATGACTGCAGTCAACTGCTTTGAAGTCTTTTAACTACTTGAAATCTTTTGACTTCATGAAGTCTTTTAACTTCTTGAAGTCTTTTAACTTCTTGAAGTCTTTACTATTTGGATTTCTTTACTTTTTAATCTTTATGAAGACTTAAACTGTTATTGAAATTTATTTGAATACTTCTAAAGGAATCGAAATTAACCTTACTTACTTGCTTACTTATCCGGCTCCCGATCCATGAAGGGTCTCTGCCTGAGATCCGGGATCTGTTTTTAAAAAAATTAAAAATAAAACTCATTTAAATTTGTTAATTTTTTATTTATTAATGAGCTTCAGATCCCTTACCACTGGTGGGGGGAAATCTTCGGCTATACGAAGTGACACTCAAGATGAATTCTGACTAACTGACTGAACATCTTTTTTAATAAGATCGAATTATCGCTTTCTATAACGATTAAATGCTAACGCAGCAAATCTTAATTTGACTGCGGCTGATGCAATGATTCATATTGTTCTTTATTGTGAAATATTCTCCCACTCAAGTTGCTGAAGGCAAAAAGTACTGATATGCTTTTTTAAGTTAAATGATATCGGATATGATCATCCGCTATGAAATGCAAATATGAATCATTGTTAATGTACTACGTTCATTGTTGATATTTATTGAAAGATACTTTGTTTACATTAGTTATATGTATGTCTGGAAGTTCTGTAGGAGATACTTCACTGACGGCTAGGTTAAGTTTAAAAAAAGTCTTTACGACATCCTAATGGTGTCGATTCAAGCAAATATGCTTGGTATGCTTTTATTATTATTTCTGTTGGGAAGTAATTCTATAACTCACGCTCCCTCTAGTCTTCGAGACCAAGCGCTCGAAGTTAACCACAAAATGAAACAAAAAGTTAAGTTTAAATGAAAAAAGGATTGACATCCTAATTAAAGAATCAATGCCATCGAAAATTTTAATTAGAAAAAAATATTTCAGATATTTCACTTGATTTCTATATATGTACTTACATAGCATGTATGTACTTACATAGCATGTAAGTACATATGTATGTTAAGGTAGTCCTTATTTGTATGGAGGAATTTTTGTTTGTTTTTACTGAGCACCATTTTTTTTGTCTTCTACATTAAAAAACGAGTACAAAAATAATTTAGGATAATCGGATTGTATTAACACGTGCCGCAATGAGTTTGAAAATTTGAATTTGATTTCTATAAAATCGACAAAAAAAAAATTCACGTGGCATTTTTACCCATCAATTAAACGCGAGGTTTTTAAAAGTTTGATTTATAGAATTAATGAAGTACGGTTTCAAATCAAAGGGCACGGTAGTGCCCAGCCAAGTTCGCGGCACTACACCCTTTTTACAGGAACAAACTCAGGCGATTTTCAACCCCCCTCTAACTTCTGTACCAATAAAGTCAGAAACTTCAAATTCGGAGTATTTGCTGAACTGATCAAACACGGGTGGCTCACCAAATTTCAACTCTTTAGCATTAGTAGTTCCCAAGATATAGGACTTCAAAAATCGCAAAAACCGTAACTGACTGACTGATTCACTGACTCACTGACTCACTGATTCACTGACTCCTGGGCCCTACCAATAATCAAATTTAGTGAAGACTTAAATATTTCATTGAAATGGACCATAATGAAATGGACTCTAAATAATAAACAATACATGGTATGATCCTAATACTTAATTGAGCTCTTAACCAATGAACCATAGGTGGTATGAACTCCAAAAAAATTAACATTCCATGTATGATTCATTATTTGGGATCCATAACATTATGGTTCATTTCACTGAAATATTTAACTCGTTGCTAAATTTGATTATTAGTAACCCTCACTGACTCACTGACAGATCATCAAAATTATGGAGCACTTCCCGACATCGTAGAAACTTGAAATTTCGCACAACGGTAGGCCTTGTGGTACATACAAAGGAAAAAATCGAAAATGTCAATTTTCTATTCAGGGGGCGTGGCATCCACCCACTTTCTTAAATATTCTATAAATTATATGGAGCTTTTCCGATTATTGTAGAACAATAAAAATTGGTAAGTTGGTAGGGTTTGAGGTACTAAGAAAGAAAATAATTGAAAAATTGGAATTTTCCATACAGGGGGCGTGGCATCCACCCACATTCTTAAAAGTTCTTATAAATTATATGGAGCACTTCCGATTGTTTTAGAACGATGAAAATTGGTAGGTCGGTATGGCTTAAGGTACTTAGAAAGAAAAAAATTGAAAAATTGGAATTTTGCATTCAGGGGGCGTGGTATCCACCCACATTCTTTAAAATTCTTATAAATTATGTGGAGCACTTCCGATTGTTGTAGAACGATGAAAATTGGTAGGTCGGTAGGCCTTGAAGTACTTAGAAGAAAAAAAAATCGAAAATTGGAAGTTTCAGTCCAGGGGGCGTGGCATCCACCCACATTCTCAAATATTCTTTTGAATTATATGAAGCATTTCCGATTGTTGTAGAACGATGAAAATTGGTAGGTTGGTATGCCTTGAGGTACTTAGAAGAAAAAAATCGAAAAATTGGAAGTTTCAGTTCAGGGGGCGTGACATCGACCCACATTCTTAAAAATTCTTATTAACTATATGAAGCACTTGCGATTGTTGTAGAACGATGAAAATTGGTAGGTCGGTAGGGCTCAAAGTACTTAGAAAGAAAAATTGGAATTTTATTATTTATTATTTATTATTATTATTTTATTTATAAATTATATGGAGCACTTCCGATTGTTGTAGAACGATGAAAATTGGTAGGTCGGTAGGACTTGAAGTACTTAGAAAGGAAAAAAATCGAAAATTTGGAATTGTCCATTCAGGGGGGGGGGTGCCATCCACCAACTTTATCAGAGTTGCTATTATTTGTATGGAGCATTTTCGGTTCGGAAATTTGGTTATTAATGATTACTGATTAAAATTTGGTGGATTTACTTGGCAAGTTTTCTCTTAAATACTTACTTAATCACAAATTTAAAATGTATGAAAACTTGACCAGTGAACCCACCAAATTTTAATCAGTAATCATTAATTACCAAATTTCTGTCATGATTTGGAATTGTTTCGATAATACTCTTCTTAAGATATTTGATATTGAACTTCATGAACTTAAAACTTGGCATATATTTTAGATCTCATTACTTTTTTTGGCTGACTTTTTACGCACAGGTTTCTTATGCAAATAAGAACTTGGCTCCCTTTTTAACATTTATGTTTTTGTTGTGATTAAATACGCTTGCTAAGAAAACAAAAATAAAAGACACGACTGGGTCGCACGTGCTTGCTCAAAAAGTATGGTTTGTATGGATATGTAGCTCTTGATGAAGCATGTACATTATGTATATTGAAAAGAAATGTAAAATTTTGTAAAATCACAATAGGGTGCCTTTTAAAAATTTTATCTTCCAAGTTTTTAAATGGAGTTCAATAAAATTCGGTGTGGTAAATATAGCATTCGCATATTAAATTAACCAAATCGCAAATAGGTTGTTACCGAATCATTGATTTACGAATCAAAAATTTATAATTAAAATTAATTTATCACCGCGACGATGTGATGGCCAGCAAACGACGACAGTGGCGTAGACAGATACGTTTGTTTTTTTTTTTTTTGCCTTGCATTTTGCAATTACAAAAACAAAACCGATAAGCTGATCTGTCAAATGCTTGGAGGGAGTGGGGAGAATCAGATTGGAAAATTTATGTTTAAAAAGTGTAATAGATTCCTCTTGTCGACGTACGTCGGCAAGTACGTGCGAAGTTGCTTGCTAGGCTAAACTTTTGCAGATTTTTTTTCGATGCAACTTTTAAAAGAAAGTCGAACCTGCGAAAATTTTGAAAACTTTGACTCGAGAGTGAAAGTTTTCGGTCAATTAGGTCAATGCTCCTGGAAAATATAGAAATTTCTAAGCTTTTCAGAATTTCCAATGCCGGTCAGTTACAATCACGGGTTGGGAAAAATGCTCAAACAAAGAAACATTCGCCATTATTGAAGAAAGACGTTCGAACTTTCACGGTCGTTTCATTTTGAATTTTATAACTGTTAGATAATCTAATCGTAAAATAAAATAAAATAAAATATCAACCCGACCAATGTTTTATCACACGGCTTTGAATTAAAAGCTGACGCGATGGGAAATGATTTCACTCACTTCACTTCCCACGAAATCACCAAATATATTTTTTGTAAATTTAATTACTCCAATTCCCATTTTCTACCTTTCCAACAACCCAATTTCCACCGAACTCCCACAGCGCGTGAGACCAGACGAAATATGATATTAACTGAAGTTCAAGGTTTCGCCTCACGCGCTGCACATTCATTTTATCGACTACCACTTTTTGTCTTTGCCTTATGCAAAGCTTCGGATAGTTTAATATAATTTAGTTAGTTGCATTTCAAACGCCGTCATCACCTCTTGTATTTAAATAAATAATAAAAAAAACTAAAAAACAAACTTTGTGTCTTAATAATTAATTTTCCTTAATATATTTGTGCAAACAAATTGGCGACCGTGACAGGACACATACTAAAAAAGTTTAGTGGCCTGCAGATAAAATAAACATAAAAAGGAAAATAATTAAAAGATAAATAACAAATTTTGAAAAAGTGTGTGTGATTTTTTTGTGACTCAAAATCTTTTTAATATACATATAAAAAAAAAACCTTTAAGTGATTTAAAACGATGACTTCAATGGAACAATTAACCGACCATCAGGAGGAAGTAGGCACAGCTATCTGCAAGCTTGCCCGCAACTACGGAAAGGATGGTCGTGGGAGAAAAACCCTCGAATATCTACAGCATCGTTGGTCCAGTCTCAACGAATTATGGGAAATATTCTATAGCACTGACGCCGATATTAAGGCAAAGCACCCACTGGAAACTGATCACGAGTATCATACAAAGGGATACTTCAACGAGATCAAAGGGGTGTATGAAAGCATGAAGGAAGACATCATGAGGCGTTTTTCAGAGGCAGAAAAATCCGATGATGTAGATAGAACACCAGAAGAGAGGCCGAAAGAGACCACAGCAGTCAAGCAGCTACAAGAGCAGCCAAAGGAGCCCCTCGGAAAGCCCCCAGCAGGGCTCTCAATAATGCCCGCTCCAGCAGGCACTACTGAAGATACAACAAACAAAAGATTCACCATTGATCCCTTACCAGAAACCAGCAAATTGACAAGTGAGAGCAAATTCCGCCTTCTTGGAAAAATTTTCCAAGGATCTCTCAACAACTGTCCGGTCAATTTGAGGGAAACTTTACCTCAACAATTCCAGCAAAAAACAACCACACTCATGCGCAACTGGGACGAATTAACCACTGCGTATGAACGACTTGGGGACGATGCAGCTGCAGCCGACATAGAGCTGTATTTTAAGCTCCAAGAAGAATTGGACGTGAGGATTGCATGGCTACCGAATCGAATTCCACCAAATCAGCCAAGCCAAATGAATCAAATCGGAGCAACTTCAATTAAGCTACCAAAAATTGAGATTCCAAAATTTGATGGAAGCTATCTCAATTGGCCACAGTTCTACGACCTATACAAGCAAATGGTGCACAACCAACCAATTGCCGCAGCGCAAAAATTATATTTCCTGAAAACTAATGTCACCGGCGATGCACATACCTTAATTCAACATTTCCATGCCACCGATAGCAATTATGAGTTGGCATGGAACACATTGGTAGACAGGTTCAACAACAAGAGGCTGTTATTAACTGCACAGTTAAACCGACTATTTCAAAATTCCGTCGTCGTTGACAATGCCAAAAGTCTAAAAAGGCTTCATGACACAACAAAGGAAGTTATGCAAGCCATCCAGAACCTCGACTATGATACCAGTGGATGGGATCCTGTTGTTGTTCATCTATTGCTAGACAGGATGGATAAGGATACGCGAATGATGTTTGAAGAATCGCTGCAGTCACCAAGAATCAGCCCAACTCTAACACAACTACTCGAGTTCGTGGAAGCCAGGTTCCAAGCCCTAGAAGCTGTTAATCGCGATGAAAGGAAGAAAGTGGTAACAACCGCTTCTGAAAATTTAAGGGGAGTTTCTTATTGTAGTTTTTGCAAATCAAATAATCATAAGATTTTTAATTGTAAAAAATTTATTTGTCTTTCAGTGGAAGAACGTAACCAGAAGGTGCGGAAGCTTCAACTATGCACCAACTGTTTGCAGGGAGGACATCATTTTTCGTCGTGTCAGCAGGTTGGAAAATGTAAAACGTGCAACGGGAGGCATAACTCTTTGCTGCATTATCCGTCCAAAAAGGATCCACACATAAAAACTTCAACATCCGGTAAGTCGTGTGATAATAATATTGGTCGGGTGGGTGAACTTCCTTCAGGGTCATCAACTAATACTTCATTAGGAGTTGTGTTAAAAGGTCGTGAGGTATATCTTGCCACAGCAATAGTTAATGTTCTATGTTCAAACGGTATGCGAATTCCTTGTCGAGCTATGTTAGACTCAGGATCGCAATTAAATTTTATAACTACCTCTTTAGCTCAGCAACTAGGGTATAAAAAACAAAGAAGGGATATTCCCATCAGCGGAATAGGAGGCAAAGAAACTCAGTCAAGTTTTATTATAAATGTGTCCATAGAATCAAGAACATCCACTTACAAAACAAATTTTGAGGCTAGTATAATGCCAAAAATAAGTGATTATCAGGCAACTGCACCTGTGGACATGCAAACTTGGAAATTGCCTTCCAACATTATTCTTGCCGACCCTTATTCAATTAATTCTCGCCGCATCGACTTATTAATCGGAGCAGAGATATTTTTCGAACTATTCTTGCCAGGAGAGTTCAAAATCTCAAATAATCTTCCTTTATTACGAAATACTAAATTAGGTTGGCTTCTAGCTGGTAGCGTTGTAGATCCTACTAGTAGTTTATATTGTCATTCAGTCTCAAAACCTAGCCTGAGTTCTTTAGATAAATTAGTCCGATCCTTTTGGGAAAGTGAAACCTTTGAAGGTGAATCAAAAATGTATACTGAAGAAGAATTTAAATGTGAAGAATATTTTAAGAAGCATGTGAAAACCACAGACCATGGTCAATATATAGTACGTCTTCCTTTTAAACAGGAACCAAATAAAATTTTGGGTAATTCAATGGCAATCGCTAAAAAGCGTTTCTTTTCATTAGAAAGAAAACTAGAAAATAATACAGAATTAAAAACAAGTTATGCTAATTTCATGGCTGAATACGAACGTCTAGGTCATATGACACCGATTGCTGAGGAAACAGTACCTAAACATCATTATGTCCTTCCACATCATTGTGTACTAAAACCAGAGAGTTCATCAACAAAACTGCGAGTCGTTTTCGATGCTTCCGCGAAAACATCGTCCGGTTTTTCTCTTAATGACACCCTCATGGTTGGCCCAACAGTCCAATCAGACTTATTCTCAATTATTGCTAATTTCAGGCTATACAAATATGTATTCACTGGCGATATAAGTAAAATGTATAGACAAATTCTAGTCCATCCAATAGATAGAGCATATCAGCTCATTTTGTGGAGGGCAGATACTAAAAGCCCTTTAAAAACATATCAGTTAAACACAGTTACATATGGAATGGCTCCAGCTTCCTATTTATCCACAAGATGTCTAGTGAAATTAGCAAATGATTTTCAACATATATATCCTAATGCATCAAACATAATTACAAAAAATTTATATGTAGACGACTGCCTCACTGGCGCAAACACTCTTAAAGGAGCCAAGCAGCTTCTCGATGAAACTATAACACTATTGCGACAGGGAAATTTCGAGCTAACGAAATTCTGTTCAAATGATCCACGCATTCTTGAAAATATTCCTTTGGAAAATCGAGAAAAAATGTTGACTATTTATCAATCCGAGGTGATAAAGACACTTGGCTTAGTTTGGGAGCCAACTCAAGACAAATTCAAATTTTGCTACGATTATAAAGCACCCTGTAATGAACAAGTAACAAAACGAAGCGTTCTTGCTGACTTGGCTAAATTCTTTGATCCTCTGGGTCTAATTGGACCAGTTATATTACTGGGTAAAATATTTCTTCAAGAACTTTGGAAAACCAAGATTTCTTGGGATGAAAATTTGCCTCTAGAGCAAGCATCTAAGTGGCTAAACTATTTGTCCGAATTTTCTTCTTTGCAGGAAATTAATATACCCCGCTTTGTTTTAATAGATTCGGCAGTGAAATTAGAACTACATGCATTCTCTGACAGCAGTGAAAGTGCCTTTGGCGCATGCATTTATTTAAAATCTATTGACAAAGAAGGGAAAGCCTTTGTTCAGTTGTTGTGTTCAAAATCTCGTGTAGTTCCCTTGAAAGCAACAAGCATAGCCCGATTAGAACTTCAGGCGGCAGTATTATTGGTAGATTTGGTACAAAAAATTCTCCCAATAGTTCGTAGGACAATTGCATCTATTAGCTATTACACTGATTCAACAACAGTTTTAACATGGATAAAAGCACCTTCCTACACCTGGGAGACATACATTGCAAATCGTGTAGGTAAAATTCAATCGAATTCTAACTTGAATCATTGGAATTATGTTAGAGGAGAATTAAACCCTGCAGATCTTATATCGCGTGGGCTGGGAATGCGTGATCTTATAAAATCAACCATTTGGTTCGATGGTCCTGAGTTTTTGAGACGAAATGGTTTGTCAAACATCCAAATAGATTATTTAATACCAGAACAAATCCCTGGGCGTCGAAAGCTCAAGACGGTGTTGAATATGTCCATCCAAGGTGATTTATTTACTTCGGTAAATCATAAAAATTCGTTTTACACGCTGCAAAAAATTTTTGCATTCTGCTCTAGATTTTTAATGAGTTTTAAGTCCCGTTGCGAAGAACTCAAAAACACTGGTTTCTTAACCATGGAAGATATCCAGAAAGGAACGATATTGTTGTGGAGGAGCGTTCAAATAAGTGTTTTCCCGGAAGAGTACAAGGCACTTCAGGCAGGAAAACCTCTCCACAATAATTCCAAAATACTATCATTAAGTCCATATTTTGATAAAACAACAATGTTGATACACGTGGGAGAAAGACTTAAAAACGCTGAAATTCCTTCCCAAGCTAAAAACCAAATATTACTCCCAAAAAATAATATAGTCACAACATTACTTCTAGATTACTTGCATAAAAAACATCTACACGCTTCACATAGAACACTTATATCTATATCTAGGCAACAATTTTGGATTCTAAGTGTAGGAAGAGAAACACGCAAGGTGCTATCTAAATGTATCCAATGTTTCCGTGCCAAACCCAGATCTATCGATCAATTAATGGGTAACCTACCAAAAGAAAGAATCGTACCTGCTCGACCATTCCATTTTTCAGGAGTGGATTTTTGTGGCCCAATACGGACACATTATAAGGTTCGAGGAAAAACTCCAACAAAATCTTATCTTGCAGTATTTGTATGCTTCTCCACAAAAGCTGTTCATCTTGAAGTAGTAAGCAACCTTACCACTGAATCGTTTATTAATTGCTTAAAACGATTTGTTGGGAGACGAGGTGTATGCCACACAATATTCTGTGACAATGCTACAAATTTTGTTGGTGCAAGAAATCAATTAAAAGACTTTCAAGAGTTTCTTGATTCATCTGAAACTCAATCATCAATAAATTCGAATTGCCTAAAAATGGGAATCAACTGGAAACACATTCCGCCTCGCTCTCCTCATTTCGGAGGCCTTTGGGAGGCCGCTGTTAAATCAGCAAAAACTCTCTTAATAAAATATCTAGGAGAAGCTTCTTTAACTTATGAAGAGCTTTCTACAGTCGTTGTTCAAATTGAATCGATCTTAAATTCACGCCCACTTACACCAATCTCCTCAGATCCTAATGACTTGCAAGCATTGACTCCAGGTCATTTTCTAATTGGGGCTCCGTTAACTGCACTACCTGAGCCTAACATTACTGATCATAAAATCTCAAGATTAGACAAATTTCGTCAGATTCAGCACATTCAACAACATTTTTGGCAAAGATGGTCAAACGAATACCTCCACCTTCTTCAACAGAAGTTAAAGTGGAAGGTGCAATCCCAAAATCTAGAACCTGGAACAATTGTTGTTTTAAAAGATCCACACCAGCCTCCAATGAAATGGAAGCTTGGGCGTGTAGTCGAAGTCGTTAAGGGATCTGATGGATTAGTGCGAGTGGCACATGTTAGAACGGAAACAGGAACATATCAACGAGCAATTCAAAATCTATGCCCTTTACCAATTGATCATGAAGAACAGCGAGAAGAAAATGCACAACCCCCAATACAAAATCAACCCTCAATGAGATCAAGAAGCGGAAGATTGCTCGGTAGTTGTATGACAGCATTATTATGTTTCATGTTGCTATTGTTTCCTTTAGCAGCCTCCTTAGAAAGCGAACCAATAAGGATTACAAAATTCGACGATTCCACAGGCATTTATTTTGAGGACATAGGTGGTGCTAGCACTGTAAACAGTTTTTGGAACATTTATATCTTTTATAATTTGTCATCATATTGGTTAGAGCTAGGAGAAGTGAAAGCATACATAGAGAGAATGGATAAAATCTGTTTAGATGATTTGAAAACTAATCCGTATTGCATGCCTACGCTGACCACACTCAAACATAGGGTAATTATTATCGAATCTAACAATGATCTCATTCATAGCTATTATACTTCTTACAGCAAACGGATAAGAATTGCTAGATCTCCTTTCGATATTATCGGAAACGTAGCACATAGTTTATTTGGAGTATTGGATCAAGATGATGCTAAAGACATACATCAAATTTCATTGGTCAACCAAGATGAACAACATCTCGTGTACCTTTTTAAAAAAAACAAAGCTCAATTGCAGAAGCAACAGTAAATCTACTTAAACGAAGCAATTTGCAGCTAAGTCAGGAATATCAAGGTCTTAAAACTATCTTCGAAAAATCTTTAAATAGCATTGAAAAGCATCAAGATATAATTGATGTTTATCAGCGATTTTCTGCGTTAACATCGTATTTGATCTTATCAATTACAAATCTCGATATGGTGCAAGACACATTACTTGACATTCTCCTAAGCCTTAACAATGCCAAAATGAATCCTCATTTTATTTCACCTTCACAATTTACCCAATTTTAGAATTTTGAGAGATTAGATCCCTCAAAGGGGGGGAGTATGTTAGATAATCTAATCGTAAAATAAAATAAAATAAAATATCAACCCGACCAATGTTTTATCACACGGCTTTGAATTAAAAGCTGACGCGATGGGAAATGATTTCACTCACTTCACTTCCCACGAAATCACCAAATATATTTTTTGTAAATTTAATTACTCCAATTCCCATTTTCTACCTTTCCAACAACCCAATTTCCACCGAACTCCCACAGCGCGTGAGACCAGACGAAATATGATATTAACTGAAGTTCAAGGTTTCGCCTCACGCGCTGCACATTCATTTTATCGACTACCACTTTTTGTCTTTGCCTTATGCAAAGCTTCGGATAGTTTAATATAATTTAGTTAGTTGCATTTCAAACGCCGTCATCACCTCTTGTATTTAAATAAATAATAAAAAAAACTAAAAAACAAACTTTGTGTCTTAATAATTAATTTTCCTTAATATATTTGTGCAAACAATAACTAATTGTATAGTTCGTATATTATGCTTACTAAACTCTATAAAAACGTGATTTATTTTAAATAAATTTGCTTCGTAATTTGATAAATCGGAAATTTTTAATAAATCAAAAGTTTTTAATAAACAAAATAAAAAGACCCTTTAAGGGTGAATCAAATATATATCATCTTTATTTGATCATATATGTATATATAATTTATTATATAAGTTGAGCAATAAACCCAGGTAACCTCAGTGAAAGTGATTTTGTTTAATCTGTTTTTTAAGAAAGAAAATTTTTCTTATAGGAAATCAAAAGCGGTTGAATATCCCAACCGCCTTCAATTTTTAATGGATAAAGGAAATTCCATTTCCAAAATTTTCACTCCAAAATTCAATGGGAATTAATCGTTGAAGTGAAAAAGGCTTATAAAAAGTAATTAACTGCATTTGCAAAGGAAAGTAAAATGACTGAGATTTCAACGAATGAAATAACAAAGTATTGCATTCTTTCCCAACTCTGGGTAATTGATATAATTATTTATTTACAAATCAATTTTCTAGTAACAATTTTCTAGTAATAATTATTCTACGGTGATACAAAAAATTTCAATTTAATACTTTAAGATCGTAATTTCGTCACGTGAATTCTTATTTGTCCTACAGACCATTTTGGCTGAAAATGAGTGATAAATGCCATCTTATATTTTCGACCAACTTTTTTCGATTGCTGCAATCCAAATTGTCAAATCTCTTTTATTGCCTAGGAAAATATAAAAAAAGGCCAAACTGCGGAAAAATCCAAGTGAAGATTTTTAAATGCAATCTATATATTAATACGCTTAGCAAAATGTATGGAAATTCTTCAGTACACAGTTGAGATTCTTCGAATCCAATGTGAAATCCGTGCTGTTATATGCTTGTGAAACCTGGAAAGTCACGTCTACCATTTCGAAGAAATTGCAGGCTTTTGTGAATCGCTGTCTTCGCCACATCCTAAAGATTTGCTGGCCACAAATAATATCAAATGAGGAATTGTGGCGCAGGACAAGTCAAGAGCGGCTGGACGTCGACATAAGAAAGCGTAAATGGCGTTGGATTGGTCACACACTGAGGAAACCAAACGATGAAATTGCAAAGCAGTCCTTTGAATGGAATCCTCAGGGTGCACGGCGGGTTGGAAGACCAAGAACAACATGGAAATCAAATGTCTTAGCGGAAGCAGAATCCCAGAGAAAGACGTGGCCACAGCTTAAGTACCTTGCAGCAGACCGTGAAGGATGGAGACGTTTTGTTGACGCCCTATGCCCCAGCCGGGGTTACAGGTAGTGGTGTAAGGAATCGTTAGTAATCGTTACTTTGTAACGATTACTTCAAGTAATCAAAGTAATCGATTACTTTTCTGAGTAACGATTACCTTACCAGGAACCATTACTTTGGTTTCTTTGGTTACTTTGATTACTTTGATTACTTTGATTACTTTGATTACATTGATTACTTTGATTACTTTGATTACTTTCGTTACGTTCTTTACTCCTTGGATTTGATTACTTTGATTACTTGTCGTTACTTTTGGATTTTGGTACTTTTGATTACTTTGGGATTCGATTAAGTTTAGTTACATTTGGATTTGATTACTTTTGAGTTTTGGGTTTCGAGCTCCGGAAACGAGGATAAGGTAGGTAAACATTTCTATGGATATTTCTTTATTTTGGATTAAAACTTTGTAAAATATAATATTTTAACGACCAAGTACTGCTAAAATATACAGGTCAATATTTAAGCCATATTTATATGAAGCAAAAATTATTTGCCTGAGGGTGGTCCAAAAAAAAACTATCGAAATTTTGGGATTCAAATTGATTTAAATCATACGAAAAAAAATTGTTTGAAGCGTACATTTTGAGAAAAAAAATTGTAAAATATTAAATTGTCCGAAAACCGAAACCCTCGGATCTTCGATGTTCCTTGAGTGATTTCAACGAAATTTACATAGGTGATAGCTGAGACAGAATTAAAAACAAAAAAATATTTGCATTAGGGTGTTTCAAAAAAAAATTTCAACTTCGTTGTTCCTTGAGCGATTTCAACGAAATTGACACAGGTGATAGCTGATACAGAATTAAAAAAGAAAAAAATATTTTCAAAGTAGGGTGTTCCAAAAATATGTCAACATATTGCAACTTCGTTGTTCCTTGAGTGATTTCAACGAAATTTACATAGGTGATAGCTGAAACAGAATTAAAAACAAAAAAATATTTGCATTAGGGTGTTTAAAAAAAAAAATGTCAACTTCGTTGTTCCTAGAGCGATTTCAACGAAATTGACACAGGTGTTAGCTGATACAGAATTAAAAAAGAAAAAAATATTTTCAAAGTAGGGTGCTCCAAAAATCAGTCAACATATTGCAACTTCGTTGTTCCTTGAGTGATTTCAACGAAATTACATAGGTGATAGCTGAAACAGAAATAAAAGCAACATAAATATTTTCATTAGGGTGTTCCAAAAAAAATGCTGAAATATCAATTTCAAGAGAAGATCCTCCTCAGCACGTGGAAGCATGACATTTTTCATGATGTTCTTGAATACGAACTGGTCCATATTTCCATCTATTTTATCAATCGGACCCACTTCATGTCTAGAGAAACATGTCCAAATATCCACGGACCATACAAATTCCTCTTCCATGTTTAAAAGTACCCTTTGCTTATTCGGAATCAAGATATGAGCTTGGTTGATTAACCAACGGACTCGTCGAAAACCACGCTACCCCTTCAAATTGAATTTAGATTCGTCAGAACACCGTACAGTATTCCATCAAAGTTTTCGAAGAGTCCGTTTGTCAACCAACCAAGCTCATATCCTGATTCCGAACTAGCAAAGGGTACTTTTAAACATGGACGAGGAATTTGTATGGTTCGTGGATATTTGGGCATGTTTCTCTAGACATGGAGTGGGTCCGATTGATAAAATAGATGGAAATATGGACCAGTTCGTATTCAAGAACATCAAGAAAAATGTCATGCTTCCACGTGCTGAGGAGGATCTTCTCTTGAAATTGATATTTCAAATTTTTTTTTTTTGGAACACCCTATTGCAAATATTTATGTTGCTTTTAATTCTGTTCCAGCTATCACCTATGTAAATTTCGTTGAAATCACTCAAGGAACAACGAAGTTGGAATATGTTGACATATTTTTGGAACACCCTACTTTGAAAATATTTTTTTCTTTTTTAATTCTGTATCAGCTATCACCTGTGTCAATTTCGTTGAAATCGCTCAAGGAACAACGAAGTTGAAATTTTTTTTTTAAACACCCTAATGCAAATATTTTTTTGTTTTTAATTCTGTTTCAGCTATCACCTATGTAAATTTCGTTGAAATCACTCAAGGAACAACGAAGTTGCAATATGTTGACATATTTTTGGAACACCCTACTTTGAAAATATTTTTTTTATTTTTTAATTCTGTATCAGCTATCACCTGTGTCAATTTCGTTGAAATCGCTCAAGGAACAACGAAGTTGACATTTTTTTTTGAAACACCCTAATGCAAATATTTTTTTGTTTTTAATTCTGTTTCAGCTATCACCTATGTAAATTTCGTTGAAATCACTCAAGGAACAACGAAGTTGCAATATGTTGACATATTTTTGGAACACCCTACTTTGAAAATATTTTTTTCTTTTTTAATTCTGTATCAGCTATCACCTGTGTCAATTTCGTTGAAATCGCTCAAGGAACAACGAAGTTGACATTTTTTTTTGAAACACCCTAATGCAAATATTTTTTTGTTTTTAATTCTGTTTTAGCTATCACCTATGTAAATTTCGTTGAAATCACTCAAGGAACAACGAAGTTGCAATATGTTGACATATTTTTTGGAACACCCTACTTTGAAAATATTTTTTTCTTTTTTAATTCTGTATCAGCTATCACCTGTGTCAATTTCGTTGAAATCGCTCAAGGAACAACGAAGTTGACTTTTTTTTTGAACACCCTAATGCAAATATTTTTTTGTTTTTAATTCTGTTTCAGCTATCACCTATGTAAATTTCGTTGAAATCGCTCAAGGAACATCGAAGATCCGAGGGTTTCGGTTTTCGGACAATTTAATATTTTACAATTTTTTTTCTCAAAATGTACGCTTCAAACAATTTTTTTTCGTATGATTTAAATCAATTTGAATCCCAAAATTTCGATAGTTTTTTTTTGGACCACCCTCAGGCAAATAATTTTTGCTTCATATAAATATGGCTTAAATATTGACCTGTATATTTTAGCAGTACTTGGTCGTTAAAATATTATATTTTACAAAGTTTTAATCCAAAATAAAGAAATATCCATAGAAATGTTTACCTACCTTATCCTCGTTTCCGGAGCTCGAAACCCAAAACTCAAAAGTAATCAAATCCAAATGTAACTAAACTTAATCGAATCCCAAAGTAATCAAAAGTACCAAAATCCAAAAGTAACGACAAGTAATCAAAGTAATCAAATCCAAGGAGTAACGAAAGTTACGAAAGTAATCAAAGTAATCAAAGTAATCAAAGTAATCAAAGTAACCAAAGTAACCAAAGTAATCAAAGTAATCAAATCGAGATCTGAGATCCATTAGAGTACAAAACGGATATTTAAAATAATTCAGTTAAGATGTGGTTGTCTTTAGAAGCTCATAACTTGAGTTCTAGCAGACGGATCCTCAAGGTTGAAATGATTAAAACAAGGGTAAATAATAGGCTACTATGGGGAGGTGCTTTATAAAAATAAATGGTTGTGGGGGAGGGGAATGGGGTAAAGAAAAAGTCATTCAGAGTACTTAAAATAATTCAGTTAAGATGTGGTTTTCTTTAGAAGCTCATAACTTGAGTTCTAGCAGACGGATCCTCAAGGTTGAAATGATTAATTCAAGGGTAAATAATAGGCTACCTTGGAAAGATACTTTATAAAAAAAATTAATGTGGGGGAGGGGAAGGGGGTGAAGACGAAATTATTCAGAGTTTTAGTTTTATAAATTATTTAAAAAAGAAGAAATATAATACAAATTTATTGAAGTTTTGTGAATCATACATATATTTTTATAAAAACCATCTCCCTACATCAATACATGCATTTCTTAAGTTGCCATTTTTGACCAAAAAAACACGTTTTTTTCTGTTTTTGTCTAGAATTACAGGATTTACGTAATAAAAAAAGCATCACATATTAATCAATTTTTTACGAAAAAAGTAATCAAAGTAATCACTCAAAAGTAACGATTACTTTGGAAAAAGTAACGAAAGTAACGATTACTCAAAAGTAACGACTTTTTACATCACTAGTTACAGGACACGATGATGATGATGACACTTTTCACTGTTGGAAAAGTTTTATCCCACAGATGTGCAGAATCTAAAAATTATTTGTCCATGTAGCCGTTAAGCTTGGTAATATTTATTTGAATTTTTTTGGGTTATTGAATTTTATCTTTTTAAGGGTTGTGTTTAGAAGTATGAAATTTTGGGAGGTGATGAAGATTATTGATTGGGACTTTTGGTGAAAAAATGGAAATTCTAATTTTTGTTTAAATATAACTCATAAAAAATACATGTTTTTTGTACAGTATACTATGCTTTAAAAGCTATAAACAAATTTTTTTGTTTTAGTATTAAAAAAAAAATGCTTTGCTTTTGACTGTGGGATGAACGACCAAAGCCAGAAGAACTGATAAGGCAACAACCACCAAAGGTAGATAAGAAGTAACTACCTACTGTTGTTGTAGGATCCCGTGTAACCAAAGTACATTATGTGAAAGGTAATCACAACAAAAACATAAATGTTAAAAAAGGAGCCAAGTTCTTATGTGTACAAGACCTGTGCGTAAAAAGTCAGCCAAAAAAAGTAATGAGATCTAAAATATATGCCAAGTTTTAAGTTCATGAAGTTTAATCATTGTATATAAAAACTATAGTACTACTATGGAATAGCTTTTTGTAGTACGCGTAGTATGCGTTGTGGCGCTAAGATAGCCACAAATTTTGACTACGAGTGGTAGGATAGGAGTATCATAAGGAATAAAGAACAAGTAGTAAGAATGAGAGGAGAATATTATTTTAATATACACTATAAAAATGGGAGCAAGGGAGATAAGTGAGTCAGCTGTTTTTGTCATTTAATAATAAATTTCTGTTGAGCATTATACATACACACATACACACAAACATCGCATATTTTGTTTTGAATCTACGAATTGATTTGTTTATTTCGAATAGAGATGGATATATGTAGGTGTATGTCTGTAAAGAGATGTGTATATGTACTATCGTATGCTATTATTTTTTTTTTGCTGAGGCATTTGATTTGAAAATTTTCAATTTTTGTGAAAAATCAAGTAAATAATCCGCGACGTTGTTAGTTTTCACTATCTTTTTGTGGGAATCCTCGAGCAGTATTGCGATATTTTGGGATATATTCTATGTGATGCCATTTTTTCTCGTTGAGTAGAATATTTAAATATTAAAGATTTAATAAATATTTTTTTGGAATTTAAATAAAAATAACGTTGCTAGCTTTATTTTTCAATGGTTTTGAAGAATTAATTGGTTTAATATTGTGGCTCTATCTAAACCTATCTTTTGGTAGAAAAACTTTTTTTTTCAAGGAAACAAGATGGTTTCCTAAATAGATAAGTTTTCAGAATCTTTGACTTTTTTGACAAAACCCTATAGTGTACTTTCTTCAAAATAAATTAAATCACTGCCATTCAATTCTTGATTTAGCAAATAGTGTTCGTTCCCAGAAGTTTTTAGAAAAATGTTTTAAATTCTGAAATCTGCAAACTTTGTACAGTGGGTATCTTAAAAAATTATTTTTAATTCTTTTGAACAATATGTATTTCGTCGGCCTAGAGTGAAAAGAAGGTAACTCCTAGTTTGCATTTTTTACAAACAAATATTTAAAAAAAAGTGTTCGCATTATTTGAATAAAACCAAAATTACATTAAGTATTTTTCTGAGCTCGTTATTACTAGATTCAATGAAATTGAAAAGATTTGATATATTTTTGTATTTTTTTATCAATGTCTGAACTCTAAAGTGGTATAAATGATGAAAAAATGTATAGTTAGTTAGCCGCTTTTCACTCTAAGCCGACAATTTACCGCACTAAATTCTAATATTTTGTTTGTGTACCTACCTACTCCTTATGGCACTTAATATATTATATAGTACATATGTAGTATTTAGGTACCTATGTACACATGTACAAATTTTAAAGATTTTCCATTAACTTTTACACATCTAACGAGTAAAAGGTAAAGTAATAAGTGCCACCTTTATAGATTTCAAAACCAATTACATAGGTACATATTTAAATCCCAACAGAGATCTCTACCAAATTGTCAAAGTCAAAGTGACAGCTAAGAACTCGGCACCTTTAACAGACGCAATTACCAATAAAAAAAATCCAAACATTTACACTCCACTTCAAATGAATAAGGACACACATTTTCAATGGTACTTTTTCCATTTTTTCTTAACATTGTGCATTAATGAATCATTTGATTATCCTTATTGTTTGTTTATGATGTTGGGAAAAGAAAACAGAAAGATTAATTCAAAAAGTACGGCTATTTTTCCTCCGACTCTCATCAGTCTTTCCATAAGGAAAATGCAGTCTTTTTGTGTCAACTGAATAAGCTCAAATATTGAAACTGGTAATAAAAGTTAATGGATGGAGATGGAAGTAAAAAAATTTTTTTTTAAATAGTTTTTATTGTTTATATTTATTCTCGGACAATGCACAATGTTTGAAAAAAAAATTAATAAACCAACTACGAAAATCCATGTGCTCATTCTGTGTAATTGGAGTGTATTGGCCTCCGAAATAAAAAAAGCAAATGGGTGGTACCTAAATGTCATTTGTGCCGAGGTCCTGAGTTTGACATTTAGAAATTTTTGCTAAAAAGCTCTTTTTTTATATTAAATACGAATTGAAAACCTATATCGAAGAGAATAGTTTCGCGTTTCTATTTACATACATACATACTTATATATTACATATGTACGTAGATACATTATGTACATTAGGAAAGTCGGATTTATTTTTTTTTTTACTTCGAAATGGGTATGCTAGATCTTGTAAAGGTTTAGAAAGAAGTAGATAATTTTACTGGGACATTTTCCAAAATTGAATTTCGGGACCCCGCAGCCGTTTTTATGTAAAAAAACCACAATTCGAAAAGTGGTCAAGAAAATCATTAGGTACAATTTGGGTCGAATGTGGTCAAAATTGCTTATAATGTTATATTTTGACTTTCTTTTCTTAATTGCATCGATATTGATATTCAATAAAAGTACCTACGCTATATAATGTAAAGAAAACAAGTTTAAATAAGTTTAGAATGCGAGCATTCCATTAAGAAAAACTAATCGAAATAGCTAGAAAATCGATCGATTTTTCGGGGGCTTTCATGAAGATTTAAGGTAGGCAGGTACCTACAAAATTATTTCTTAAAATTTTAAGGAGCAGTTTTTTACGCTATTTTCTTATCACCAGGTTACAAAAGCAAAACAAATTATTATAAGTAACTGTGACCACATATCGACGCAAATTTGAGTGGTTTTCTTGACCACTTTTTCGTATTGTGGTTTTTTACATAAAAATTTTGGAAAATATCCCAGAACTAAAATTACTTCTTCTTTCTAAAACCTAATGTTCATAGGTATAGCAGAACAGCCATCCTAACACTTCTTCCTCAGCAAACCTAAATCAATCTTATTAGGTCAAGGTCAAGAAAAACATAATGAAAATAAAAATATAATAATATCCCATAAAAATTAAACTTATCAAGTATATGTATGCATATGCATATGTCGTCTTTTCTGACAAAGCCAAAAGCGATATAACCCCTTCCTCTTGAACAAAATCAAATACCTACAAAGGTTAGGTTAGGTTAGGTAGAAGTGGCTGTCAGTACTAAGTACTGACACACTTAGACCAGAATTGGTCCGTTGTGATACCACATGAATCTTAAAAACTCTTTCCTTACTCGCTAAAACCACTTTGAGCTCCTGACGAAGCGTGTGAGACTATAAATGTCTGTGTTTGCCAGATCACTAGGATCGTTAAAGAAGTAAACTCCTAAATGGAGCCTACGTCTGAGGGAAAGAGCAGGGCATGTGCAGAGAAGGTGAGGAATCGTTTCGTCTTCCTCCTCGTCCATGCAGCTTCTGCAGAAATCGTTTGAAGGTACGCCAAGCCGCGCTGCGTGCCTGCCTATTAAACAGTGTCCTGTTATGACACCTACAATAGAGCTAATATGCATTCTATTTAGAGATATTAAACACTTGGAGCGTTTGAGGTCAAGGTTTGGCCATACTTGTTTTGTCGCCAAACAAGTAGTGATGTTTTCCCACCTTGTGTTTGTTCTCTTCAACGCATCTTGCTTCAGTAAAAGCTTACACGTAGCGATGGGTATACCAATGTTTACCTTTTCAGGTAAAATGGGTAGTAATGTTCCACTTCTAGCGAGTTCATCAGCTTTACAATTACCTGGAATGTCACTATGACCCGGCACCCAACAAAGGTGAATATTAAACTGTTTCGCCATCTCCAACAGAGATGATCGACAGTTGAGGGCTGTTATAGAGTTTGTACGGACAGAGTCCAGGGATTTAATGGCGGCTTGACTATCAGAGAAGATGCGGATATCCGAGCATGATATCACGTTTTCTTTGAGCCAAGACAGTACTTCTTTTATCGCTAGAAGTTCCGCCTGGAATACGCTACAGTGATTAGGAAGACGGAATGAGAGACTTAAATTTAGTCTTTCAGAGTACACTCCCCCACCAACCCCATCTTTGGTCTTCGATCCGTCAGTGTAGAAGTGAATTGATTGATCTTCTAAGAATTCCACATCCTCCCAGGTGGATCTGGAAGGTATGGTCACTTCAAAATTTTTATCGAAATTCAATTGTGGGATTGTGTAGTCAGTGTTACTAGGAAGTGTTCCGAATGAATTCAGAATAGCGGAGTGACCAATCTCATTATTGATCCACTGTGAAGAGGCTTTGAGGCGAATGGCTGTGCTCGCAGCCGTTTGTTTGCTGAAAATATCGAGAGGTGTCAGATGGAGAAAAGTGTCTAATGCAGCGGAAGGAGTCGACCGAAGTGCTCCAGTAGTACATAGACATGCTGTTCTTTGGACTTTGCTTAGTTTGTCGCGATGTGTCGCTTTATCCAAGGCAGTCCACCATACTGCCACGCCGTAAGTTAGAATCGGTCTAATTACCGAAATGTATAGCCAGTGAGTGATTCGAGGTTGGAGGCCCCATTTACTACCTACGGCTTTTTTGCAGGAGAAAAGTGCCACTGTGGCTTTTTTCACTCTTTCTTGTATGTTAGGTTTCCAACTTAACTTCTTATCTAAGATGAGACCCAAGTATTTAGCTTCGTCTGAGAATTTTAGTGGAACACCATTAATAATAGGGGGGTCTGTTTGCGGAATTTTGTATTTCCTGGAGAAGAGGACAAGATCTGTTTTATGGGGGTTAACTCCAAGTCCGCATCGATCTGCCCATCGTGTTAGCTTGTTTAGAGCGTTTTGTAGAAGATCTCTTAAAATGTTAGGATGTTTTCCTGATACTGCTATAGCAACGTCATCCGCATAGGCAATCACTCTGTAGCTCTCTGCCTCTAAGGTATTCAGCAGTTCATTAACTACCAAATTCCAAAGAAGGGGAGAAAGCACCCCGCCTTGCGGTGTACCTCTACTGACAGATCTTCTTGCCGAAAAGCCACGATATCAATCAGTCGTTCAAAAGTTTTTAGAAGGAAAGATGATAGGCTAATAGGTCGTAAATCTTTAGGGTTTACGTGGGAACATTTACCGGCTTTGGGTATAAACACAACTTTGACTTCTCTCCATAGAAGCGGAATATGGACCAGATTTAAGCAACCATTGAAGATGACTTCCAGAATCGGCAGAATTACTTCTAAATTCATCTGTAGTTCAGCCGGAATGATGCCATCTGGCCCCGCCGACTTGTATGGTTTGAAGCTATTGAGTGCCCATTGTAATTTTTCCCTTGTAATCAGACCTTGTGGAAATGTTAGTTTTTCGCTTGTCCTGTAAAGGGCAGTGCTATTAACAGTCTGTGAGCTGCCTGGAAAATGAGTATCCAGTAGCAAATTGAGCGATTCTTCGCAAGAGTTGGTCCAGGAGCCATCAGCATTTTGAAGGCAGCTAGGCATAACTGGATTTGTGGAGAGGATTTTTCTTAATCTTGATGCTTCTGAGGCTTCTTCTATATTGCCACAGAATGTCCTCCAAGAAGATCGTTTGGTTTTCCTCAATTTTTTTTTATATAATTTTAGTGATTCTTTATAGGAATCCCAATCGGACATTACTCTAGTACTTTTAGCTCAATTGAAAAGTTTCCTACAGTTTTTTCTGAGCGGTTCGAGCCCCGAAGTCCACCAATGTGGCTTCCTTTTACCCCTTATTAGAATAAGAGGACAGGAGGTTTCTAATGATTTGTTTAGGGCTAAAGTAAGATCATTGACTTTGCTGTCAAGATCGTTTTTGTTGGATGGAACACTTAAAATGTCAGGTTTAATAAGTCTCTTAAGTGTTTCTCTGTACTTAGGCCAGTCTGTTTTCCTATGATTACGAAAAGTTAACTGGCCAGGAGGTTCATCGTTCAAGCTGAATTGAATGTATCTATGATCAGAGAACGAGTGATCACTAGAAACTTTCCAGTTTAAAATCATCTGATAGATGTTGTCGGAGACAAGAGTTAAGTCTAAAACTTCTTGTCTGTTTCTGGTAACGAAAGTTGGTTCATTGCCTACGTTACTTACTATAAGGTTAGTATTTAGGATAAAATCGAAAAGAGACTCACCTCTATCGTTAATATCAGTACTACCCCATACTGTGTGATGGGCATTGACATCACTCCCAATAATGAGGCTGATATTTCGCCTTTCTGCTTCAGCGATAAAATTCTCCAGGGTTTTACCTGGGAGAGGGCCAAGGTGGTCATGGCCGAGATACGCCGATGCTATCCAAAGTGTGTCTTTGGTCGTCTCCAGTCTTGCAGCCGTAATATCTCGATCGCTGAAATTAGGTAGTAAATATACATTAATGCTACTTTTTACTAGTATGCAGGATCTAGGTTCACCTTTACCGGACGCATACAGTAGGTAGTATCCAGGAGTCCTGAGTCCCTTTACGATGGATTTCACAATCCAAGGTTCTTGGATCAGGACGATATCCTCTCCGTTGCTGGATATTCGGAGAAGAAGTGAGGCTGACGCCTTGATGGAGTGTTGGAGGTTAATCTGAACTAACTGCAGCATTTTGGCTACAATTAGGCAGATCAGCCTCCACCACGGTATTATCAGGTTCTTCCAAGTCAGAGGACGAACTTAAAAGCTCGTCCTCACTTAAAAGAACACTGTTTAAATAGTCTTCAGTTTCCATGTCGGAAAGGCTGTCGACGTTAGGAGAGGACTCCACTGGAGCCGAAGATGCCCTGGATGCATCATCTTCCAAACACGGGAAGGTGATGGACACACCAGGGTCCCCGACCACAGCTTCGTCTTCTTGGGGGTGTGGAGGAGCGCAAGCTGCATCTACCTCATCTTTTTTATAGACCCTAAGGTTCATTGTCTCAAACCCGAACCTAATCACACCTTTAGTCTGCGCCAGAGGAACAAGGGATTCTTTATTAATCACAATGATTGCGCCTCTGTAAAGGCCTTTTTGTTCCTCCAGTTTCGCGACTTTCCAGTTGTGAGTGGGAAGGGATGGATTCGAAAGCTGGATTATCTGGAGTATTTCATCCATACAGGAGGGTTCAGCCGGGATCCAGGTACGTGCTCTTGGCCTGCAAGGGATGTCCTCCTTAGCAATTACCTCAAGCTTCGCACCTGGCCAGACTTCTCCTATCCTGCTGATAGCCAGCTTATAGAGATCGCACGATCTCTGATCATCGCAGGCGATGAGCTTGACATGGCCCTGGTGCCAACCGCCATCACTAGTGATTGGAGGTGGTCCCGGGTTGTCCCTCATAAGACTTAAGAAGCCAGCCGAGAGCTTCAATTTCACCATCTGCCAATGATCAGAAGATATCGTACCATCTATATCGCTTCTATCAATAACCGCAACTACGATTTTATCTTTTAGAACATCTCTAAAAGATTTGATTGGGGGTTTGAGGGGAGTGCTGGTGTTTTGCACTTTTGTCCTTTTAGCGTAAGGCATGGTACCTTCAATAGACCGTTGTCGCTTTGACGTGGAGTCGCCGCTGGTCTGGTGTTTAGCTAAGAAGCTCTTAGCCCACCTTACTTTTGCTTCATGCTTTGAGTCACCTCCAACCTTCGGTCTCGCACCAAAGATCTTCAGGATCCTCTCAGCATTCCGCTTATCCTTGTAAAAGGACCCACCAGGTGTAAGCTTACGCCTACCCCCACTGGGACCCGTGTGAGCTACACTCACGTTAGAGGTGGAAGGGCCATGCTTCACGATCCTTCCACCACTAAAGTGAGGGTGCGAAGTTTGGGGAGGTTTACTCTCCGTAGTGGTGGAAGGGCCATGCTTCACGATCCCTCCACCACTGAAATTGGGTATTTCTACCTTACTCTCACTGTTCTTGTTGCCAGCAACTAGACCATGATTTCTCACGGTTTCGCCACCAACAGGCAAGACAGGAGGTACAGCAGACGACTTTACAGTCGCACTGCCGGCCGAACTTGAAGAAGAACCGGACTTACCACTAACATCATTTGAAAAATTCATTTGATTCCCACGAGTATCGGAGAAGGGGTGGTCACTCTGCACAGAGATCCGTATATGCAGAGAAGGCTAGTTAATTCGAAGATTGCCATCTGTCCGAATACTCCGTTAGCGACTGAGCTAGTATTTGAATTGGGCCCTCAGCCAGGCTGATCATCGGCACGGGTCGTATAACACCTTGATCCAGCCCAATATAGGAGATTTGGGGAGAGGAAGGATATGATGATGTGGGGAGCAACAGACAGCCTCATCGCCGTACTGCCGAGAAGGAATGAGGGAAGGAACACCGAACAGCTTTTTCGCCGTACCGGTGAGGGAAAAGGAGACGACAGACAGCATCATCGCCGTACCGCCTAGAAAGGAATTATATGATAGGAATCGTCGGACAGCTTCATCGCCGTACCTACGAGGGAGGTAACTCATTGGACAGCATCATCGCCGTACCGCCGAGAAGGGAGTGTCGTACAGCATCACCGCCGTACCTCAGGTGGGGGGGGGGGGGGGGAAACACGTTGGACAGCATCTCGCCGTACCGCCGAGGGGGAGGGGTGAGGGAGGGAGGGAGGAAGGAGTTTTGGAGGAGCGCCCTTTGGTTTCAGGACTCATCTGGAGAGGTTATCTCGAGAATCATTGACCTTACTCAGCTTCTACAACTCGACAAGTTCGACGCTTAGGTAGAAGAATACCTACAAAAAAAACATAAAAACAAAATTCATAAAAGGTTTCGAAGAGCAAATGAATGAAAATGAAAATGCAGAAATATAAACAAAATAAAACGAATTCATCAACGAACATACAACCAACATACAAAAACTACATCCATAGAAGTTCATGAAGATGAAGGGACACAAAATTCAAATTTGTTCTTTTCTCATTAACTACCTACATACAAACATACATACATAATTTAATGCGCAGTGTACCTATGCGTACATTTATAAAATACAGTACATAACGCCTATAAGATACACCGAAATGCCACAAACTTTGTTTCTTTTTACCGAGTTTTCCCTATATCCTAACCACGGATACAAAAAAAAACAATTTTCTAATCAAAAAAACGGATATTAGAAAAGAGTTTCTTTCTTAGAAAAAAGAAATATTAAATTTTGCATAAAACAAATAAATATGTTTCTAGCTAAATTGGGTGGATTATTTTTGCATTTTCTTCTGTTATCTTTTAAAACCATTTGTTCATTGTTTTATCTAAAAAATTATATTAATTGCTTTAAGAAATTTCTTATATAGGTACATCCAACTTTACAGTGAAATTGAAAATTGGTGTTATAAAAAATGTCTATATTAGGTATAAGTTTCTTATAACCGAGATATACTGTATAGAATGAAAATAAAAGTAATCAAAACAAACGACAAAAAACAAAATACTCGATACAAACAAAAATATTCTTTAAATTTATTTCTTTTTCCTCAATACATACATATGTATCTTCATATTCACAGTAAAATTGTTTTATGTTTCTCTCACTCGAACTCTTTCAAATTTAGTATACAATATTCCCATTCTCGAATTATCGCTTTATCCTTCTTCATATGAATATTTTTACCTACTCAACACTCCCCAGTACCCCGCAAGAGGAAGTTCTCTTCGTATAATCTAGATGTCGCCCGGATCGTTCGTTTTCATGATACTACTATAGTTTTTATATACAATGGTTTAATATCAAATATCTTAAGTAGAGTAATATCGGAACAATTCCAAATCATGACAGAAATTTGGTAATTAATGATTACTGATTAAAATTTGGTGGGTTCAATGGTCAAGTTTTCATACATTTTAAATTTGTGATTAAATAAGTATTTAAGAGAAAACTTGCCAAGTAAATCCACCAAATTTTAATCAGTAATAACCAAATTTCTGTCATGATTTGGAATTGTTCCGATATTACTCTACTTAATATATTTGATATTAAACTTCATGAACTTAGGTTAGGTTAGGAGGGGTGTGCACAGCACAGAGGCTGTTGCGTACACGGGGGCCTGTTGGTCCATTGTGATCCCCTTACAAAAAGAAAGCAGAGATGCTCCTAAACTAATGATTCAGATAGACTGGCTCATTAACGAACCAGCCTGTGCTCTCTATGAATTTCCTCATATTTACCATTGAGACCTGCGCTAGATCGTCCAGTTCTCCAACAAACCCGTTTCCCAAGTAACGGAGGCGGCTTGTTTGGAGGTTCGGACAGTCGCAGAGCAGGTGTTTAATGGTTTCTACTTCTTCAACATCCTGACAGCTCCTACAACAGTCGGGTGCGAGTACACCCAATCTGGTGGCCATTGTGCCAATGGCGCAGTGACCCGTTAGTACACCTATCAAGATTCTAATGTTCTTTTTACTCAGCGATAGAATATACTGAGTTTCCTTTTCATTAATTCTAGGCCATAGACTTCTAGAGATAACGCAATCGTTCCTGGTAATCCAGGATTTATTGATTCGCTCTTTCGTTATTAGGTCCATTTTCGTTTTAATTACGCCGATCGGGAATTCTAGTCCCATGTCTAATTGGCTACTACTGTTTCTTTTTGATAATGACCCCTTCCTTGCTAGTTCATCTGCTATATCATTCCCTTCTATATTGCTTTGTCCAGGAACCCAACAGAGTTTGACTTGGTTAGTGTTGCAAATTTTATGGTCTCACTGGCTATTGCTTTGATCGCAGCTTGGCTATCCACGAAAAATGTGATCTCCGACGAGATCAGTTTTTTCTTGTGTACCAATTCTGCCGCTTTTTGAATAGCGTAAATCTCAGCCTGAAAGACACTACACTCATCTGGGAGTTTATATGACTCTCTAATATTAAGGGCTTCACAGAACACCCCCGCACCTGTTCCTTCTTCCATTTTAGACCCGTCAGTGTAGAAGGGGATACCCTGTTCACTAATTAGTGATTTGGGTTCCCATCCATGTCTTTCGGGTATTAGTGTTTGTTAAAATCCATTAAAGGAGGAATATAATCAGTCTTCACATCAAGTGCAGCCACTGTGTCATACCTTTGTAGGATAGACCCATGACCATAGGTGCTGTGCTTCCAAGAGCCCAGTTCTTTGAGTCGAAATGCGCTTTTGGCTGCTGTGCATCTAGTGTACTCGTTTACGGGTGGAAGATTTAAAATAATTTCCAAACCTGCCTGTGGCGTAGACCTCTGTGCCCCCGTTATTCCTATACAGGCTAGTCTCTGTACCTTATTCAGGTTTTTGAGATAGCTTACTTTTTCAACAGCTTTCCACCACACTATAGAACCATAGGTAAGTATGGGGCGAACAATCGTCGTGTACATCCACTGGATAACCTGCGGTCGCATACCCCACCGTGTACCAAAGGTCTTTTTGCATGTGTAGAAATCGCATAGTGCTTTTTTCATTCTTTCCTCTGTGTTACGTTTCCATGTTAGCTTGGAATCAAGGATAACTCCAAGATATTTAGCTTCCTTGGAGAGTTTCAGAGGAATGTCATTAAGTCTGGGAGGAGTTAAATCCCCTAATTTCTTTTTATTCGTGAACAGAACTAGTTCGGTTTTTGTAGGGTTAACCCCGAGACCGTTTTGTGTTGCCCAAGAACCTACTGGCGAAGTGGCAGAGCTGTGACGGGAAGAACTCCAAGAGATGCCCCCTCAAACAGTTCGCCAATATTGGTGATTGTGTGAGTGAGGAACTTCAGGGATTTCTGGTCCCCACAGCAAACCACTTTTACTCCCTTTCGCCAACCAGCTCCATCAAAGATGTAGTCCTCAGAACTATCATCCTCGGATGTTGCCATCATGGCTTTGATTTTCCCATCCGGGTCGTCTCGACTTATTATGGCCACTTGTAGATCGATCGGGGTGGTGTCAAAACTGTTGGTTTTAAGCTTTTTATAACCTTCAGTCTTGGTTGCCTCCTCCGATCTTGCCCTCTTAGATGAACCTGAATTTGTCCCAGAAGAGTTGCCTACCTGTGCTTTCTCGTTCCTTTTCAGGTTCGATGAAGCGTTGGCCTGCTGTTTCTTGCTGGAGGTCTCCAGTTTTGTCTTTGAGCCGGTACTAGCGGTAGAGTTATTGCCCCCCTGTTCACGGTTTATCTTTTTAGGGATAGACCTAGATGCGGCAGCAATTACTTTTTCGCTTTCTGGCTTTTTGGCGTTCAATAGTGGTTGGGAGGAAACAATGGGTGCAGTGGCGGTCGTTGCCGACTGACGTTCATAGTTCCTCACCAATTTCCTATGCTTTGCCTTGTCTCTCGAACTGAGAGTATTCGGGTCCTTTTTCTCAGTAGCACTCACGAATCTTTTAGAGGATCTGTAGTTACTGCGTTGCCTCGAAGCTTTGAGGGGTGCAGTAGGCTTCAGCGTGGTCTCTTCTTGACTCGAGTCTTGCAACAACTCGTCCTCGGTTTGACTTCCTATAGAGGGAGGTCTGTTCGAGGTCTCCCTACCTTCAATAGCTGAGCTATCTAGAGCAGGAAGAAGAGATGCTGCAAGGTTGAGCACGTTCAGTTGTCTAGTTAAGACGGGTTTGGTCGGGTTTTCTAAATTTTTTGTCACTGGCGACTTAGCTTCTTGCGAAGCCAAGCCCTCGCCGACAGCCGTGACTTCTGTCGACACTTGAGCATATATCCCCGCTCGGATTTCATTATTTTTTGGACTTTCCATGACCATTCATTATTGTTTTTGGATAAACATCCCTGTTTTTTGTTTGGTTTTTCTTAGTTGTATGCCCCTGCAGCTGGATTGCTGGAGGGTCATATCGTAAGCCCCCTCGCCAACGTCAAGACGAAAACCACGAGGGGGTTAACTGAACTTAAAACTTGGCATATATTTTAGATCTCACTACTTTTTTTGGCTGACTTTTTACGCACGGGTCTTGTACACATAAGAACTTGGCTCCTTTTTTAACATTAATGTTTTTGTTGTGATTTCACTCCTTTTTGCAAAGATTTATTTTGCCAGGTGAAAGTCAAGCCCTACCGCTCTACAAACTTTCATTATTCTACGACATCCGAAAGTGCTCCATACAAATAATAGCAACTCTGATAAAGTGGGTGGATGGCAACCCCCCCCCCCCCCCCCTGAATGGACAATTCCAAATTTTCGATTTTTTTTCTTTCTAAGTACTTCAAGTCCTACCGACCTACCAATTTTCATCGTTCTACAACAATCGGAAGTTCTCCATATAATTATAGGAATTTTTGAGAATGTGGGTGGATGCCACGCCCCCTGAACTGAAACTTCCAATTTTTCGATTTTTTTTTTCTTCTTAGTACTTCAAGGCCTACCGACCTACCAATTTTCATCGTTCTACAACAATCGAAAGTGCTCCATAAGTACCTTAAGCCCTACCGACCTACCAATTTTCATCGTTCTACAACAATCGGAAGTGCTCCATATAATTTATATGAATTTTCAAGAATGTGGGTGGATGCCACGCCTCCTGAATGGAAAACTCCAATTTTAAAATTTTTTTCTTTCTAAGTACTTCAAGTCCTACCGACCTACCAATTTTCATCTTTCTACAACAATCGGAAGTTCTCCATATAATTATAGGAATTTTTGAGAATGTGGGTGGATGCCACGCTCCCTGTATGGAAAATTCCAATTTTTCAATTTTTTTCTTTCTAAGTACCTCAAACCCTACCAACTTACCAATTTTCATTGTTCTACAACAATCGAAAAGGCTCCATATAATTTATAGAATATTTAAGAAAGTGGGTGGATGCCACGCCCCCTGAACAGAACATTGCAGATTTTCGATTTTTTCCTTTGTATGTACCACAAGGCCTACCGTTGTGCGAAATTTCAAGTTTCTACGATTTTGATGATCTGTCAGTGAGTCAGTCAGTCAGTGAGTCAGTCAGTTACGGTTTTTGCGATTTTTGAAGTCCTATATCTTGGGAACTACTAATGCTAAAGAGTTGAAATTTGGTGAGCCACCTGTGTTTGATCAGTTCAGCAAATACTCCGAATTTGAAGTTTCTGACTTTATTGGTACTGAAGTTAGAGGGGGGTTGAAAATCGCCTGAGTTTGTTCCTGTAAAAAAGGGTGTAGTGCCGCGAACTTGGCTGGGCACTACCGTGCCCTTTGATATCACTAGCGTTTCAATTTTTATTCAGTTCTGCGCATCTATCAAAATATGTGTTAAAATTTGGTGTTGCGCTTACGTGTCTCACAAATACCCATTTTTTTATTTCTGACAAATACAATTTTGACAACATGCGCAGTATATTACCTTATATGTTTGCATTGTGCCCAAGCGACACACTTGCAAAATGGGGAGATAAAACCTCTGAAACCTCTGAACCTCTAAACTAAATGTTCGAGTTTCGACCACAGGGCGGATACTAGTAATCTTTATTTTGATATAAGGAATACCCACCCAAAAGCTCATTCAAGGCTAAATTAAACAAAGAAATGGGTTTTATTTATTAAACGGTAAATGCTATTGAAAAGTACTTACAAACCTTGTAAATCATATAATTGTATATATAAAAAGTTAACGCATTTTTTTTTCTCCGACTGATCTTTTAGGAGATATCACAATTTAAAAAAAACATAATTTGACGAAAATGTCTGTTTTTCGCCTGTACCACATGAACGGTGATTGCTATCGAAAACAACTTCATACTAAGTTTGTACACTATGTAAGACCCTGTTTAGATTTGTTGGTTTCACTACAGCGCACATAGGAGCATTTGAATGAAAAAACTGGTCAAAATTATTTTTTTGTTTTAATGACCTAATATTCATCTAAAACTTAAATTTATACCGTTTTAAAGCATTTCCATTCTTTAAAACATAAATGAACAATAGTGGGTATTTTTTTATTTTTTTCCACCCATGGGCTCAGATATGTGTGTAACTATTATTTCATTTTTGACCAAAAAAGGTAATAATCAAATATTTTTTTTTTTAAATCGAAGGTTGAAGGTTTGGTTTTCCATATTGCATCCAAAATACTTTCGAATAACTTCGAATAATAAAAAGTAAAAACTTGTTCAAAAATAGTACCTATGGAAAAAACTGCAATTTTAAATAATTTTTTTCTCAAAAGGGAGGAAATATGAGGAAAATGTTTTAGATTGTACAAAACACTGAGACCTTATTGTTTGCTTTAAAAATAAATTTACAAGCCGACAGCACCCGGCAATACAACAAAAACACTTAACTGTAAAAAAAATACATAAATTTCTCGACATTTTGATGAATCAATGTTTGCCCAAGAACATAGAAATTAGTCGATGAAATCAAATAATTCAAACGTTGAAATTAAGTATACACCATGGTCTCAAACATTCATTGATAAACTTTTTTTCAAGTCACTTCAAAAAACATAAAACACCAACTTCAAATTGGTGAAAATATAGCGCATTGCACATGCAGGCGTGCCTACAAAATTGGTCTAGTTTCTGACTAGCTGCCCGAAGAGGTGGCGTGGTGGGGGTCAAATTTTAGACTGGTTTATGATAATACGGTTAATCAGCTACAAGCAAAACCAAATTGGGAGACTTTCACAATAGTTTGATTTTTTCAATTTTGTCCGGTTATTGAGGTAAAATGCTCCTTAGTGCAGCGTGACGACAGTTCGTGGGTGAAATCGGTGAGGTAAGAAGGGAGGGGTTAGTCAAGAAGAAAATATAAAAATTTGAGTGAGCAGTCACGTTTCATAACCAAAATGGACCATTTCATTCCATTTTGTTCATTTTTGCTTGTGCGTCCAACAGAAAGGTTCCTAATTTTCTACCTAGATATATGGTTGGACGAGATCGAGAGCAGAAATACTCATACGGTGTCCAAAATCAAATGCTCCAATTTGCAAATATTCCATGAGCATGCAAAAATACATTTGTGTGAAAACTACAAAGTGTATACACGACATGACTTTCCACTACGTAGTGAAACCAACAAATCTAAACAGGGTCTAATTCTCTACAACAAAACATTTTTTTTCTGCGATCAGTCATGTCTCAACATGAATATTAAGAGCGCTATCAATAAAAAACGCTTATGGTACCTTTATTCCACGATTTTGCTAAACCACGGAATAAGAGTTAAAATTTATCATTAAACAAAACGAAATTTTCGTGGAGTATTAAAGTGATGTTGACGTGAGGCCTGTTAACTATCTTGAAATTTTTACCAAGTTTCGGAAGCTTGGGCATTGACATCTTAAAATCTTAAGCTACAAAACACACCTAAGAATGAGAGTGATGATTCCAAAAATATCTCTATATTAAAAACTTTGTCAAAAGTTAAAAAATCTGGTTTTTTGCTTTTAACTCTTAAATGACGAAGTTGTTTAAGATAAATGTATGCCTACTTTATATGTAATTATACTGTCTTCAAAAAATATTATAAAACTTTTTCATAGGAGTGATCAGTTAGAAGATATTTGTTGTTCAAAAAGGTGAAGAGTTAAAATATGAGTTTTTCTCTTACACTAAACAATAAATTTTGTCAAAAATTTGGGTACTCAATTCCTCATCTCACGAAGTGACGTAACTCGCAAATTGTCGTTTTTGAGATTTGGGCATATATGGGCTAGGTTAACTTGATTGCATATTTCTACATCATTAGATTCCCTGAAAAATGTCTGGAACATGGTTCAATGTGTTATGACATAGTTGGCATAAATGCAAATTTAGGTGAAAATTTTCTCACGAACAGACGTAACTGCAATTATGTGGGTTGCAGTTTCCCGTTATATTGCAAATTATTCTGTAAATGCAGTGGTTTCAGGTACTAGGTGCATTTATCGGTGAGTAGAAATAAAAAGGCCTTACGTTAATGTTAAAATGTAGGCCCATTTTTGCTATTCACCCATCACTAAATTAAATTTAAACGGCATTCGGTTTGTCTGTCTCACTAATAAGCTTTTTTCAAAATCGATTAATTTTAACTGTTTTTAGTTAAGTATTTACATTGAATCTCATATCATTTGAAACTATAGCAATTTCTTGTAATTTTACAAAAAAAAATACCAGAACCGTTGTAAAACACAAAAGTAACGCCTATAGAAGGAGGACACAAAACTAAAAACTGCTCTCCTGTAAAATATTGCAAGAGCAGATACGTCAGTTTGTGAGGAGAGGGACGATATGACCCTCTACAAAAAAATATTTTCTGTAAAATTGATAATTTTAAATATATTACTATTTCTAAAATGCCGTTTTTTTGTCTTTTCTCTTAAATGGCGAAGTTGTCGAAAAATAATTTATACTCATTGCATAGTTAATCATATTTCCAACAAGAAGTATTATCAAACCTTTTTTGATACGAGTGCTCAGTTACAAGATATTGCTGTTTTAAAAAATTTCGAATTTCGAAAATACAAGGTTTTGGTGTATCTGTATTTTGGCTGCCACTTCTATCTACCTGTGCTACCTTATACAAATATATTGGGTTAAAGTTTAAATATGAGCAAACAAACAAACAAACAAACAGCCTTTATATTTAGAAGCCGAATTTGAAAGAAAAGGTGAGCTTTTGTGAACACGTTTATGAGGTAAGTAAACGACAAAAATGCATTCAGCTGAACTTTGAGTGGGGGGAGGGCTGTATACAAACGTCTGGTTCTCATTTAAAAAATGTGAAAAAGAACTGATTTAAGAAGAGATGAGCCTTGGTGCAAAAAAAGCAATCACGAACATACATACATATACACAAAACTCCCAGAGGGAAACTCCGCAGCTTTTGGGTTGAAACGCAGTGCTCCACCATGAGCCCGAGTAAGTTGTTTTTTTTTTTAAGAAAAAGGGTACCAGGAAAGCTGAAATTTTTTATAATGTTAACTAATATAAACTGTTATACCAAAAAAAAAAATAAAACTAAACTTTTTGTAACGAAAAAATGCTTAGTTTTCGTATTAAGAGGGCAGCCCATCAAATTCAACGCATGTTTGCGCTGCATCTTTTGATGTGAAACATCTAATGCCACAGTACTTACAAATATATAAGGTATTAGGTCTGTTCGCGTACTCACACAAAACAGCCAAATTCTACCCAAATCTACCAAATTTAGCCCAAAGCTGTTCGCGTATGCAAATAAAATGCACGACTGGATCGCACGTACTTGCTCTTATGTTCAACTTGTGTGGGACTTAAGAGCCTTAAAAAATATTCAAGTAATTATAGAAAAAGTATAAAAAGCATTTAAATCGTTCTATTAATTGTATAAACAGTCTGATAAATAACTTAGAGCTCAAAAAAAAGTATGCCATTTAATTAGATACTTGAAAAAATATTAATATATGCAAAAAAAACATTTTTAAATCGTTGGAGCCGTTTTCTTAAAAATAAGTTTTTTATATATAAAATCTTTGTAACATTTTCAAAAAAAAAAAATTGGTATGCCAATTTTGAGTATACAGGGTGTCCCGCACCTGAGTGGAAGTATCTTAGGGTGTGGTTCCTGGGTATATTCTAAGAAAAAAATTGTATGGGGGGAAAGTTGTATCTCCCCTACCTGAAAGAGGGGGGGCGGGGCAGTTTCTGAAAAATTGACTTAAAATGCAAAAAAAAACATTAAAAATCAACGAAAACATATCTAATAATGTGCTATATTTTTTTTTTGAAAGTTAATACTCCATTCTTGCATTTGGTTTTTAAATCAAGTTGTTTAAGCGAATAGTTTTTGAGAAATTAAATTTCAAAGTCAAATTTGCTTAAAAAAAATTGTGATTTGTTTTTTCTTAAGTCGATATTTTTCAAAATTTTTCGTAATTAAGTCCTATTTTTGTGTTCAATATTCATTGCGCTCATTTAGTTTTAGCCCATTACCGAGAACCAAATGTGAAAATCTATCTTAGTTTTTGAGAAATTAAGAAAAATTGAATGGTATTTTTACCAAACAAGCCCGAAAAAAGGGTTAAATTATGGATAATTCATGAATACATTAATTTTTTCAGGCTGTTTTGGGAAAAGTACTATTCGTTTTTTCTTAATTTCTCAAAAACTAAGATAGATTTTCACATTTGGTTTTCGGTAATGGACTAAAAATAAATGAGCGCAATAAATATTAAACACAAAAATAGCACTTAATTACGTAAAATTTTGAAAAATATCGACTTAAGAAAAAAAAATCAGAATTTTTTTTAAACAAAGGACAATCGGCAAAAATGTATGGAAGGTGGTCTAGGAACCAATAACGACGAGATGTATGTCGTTGGAAAGGTATTTTTATGCGCTACAATAGTCACTATGGCGGCTCATTTCAAATCACTGTGTGAAAAAAGTTATTCGTTAATCAACGTTTTGTTTTGGTACCATTAAGTGTGGAGAAAATGTATACAAACTGGTCTTACCAGTACTAATAAGATGCATGTCGTTGAAAAGGTATTTTTATGAACAATAATAGTTACCATAACAACTTATTTAAAATCACTATGTGGAAGTAGTTATTCGCCGTTTTAGGGAATTTTAGCACAGATAAAACGTATGGAGCATGGGTAACATTTTTGCGAATAACTTTTTTCACACAGTGATTTGAGCTTAGCTGCCGTATTGACTTTTGTAGTGCATACAATTTCCTTTCCAACGACATACGTCCCGTTGTTATTGGTTGAACTTGCCATCAAACTTTTCGCCCATACTAAAAAAAAAAAAAATTTTTTGCCACTAAAATGAACCACAATATTTCATTAGTTTACGAATAACTTTTTTCACACAGTGATTTGAACTGAACTAATATAAAAGATATTGTAGGTAATGGAAATACCTTTCCAATGACATGTATATTGTCGTAATTGGTTTGACTGGTTTTCATAAATTTTCCCCATACTAAATATACTTTATTCCTACAAGAATGCACCAGAGCACAATCCTATTTAGCGAATAACTTTTTCCACACAGTGATTTGAAGTAAGCCCCCATAGTAACTATTGAAGTACCTAAAAATACCTTTCCGACGACATATGTCTCGTTGTTATTGGTCTTGTAGACCGTTTTGTCCTATTCTCCTTTGACTTTTAAATTTAATTTCTCAAAAACTATTTGCTTAAACAACTTGATTTAAAAACCAAATGCAAGAATGGAGTATTAACTTTCAAAAAAAATATAGCACATTATTAGATGTGTTTTCGTTGATTTTTAATGTTTTTTTTTTGCATTTTAAGTCAATTTTTCAGAAACTGCCCCCCTGCCTCAGGGAGGGGAGATACAACTTCCCCCCCTACAATTTTTTTCTTAGAATATACCCAGGAACCACACCCTTAGATACTTCCACTCAGGTGCGGGACACCCTGTATATTAATATTCATTTAAAACTGAAATTTCAAATTAATTCATCAACCCGTTTTTGAAATATTGAATTTTCAAAAAAAAAAATTTGAATCTTTTTTTAAAAATCCAAAATTTATTTTTTCAAAAGTTTTGGTATGCAGTTTTATTTATATTCTAACAAAGCTTTTGTGCAAACAAATTTATTGAGAGCGAATGAGCGGTTAATGAGAAAACCAAAAATCAAAAAAACCGTTATATGGCAGGTACCGTTAAAAATGTTTTTGGTGATTTTTTTTCTTATTAGAAGGTACATCATATCTACAGTAATACACTGATTTTTTTTTATCAAAACCGTTGGAGCCGTTTTTGAGATAAATAAGCTTTTCCGTAACGGTTGTATGGCAAGTACCGTTATTTTTTGAGCTAAAAAAAAATTTCAATTTCCCCTCTGGAGAGTTACAAAAAAACCTTAAGTTCAAAATTTGAAGAAAATCGCTTTAGTGGTTTAGGCTGTAGGTTGAGGTACGGACAGACTGACAGACAGAATTTTGCCACCCACTTTTTTCGTGTTCTCTATCATCGTAATGTCATGTTTGATTGTTATCTCGAATTTTTTTTTGCACGAATCCAAAACTTGCCCTATAGTACCTATATCGGAAGTAAAAATGTGTAGTTTTTGGCCGAAGAGAACGCCCAAGAGAGATTAAAAAATGTTCCCTTCCTGAAAATTTTTGCCAAATTCTGCCCAAGGAATTTGTTTGGGCAGAAATGGTAAGTGCTGTGTTCTGTGAGTTGAGAAAAACAACAAAAAAGCAAAATGGCTGTTATTTACTTTTAGTTTTTTTTTCTTGGTAAAAGTGTTTGTTTTTTCTTATCTGTTCGGTTTTTGTATTTAATAATTATATTGATCTATTTTTTTATCAGAAAATGTTGCTAAAATTGTGAATTTATTGTTCTTTTTTATCGTGAAGTGCTTTTTGAGGGAGAGTACGATAACTCAGGAGCCAAGAAATTATAACGGTTTTTTGTAGAACAGTTTAATACAAGCATTTTTTACTATGGGAGGGGGGTCTATCTCACCCCGTTTGGGCGGGAGGGGTAATTTCATAAAAACAGTACCAAAAATGCCCAAACGGGGTGAGTTAGACCCCCCCTCTTATAGTAAAAAATGCTTGTATTAAACTGTTCTACAAAAAACTGTTACTATTTCTTGGAGCCTGAGTTATCGTACTCGTGCCCCTTTTTGGTAAAAAAAAAACTGATATTTGATAACAAAACAACAGTTTCTTATAAAAAATTCAGTTTTGAAGTGTGTTGCTGAAAGTTAAAAAATATTTCTTCTAAAATAGTCTAGTGTAAACACTGCGTGTGAACGCACCCTTTCAAGTGTCGTCAGTTCAGAGAGTTCGAAAAAGACTGAAATTTGAACAGACCTAAATGTCAATTTGGTAGTACCTCGTGGCTTGATGGTTAGTGCGTAGGACTGTCATGCCGAAGGTGTGGGCAAGAGTATACTTGTCATGAAAAAGTGCTTCTCATTTAGCCGTTCGGACTCGGCAAAAAACTGTAGGTCCCCTCCATTCCTGCAAACAAACACGCACACAGGAATGGTTGTGAGTTGTAAGTCACTAGGCCCTGGTTCTCCACGAGCTGTTGCGCCACCTAATTTATTTATTTATTTAGTGTCAATTTGACTTTATTTGCCTTTTGCTTCATTTCCCTTTTTCTTCATTTTCATTAAACGAACGACATTTGAAAGGGGAGGACACACAAAAGTGTAAGTATTTTTTCTTTTGCCTGAAAATGTAACCCATTTTAATATTAACAATCTTCATGAATTTATAATTTCTAGGAAATAAAAACTCCTCAAAATATTACCTTGAAGAAGGTGTTTTTATTTGGAAACTCCCCCAAGTCGGCCAACAAATTTTTATTTCACTTTTCGACCATCTGAAAAATTGATGTCGAGAAGATTCTAGAAGTGCTAGAGTGCTAAAGCTGGACGAAAGGAGTTGCAAGGACTTTGTTGAACTGGTTGAGTGTGCAGAATCCTACTGAGCAAAAAGTGAAGTGGCTGCGGAGCGCACCACAAAAATAGTTTTTTGAACGTCGAAGCTTTTGTGAGCACGTGAAGTGGCTGCGAAGCGCACCATAAAAAATTATTCTCATTGGATTCCTAAAGTGGCTGCGGAGTGCACCACAAAATAATTTTCATTGGATTCCTGAAGTGGCTGCGGAGCGCACCACAAAATAATTGTTATTAGATTCCTGAAGTAGGTGCGGAGCGCAACACCAAGAATAGTATCAACGTGCAAAATTTCATTGGGCACGTGAGGTGTCTACGGGATTACTGCCGAAGAAGTGGTCCAGCGTGCAGTTAATCTCTACTGGTCTCGTGACAGGTTTTTAGCTGTGTGTGTGTCATTGGGCACCTGAAGTGATCGCTGCGTGCGTGTCGTTGGGCAAGTGATGTTATCGCAGAGTTTTTCTGGAATCAGAAAAGTTTTTCATGCTTAAATTAATCTTCACTGGATTGAGAACACCACAGTTTATTGCCGAAGAATTGGTTCAGCGTGCAATAAACTTCAACTCCGAGTAGCAGCATTGTGTTGCAGAAAATTGTCCAAGCGTTTGAGAAGACACCTTCTATCTGAAAAAAAACTCGGGTGAGTACCTTTTTGATTTTGATTTCGGTTTCTTTGGGTTATTATTGTTTGAAATATCTATTTGGGTGTGGCGTTGGTGTGTGAGGAACGTCAAATTGTTAGGCTTTATATTCGAACACTCCTGAATCATGCCACCAGAAAGCGGTAAGGCTAAGATCGTTCCACGAAACGATGATGGTGAAGACGACAACCAAGATAACGATCTTCTCAATGCAACAATGCGTACTGCAGAGGCAGGGCAAGAACAAAACACACAAGACATATCGATGGAGGTCAGGTTAGGTGAAATGATTCAGCAGATTCAAAACTTACGGGTTGAAGTCGAGAAGAGCAATCTTTTAGCACAAGCCTCAACGGCATCAAATAGTTTGAACTCAGGAGAACATAACGATCCATTAGCAGCAGCCCTTAGTGAGTTGAGCCGTACTTTGTCGACATCACGTATAGAGCATCATAAGAAACTGTATGATCTCCCTGTGTTTGATGGGACTCCAGAGGTCTGGCCCATGTTTAAGGAAGCCTTTACGATGACAACCAGGGAGTATCAATATGACGAACGTCAAAATATGCTCCGTCTTCAAAAGGCTCTGAAAGGCAAAGCATATGAAGCTGTTGATTCTTTATTAATACACAGTAGTAATGTTCCACAGATAATTAAGTCTCTAGAAGAGAAATTTGGTAGGACAGATCAGCTTGTAATAAGTCAGATATCTAAGGTAAGAAGCGTGGCACCTATATCTGAGTCTAGTATCGAGCAGATCATACCGTTTGCAACCAAAGTTCAAAATTTAGCTTCATTCTTGGAAGCTGCTGGTGGTAAACAACATTTAGCAAATCCAACACTTATGAACGAGCTACTGCGAAAGCTGCCGGCGCACAATGGGACCTCTTGTATGGAGAGCGTGCTCAAAATGCAAAATTGAAACTAACGGTTTCGTATAAAATTATAATGTGGATTCAAAGTTGACATGATTGCTTATCAATATGTCAAGTTTTGAAGTTTTGGGAGACAGAAGGGTAATAGAAAATAAGCGATAAAAGTAGCAATTCGTGTACATTCTAAAATCCATTGAGCAGTTGTAGGTCATTTGAAAATTTGGAAAAAATAAATTCGCGGTGAATACAAAAATATAATAAATATATTGGCATCAAATGAAGGTCAGTGGAAAATGAAAAAATATTTTTATCAAATTAGAACAACATTTTTCCCTTACATTTAAAAAAAATTGAAAAGTTACGTAGAAAATATTCAAAAAATCTTATTTCTGTTTTGCGCAGCATGCTCTCACTTTTGACTTCTGTTTCATATAGAGGAATATTGATACTACTAGACCACGTATTCAGTTTTAAAAGCATCGTGCGCAAAATAAAGAAAAAAAATTTTGAACATTTTCTACGTAACTTTTTAATTTTCTTAAAATGCAAGTGAAATATGTTGATCTAATTTGATAAAAACATTTTTTTTATTTTTACTGACCTGCATTTGATGCCAATATATTTTTTATATTTTTGTATTCACCACGAATTTATTTTTTTCGAATTCGAATTTTCAAAAGACCAACAACTGCGCAATGGATTTTAGAATTTACATGAATTGCTGCTTTTATCGCTTATTTTCTATTACATTTCTGTCTCCCAAAACTTCAAAACTTGACATTTTGATAAGCAATCATGTCAACTTTGAATCCACATTACAATTTTGTTCGAAACCGTTAGTTTCAATTTTGGATTTTGAGCACGCTCTCCATACAAGAGGTCCCAGTGTGCGGCGCAGAGACAGATAGATTGGGTGCGACATGCGAAGACCGTGACAGAAGAGCCAACAGTAAAACATTTTAGCGAATGGTTACAGGAGCTAGCTAGTGTAGTGAACACGATTTGCATAAATTTCAGTAAGCAACCAAGGCGTGCAGACAACCGGAGTGGAGGTCGAGCTAGATTTTTTCATGCAGATTTAGTAGAACACAATCGACACGGACAAGGTTTTATGGTTTGTTCTGGTGATCATGAGATATGGCAGTGCAAACAATTTATCGGTATGGCGATTAAAGAACGGTGGCGATTTGTGCGTCGGAAGAGAGTTTGCTTCAATTGTTTAAATGGAAGGCATCAGAGTAACAGCTGTGAACAGAGGCATACATGTAACGACAGCAATTGTACGAAAAAACTCCATGGGCTTTTACATTATGGTACAACTTACACCGCGAGTAATGGGAGGCAAGAAGTACTTCCAGAACAACGTCACGTGCTTACTAACTCGGTTGTTCACCCAGAGTCTACAAACCTACTTTTTAAAGTTTTACCAGTAAAGTTATTCGCCAACGGTAAGGAAGTTACTTGTTATGCACTTCTTGATGAAGGATCAGCAATTTCACTGATCAACAAGAACCTTGCGGACCGCCTTGGACTGAAAGGAAAAAAGGAAAACTTGAAATTGCAGTGGTTTGGAGACAAGACAGTGACGGAAAAGTCAAGTATTGTTGATATGGTAATATCTGGCGCAGAACAAAATTCAAAAAGGTTTTCATTCAAGGGTATCAGAACTGTAAAAGATCTCCGGCTGCCTACACAGTCACTGGACATGAAAGAACTTGCGATAAGGTACCGACATATGAAGAAGATATCTGCCCTCAGCTATAGTTCCGTCACCCCCGAACTCTTGATTGGACTTGATAATGCACATTTGGGCGTTGCTAAAAGAACTGTTGCAGATGGATAGAAGGGACCAGCAGTGATTTTGACGAAACTTGGTTGGGTTGTTTATGGATCTGGAAATGACTGTAACGCAGATAAACGCAATCATGTCTTCCTTGCTCGAGCTACTAGTACCGATGACGATGATTTGGAACAGCTTGTGAGAAATCATATTGCCGATGAAAACCTAGGAGTGTGCATCGTGGCGAACAAAATTGAACCACATGAGCTGAGCAGAGCGAAAGATTTACTTGAACAGACTACAGTGCGCCTAGAAGAAACAGGTTTGTTATGGAAACATGATAATGTGCAACTACTTGACAGCCGTGAAATGGCCAAGAAGAGGCTCTTGAGTTTAGAAAGAAAATTCCAACGTGACGAAGGCTTTCGACAGGATTACTTTCGCTTATGAACGACTATAAGGAAAAAGGCTTCGCTAGAAAACTAAATAAAGACGAAACAACTGTCAAGAGCAACAAAATCTGGTACTTACCACACTTTGGCATATATAATCCAAATAAACCAGGCAAATTGCGTTTAGTGTTCGATGCTGCTGCTGAGGTTGCTGGAATATCATTAAATTCAGCGTTGCTTTGCGGACCAGATTTATGCGAACCATTGGCCACTGTTTTGATGAAATTTAGACAGAAGCCTGTAGCAATATGTGCGGACATTGCACAGATGTTTCATCAGGTGAAAATTCGCGAAGAAGACCAAATGTCGCAACGATTTCTATGGAGAAATGACAGTCGGGAACCAATTCAAGAGTATGCAATGGCTGTGATGACATTTGGAGTAAAGTGCTCACCATGCTCAGCGCAGTACGTAAAAAATTAAAATGCGGATGAATTCCGCGCAGAATATCCAGAAGCGGTAGCCGCCATCAAAAATGATCATTATGTTGATGATTATGCCCATTGTTTTTACAGCGAAAGCGAAGCGATACGAGTCACTAAGCAAGTTATTTCGATTCATGCGCAAGGTGGATTTGAACTTAGAGGGTTTGTCTCTAACTCGGGATTAGTCAAGCAGGAGTTCAACAATTGTGAAGCGCAACAACATGTCTTCAGTCTCGATAAAGGCGATACTGAATGTAACCAAAAGGTGCTCGGCTTACATTGGGACAATGATGAAGATCGACTAAGGTTTGTGTTGGCCTTTGGCAAAGTTGATCCTGAACTACTGCGAGGAATCAGAAAGCCAACAAAGCGTGAGGTCCTTAGAATAATGATGTCAGTGTTTGATCCATTTGGGATAGCTGCGGAGTACTTGCTGATGGGAAAACTCTTGGTGCAGCTTACATGGCGGAAGGAAATTGAGTGAACCAAGTGGCTTGATATGCTTCAAGAAGTGAAGAAAATCAGTATACCTCGATGCTACAATGCCGCATTTTCATCAATACCGGTTGAGCTACATATTTTTACTGACGCCAGTGAACTGGCATATGCTACAGTGGCGTATTGGAGAATTCCGGGATTAACATAAGAATTGCAAGTCTGTTTGGCATTTGTACTAGGAAAAACCAAATGCGCTCCGTTAAAGCTAACATCAATACCGCGGCTTGAACTCCACCTGCTGTGTTGGGTGCAAGACTTCGTAAAACAATATTGTCCAGTCATGACGTAACGCCAGCTCGAATAATAATGTGGAGTGACTCAAAAACAGTTTTGTCCTGGATCCAATCAGATCACAGGCGGTATAAACCTTACGTCGCACATCGGGTGAACGAAATTTTGAAAACACAAACGTTTCTGATTGGCGTTGGTTGCCAAGTGCCCTCAACCCAGCCGACTTGGAACACGATTAAAAGACAGAAAGCGCGAATCATTTTGGAAGATGAAGCAAACTGACCTAAGACTGACCTTCACGAATATACAAATGGGAACTTCGCCCGAGAGCAACCTTCCTTCATGTCAATCTTAGCGATGATATTTTCAAGAAATTTTCCTGTTACTTGAAATTAAGAAGAGTTATTGGACTGATGCTGCGTTTTCGCGATAATAGCCTCAGCAAGATGAAGAAAACTAAAAAATTGTATGGGGGGCTTACAGCGAAGGAAATTGAAAGGGCAGAGCTGTTGATAGTACGTCGTGTACAGATGGAGACTTATCCAGAAGAATATCAGCGTCTAAAAGGAAATAAGCGAATTTAGAAAACCAGTCGGATATGGAAACTGACACCCTGTATGGATGGAGCAGGTGTAATTCGTTTGGATGGCCGCATAAGTAGAGCAATGATAGTTCGAGAAAGGACCAGGCAGCCCATGATATTACCAAAGGATAACTACGTCACCGAGCTCATTACAGACTTTTATCACACCAAATGGAAGCATCAAAACCAAGGATCGATTATTGCTGAGCTACGTCGACGATTTTGGATCCCACACGTTAAAACGGCAGTGCGATATGCGGCTAAAAGATGTCAACAGTGTAAGAATGAACGGGCTACACCGATTGCTCCGCAAATGGGACAACTACCAGAAGATATGTTGATTCCGTTTGTCAGACTATTTACTTACGTAGGTCTGGACTACATGGGACCGTTTTTGATCGTGATTGGACGACGAAGTGAGAAGCGATGGATTGCACTTTTCACTTGTTTAACGACACGTGCAATTCACTTGGAAATAGCAAGAGATCTTACAACGGATACTTGTCTGATGTGCATTCGAAATTTTATGAACAGAAGAGGTACTCCAATGCGAATCCGATCCGATAACGGAACGAACTTCGTCGGGAACTAAAACGCCAGAAGATTGAGTTTGAACACAACAAGGTTGCAGATGTACTTGCTAATCAAAATATTGAATGGATCTTTAATTGTCCTTTAAATCCACACGGAGGAGGCTGCTGGGAGCGCCTGGTACGAAGTGTAAAGAGAGCAATGGGATATGCAGAGCACAGCGAGAGCCTTCAAGAACATACTTTATACAGTTTGATGTGTGAAGCCGAAAATATAGTCAATTCGCGCCCTCTAACTCACATTCCATTAGATACTCACTCAGATGATCCCTTAACTCCCAATCATTTTCTCTTAGGTACAGCAAACTCAGAGCAGACACCCCATCCACATGAACAAAAATTTTGCGCTTCAAGGAAGCATTGGCGAAAGGTCCACAACATGCAACAGCGTTTTTCGAAGAGATGGATAGCGGAATACCTTCCAGATCTGTGCCGAAGGGCAAAGTGGTACGAACCAGTCAAACCGCTTTCAGTCAATGATGTTGTTCTTGTCTGCGATTATACCGTACATAGATGCAAATGGCCCAAGGGTCGAATAACGCATTCATTTCCTTTTTTCTTCATTTTCATTAAACGAACGACATTTGAAAGGGGAGGACACACAAAAGTGTAAGTATTTTTTCTTTTGCCTGAAAATGTAATCCATTTTAATATTAACAATCTTGATGAATTTATAATTTCTAGGAAATAAAAACTCCTCAAAATATTACCTTGAAGAAGGTGTTTTTATTTGGAAACTCCCCCAAGTCGGCCAACAAAGTGTCTTATTTTTTTTTTATTTTTGGAATACTAAGTTTGTGACTAGTAAATTAATACAAAAAATACCAAATTTTCTTAAAAGTATAAAATAAAAAAATAAAGTTCTAATGCTGTGAGCTTGTTTTCTTGATTTTTAGGGCCAGTTTTTCAGTGCGAGATCATCCTAGTCTCGGGGTTAAACCTGAGTTAACTCCATAAACATGTTTTTCAGTCAATTGAAATCCTAATGTTAAGTAAATCTCAGACCGGACTTATTATTACTATATTATTTGGTAACACTTAATTCTATGTACTATGAGATACAATTTATGTGAAGTTTTTTGGTAGTCTACTTAGATACGTCGAACTGATCTAAAGTCTTCTTAATATTTTGACGAATTAAAAGTGATATTTAAATATATATGTAATTGTCTTTTCTATATCTATACTATATTATAAAGATGAAACATTTATTTGTTTGTTTGTTTGTACCTATGTAGTGGGTAATCTCTGGAAATATTCAACCGATCCTTAAATTTCTTTAATAAATGGAAAGATATAATGTCCCTGAGTAACATAGGCTAAATTTTATTTGGATACAAATTAATTGCAACGCTAAAATTTAAATGTTTGTCCTTTTTTTGTGGTATTTGTGAGTTTTTGATTTTTATATTTCAAAGTTTCTTTTTGAGTTTGAAAGGTTGTTCTAAGGGAAAGGCTTTACGGTTAAAAAAATCAATTTGTAGGGATGAATGGGGTAAAAACAAAAATGGTATGAGATAACAAAAATTCTTTTTCTGTTTGATAGAGTTTACTAAGAGGATGCTGTCTTCATATATAGGGTTAATAGGATAGAAATTAAAAATGGGTATATGATTAAAAAAATACTTTTTGAGTTGGGAAGGCTATTCTTAAAGGCTTAAGGACTGAAGACATTTCAAAATTTTAATACTTATAGTGTGAAATGGGGTTTGAAAAATATGGAATCTGATTTGAAAGGTTATATGTAGATGATGTCATTCGAAAATTTTGTCTAACCGAGCAAAGCCGGGGCGGGCCAGCTAGTATTTAATATAAGAAAAAGATTACATTGCTGGTCCTTCGAGACAAATTAAGCCAGTTCTTTGTATATAAAACTATAAAATTCAAGATGAGTCTTCCAGAATTTACACCGCGCCTCAGCAGCAGACAGACGAAAGGAAATCCGCCACAGCGATTTGGATTCACCAACAGCGATTTTGGCGATGAATCTGTTGCGGAAATGAATTTGGAATTGACGAAAATTCGAAGAAAGTTAAAAGCAACCCAATTTCATCTGTGGCCTGATTAGGAAATACGAAGCGGATCGTTTTAGATGGCGAAAATGAGGTTTGCTATTATTGCCTTAGCTTTCGCCTTTTTCGTTTAACATTAGCCCTATTTTCGAAATCGAAGGCGAGTGCGAAATGAAATATCCGATAAGTTTTTCTTGGCGGATTGGTTCATCGACGGGCGAAAGTGAATATTTCTTAATTGATTTCATTAAAATAAATAAAAACGTGATGTAATTGTTATTTTTTTTTTATAAAATTAAACCAAAACAAAGAATTCAAATTTATTTTTTTGTAAGAAACGTAAAACAGCAACACAAACCAGCAAAAACTTTCAGAGCTCATTGAATTTTTGAGGGAATATGAAGGGATAGCCAAAGGACCACTCATTACACCTTAATACAAAACCTTTTATTGAAATCCGAAACAGCTTATTGAATCTATTTTTTTTATAGAATAAAGCAAATTTAAGACCAAAAACACTACACAAAACACTCACTCGAAGCAAGGGAAATCAAGAAGTGAAGAAGCACTTTTTAATAACTTTCTTGAAAGTTTGAGGAAAATTCTGCATCACAAGTTCAGCATATGATATAAACAATATTATGGAGTGTATTTTTAATTTAAATAATACATAATTTAATTTTATTCTAAAGCAAATGACAAAAAATTGTAAATATTTGCTCGTCGCCAAATGATTTTAATTAAAAAAACAAATATTCTCTGGAAATCAGCTATCAATTGTCTGGAAATCTTGGAAGTATAATTTACGACTCGCTTCGTATTCGATAATTGCTCAAATCGAAGCGAGTAGAAAAGGAGAGTTGAAAACGACTCGCTTCGTATTCCCTAATCAGGCCACTGGAATTAACATTACTTCAGAATCAAGAAGCCGATTTAGTATCAGATATCATAGGTGCAGTCAGGAAACCGTTAAGAATTCACTCAGTCCCGAACAGTGGATGTGAAGATGCAGTTTCTTTGAAAGTATCTGTGCCCCAAGGCGATGCATGGCGCATATATTGCACAGCGACGTGATGTATAATACATACTTCTCCAAGGAAAAACACATACAAGCGTGTTATATGGTGAGTATAGTCTACCGCACATTTACATCGATAAATCGCAAAACCCACCCCTACCAAGAGCAAGCGAACAGATGCCAGAAAAGGAAATATCTGATAAATGCAATAAAGATCTTCAGTTGAATGACGTGGAGCGAGATATACATCTACAATATGACATGAATGTACATCAGTGGCTTCAGTTCAACAAAGCCACCCATAGCACACCTCTTGGAAAAAGAGACAGAGATATTCCTGTTGACAATTGTAAACAAACAAATATTTTGCCCGACTTGTCGGAAAAAATTGCATTATTAACAGCCGAGTTAAAAAAATGTAAAATGCAACAAAAAGAAGCAGATAATAATTTGGATGGAAAAATCCTCAACGAACGAGACGACAACCAGTATATGGATCTAATGAGTACCTTTGTTGCTAGACAGACAAAGATGGAGTTGCCGAAGTTCAGTGGCCCCTGTTCAGTAGTGAAAATTTGCAAACCACAGATTTGGGAAGATTTACCGCCCAGGAGAATATGATACGATTGAGAGCAGCTCTTAAAGGCGATCCACTAGAGGCAGTGAAATCCCTTCTCATTCTTCCAGACAGCTCAGAAAGGGTGATGCAGATGCTTGAACGACGATTCAGACGTCCTGATTACATAGAAAAATCCTTAATTGGTAAGGCGAAACTGATTTCAGCACCGAGAGAAGACAATCCTTTGTCAATTGTGAAGTTCGTCACCTGCGTTGAGAATCTCACAGTTATGTTAGAGCTGATGGGAAGTTAAGAACATCCTTAACTTCTGGAGGAGTTGGAGCGAAAACTTCCTACAATTTTCAGCATCTTGTGGTCAGACCACATTGTTGGAAAAGAAATTGTGAATCTCCGTGTTTTTGCCGATTGGTTAGATAGAAAATCTCATGCTGCAAGTCTTCGAACAACCCTGTTCCAGCTGCAACAACAACCACCACTATAGAAAATGAAATTAAGCGAACGAAGGGAAAGGTCAACGTAGCATCAACTGAAAAGAGAAGTGAAGAATCACCTAAGTGCAGCGTTTCCAACTCTAACTGCAAGTCTCTGGATCTATGCAAAAAGTTTCTTGAGATGAGCACTGACGACCGATGGCAGAACGTGAGAAAATTATCTTTGTATTTTGCATGCTTGAAGAAAAATCATCAAACCAGAATGTGCCGCAAAAGAAATCCGTGTGATGTTGATAGGTGCCACAGAAATCACCACCGATTATTGCATAAACACCAACAACGATTGTTCACTGACGTTCCTGCGTTTGTGCCGAGAAATCCACCAAGTTACGACCATAGAGCTGTCGCAAATTAGTTCTGTACAAATGGATGTTCTATGAGCAAGACCATCACCAGACTTAGAATCTTGCTGGTAAGTCTCAAAAATAATTCAGTTGTAGTAAACACTTTTGCTCTCCTAGATCCTGGAGCTACACTGACATTGATAAGTGAAGCAGTAGAAAATCAAGTGCAAATGGACAGCAAAAATGCACCACTGTCAATTCAATGGGCCAATGGTGACGTCGCGAACGAAGAGGAGTCCAAAGTTGGTTCGGTTTCCATATCTGGGCCATACCCGAATGCACGCACAAACCTTTTAGATGATATGAGAACTGTTAAGCACTTGCCATTACAACGCCAAACAGTTGATAGAGAAAAGCTAATTGAAAAGTGGCCGTATCTGAGGGAAATTAACTTCGAAAGGTATCATAATGTGCAACCGACTATTTTAATCGGTCACTCACTGCTACACGACAGTTAATTTAGTGGCAACGATGGTAGCTGTAGAGAAAGTGAGGTAAACCATGTTTACATGATGCAAGAGGCCCACAATGACGACCTAGGCGAACTAGATGACATCTTGACTAATAGTTGTGACCAGAAACGTTCCCGAGAAGACGAAAGAGCATTGAACATCATGCAAGCCACGACGACAAAAAAAGACGGCAACAGATGGCAACTGGACTGTTATGGAAACGTGACGATACTAAACTTCTAGACAGCAAGTTTGCAGCTCGCCAAAGATTGTTTCTGTTGGAAAAGAAACTTGACAAGAATCCTGTTTTGAAAAATAGCATACGGTGACATCAACGACTATCTGCAAAGGAAATATCTTGTGGAAGTTGAACGAAGACTTGATTAATAATCGAACCTGGTATTTGCCACATTTTCTGTTAGGCTAGTCGCGCACATGCAACTTTCAGTTTCACAACTGTTTGGTTGCAAAAATGAATCCTATTGACTAATATGGGACAGCGCGCACATGCAGAAACTATTCAGTCGTCGATTCGAGCAACTTTTCAGTTTGTGTTTTGCTACAAACTGGACGATTGCCTGAAATCGGTTTTCCAATTTGTGTCATATAGAATAATATGTAACTGCGCGCACATGCAACCAAACAGTTGCAGATATTTTACCACATGGTTGAATTTTGTTCTTTCCAAAGTGAGTTATGTTCTCTGTGCAAAAGAGAACAAATTTATCTTTTCTTGTATTTGCTGAGCAAAAGAATAGGACAAAGGCGATACTATTTTTCTTTGTATGTATGGGGTAGAAAATTAGAATAAACATTGTCGGTGTGTTGGTAAGGTTCGTTGCGATTGCTTGTGGAGTTGCTCATGTGCGCGCTCATCGGTCAACTTGTGACTAAACTGTTTTGTTGCAGTAGCAGTTGCATGTGCGCGACTAGCCTTAGTTTACCCTATTGAGTGTAACCCGACTGTTATGTTAATGTATGTATGTATGAACAATTGGCCAGTTTATATTTCTGAGATCTCAGAGGGCTCAGAGGACTCTGAAATATAAACACGATTCCTCACAAAAATTCCTCACATTTCCCCTTAAAAACTGAGACTGAAATTTTTTGGATTCGCTTGCTCAATTATATTTTGTCGCAGTTAATTACATAAGAAGAAAAGAAAAAGAGAGATGTTTTGACTTCTATTTGAGGAATCCTGTTTATATTTTATCCTCCGGCTCTGTCAAAGAAAGGAGAAAAATTACTGAGCGCTCAAGAAATATAAACTGGCTAAATGTACCTACTGTCATTCAATAAATACTTCTTCTTTTTGTATCCTTCATCGAGATAAGGCGCGCCTTTTACTTTGCCTTCTAATATATTTTACAGGCTATGGACCCAGATTTTCGTTTTTAATACAAATTTTTTTTGCTTAAAAAGAATTAAATATAAAAATAAATGAATTTGTGTTTGAAAAATAAAACTAAAAAATTAAAAATTTAAATAATTATTTTAAGTTTTAAATTTTACTAGATATTTATTAAAATATTTCACAACATTTGAATTATTATTTACTAAGCGACGCGTTTCGGTTTTAAATAACCATCTTCGGGCTTATTGTGCTGACTCGTGGTGTTTGTTCGAGTTGTAGTTACTTCAAGCTTCTTTTGAACTACAACTACAACTCGAACAAACACCACGAGTCAGCACAATAAGCCCGAAGATGGTTATTTAAAACCGAAACGCGTCGCTTAGTAAATAATAATTCAAATGTTGTGAAATATTTTAATAAATATCTAATAAAATTTAAAACTTAAAATAATTATTTAAATTTTTAATTTTTTAATTTTATTTTTCAAACACAAATTCATACAAAACACAACATGGAGGCTAAACACCAAATTAATATAAAAATAAAAATTCGTTAACTTCAAATAAAAAAAAAAGAAAATGAGTAGTTTAACTATCGAGAAGTCACTCGGTCGCGATAATTATCCTACGTGGAAAATTGCTGCTCAAGCATTTCTTGACCTAGATGATCTCTGGACCACTACGATCGAATACGAAGTGGAAGAAAATGGTGAACCCAAAGTACCAATCGATGTGAACAAAGGTCGCAAAGCTAGAAGCAAGCTTACGCTTGTTATCGATCCAGTGTGCTACGTGCATATTTAGAGCGCAAAAACGGCGAAACAGTTGTGGCAAGGCCTAGCAGATGCATATGAGGACAACGGATTAACTCACCGAGTTGGTCTCCTGCGTAAGCTAATCACAACTTCCCTTTCAAATTGTGGCTCAATGGACAAATTTGTCAAGAAAATAATGGCTACCGCCCAATCGCTCTGTGGCATTGGTTTTCCCATAGACGAAGAGTGGCTCGGAACACTGTTGTTAGCTGGTTTGTCTGAAGATTATAGGCCAATGATCATGGCGCTTGAAAATTCTGGCACAAAGATAACGTGCGATGCAGTTAAAATCAAATTACTCCAAGAATTGCGTCCCGGTGAAGAGAGTTCAACTGCGTTTCATACTCGCATGCGTGAGCGAGACAAAAATATGAACACCGAAAGAAAAGGACCGAAATGTAGAAAGTGCCAAAAGTTCGGCCATATTGCAAGAAACTGCCGCTCGAAAAATCAAGGTATGGTTGGTACAAATCACTATGCATTCAATTGTGTTTTATCCGCAGTAAGTTCCCAAACAAAAAAAGACGCATGGTACTTCGATTCAGGTGCCACGTCTCATATGAGTTTTGACAAAAACATTCTACACAATCTTTTTGAGGATTCGGGAACGGTGGTTGCGGCAAACAAAGGTGAAATGCAGGTAAAAGGCTGTGGAACAGCAACACTCAGGGCAGCCTGCAATACACAAGCAATTGAAGTGAGTGACGTGAAATTTATTCGTGGCTTATCAGTCAATCTTTTGTCCGTGGGTCGCATAGTGAAGCAAGGACATACAGTGGAGTTCAATAATAAGTGTGTTAAAGTCATAAACTCTAACAAGAAAATAATAGCCACAGGCACACACGTTGATGACTTGTTTAGACTGGACACGATATCGTCAACAGATGTTTCCTATGCGTGCGGATCCAAAAGCAGCAAAGAACTATGGCATCGTAGAATGGGCCACCTTAACAATGGCAGTTTGGACAAGCTAAACAGTGGACTGGCCACTGGAATCAGTTTTGTAAACAAAATTGAAAGCAACTGCTAGATTTGTGCTGTTGGAAAGCAAACAAGATTGCCATTCAACAAGTGCGGTGCCACCAGAGCTAATTAGCTGCTTGAAATCGTCCATACGGACATCTGTGGACCAATAGAAAACAATTCACTGGTATTTCTTGAGCCTCGTTGATGACAAATCCAGAAAAATTTTTGTGTATTTTTTTAAAACAAAAATGGATTGGGAAGTGCTGTCATGTTTCGAAAATTTTCGTGTGTTTGCGGAAAAGCAAAGTGGTCAGAAGCTCAAAACACTACGCTCTGACAACGGAAAAGAGTTTTTGCACCGAAAATTTCAAGACACACTTCGGAAAAACGGAGTCCACCACCAAACAACCAATGTGCACACTCCTGAACAAAATGGCCTGACCGAACGTAACAATCGGTCAATCGTTGAGAAGGCGAGATTTATGCCTGCCGATTCAAGCCTTCCGAAGTCATTTTGGGCTGAAGCAGTTACATACTCGGTGTATCTACTGAACCGTTCGCCATCAAAAGGAACAGGTAAAACACCAATGGAAGCGCGGAGTAACAGAAAGCCGAACTTTTCCACATCAAAGTGCTTGGAACTACAGCAATGGCACACATTCCAAAAGCCAATCGAAAAAAATGGGATCCAAAAGCTACCAAATTCATCATGGTTGGATACGACGAGCACACAAAAGGCTACCATCTTTACGACCCAATAAAGAACCGTGTGTTTAAAAGCCGAGATGTTGTTTTCATCAACGAAGACTGTAATGCTGCAAGAACTTCAACTCATAAATCAACACCCAATGCAGTGGAATTTCATCAGCACCAGGTGCAGGTTGACAAGGATGACGAGTCGCAGTTGTTAGAGAGTAGCTGTGTTTTTTATGATGCAGTTTCGGATGAAGTTGCATCTCATGGACCAACAACTTCTGCGCTCTCTCAGCAATCCAGATCTAACCCACTGCAACCGCAGGTGTTGAGGCGCAGGGAAAGGGAGCGCCAATTACCAGGCAAGTACAGTGAATATATCTTAGAGAACAATGATCTTTCCTCGTTTTCCTCCCCTGAAGGTCAAACTTCCGAAGATGCAGAACATGACATGTCACAGCATATGACGCAGAGTTCGTTGGACGAAATGGAATCGCTTCATGGTTTTTTAGGACTTGTAGCGCCTCCATTGCACCAGAATCGACCAGTTTTGATTTCAAATCAGCAAGTGTCTAAGCTTAGCGGTGAGGGGCGCACATTTAAAGGCAAGTACCTTGAAAATCTTCAAAGAATTCCAATTACTGCTCCCAATTTTGAACAGAACGACCCAGAAACAGCTGAAGAAGCAATGCTTCGACCAGATGCACATATGTGGAGACTAGCTATGGAAGAGAAAATGAAATCCCTACTTGACAACAACACTTGGACGCTGGAAGAGTTACCAAGGAATCGGAAACCAATAAAGTGCAAATGGATTTTCCGCTCTAAGCACGATGTAACTCGACAAATCGATCGCTATAAGGCGAGATTAGTTATAAAAGGGTATTCGCAGCGAAAGGGGGTAGACTACGAAGAGACGTACTCCCCTGTCGTTCGTCACAGTTCGCTGCGCTACCTTTTTGCTCTAGCTGCTGAACTAGACCTACAAATCGAGCAAATGGACGCTATCACAGCGTTCCTACAAGGACAACTGTCCGAAGAAATATATATGGAGCAACCTCCATTCTACAAAGACAGCAGAGTGTGGAATCAAAAGCTGGACAAAGTACTCAAATCGCTTGGACTACAAAGGACAAAATATGATCCTTGCGTGTATCATTCAACAACCAACGAGTACATACTCTTTGTTGCTGTTTATGTTGACGACCTCTTGTTTTTCTCTAACAACGAAAAAGAGCTTAAACGTGTTAAAGCTGAACTACATCGAGAGTTTCAAATGAAAGAACTTGGTACAGCAACGCATATTCTAGGAATGCGTATAACATACAACAAAGAATCGATTGCATTAGACCAAGAGCAATACATCGAAAAAGTTCTTGAAAAGTTTGGAATGAAGAGTGCCAATCCAGTGAAAACGCCAATGAACAGCAGCGAGAAGTTATCTCTTGAAGATGGTCCAGCTAATCCTGAAGAAACTGATCAAATGAGGAGCGTTCCGTACCAAGAAGCCATTGGCTGCTTAGTGTACCTATCTCAATGTACACGCCCAGACATTTGTTTTGCTGTTAACTGTCTCAGCCGTTTTAATTCAAATCCTGGACCCCGTCATTGGCTTGCAGTAAAACATCTTTTACGATATCTACGAGGAACATCGTCTATGAAGCTGCGTTTTAATAGAGGTGGACATGATGACATTGTTGGATATACTGATGCTGATTGGGCATCCAATATTGACGACCGCAAATCCACAACCGGATTCGTTTTTATTGCTCAAGGTGGAGCTATATCTTGGTGCTCCAAAAGGCAACAAACTGTTGCACTTTCGTCATGTGAGGCCGAGTTCATGGCGCTTTCGGCCACAGTTCAAGAAGCGCTTTGGTGGAATTGACTAAAAGACCAGCTCACCAAACGACAGCAACCTCTTCAAATTTTTTGCGACAATCAGAGTGCTATTGCAATCGCAACAAATGGTGGCTTTCATCCAAGGTCAAAGCACATTGACATTCGTCACCACTTTGTGCAAGATACGTTCAATCAAGGTAAGATCAAGCTCGACAACATCAGGACTGATCAACAAATCGCTGATGCTCTCACTAAACCTTTGGACAGAATCAAAATAGCAACCTTCCGAGACTCCATGGGCGTTCGACCATAACCCTCAGGTTAAGGAGGTGTGTTAGTTTACCCTATTGGGTGTAACCCGACTGTTATGTTAATGTATGTATGTATGAACAATGTACCTACTGTCATTCAATAAATACTTCTTTTTGTATCCTTCATCGAGATAAGTCGCGCCTTTTACTTTGCCTTTTAATATATTTTACATTTTCCTGTAATTAATCCAATGAAGCCACACAAGATAAGAATTGTGTTTGATGCAGTCGCAAAAACAAATGGAGTTGCACTCAACGATGAACTCATCCAAGGACCTGACCTGCTACAATCTCTACCAGGCGTATTGTTCAAATTCCGCCAAGGACAAATTGGATTCATAGGTGACATCAAAGAGATGTTTCATAGAGTGAGAATACGAGACGAAGATAACAAAAGCCAATCAATTCTATGGCGGGGTGAGAATCGTACCGACCATCCACAGGTTTTCAAGATGACAGCAATGATATTTGGCGCGACATTTTCACCGGGCTCGGCAATTCAAGTGAAAGATCAAAATGCTGACGAGTATGCTGGTAGTTATCCAAAAGCTGTAAACGAAATCAAAAATAACCATTATTTTGGACATGCAGATGACGATGTAGCAGCTACAGCTTTAATTGTTGACGTCATCCAAATCCACAGCCAAGGTGGATTTCATATCACGAATTGGAGAATTTCCTCGCAATCTGTGCTTCAGAAGATTCCGGCGGAGTGGTTGGCGAATGGTGCAAAGCATGAAATCAACATCGACAGAAACAGTGAAAGTCGTATCCCAGGAGTTTCTTGGAATACACAAAGTGATACGTTTACGTTTGCTGCAAAACTAGAAAATATAGATGACTGTTTTCTTAAAGATCAAAGAATTCCAACTAAAAGACAGGTGTTGAGAATAGTTATGTCCGTTTTCGATCCTCTGGGTTTTGTGGCTCACTTTGTTGTTGTTGGTAAGATGTTGCTACAGGCAATTTGGAGAACATCTATAGACTGTGACGATGAGTTGACTGAAGACTTGGGGCCGCTGTGGAGTAATTGGATTCGAGACTTGAACAAAATTTATTCGGTAAACATTTCTCGATGTTACTCACCCTTTTTTAATCTGGCACCTGAACTGGGACTCCATGTTTTTGTTGATGCAAGCGAGTCTGGATATGCAGCTGTGGCTTTTGTAAGAATTGTTTTCGATAATACTATAAATGTTTCTTTCGTTGCAGCTAAGGCAAAGGTTGCACCTCTTAAGCCAATTATGACGATACCACGAGCTGAGTTGCAGCCTGCCGTTTTGGGTACTCGTCTCGCAAAAACGATTAAAGAACAACATGACCGACATATTAATAAAACTTTATTTTGGGCTGACTCGACAACTGTTTACTATTGGATAAACTCAGAGGCAAAACGATTCAAGCTTTTCGTTGCCAATCGACTGAGTCAGATTTCAGAGTCAACAAATTTATTCGATTGAAATTGGCTACCAACAAATTTAAATGTTGCCGATGACGCCACTCGAATGACATCAAAGGGTTTTGAACCTGATTGTAGATGGTACAAAGGACCTCCCTTCTTGTATGAAGATGTTTCAATGTGGCCCAAAATGAAGACACAGAATATAACCAGTGATCACGAGGAATCTGAGACAAATGAATTTGTCGGTGCAATTTCAGAACCTGCTAGATTTAACTTACTACCTGATGTGACGATATTTTCGAATTGGCTTCGACTGTTGAGAGCTATTGCTTGGATCTGGCGTTACAAGCAAAACCTCAAGATTAAATGCCTCACTAGACAAGGCAATGAAAATGTGAAGAGTTACCAAGGTGAACGACTGAAATGGAACTGTGGATTCGACAGTCTCAACAAAATTCGTTTCACAAAGAGATTTCTGAGTTAATGAAGAGTGGAGTTGTTAGCCGCTCAAGCAAATTATACAACATTATTCCGCAGTTAGATGATGAAGGCATCATTCGGCTTAGACGCCGCATGTCAAATATAGACGCTGAGCAATGGTTAAAGACACCAGTGGTTCTAGATGATTTATGCGCAGTTGTTGGTCAAATACAACCACGACCAAGCTAACCACATTTGTCATGAAGGCGTTATGAACGAGATCAAGCAGAGGTACTGGATATTGAAGCTGAAACCAACACTGCGACAAATGAAAGGAAAATGCAATATGTGCAAGTTGAGACGTGCAAAGCCAGAGCAAAAAATTATGGAACAACTCCCTGCGGTAAGGCTTTTGTCAAATAATCCTGCAATTACATTTACAGGTGTCGACTATAGTCCAGTAAATAGAGAGGTTTTACCCTACAAAATGTCGGGTAGTTCTAAATTTTTGATATGTTATATGGTATGGTTGATAGATGAAAATTCCACAACCACGCCCCCTCCATCCCCTTCAAAATCCTGCAAAATCTACAAAAATTCGGCACATTTTTCAGTTTTTTGCTTATAACTTATTTCCGGTATATTTTAACGGAAACAAGTATGAGAGACATTTGTAGACAATAAAATTTCCTACAAACATGACCCCGAAAGTATTTTGTACATCCACTACAAACGGCGGTATGGAGCTCCCAAAAGAGGCTAAAATTTCGTATTTTGTAAGATTTTCAGTTTCTTCCCTCCTTACAGCACAATAAGTCCTTAACCGTCGAGTTTAGGGCAATATTTTTCATAATCAATCTTGTAGATAATTTATTTGGCCATCAATTTAATGTAACTACAGTCAACGTCCTCTAAGTCGAACTCCCCCTAAGTCAAATTTCCCTCTAACAAAATTTTTTTTTCCTCAAATTTCCAAACTTATTTATTTTTCTCTAAAACGACTTTGCAAAACGCTCTTACTTGAAATTATTTTGATATCCCGTGAGAATTCATCTTAGAGGGAGTTGACTGTATTTTAATTTTGTGACCAATACCTACATTCGGTAAATTTATGCAAATTATGTGCACGTTGTTTGTATACGGAGCAAGTCTTGCCATCCTTACTCATTGGAATAAAAATTGTAGGTAGTTATGATAAAAAGGACATTAAAACGAATGTCAGTAAAAGATAAAAATCTTAATCCTGAGGGAAATTCTGTAAATGACCAATGAACTTCAAGTCGAGACACAAAGTTTCTGCATTGGCTTCAAGGCCGCTTATGCAAGCATATTCATCGTCAATAGCTCTATATGGCGATTACTGAGCTCGAGATCTCTAGAAAAAAGATCCAGCTGTATCTCGTGACATTATAAATGCCAAATGCAATGTGCAACTAGAGAAAAGCTTCTCCGAACTGTTCAAAACATGTACAGTGCACTCGGCGAGGAAATGCGATAACATTATTGTCTTTTTTATTCTCCTTCTGGAACAGATAGTGCATAGAGCAGCTGTGAACACAGAATGCCCTATCTTGTGTTCCATTGTGTCTTTATATGTAGACTTCTTCATGGTGATTGAAGAACAGGTGAAGTATATTGGTTTTGAAGTAAACGAGTAAAAGTCCAACTAACTGCTGTCAAGAAAAAAGCATATGTTTACAACCTAAGCCAAAACACCACTTTTATTAGCAGCAGCTTCGAAGTAGCTTAGAATTGCATTTACCTTGGAGTCAATACTCGTATTTACTTCTCGGATGACATCTATGTGTATATTCAACGAAAAAATACTTTTTGAAACCACTGTTATTAATCAGTTTGTCAAACAATTAGGATCAACACTCTCCTTACGCTCAAGACACTCCTACTCTCGGTAAGATGAAAATCAGAAATGAAAACTGATACTGAGCTCTTTCGCATGTAATACTCGTATTATTCGACGGATTTTTGGAGGAGAAGGCACAAACGTGAGCTCAATGAATTGTTCAAAGACAATTTAGTCCAAATAGTCAAAATACGTCGATTTGGCTAAGCTAGATTGTGCGAATGGGAACAATGTTCCAGCCTTTAGAGTTTCTGAGTCCCAAATTGAAGGCAATAAAGAAGATCGAACCTCTGGCTTAGGCACTTGTGGTTTCGGCCCTTCATGGGTCATCTGAAGAACACCCGAATTTTTATAATTTTTTTTCCGAAAATATTATGTTTTAAAAAAGTGGGAGTGGCAGTGGGTGGAAATTAATTGTATTGGTTTTTCATCTCTTCAATTATCATGCCTATAAATTTCATCAAAACCAGTACCTATACTGCCGTCATAATGAAAAAGATGCATTTTAATGATTTTGTTTTTCTCTCCTTCAAATTGAATAAAATTGAATATTTTAAAGAACGATTTATTATTAGAAAAAATGATGTTATTTTACTATGCGTATAAATTATAGTAATTTTGGTTAAGACTTAGAAAATTGAACTTGCGACTTCTAGGCTTAATAGAGGCACATAAGCAACTTGCTTGAAACCTGAATTAAATTTGCGACCGTGATTTTTAGCCATTTGCAACATGAAACATGAATTTTTAGGTTTACACAAATATAATATACTTTTTAACGGTTCCAATTTTGGTACTAACTCAATTTTGGAATTTTGCGCTTATGCCCTTTTTTCTTAGCACGGGAGTATAGTGGTTTACTTTTTATGGAATTTTGTACATTACCTCAAAAAAATAGCGACTAAAACACCGCGTTCAGAATATCGTGATGTCTATTAAAGTTTTCTGACTCTCCTATGTATACTTCAATCGATACTGGTGGTTAGACAAATCGGTAATAAAATTTCTACGGGACTCCAGTACACTGTATAGGTTAGGTTAGGTTAGGCTAAGGTGGCTGCCAGGAAAACTACTGACACACTTAGGCCAGAATAGGCCCATTGTGATACCACATAAAGACTGCGAGATGACCCTCGCTAATTAAACCAATTGGAGCTTTTAATAAAGCGATGGAGACTGTGAATGTGGATTTTATTTAAATCACTGGGATCGTCAAAGAAAAAATTTCCTAAGTATATTTTACGTCTTTAAGAAAGAGCGGGCATGAACAAAGAAGGTGTCCAGTTATGACACCAATTGTGGAGCTAATATGCAATCTACTAAGAGATAAACATTTCGATCGCTTCGGATCCAGTGTTGGCCAGATCCGTTTTGTCGCAAGACAAGTAGTGATACCTGTCCATCAGCTGTTTGTCATTAACATGGAATCTTGCTTAAGCATAAGTTTACAAGTAGCGATTGGTATTCCAATATTCACCCTGTCAGGTAATATTGGTGTAATAGTTCCCTTCCTGGCGAGTTCATCGGCTTTACAGTTTCCTGGAATATCTCTGTTGAATTGTTCTGCCATCTCCATTAGAGACGATCGATAATTTCGGGCAGTTACGGAGTTTGTAGAAACAGAGCCTAGTGATTTAAGGGCAGCTTGGCTATCTGAGAAGATACGGATATTTAAAGTAGATATTACGTTTTCTTTGAGCCAAGATAAAACTTCTTTTATCGCCAGGATTTCCGCTTGGAACACGCTACAATGATCAGGGAGACGGAAAGAGAGACTAATGTTTAGTCATTCTGAGTACACGCCACCACCCACCCCCTCTTCAGTTTTTGAGCCATCCGTGTAGAAATGAATTGCTTCATCTCTCAAGAATTCCTCATCATCCCAAGTTGATCTTGTTGGAATTGTGACTTGGAAATTTTTGCCAAAACCGGCTGAGGGATGGTGTAGTCGGAGTGTTTAGGGATTGATTTGAATTTGTTCAGAATGATAGTATGGCGAATAGAGTTATTGGACCATTGAGAGATGCCTCTGAGACGAATAGCTGTGCTCGCTGCCACTTGTTTAGTGTATATGTATATCGAAGGGTGTGATGTTAAGCAGTATATCTAAGGCAGCGGAAGGTGTCGAACGGAGAGCTCTGCTGATAAACATGCAAGCTGATCTCTGCACTTTGCTTAACTTATCACGATTAGTTATTTTATTTAAAGCAGTCCACCATACTGCCACCCCATAAGTGAGTATCGGTCTGATGACCGCTGTGTATAGCCAGTGGGTGATATATGGGGACAAGCCCCATTTGGTTCAAATAGCTTTTTTTACTGGAGAAAAGTGCCACTGTGGCCTTTCTGACTCTTTCTTGTATATTTGGTTTCCAACTCATTTTTACTTGTGATATAGGTACTATAGGGCAAGTTTTGGATTCGTGCAAAAAAAAATTTCGAGATAACAATCAAACATGACATTACGATGATAGAGAACACGAAAAAAGTGGGTGGCAAAATTCTGTCTGTCTGTCTGTCCGTACCTCAACCTACAGCCTAAACCACTGAAGCGATTTTCTTCAAATTTTGAACTTAAGGTTTTTTTGTAACTCTCCAGAGGGGAAATTGAATTTTTTTTTTAGCTCAAAAAATAATGGTACTTGCCATACAACCGTTAAGGAAAAGCTTATATATGTCAAGAACGGCTCCAACGATTTTGATAAAAAAATCAGTGTATTATTGTAGATATGATGTACCTTTTAATAAGAAAAAAAAATCACCAAAAACATTTATTAACGGTACCTGCCATATAACGGTTTTTTTGATTTTTGATTTTCTCATTAACCGCTCATCCGATTTCAATGAAATTTTTTGCTTAAAAGCTTTGTTGATATATGAATAATACTGCATACCAAAATTTTTGAAAAAATAAATTTTGGATTTTTAAAAAAAGATTCAAATTTTTTTTTTGAAAATTCAATATTTCAAAAACTGGTTGATGAATTGTTTTGAAATTTCAGTTTAAATGTGTATTAATATATACTCAAAATTGGCATACCAAATTTTTTTTTGAAAAATGTTACAAAAATTTTATATATAAAAAATTCATTTTTAAGAAAACGGCTCCAACGATTTAAAATTTTTTTTTTGCATATATTCATATTTTTTCAAGTAATAAAATGGCATACTTTTTTTAGCTCTAAGTTATTTATCAGGCTGTTTATACAATTAAAAGAACGATTTAAATGCTTTTTATACTTTTTCTATAATTACTTGAATATTGTTCTAAGTTCTTAAGCCCCACACAACTTGAACATAGGAGCAAGTACGTGCGATCCAGTCGTGCATTTTATTTTGTCTAAAATCAGACCTAGATATTTAGCTTCATCTGAGAAGTTAAGTGGGATACCATTTATTGATGGAGGGTCTATATTCGGAATTTTATATTTCCTTGTAAAGAGGACAAGTTCAGTTTTGTGGGGATTTACACCTAGTCCACATTTGTCTGTCCATTTAAGTAGTTTCTTGAGAGCGGTTTAAATTAATTCTATAATGATTTGAAGATGATTTCCTGATATTGCAATGGCAACGTCATCAGCATATGCAATTACTTTAAAGCCATCCGCTTCTAGATTAACTAAAAGTTCATTGATCACGATGTTCCATAAGAGTGGGGATAGGACTCCACCTTGCGGTGTGCCTCTGCTAACAGATCTTCTAACAGAAAAGTCACCAAATGTTGAGCTGATTATTCTACTCCTCAACATGAGGCTGATTAACTCCCTAAGTGAGCTATCAACATTCAAGTTCTTAAGCGCGGCTATGATTGCAGTATTGCTGACGTTGTTGAAATCACCTTCGATATCTAAGAAAGCAACCAGGGTATACTCTCTGTGATGAAGGGAATATTCAATAGTACGTTCCAAGTTGTGCAGGGCCGTTTCTACCGATTTCCCTTTGCGGTAAGCGTGTTGTGCCGGAGAAAAGAGATTAGGTTCTATGGCACTACGCAGATGGATATCAATCAGTCGTTCTAAAGTTTTTAGAAGGAATGATGCTGAAAGGTCTGAGATCCTTCGGATTTACGTGAGAGCTTTTACTCGCTTTGGGTATGAATACAACTTTAACTTCTCTCCATAAGGATGGTACGTATGCTAAGTTCATACACCTTTCAAAATTATCTCAAGGATAGGGATGATGATATCTGAAGCCATTTGTAGTTCAGCTGGTATTATACCGTCAGGTCCAGCTGATTTATATGGATCGAAGCTGTCGATTGCCCATTTGAGTTTCTCTCTAGTAATCAGACCTAGTTTATTATTTGTTATATTGTTTGACTCTATTGAGTCAAAACTGCATATATTTTGGAAGCTACCTGGGAAGTGAGTATCTAATAGCAAGCCGAGAGATTCTTCACAAGAGTTAGTCCAAGAGCAGTTGATAGTTTTCAGGGCGCTTGGCATTATGGGGTTTGACGAGAACATTTTTCTTAATCTTGAAGCTTCTGAGGAATCTTCTATTTTGTTACAGAAGGTTCTCCAGGAGGTTCTTTTATTTTACCTCAATTGTTTTCTATATGTCTTAAGAGATTCTGTATATAAGTCCCAGTCGAAGATTTCTCTGGAATATTTAGCTCGGTTGAAAAGTTTCCTACATTCTTTTCTGAGCGGTTCCAGCACTGGGTTCCACCAGTGAGGCTTCTTCTTAACTCTTATTTGAATAAGAGGACAGGATATGTCCATTGATTTGTTGAGAGCTAAAGTAAGATCATTGACTTTATTGTCAAGATCTTTTCTGCTTACGGGGATACTTAGAAGGTCAGGTTTAATTAATCTGCTAAGAGTATCTCTATATTTTACCCAGTTAGTTTTCCGATGATTCCGGAAAGCTATCTTTTTTGTAGTTTCATCGTTTAGATTGAATTGTATATACCTGTGATCAGAGAAGGAGTGCTTTTCTGATACTTTCCAATTCATGATCTTTTGATGAATCGAGTCGGAGACAAGAGTAATGTCTAAAACTTCCTGCCGGTTTCTGGTTATGAATGTTGGTTCATTACCGATGTTGCTTACAACGAGGTTAGTACTGAGAATAAAATCAAAGAGTGACTCACCTCGATCGTTTAGGTCAGAGCTACCCCAAACTGTATGGTGGGCGTTAGCATCACATCCAATAATGAGGCAGACTTTTTGCCGTTCAGCATCAGCGATTAACCTCTTTAGCGTGTCTCCAGGGAGAGGGCCAAGGTGGTCGTGGCTTAGGTATGCAGACGCAATCCAGTAGATACCTCTATCGGTCTGGAGTCTGACGGCGGTTACGTCTCTATCGCTGTAATCAGGGAGTAAATATACGTTAGTGTTACTTCTTACAAATATGCAGGATCTAGGGTCACCTTTATCCGATACATGCAGCAAGTCGTATCCAGAAGTCCTGAGTCCCTGAATTGTGGATTCGTAAATCCAGGGTTCCTGGATCAGGACGACATCTTCCCCATTGCTATTGACGCGGAGAAGAAGGGAGGCCGAAGCCTGTTTTGAGTACTGGAGGTTAATCTGAAGTAATTGCAGCATCATCGCTACGATTCTTCAGATCAGCCCCCACCACGGTTTTGTCTAAATCCTCTTCGGATTCTGACTCAGAAGGTGACCGTAGGAGATCATCCTCACTGAGCAGATCAGTCTCCATGTCAGAGAAGCTGTCAACATTGGGAGCCTCAGGAGGCGGGTTAGGAGAGCATATCCTCGCGTTGGAAGTACCCGGTGCATCTACTTCCATTGCTGGTTGGTCGATACAGCGAGTATTTTCCTCCGCTGAAGATATGATCTGTGGCGGTAGAGGTGGAGGTGCTTCCTCATCTTTTTTATAAACTTTCAGGATAGCGGTAATCCATCCAAACGTAATGACACCTTGAGTCGACACTAGAGGAGCCAGAGATTCCTTATTGAGCACTATGATAGCAGATCTATAAGGACCAACTGGATCCTCTAGCTTCACGACCTTCCAGTCGTGAGTAGGGAGAGATGGATTACCGTACCTGATCATTTTCAGAATAGTATCCTTGCAGGTTTGATTTTCTGGGATTCTGATGCGAGCGAAACTGTATAAAACAGACAGAAAAGAAAGTGAATTCGTAAAAACGTTTCAATAAAAAGACTTTATCAAAACTCATCCAATTCCCGATTGTATTGGTCACAAAATGAAAATACAGTCGACTACCTCCAAGTCGAACTCTCACTAGATATCAAAATTATTTCGAGTTAGAGAGAGTTTTGCAAAAATTCGATTTAGAGAGAAATAAATAAGTTTGGAAATTTGAGAGGAGTATACAACAAACATGGTGAAAAAATTCTTGTTAGAGGGAAATTCGACTTAGGGGGAGTTCGACTTAGAGGGCGTCAACTGTAGTCACATGAAATTGATGGCCAATTAAATTATCTTAAAGATTGACCCCTTGAACAGAATGAACGTAGCTGCAGCTGGTAGCAAGAGTTGAATTTAGTTTAACTTCTGCTACACCATACATTCCTTGCTACATTTACAGCTTCTCATTATGGCACTGTATACTATTTTTGTATCTTTCTACTTTGACAGTGCTACACGCGACAACTACAGCTACACCATTCTGTTCGGCCAGTGATTATGAAAAATGTTGCCCTAAGCTTGACGGTTAAGGAGTTATTGTGCTGTAAAGAGGGAAGAAGCTGAAAATCTTACAAAATGCGAAATTTAAGCCTTTTTTGGGAGCTCCATAGCGCCGTTTGTAGTGGCTGTACAAAAATACTCTTGGATCATATTTGTAGGAAATTTTATTTTCTACAAATGTTTCTCATACTTTTTTCCGTTAAAATATACCAGAAAGAAGTTATAAACAAAAAACTGAAAAAAGTGCCGAGTTTTTGTAGTTTTTGCAGGATTTTGAAGGGGCGGAGGGGGCGGGGTTGTGGAATTTAGGAATTTTCATCTACCAACCATACCATATAACATATCAAAAATTCAGAGCTACCCGACCTTTTGTAGGGTTACCCCCCTATTTTTACCTCTATTTACTGGACTACTATCTTGGGCCGATTATTATTTAAGTTGGCAGACACCTTGAGAGGCGCTATGGTGTATTGTTTACATGTCTTACGGTGAGGGCAATTCATATTGAGATTGCATACAGTTTGACCACCGACTCCTGCATCATGGCACTCAGACGATTTATTCCGAGGCGTGGTTGTCCGAAAGAGTTATTTTCGGATAATGGCACGAATTTGAGGGGAGCTGATACCGAGCTCAAAAGATTTCTGAAGGAGATTGACCAATCTGAAATAAGAGGTGCGTTAACTAAACATCGTATTAACTGGCATTTAATACCGCCGGCATCGCCCCATATGGGAGAATGCTGGGGGCGATCAGTCAAGACATCACCTTACACAATTTTGAAAGAAGTTCATCTATCGGACGAGACATTGACCACATTACTTATGCTATGTTTCCACCAAAGGTTTATCTCAGATTAGATTTAATAAATCTTTTTGGTGTTTCTACCGCACAAAAAGATTTAAAAAAGATTAAATTTGACAGCACCTTCAAGAATGCAAATGGCGTTCCAATTTTTCTTATGAAATGCGAATGAGACAGAATGTTTGATTCGTGTGAAACAATGATGAACTGAATGCGAGTCTCGAATGAATCGTTCAGCACCATGTAAAAATAGGTTAGTTCGATTTGTAAAACTATTTGTCCTAGGAAGATTTAACAAGATTAATTTCTAATCTTCAAGATTTACGAAATAGATTTGTATGGTAAATCTCCGAGATTTGAAGGAGACTTGAGGGAAATCCTATTAAATCTCAGATTAGCGTCAGGTGGAAATGTAGCATTACTGAGGTTGAACAAATTATTAACTCAAGGCCTTTGGTTGAAGTACCATATCACCCGGACGAACCTGAAGCACTTACGCCTAATCATTTTTTGAATGGCAGATAATCGGCTTCCGCTCCAATAAGCGATTTTGACGACAAAGATCTTATCTTAAGAAAGCGATGGCGAATGACACAACGGTTGGCTGATCATTTTTGGAACCGATGGAGGAAAGAGTTCTTACCGGCTCTAAATCAGCATAATAAGTGGAAGACGCAGAGTGGTCGAAAAGTTGAAGTAGGAGATGTCGTTCTTCTCTTATTGACAGTGAGCTCAGAGGAAATTGGGCAAAAGGTATCATCGACAAAGTTTTTCCCGGACCAGATTGAGAAGCTCGGGTGGTCGAAGTAAGAACTTCAAGCGGAACTTTTAAGCGGCCAATAGTTAAAATATGCGTCCTTGATTTGGAGAATGGTAATAGGGACGGCTCCCAATACCAGAGGGGAGAATGTTAAGTAAAACTCAGACAGGACTTATTATTACTATATTATTTGGTAACACTTAATCCTATGTACTATGAGATACAATTTATGTGAAGTTTTTTGGTAGTCTACTTAGATACGTCGAACTGATCTGAAGTCTTCTTAATATTTTGATGAATTAAAAGTGATATTTAAATATATGTAATTGTCTTTTATTTAATATAAGAAAAAGATTACACCTAAGTTAACTCCGAGTTAACTCGTCTAATGTGGTGAGTTAACTCAAGGACCAAATTGAGGGCCTTTTCAGTTATGACACCATCTCGATCTTGTTAAGGAAAGTTACTGTCCGTGCAATGTCGTTGTGGTGCCATCTCTATTCCGATGCGTGAAAGGCGTAGAAGGGTGATATCATTGTATATAAATCTAATAATATTATCATCAGACGAAATTTTTTCTCGACTCCTTCACAAACCAGATGGCGTTTGATCGCTTCTCAGAGAAAGGGAAATTAAAAATTCCCTTACTCTGAGAAAAAATCAACTGAGCAAACAGAAAAAGAGCCCATAACAAATGGCTGATAAAAACAAGAAAAACTGGTTCCAAACAACAACTAACGACAGACAAAAACAAGAAAAACTGGTTGGTTCCTTTTTCGATTTTCTTGTGTTTAGGAATAAGGAAGAGTAATAGGATAGCAACATGGTAGCATGTAGCATGTAGGTATATCTACTTTCGGCAACGATAAGTTTTTTTTTATAAGTCAATGTAAAAAAACTGAAAATATGAGCAGAGCACACAAAAAATGACAGAAAAAAAACTTGGTTGTGGTTTCGGGTTTGATTGTTTCGGTCTCTCTTGTCTGAACTCATGTAGTTTGTTTTTAATTTAAGTAAGAAAAAGTATTAATGCATAAGAAAAAGACTAAAATAGAGATAGAGAAACTCATTCGCAGTGACGTGCGGCACTTGAACGAACTGGGTAGACAGTTATAAATTGAATTCATTATTTTACTTCTTATCCAGTCAAACATAAAAACTGCTAACGAGATCCAAAATACAGGGTATTTCTCTTTGAAATGAAACGTTAAGAATTCACACAAGACTTCGCAAACGTGTATAAAAAACATGGCTTTCAATAACTAACTCTTTTAAGCAAAAAAAAAAACCTATTTAATACAAGAATACAAATTACAAAAAATTGTATACTGATAGGGATATTTATCAAATGCTTGTAAAATTTTTTTGAAACAAACATTGAAGGGCCAACATAAGTAGTCCACATGAAGTTTATAAACATCTTGTGGAAAACCTATTAAGTCTACGAAACTGTCCTTGAATTTTATGTGTCATCCTCATCCTTATTATTTTTTATTGAGATAATGATGGGGATCAAAGACAAAAGTATGCATATGTTTGACTAAAAGCTATATAGGTACACAAAAGAAACAAAACTTGTAGACCTTAAATGAAGCTGAATAAAAAATGTATTGATTTATACAAAAAAAAATCAAGAAAACCATAAAACTATGAAAATAATAGAACATTTGATTCTCGTACCATTTCTTACAGCTTCGCAATAAGGCAATAATGGTACATTAAAATAAATATGTAAAAAAAAAGTGAATATGTATTTGTAAAACAATTTCAAAACAAGAAGAAGCATACAGTCTCGAAATGCTTTTTGTTTCGACTCAATACGACAACTAATCACAGAGATACAGCTCTTCAAAACACATCATCATCATCATCGTGTCCTGCAACCCCGGCTGGGGCGTCAAGTTCTTTAAGACACACACGGATAAAATTATTATTGCCTTAATTTTTTTTTGTCAGTAATGTACTTCTGCGAAAGAGTCCAGCCTTCCTACCTATTGCATTTTTTAGGGTTGACCCAGTGCTGGGGGGCTTTTTTGAGAGAATTCCTTTTTACCAGTCCTAAAAATTCTTTTTTCCCCATAAATCATTTTATTTTTTTCCCTTTTTATATCCCTCAGAAAAAACACAGCAAAAATCACATTACTTATTTACAGGGCAGGTTTTTTATTTTTTCTTTAATACATTAAGTTCTTTTGTGTACATAAATCAGCATGATTTAATAAAAAATAATATAATGTTCAAATTCGTTCATTAGAAACATTTTTTAGTTTTGTAATATTGTTTGTAAATAGCTTGTAGTGGCGATCCCTGACTTCATAATCTACACATGTTTGATTTTTACTAGCGAAAGCAGATCGAAAAACGTAAATTGAGTTTAGCGTACTGTTATTCATAAAATTTCTTTTTTTTTGTTTTAACATCTATGACAATGCTGAAAATTCTTTTAGCCTCAGCGTTAGAATGAGGTGGAGCTAATGCAAACCTTATAATTTTTTTTAAATTTAGATACACAAATTTTCCGTCAATAATGTCTTTTTAATTTAAAATTTTTGTCCAGAAGTCTTCAATATTAAGTGAAAGTTGCTTTTGTTTTTGAGTGTCATTAAAGAAGAAGGAAGTGATCGCCACTGAAATATAACTTTAGAAGTTTCCAAATTAAGAATTTTGTTTAAATGTGTTAAGTTTTTGCAATTTACCCTTTCTGTTAAATTGAGGGCCATATTAGGATTTAAGAACACTAATTCATTAAGTAAAGGATCTTGAATAAGAAATCTATTTCTTATTTAATTAAAAGCAGTTACATACAAATTTTTGCAATAATTTTTCACTTCGAAAATAACTGTTTATAGCCTATTGAATAGACCTTTTAAAAAGGAACATTTACGTGCAAGGGTTTTATTATTGAATATGTTTGTTTGGCCCATAAGCATGCTTAGAACCGAAAATGCTACTAAATTCACCCATGCGTTTCTGAGAGAATCGTCACACTGGCCACTTTTCAGTATTTTTGGTATAACTCGAAAGCTAAGCTGAATTTGACAATTTTACATATAATACTTTTTGTTCAAAATTAAATTTTCTATCGAAATGGATAGCTTGGAAAATTTCTTAAAAAGATAAAGGCAGGAAAAGTAAACAAAACCAACATAAAAAAATCGAAAAATCAAAGATTTTTAAATTTTTTTCTAGATTGCGCATAATTTTTTTCGGAGCAAAGAAACACTCAAGACATTCATAAACAAAGTAAACTGGAGTTTTACGGCCTTAATATGATATGTTAAAAAAGCCATATTATTTAAAAATTGACAGAGATATAGCCATTCAAACTTTACCATTTCTTATCATTTTCGCAGTTTTTGCCCGAAAGCCTATTTTTTTGTACTTTATGACAAATTTAACGTTCCTAGAACCTAATACCAAATCTTATGTTAATCGGACCAGCCGTTCGGTCTGTAGGTCTGAACGCATTTAAAAACAGCCGCAAAACGAAATTGGGAACTTACATCCTTTTTATAAATTCTCTATAGTTCTAATGTCATATTATATCAAAATTTTGATTTCGAACATTTTTACGAAAGTGAAATTTGCCATATTGTACCGAAAAAGGGACTTTCGGGCCGAAACTGAGAAAAATTATAAGAAATGATAAGGTTTGAATGGGAATATCTCTGTCAATTTTGAACAAATATTAATTTTTGAACATGCCATATTAAGGCCTTTAGTCTCTTCTTTGTTTTGTCTGTGCATGTCTTGACCCTATCTTTGCTTCAAAAAAAGTTATGCACAATTTATTAAAAAATTTAGATATGCTTGATTTTTTTTAAGTTGGTTTTTGTTAACTTTTCCTGCTTAAATTTTTTCGTAAAATTTTTTTAACTATCCATTCCAATAGAAAATTTAATTTTGAACAAAAAGTATTATATGTAAAATTTTCAAATTCCGCTTAGTTTTCGAGTTATACCAAAAGTACTGAAAAGTGGCCAGTGTGACCATTCTCTCAGAAACGCATGGGTGAATTTAGTAGTATTTTTGGTTTTAAGCATGCTTATGGGCCAAACAAACATATTCAATAATAAAAACCCTTGCACGTAATTGTTCCTTTATACCTCTCATTTTCCGGTCTATTCAATAGGCTATTAGTCAATTGAATTGCCTTCCAATAACTCTAAGCATTTTGGCCCAAAATATATACCTTCAATGGGCATAATGCAGTCATAAATATTATATTGATCTTCGTAAAATAACTTCTATATTTTCGTAGGTCTTATAAAATCTTGACCTATTGAAAGCATTAGCTTTCTACATTCGTCTGTTAAAGCGTGAATCAAACTATTTTTACTTTGAAATAGGGCATTGAATTTTTTGAAAAATAAAAGTGAATAATCTAAGAAATGTAAATAAATGTCTATGCCTTTTCTAAGGAATAAATCTGATATTTCTTTGGCTTTGTTTCGCTGTTTTTCAAATGCTTCTAAAACAAAAAAATTAAAATTAAAAGTTTTTGCGACCTTTAGTCCAAATGCGTTTCGCCCAGGTACAACAGTTGGGCTCATCAGTTAGATGCTGTTGTACCCTTCTAAGACGCATTATTTTTAATCGATGGATACCGACAACTAATAAAATATACAGCGCGTAAGCACTGTAAATTATATTTTTCTAGGGGAATTTGTTTAAATTCAGACACCCAGAATATATATATATTATGTATATATGAGGTTAAAGGCCGTGGTCTGGCTAGTATAAGTAAATGAAGAAAAACGCAAATAATAGAAAATTATTTTTGTTTATGTTTTGTGGACTATTGAATATAATTCAAATTAAAAGTTTTTGCGACCTTTAGTCCAAATGCGTTTCGCCCAGGTACTTTAACATCATATATGCATATATATATATATTCTGGGTGTCTGAATTTAAACAAATTCCCCCAAAATTTAAGGGATGAATGTTATGATTTATGTTTGGTAAATTATAGGTGTTGACAATTTAAGATAGGTTATGGATTTTAGGGACATAATGCAATGAATATAGTTAGTTTTCTTGATTGTAACTTGTAGGTTTCTTTTTTTTTCTCTCTTTACGGTAGGGTAGATACTAAGGGTATTCATTATGTATGCATTATGGTCTGTTTATTGGCATGTGTGTGTACCTGAACAATACATACCTATTTGTTTTAATAGATACATGTAGAAAGTAGTCCTGGTAATTCAATTATATTTGTTTTGTATTGGAATAACTACATCAATGCTATTCATTTTGCTGGAATTTCAATAGCATTTCAACTCAACTCAAGTGACAAAAAACCTGGAGCTCCCAATCCTGCTGAAATTCAGCGAATACAAAAAAATCAAACGTCACGCCCATAATGTACTTTTCTTCATTTTCGTTAACTTTTGCTTTCGGAAGTGAATAGTACGCCCCCGAGTACACTTTACGGAAATGAAACTGAAATTTGTTGAGGTAGGAACGAAAAAAAAAGAAAAAGTGAATTATGACCTAGTTCTGATTCTGACAGCTCAGAAAGATACTTTGCATTGGCTAATGACATCTGTTTCTAACAGCTTCCGACTATTTAGAATCTTCCTAACCAGTGCGAATCATTCACAACACGTTGTTGTAAATGAAAACAACACGTTCTTCGTCGTCAACGAAAGATTCGCATTGGTTTGGGTGAGAATTTATAGTTCTACCTTAATAATTTACGAAAAGTAGCTTTTCTAAAGGCTCTCCCAAACCAACACGAAATTAAAGTGAATGATCTCAATACTAAAAAACAACAAAAAACTGTCTTTGTGAATGCTTCGCTATAATTTCGCGTTGGTTGGGTATAGAGCCTTTAATCGTTGAGTAAATGTAGACCTTCTAATTATTTTTGTTTGTGTAAACTACATTTTAATTCACAACTTTTATCACTTTTATCAATTGCAATGCAACAATTACAGAACACATTCAGAACTTTTTTAGTTCTCCGAGATATTATCATTTATACACTCCTCGTCAACTGAATACGCACAAACATTTTTTAATATACTTTATCCATTTTTTCCAAACAGTGATGGTTATTATGCCATCTGTTGATGCTAACTATTCCCTTAAGATGTTAAGCAGATAATTCCGAAAGAATTATCCAAAAACAACCGTGAGTTTTTCTTCAACCACTTGCAAAGTGTTTTATATGCAAAGTAGGAGTTTTTTTTTAGTCAACTGAATAGGTACAACGCCATTTTCTTCGTTGTTTATAAGTTTTTTGGAATGCTTGACAGTTTAAATTAACGATTTTAGTGTTTTCAGTAAAATTTAATTCTTGATTTCAAATTTTAAGAAAAATGGGTAGATCTACGTGTCTTAACAGTGTTGAAAAAGCTAAAATCGATTTACTTAGAGACCAAGGCCTAACTGGACGTGCAATAGCTGATAAAGTTGGCCGAAGTTTTAATGTAGTTTATTCTTACTTGAAAAATAAAGATGCATATGGCAAAAACATGAAGGGAGGTAAGAAAACAGCAACAACAGCAGCTGAGAGACGAAGAATTTTAAGATATGCATCAAATTCTTCTGATTCTGTGGCAAAAATAAAACAAAAAGTCGGCGTAAACGCAAGTTGCTCAACAGTATTAAGAGTAATCAACAACTCAAGCCATCTTAAACGAATGAAACTTAAGAAAAAACCACCACTTGACGAGAGACGGAAAATGTTGCGATTAGATTTTTCAAGACTTCACATGAGTTGGAAAAAAGAATGGTATCACGTGGTTTTTTCAGATGAAAAAAAGTTTAATTTCGATGGCCCTGATGGGTTCAACTTCTATTTTCACGACTTAAGAAAAGAAAAAAGATTTTTAAAGCGCCATCATAGTCGTGAAGGAGGTGTCATGATATGGGGAGCAGTCAGTTATTATGGAACAGTTGAGCTCGAGGTTGTAACATCAAGAATGACAGCAGCTGGGTATAAAGTAATTTTGGAAAGAAATTTTCCTAAATTTTCTAACATCTTTGGACCCATAAACTGGACCTACCAACATGATAATGCGCCTATTCACTCAGCGCGCATAATAAAAACATGGATAGAGGAGCAACAAGTGCAGTTGCTTCAATGGCCGCCGTACTCACCTGATCTAAACATCATAGAAAATGTCTGGGGATGGTTAGTACGCAAAGTTTATGAGGGTGGTCGTCAGTTCGAAGACAAAGAAACCTTAATTTCTGCAATCAAATTAGCGTGGAGCGAAATTTCGTTAAATTACATTAAAAAGCTATACGATTCCATGCCGGATCGAATTTACGAAGTAATTAAAAATAAAGGTGGAAGTACCCACTACTAAACTTAAACAAAAACTTGTTTCATTCCATTCCAATACCAATTTTAATTTTTGTACCTATTCAGTTGACTCAAAAAAAAACTTCTACTTTGCATAAGTTACACTTTGGAAGTGGTTGAAGGAAAAACTCACGGTTGTTTTTGGATAAAACTTTGAAATTCTGTTATTTATATGTTACGAAAATTTTTACCATCAACAGATGGCATAATAAACATTGTTTGGAAAAAATGGATAAAATATATTCAAAAATGTTTGTGCGTATTCAGTTGACGAGGAGTGTATCATGTTTCTAAACATGCCTGATTCTTAAAGTCACAAACACGCCTAATTCAATCTCTAAAAGTCACAATGACGTTTGGATAAGTTTAATCAAATATTTGGTTAAACCGCCATCCATCACCTCGCCACAAATCGTGATGCCACCAAACCATGCCACTCAAACTCAACCTGTCTTACCAACGAACGCCACCAAGCCACCAAACCATGATGCCTCTCTACCACAAGGCTCCATACCGCCACCTACTTGGAGCCAGCAAGTCAGTGATGATAGTCGCGATGCAACGAGATGGATTTCTGCACACTTGACGAGGACCTTGCTTTCGATAAAGCATTGCCTATCCAAAATCCTTGCGAAGATGGTTCCGCTCTACCTTCTACTTCTTCGAAAGCACTGTCTGGGTGGCTTATTCCCAGGAAAAGACAACTTGCACACTCCAAAAACCCTCAGACATCGGAGATACAAATAACTGAAGCGAACGAAAATCAATTCTCGCTACTTAAAGACCTCAAGGTAAACGTTAACACCAGATCTGCAAAAAATCCTAGGCTGGATATAATTCCAACGATATGCCATCAAATGTTCCCAAACTACGAAATCCTGTTCCTGCTGCTACCGCTGCTGCCAACTCTGTAGGTGAAGAGACGCTGGATTCATCATCAACTAACAACATAACCACCAACGCAGTTAGGACTGAAGAAAAACTGCTCAGGGGTAAGTTCTGCCCACCAATAATAATGGTAGACGTTGACGTTCGTCAAGTTATTAGTGATATGAAAAAAATCTCTTTCCTTAAATTATAAGCTAGTCTATCGTGGTCCCACCTGTAGGTTCTATGTAGATAACTCTATCATTCATAAAGAATTATTGTCGGTTTTAAGATCCAACGAGGACGTACAAGCCTACTCCTTAACTCCTCAGGAGGAAAAAACCACCAACCTGGTTCTCAGGGGACTAACGGCTGATTACTCGGAGAATGAAATTCTTGAGGAACTCAAAATTAGAGCTCCGTGTGTAGATAGGGTTTCTAAATTTGAAACCATCCGCTCGAGGCAACTCAAACTTAATTATAACCTGTTTTTGGTTCGGCTGCTCCCAGGCTCGGGTGCCAGTGCAGTTAACTCTATTAAATTTGTATTTAATACAAAAATCAAATGGGAAAAACCCAGAGGAAATGGCGGCCCCCTGCAGTGCAGGCGTTGCCAACAATTTGGCCATTTAGCCAAAAATTGTACTGGCACCCACGAGCCGGGAGCATGCCCAACGATAAGATCAGAGGTCAGTAAAGCCAAATGCGTGAATTGTGGTGACGACCACCCCGCCAATTTCAGGGGTTGTAAATCCTATAAAGAATTTAAATCTAAGAGGGATAGAATTGAACTTGACGCTAAAAACAAAAGGAAAAATAATTCGATAGCTACAAAGGCTGTTGCAAATAGCGAAATACTGCCTGGTATTTCATATGCCAGTCACTTTGCCGGCGCACCTACTATGCCTAAAGCGTCCAATCCTAAGATTACCTTCTCGCAATCGAACTCCCAAAATAAAAATGTCATCCACCAATTCATGGATCTATCCAATGATCTATTTGGTATTGACATGGGAACACTGATTAAAAAAATCGAGGACTTATGTCCAATCTAAATAGATTTACTTCTACAATCAATAAGAAACTTGCTTACCTCGATTTCGTTAATCAACTTCTTGTTTCCTCGTCGCCATGAATTTAAAATATTGACTTTCAACATTACGTCCTTGATAGCACATGCCAGAAGAATAGAACTCCTAAAAATTCTTCTGGCAAATAATATTTCAATTGCGTTTATCCAAGAAACGCACTTGAACTATAGACATAATCTGTTGCTGGATTCCTATAACATCATCAGGGAAGATAAATCTCAAGCCGTTGCTGTAATCATTAAAAACAATATTCAATACGAATTTATTAATTCCTACTCTTATCAATTTCTTTATCCGTGCCTCTTTCTCTGCATTAATATACGTAAAAATGATATTACTGAGAGAATTCTCATCGGTACTATGTATTTTCTTTCGAACTGTCAGTCCTCATCTCTCTTAAATTAGTTAATCAAAATCGACTCCCTTGCTAGCACCTTCGATGGGGCTATCTTGGGGGGAGATTTAAATGCTAGGAGCCCAATTTGGGGTGATTCCACTACAAATAGTAATGGTAAGTCAATTGCTGACTGGCTTCAATTCTCTAATCCTTCTCTAGGACTGGTTTCTTCTCCTACACCTACCTTTCACAGGAGTTCTTCATACCTTGATCACTTCCTGGTTTCTAATCATCTAATAAACCATCTTAACAAAAATTTTATTACGTGCACGCTGCATTCTTTCACAGAACACTTTCCTCTCCTCCTGGATTTAACCCTGGCGGATGTGAACATCCCTATTCTTTTTCCCCTTAATGGGAAATCTTTAAAAACACTAACTGGGAATCCTTCAGGGAACTACTGGACAATCAACTGCTGGAGAATTTTCCCCCTGTTTCTCATTGCCTGTCTAATCCGGACATTGAAACTTTTATCTCAATCTTTAATCAAGCTCTGCTTAGCTGTCTGGATGCTCATTCGACTAGCATTTCCTTCTCCTCTAAAAAATATAACAACCTACCTTGCGATATTGAAAAACTTTTTAAAATTAAACATTCTTGGCAGAGGCGCCTTAAGAGTGTTCCGAACTGAAATGGTGATTTCATAAGATTGCGAAGCGTGTCCGATCAAAGCGAGTAAGGTGTCTATGGACAGATAAACTTATTTTCTATGCCATCATTGAAAAAAAAAAAAATAATTTTGTGCTCTAGATTTTGGTAAAAGCCTCTAAGAAATCGAGAAAATTGCTAAAATGGTTGTTTTTCAAAGCAAATGCAGCCTACACTATAGCATTTTTTGCAAAAAAATGTTTAATAACATAAAATTCCATATTTTTATTATGCCACTATTGGAGAAATTTTTTAATTTTGTACCTAATAAAAATTTTAATAATGCAAAATAAAAATGCTTGTGAATTTTGAAAAAAACCCATTTTTGACAGTCAATCTTTCTCTTGCGATAAATTAGTTGTTAACAACATTGAGCTTAATAATGAGAAGGATATTGCTGAGGCTTTTGAAGAGCACCTTAAATCATCACCTTAAGAAATCAGAAATATCTAAATTATAAAGCTCAATTGAAAGTAAAATATCAAAAATGTATTTTTAAAAAAGTCTCACATTAAAAACTACTAAATTAATCCCCCTTTTGGCAAACTATATGGCTTATATTTATCAACCAAGTCCACAAAATGGATTTAATTTTTCAAAATTCTATTTCACCAATCCAAATAAAAAATTTGATATATGAAACATTGCTGTACATTGCTCAAAAGCTTGAGTATTGATTTTCAATTTATTAATTAATTATAAGAAAATTCACATTTTGATAATTTCCAAGGTAGAAACCAAATAGAATCAAAAATTGTCGATCCAACAGCATGAGAAATACTGCTTTGATTTTTAAAAATAAGGTGTCTATTGGTGTTTTTATATTTTAGCTCAGAGCAGATCAGATAAGATTCAAAACACAAAAATAATTGAATCAGAGGGCTCAGATAATGTAATTTTCAATTTCTGCTCTGAGTTAAAAAAGAAAAACGCCATATAGAGAGATTAATCCTCAATTTTTTTAGAGCGTTACAGTTTACAGGTTACATTTTCATAAAAATTGAGTAGCTGAGAGGCTTCGAAAGGCTTAAAAGCATGTTTTTTACTATATTTACAATAATTTCATCCTTATTTTTCAAAATGTTTAAATATATGTAATAATTAATGTCATTGTATATCCAATCTATAGTATTCTCATGAAACACGATTTTGTAGGTAGACATTTGGTCGATAGGTTCGCTGTGATCGCCTTACCCAGATCCCTTAACAAAAATTAGTATTACATTTGGACGCATAGATGGCCACGAGCTTTTTTTCTTCATGAGAATACTATAGAATTTATATACAATGCTAATGTGTCAATAGAGAAAGAAATGTTGTCGAAGATAAGAAAAAGTGAAAATTTTTAGGAACCGGTTCTCAAAATTTTTTGAAAATAGAGTAACGACTGGATTTTATGTAGGTAGAGATAAATGAGTTGAATTAAAACTCATTATAGAGGAAAAAAATTAAAAATCTTAGCTTTTATTACATTCAGCTTTGATCAAAGGATTATTCGTAGCCAACCCAGAACTCAAGACCAGAAATCGCCACTGACGTTTAGACAGTATCTGCGGCGTCGTTATCGTAATACCTCTTCTTTTATAAATGTTGATGACGATTTGAGTCTACTGATATCCGAATTATCTAAAATATTTCAAACAACACAGATTTTATATCTACTTTTTCTTAGAGAGAAAAGACCATTTTTGATTTATTTTCCATGGAAACGGTTTTAGGTTGATCGTTTCCCTTTATTTTTAAGAAAAAAATTCAACAGATAAGAGTTATTCTGGAAGTTAAATGATAAATCTCACCAAAAGACCTAAAATATTAATTTTTAAAAATAAATCACAGACCGAGACCAAAATGAAATTTGACGAATTAAATATCTCTCAGTGAGAAACCAATTGAAAATAAAGGTCAACTATTATTTTCGATCTCTTGACTACGGTAAGGTAAGTCGGTGGCTGGATGCAGTTGTAGTATTAAGTTGTAAGATGTAGTTGATGTAGCGCCAGTGGCGTAGCGAGCAGTTTGGGGGCCCCGTATCAAAAATTTTTTAGGGGCCCCCTTTATCCTAACAGGGGTTCAGCCTTAGGTATACATTTTTTTTACTCGCATCAGCATATTAGATAAGCTCAATTTGATATTTGATTTATATTGTACGGTAAAAGGGACAGAAAACAGTTTTTATTGATATGTATCTCGAAAACCGTTAATTTTTTCAAGATTAGGTCTTAGCTCATTAAATTATACGAAAAAAAGATTAGACCACTTTTTATATGAAAACAAATTTTGAGAAAAATGCTCAGTGGTCAGTTTTAGCCCCAGTGTGCTGCAGTGGTAGTGTAGAAAAGATATCAATAATAATTTTGTAACGTTTGAACACGTTTTCCCAAAATCTGTTGCTCTACAAAAAAGTGTAATAATCTTGTTCTTGTGTAGAATCCTATGGGCTTAAATGGGCTTTGTATTTGCAAAAATATTTGTTTTTACATTACGGTAAAATCCAAAAGCCAAATTTTGAAACGCTATAACTCTTAGACTTCATTACAAGCTTATTATTTAGATAATAAGACTGTCTGAAAGTTTTTTGATAAAACGGGTTCTCCTTACCTCTTCCAACCAAAATTTTTTTTTTATAATAAGGAAATGAACCCCATTAATGAGATTAAGATACGTTTTTCAACTAAACTGGTCATGAAGATGAATGTAAAGCAAAATGGAGCTCCCCATCGAAATTCAGTTTATAAGAATAACTTCCTAATTTTACCATTTTTTCGACTCATTCCCTTCGGCTACTGGTACGTGGTTCGATGGTAGGACCTAGATAGGGATAACTACGCAGGAAGGAAAACTATAGAAAAGGCACATGTAAACAAAATTGGTAATAGGAACATTTTAAGTACTATGTAAATTAGGTTTGTTCGTTGAGCCCTGAAGTCACCCCTGGGTCAACCCTAGGCTTTTTTTGAAACACTGAACTCACCCTGACCAGCAAATTCTGTGTTTTTGACACCAAAGGTCACCCTGAAGTAGATCTAGGTTTCTTTCTGGAGCAAGTTGAAGTAAAGAATAAATTTTCAAAGTGGCATGAGCTCTAAGGCTTTTTTTGGTGGATACACGTGCTGCAGGAAATTCTCGTTTTTTTTTAATAGAATTTCAAGGAATACACATATTTACTTTAATAATAAGAATAACAAATAGAAATAGAAAATGGAAGCTGTGGTTTGTGTCTATTAATTTTTAAATGAGATGTTGATTCTTGCTTGTTTCACAATTGATGACCCTTTGATGTTTTTTGAAAACCGGAAAACCCATTTTTTTTGATAATTCTTGTGGCTGTCAAGAAAACCTGGGTCAGATCTAGGTAAACTTCAACGAACGAACATATTAAAATTGTGTATCGAATATACCTCAATGAAAAATTTCGTACACACATCAAGTACTCTGTATCTCGGGGCCCCTATATCTCGGGGGCCCCGTATCATTGATACGGCTGATACCGCGGTAGGAATAAGGCCCAGGTCATTTATAAATACAAAATAGACTGAATTTTACATTTAGAAATTAGAAATAATAAGATGAACTCAGTTTGTTATCCCCGGGGTTAGTCAGTAGCATAGATGTAAAAATTAATATTTTGTTTTGCGTTGATTTTTTGGTTTGATAAGTGTTTCGGTATTCCTTGTTATCCAAGAACTGCTAATGTGCGGAGATCTAAAAACAAATAACTAAAACATTTATTTTTTCATTAGCTGTACGAAGACTTCATTCTTATTTTCTAGAACATTGAAACGTGGCATCGCAAAACTTGCATTTTTGCACATTTGTGCTTCTTGCATCACAGAGTTTGTCATTTGATATAAAGTTATTTTTTTAGGAAAACATTTAGAAATAATAATGATAATGAAGTTAAAAATACAGATCACAGAAAAAGGAGATCGAGCGGCATTGGCCTTAATCTTGAGCAAAGTCAATTCAGTTTTATTTTTGGTATATTTTTCTTTTTTACTTTTTCACAGGCAATCTACTCCAGGGTTGGAAGAGTATGTAAAAATGATAAAGGCGGACCTTACACATTATCGAAAAGTTGGACATCATTTTTGAAAACAAGACTTAATTGCTCTGTGCCCGGAGAGTACCCGTTTTATTTTGATGAAATACGTAAGATAATATTTAAAAATACTTCAATTTTCAGGATTAATAATAACATACAAATTCCTGGTGATATAAATTTACAAATTTACTTAAATAAAAATGTGAATAAAATGAACAAACTTCACAAATAGTTGTACGTTGGTTGGAAGGATAAATTAATATGCCAAATTACAAAGGCCGTGTTCCAATAAATTGAAATTTCGATTAGATGTGATCCCACATTAAATTCTTACGCTTATAGCTGTTGCTAGGACTGTCAGTGCAAGCTTAAGTGAGCATTTGAATGATAATCTTGTGCGCCCGCTCAACCTGCCCATTTTCCTTCGGTCTTACAATATTCATCAAACAAATTCCATGTAAAAGCGGTTCCTCGATCTGATATCATTCTTTTGGGATTAGGTACCAAATATTGCCGCTTGAGTTTTCAATTTCTCGGCGACTTCACCAGCGCCCGTTCTTTTCACTAATAGAGATAGAGCCAAGTGAACTTTGAAAACGCGCCCACCACAACAAGGATGTGATTATACTGCTTCTTAGTTGTTTCCATCGGGCCAACATTATCGATGTGGAAAGTTCGTAGTGGTCAATCTTCCTTGTCTATCGGGTTGAGCAATCTCTCTTTCTTACCAGACCTCGATTGCGCAGTTATGCACCTTATACATCTTCTAACGACATTAAGGATTTTCTTAGGGAGACTTGGAATGTAGAACTCCTTTTCGATGGGAGCGCTACGATATCCCGCAAACCAAAATCTCGAATAACGAAATCTCGCATTTTTTTTAAAATCTCGAATAACGAAATCTCGCAAATTAAAAATCTTGTTTTTCATAATCTCGCAATTACAAAATCTCGCTTTTCACAATCTCGCATTTACAGTTTGAACCTAAAAATCTCGCAAATCAAAATCTCGCAACTTCAAATTTCACAGCAACGAATCACACACGACTTTTAGAATTTATTTTTTTTTTGAGAATATACCTACCCAAGAGCACTTTGGATAATTTTCCTTCTAAGGCCGTGTGCCAATTGCGTTAAAATTCTGGTTAAATTTGATCCCAGTTAAATGTTATCCCTTTTTATAGGGGTGAGTAAAATTTAAGGTTTTTGCTGTGTCAATTGGATTAAACGGGATTTTTTTTTTTTACATTCACTTTGTTGTTGCATTTTTCTCCGTAATGATAGTTCGCAAACATATCAGTTTGCAAAATGAATGAATCATCTGAAAATAGTATTTTCAATAAATTTTATTGATTTTTTACATTATCAAAGATTTATCTCAAGTTATTCAAATTTCTTCTTGAGTGCATACTTAAATTTGTTATAAGGTCTTTGTCTATATTTCTTAATCCTTTCATTTAATTTTAGTTTTTTTTTCATTTTTCATCTTTCCCGATAGGATTCATGACTTCTTGATAGCAAAATAAAATATTTATCTACATTCATCTCCCTCAGCAGTTTTTTTATAAGGGTTTACAACAACACAAACAAATCCGGATCGCTTAAGATACGCAGCCGAACGCGCCCATAGACACGTCAAAAATTAACCACCGACTAAAATTTTAACGAGCTCCTGAGCAGGTTAAATTTTGAAGTCTATATTCACCTCAGTAATGTCAAAATTTAGCCATGGGATCAAATTTAACCAGGATTTTAACGCAATTGGCACACGGCCTAACTAATAACTGTACCTGTCAATACAAAAATGTGTACATCCTTTATTACTGTTAATAACCTCTATAGTCATTTACGCGTTCATAATGGAACTAAAAGTATTTTCTTGTTCAAGGCCAAATACGAGTTATGCGATTTGCACATGACACTTTACAGCTGGATGTACCATCTCTATGTTCTCTCTCCTTCTTGTTCTTTTGAAAGCAATAATATTGAAAATCAAAAGTTCAAATTAATAAATAACAGTGTGGTCTTAAAGTACCCAGACACTGGATTATATATTTTGCAGTAGGTAGGATATCTCGCAAAATTGAATTGCATTGCAACAAATACATTTTTTTAATCAAAATCTCGCAAATTTAAATCTCGCGCGAGATTTTAATTTGCGAGATTTTGATTAAAAAAATGTATTTGTTGCAATGCAATTCAATTTTGCGAGATTTTGATATGCGAGATTTTAGTTTGCGGGATTTCGTGGTTGCGAGATTATGAAAAGCGGGATTTTGTAATTGCGGGATTATGAAAAGCGAGATTTTGTAATTGCGAGATTTCGTTATGCGAGATTTCGAATGCGAGATTTTGATTTGCGAGATTTCGTAGCCAACCCCTTTTCGATAACAAAATGTCCTTGCTGATGGGCCAAAGTTATGATCTCCTGATCCATGGTTGACGGAATTACAATAAGTTCCTTAACTCGATTTTTGTGTCAAATATCCTTTTTGTGTAAATAATCCTCATATGACTCTGTCTCCAGGGTCTTTATCACCACCTTGTTCCACGAATCCGCGATCTGTGCCTCTCTAATTCGATGGTGTTCTAACTATTCAACTAACAGGCAAGCTTCCCTGCTTAGAGCATCGACATGCTAACTTTTAGTAGCTGGACGATGTTCGATAGCATAGTCGAACTCCTGTAAAAATATTGCCCAACGTGACCTTCGTAAATGGAACATCTTTTTTGGACATCGTCTGAGTAAAAGCATTACAATCTGTTAGATTTTAAATCGAATACCCATCAGATAGACTCTCCACTTCTTAAGTTCCTCAATAATGGCTTAAACTTCCAGTTCGTAAGAATGATATCTTTCTTCGTAAGCCTTTGTTTTCCTGCTCATGTATTGAATTGGGTGATATTGAATTAAATTTTAAATTAAAATTTAATGAATTTAGCTCGATAGGAACATGGAGGAATCCGTTGATTAGGTCTAAGGTCGTATGTATAAGCACCACAGGGAAATTCTCGTGAAACACCTTGTCCTTAAGTTTTCGGTTGTCGCAGCAGAAAGGAACATGAAGGAATCCGTTGATTAGGTCTAAGGTAGTATGTATAAGCACCACAGGGAAATTCTCGTGAAACACCTTGTCCTTAAGTTTTCGGTTGTCGCAGCAGAGTCATCTGGTTCCGTTTCTCTTTTGCACTAAAACGATGGGTGATGCGTACTTTGACGTACTAGATTGATCCTGCATCCACATGGGCACTTGTTTCTCTATAAGTTTTTGGTATGCGTACGGCATCCTTCTGGATCTTTGGTACACGGGAACTTTATCAGTCAACACCCGCTTCATTTCTACATGCGATTGCTAACATCTTTTCGGTTTGTATTTGTTTATAATTCTCATTATTTTTTCCCTCTTGGAATACCCAAGATGACCTAACTCAATACCTGGTTCACACTCAAAATCACCCTCCTCAGCTGACAGACAAATAGCTTCAAACTCTACCAGCAGACTACTCACTTCCGGGGTACTTTCTCTCCGTCTGATTACTTCGAGTTCCTGGGTCTCTTTGCCCCCGCTGGCTAAGTCCTCGCGGCCCTTGTCGTGTCCTGCACCCCTTCCTCTGTTACTCGCATACCCCCGTGTGCCTGGCAGGCACCTACCAAATAAATAAATAAAAGAAAACACGAATATTTCCAAGTTTTTCAATTTTTTATTTAGATTTCAATTTTACAAATACTTATCACAACTTTAATTTTAATATATAGCGACGCGTTTCGGAGTGTATACCTCCAACTTCGGGCTAAGAACTTAGGCCTCTACTTCCGAATTCTACTTCGTTTTCGGTCTCCTTATCAATTGTCCTCTCTGCTTAGGCTTCTTCTCAAAAGTGACGCCACCGTCGGTTATACTTAAGTCGAATTTCCCCAAAACCGTGTTCCGGATTACTGCCCAGTTTATCTTACTACGTAGAATATTACAGATAAATATAAACCATGAACTAACGCATTTGCTGGAAGCAGCCAAGTTTTAAGATTTTCTTTTGTCCCAACCCTGACAAACTTATCTTCTCTGAGCTGGGTTCTACATATTCTAACCTATCATATCTGCTTAGATTCGCATCGCTTCCAGTATCTAACAACGCTGATATGCGTTGCGCTTTGACTAAAATATCTTTGAATATCCTATTCGAACTTACAGCCAAAGAAACTTGGACTTCTGGAACGAGCTCTGTGTCATTTGTTGTGGTAGTATAAACACGGTTAGTTTCTTCCTTATCACTCCTCTGCTTGCCTTTGCCGCAGTCGAAATACTTGTGACCTGACTCCCCACAACTTAAACATGTTTGTCTTTGTTTACTTTACAATCGAAGGCTATGTGTGACCTTTCCCCGCATTGAAAGCATTTACGATCCCGTCTCTCTTGCTCTACCTGAGAACTACTTTGTACGGATTTCGTTCCTCCTTTCCAGTATGACGACTGCTCATTCGGTTCACGCACCTTCTCATATATCTCAATGTGGATTTTAAGATCCACGACTGTTTTCGCCTGGTAAATAATACTTTATAGTAGGGGAGCCCACGATGCTAAATGTGGATTTACTCGAGCGTCGTTGGGACCTAATGGATTTTGAAGATTTGATGATAGAGAGAAAAAAATGTTAGTAAAGTATATCGTTTCATCGGTGGGGGGAGTATCTACAGGTGTTCAAAAATGTAAAAAAAAAACAGTCACGTGGACATATTCGAGCGCGTCAGATATTGATAGTGTACATGGCCTGGGTCTTTCTAATAACTGTGGTATGTTAATCTGCCGGTTTGGGTGGTGGGGGTGGCTGTATGCGAGTGTAGAAATTGGAAAACAAATGGATTTACTCGAGCGCGTCAGATTTTAATAGGGGATGTTAAGTGACCCCAAAGGATGCTCACATTCAAAAGACTGACGATTTGGATTTGACGCAAGCTTGCGGCAGCTTCTTGAAAATGCAAAAAAATCGCCATTTTGAAATACTCGAGCGCGTCAGATTTTGATATATATGGTTCAACTAGATGTCCTACATGTTCTGAACCTTAATCTGACAATTATATGGAGGGGTTTTCTTAATCTGACGATTTGAAAAGAAGAAACATTTTTAGTCAGGATTTTTTCAATCACTGGGGAGAGTAGGTATAATAACTTGGGCACCAAAAATTGAAAATGATTTTTTTTTAGAAGGGCCAAATATGAACAAGCATTTCTTACTATGGGAGGGGGATCTATGTCGCCCCGTTTAGGAGGTAGAGGCAATTTTGTGAGAAAAATGACTTAAATGGGAAAAAAATATTAAAAATCAGCGACAATACTTTAAATGCAAGACAATAACGGTTTTAAAATTCAGAAATCTGTTCTTTTATCTTACATTTAAATTAAATTATTTATGTCAATAGTTTTCAAAATATTGCATTCAAACTCAAAATTTTGATAAAAAACGCAAACAAAATGTTGGGGTCAAATTTTCTAAAAATTGTGAAGTGAAAAACTAAATTTTCTTTTTGTGGTCAATGCTCATATTAATTTAGAATCTAACACAAAAAACCGGAAGCTTCTGTGGCTTCTAGTTTTTGAGAAAATTGCAAGTTACTGATGCTAGTTTTTTGAGATATTTTTAATTTGCTTGCACTGCCAGCATTACGGCTGCGTTTGAAAAGTAAGATATGTATGCAACCGCCCTGCTTGGGCTCAATATAGGATTTGGGGTATGTGCGAGGCTCGGTGTTTGCCAAATTTCGTTTGAATTTAATAACTTTGAATGTATTCTCTGTTTCCAATGTCAATAGCTACTAATGGGAACAGCTACATAATGATATAATATTATAATCTCATAAAAAAGTAGTATCAGTAATTTACAATTTTCTTAAAAACTAGAAGACATAAAAGCTTCTGGTTTTGTGTTCGATTCAAAACTAATACGAGCATTGACCACACAAAAAGAAAATTAAGCTTTTTATTCCACAATTTTGAGAAAAATTTATCCAAACATTTTTTTTTGCGTTTTTTTATACAAATTTTGAGTTGAAATGCAAATATTTTGAAAACTATTAATACAAATAATTCAATTTAAATGTAGGATTAAAGAACAGATTTCTGGCTTTTAAAGCCGTTATTGTTTTGCATTTTAGGTACTGTCGTTGATTTTTAATATTTATTTTTCCATTTAAGTCGTTTTTTTCGAAAATCACCTCTCCCTCCTAAACGGGACGAGGAAAATGGCAGATTATACTTTTCCCGTTATCCTAGAATTATTTCCTTCACAATAACAAAAAATCAATTTCGCTCGAGAATGTCCAGGTGACAATTTTTTTTTGCAGGTTTGTAGCCCTCCCACTACCTTAGGTCACACTCAAATCGTCAGATTATTGAAATACACACTTTTCAGCATGTAATTAACCTACCCTATCTTAATCTGACGCGCTCGAGTATTTCGAGCTATCGATTTTTTTTTACTAATCTGACAACCTGCCCTAGGCGCCCGGCCCTACATAGAGGACTGATATATGGTGGAGGTACTCAACCTGGTGCAAGGTACCCCCCTTTATACTAATCTGACGCGCTCGAGTAAATCCCAAAATCCCTTAGTGGGCTCCCCTACTATTATTTCTGACGAATATCCGGAATACCTTCAATAAAATACTCAATGAGGCTTACCTCATCCAGGTGAATCGTTTTTGCTATTTCCATGAGACAGTATATATTCACTTAGAGACTCGCTAGACTTCCTTCTGCGAATAATTTTTGTTCTTCTGAGGGATGACGCCCTTTCTTGTTTCTAAATAAAAGATATTATTTTGAATAACTTAAAAACACTTATTTTATTTATTTATTTACTTAAATGCATTTCGGAAGCAATGCTTCCATCGTCAGTAAGTTTTATATAAATAATAATACAAACAAAATTTTTTGATTGATATTAAATACAAATAACTCAATACAAACAAAACAAACTACACAAACAAATTTATAGTGAATTTAGGATCTATTATAAAATTTTTTGAAAATTGGATCTCTTATTGGTCCATCGTCACTATTCATTAAATTATTTCTATTTTTAACAATATAAAGAGATTCATATGCATCTAATTCATAAGGATTATTAACATTTCGAATTAATTTTAAATTTTGTAAGTTAAAATTATGGTTATTATCCAGCATGTGTTGTGCTACACTCGACTTTTCAGGTTCATTGTATTTTACATGGGCAAAATGTTCCTTGAATCTTTTCACAATTGATCTTCTTGTCTGTCCTATATATTCCTTTCTACAATCGCTGCATCCAATAGAGTATATTCCTGATTGTTGATTTTTTTCAATTTTGTCCTTTGAGCCACTAATCAGATTTTTAAGTTTTATCTCACTACATTGGCTTATTTTTATATTTTGTCTACTAAAAATTGGTCTTAATTTTGATGTTATTTCTGGATAAAAACTGAATTTTGACCATTTCTTTTGTTCATCTTGTTCATTTCTGATTAAATCTAAAGTTGTATAATTTCTTAAGTTTTGTTTTCTTCTATGTGCAATCGTCATATCATCTATTAATTTTTCTGTATATCCATTTATCTTTGCTATTTCTTTGATCTTTCGTATTTCAATGTATTCTCTTTCTTTCGTCATCGGGATATTTAAAGCTCTAAAAATCATTGAATGGAAGGCTGATATTTTGTGTTCAAATGAATGAAAAGAGTCCGATGTTATATATCTTAGAGTATTTGAAGGTTTTCGGTATATATCAAACTCGAAATTTTCACCTTTTCTAATTATAGTCAAATCTAAATAATTTAATCTTCCGTTTATTTCTTCTTCGTAAGTAAATTTGATTGTTGGATATTCTGTTTTATTTAGTAAGTTTATTAGACTTCTAAGTTCTTGTTTTTTTACTATGGCCCATACATCATCTATGTACCTGAACCAAATTCTTGGAAAATTTCTTGCATTTTTCATTTTAGTTTCTAAATTTGACATGAATAAATTTGCCAAAAATGGACTCAAATGTGAACCCATACTGCAACCAAACTTTTGTCGATAGAATTTTGAATTAAACTGAAACCAATTTTCATCCATACATAATTTTGTAAGTCTAGTAAGTTCATTGATTTCTTCTTGTCTTAAAGAATTTGTTTCTAACCATTCTTTAAGAAGTTTTAAAGTTTCATCAATAGGGACATTTGGATATAAAGATACTACATCGAATGAGACTTGAATTTCATTACTGGTTATTTTTAATTCTTTTACTTTTTCTGCAAACTCGATACTATTCTTTATAGCTTTTGTTTCGAATTTATTTGGTAGATTATTGAATCTATTTAATAACCAACATTCAAGTTTTGTAAGTATTGATCCTGTTGTTGATGTAATTGGTCTAATTTGTTTTCCAGGTTTATGAAGCTTAAGTTGAGAATACATTCGCGGTAGTACTGGATTTGAAACGTTTAGTTTTCTTGATAAATTTTCATTAATAAAAATATCTGCTGCTTTTTTAATGGCTGCTTTACTTCGTCTTATCATTCCTGGTAAAGGGTTAGAAAATACTTCTTCGTATGGTCCATTTGCAATAAATTCTTCATTTATTTCAGTGTATTCTCTTTTATCAAGTATTACAATATTGTTGCTTTTGTCTGCTTTACTGAAAATAACTGAAGTTTTCTTTTCTTTTAGGCTCTTTGCTGCTTTTCTGAATTCTTTCATTTTAGCAGATATATTCGGTAGATTCGGACTATTTATTTTTTCAACAGCTTCACATCTAACTCTAGCTTTTTCATCTTCATCACTGAAGTTTTTTAGAGCTGTTTCAATGTTAACCAAAGCACTTTGTATTGCTTGTTCTTTTGGAGGTTGCAGTGCGAAATCTAAGCCTCGGTTTAGTAATTCTAATTCACTTGATGAAAATTGAATATTTGATAAATTTTTTACAAAGTCTTGCACTGGTTCTACTTCTTTAAAAATCTTCTTTTGTTGTGTATTTTCTGTTCTTCCTGTTAAAATATTAAATTTATTAATTAAACCCTCTTTTTTCTTACCAAATTTAATTTCAACGGTATCCTCAACATGATTGATAAAAATACTCCAATCACTTGATTGATCTATAATTTGTCTCTCAGTTTCGCTTTCGTGGTTCAATTTGCTACTTAAATATAAATGCAAGGAATATGTTTCTCTTTCTATTGTAGACAACTTGGAATATTTTTCTTTAATTTCAAGATTTAGCCACATTTTTTGTCCTGCACAAATAGCTTTTTGAACAATCTTATTATTTTCTGAGTTTGTTGGACCCCACAGCTGGATAAATTTAGGAAAAATTTGATTCTTTTTACATCTTCGAAGAAAAAATATATCAGCTTGTATATATTTAATCTTAGTTCTAAGCTTCAGGTATCTGTTCTTTGCCTTCTTTATCTCCTCTTGCACGTTAGCCATATTAAATTGATTTGATATTGGAGATTTTCAACGTGTTTTTTCATGAAATAAATAAAAGATATTATTTTGAATAACTTAAAAACACTTATTTTATTTATTTATTTACTTAAATGCATTTCGGAAGCAATGCTTCCATCGTCAGTAAGTTTTATATAAATAATAATACAAACAAAATTTTTTGATTGATATTAAATACAAATAACTCAATACAAACAAAACAAACTACACAAACAAATTTATAGTGAATTTAGGATCTATTATAAAATTTTTTGAAAATTGGATCTCTTATTGGTCCATCGTCACTATTCATTAAATTATTTCTATTTTTAACAATATAAAGAGATTCATATGCATCTAATTCATAAGGATTATTAACATTTCGAATTAATTTTAAATTTTGTAAGCTAAAATTATGGTTATTATCCAGCATGTGTTGTGCTACACTCGACTTTTCAGGTTCATTGTATTTTACATGGGCAAAATGTTCCTTGAATCTTTTCACAATTGATCTTCTTGTCTGTCCTATATATTCCTTTCTACAATCGCTGCATCCAATAGAGTATATTCCTGATTGTTGATTTTTTTCAATTTTGTCCTTTGAGCCACTAATCAGATTTTTAAGTTTTATCTCACTACATTGGCTTATTTTTATATTTTGTCTACTAAAAATTGGTCTTAATTTTGATGTTATTTCTGGATAAAAACTGAATTTTGACCATTTCTTTTGTTCATCTTGTTCATTTCTGATTAAATCTAAAGTTGTATAATTTCTTAAGTTTTGTTTTCTTCTATGTGCAATCGTCATATCATCTATTAATTTTTCTGTATATCCATTTATCTTTGCTATTTCTTTGATCTTTCGTATTTCAATGTATTCTCTTTCTTTCGTCATCGGGATATTTAAAGCTCTAAAAATCATTGAATGGAAGGCTGATATTTTGTGTTCAAATGAATGAAAAGAGTCCGATGTTATATATCTTAGAGTATTTGAAGGTTTTCGGTATATATCAAACTCGAAATTTTCACCTTTTCTAATTATAGTCAAATCTAAATAATTTAATCTTCCGTTTATTTCTTCTTCGTAAGTAAATTTGATTGTTGGATATTCTGTTTTATTTAGTAAGTTTATTAGACTTCTAAGTTCTTGTTTTTTTACTATGGCCCATACATCATCTATGTACCTGAACCAAATTCTTGGAAAATTTCTTGCATTTTTCATTTTAGTTTCTAAATTTGACATGAATAAATTTGCCAAAAATGGACTCAAATGTGAACCCATACTGCAACCAAACTTTTGTCGATAGAATTTTGAATTAAACTGAAACCAATTTTCATCCATACATAATTTTGTAAGTCTAGTAAGTTCATTGATTTCTTCTTGTCTTAAAGAATTTGTTTCTAACCATTCTTTAAGAAGTTTTAAAGTTTCATCAATAGGGACATTTGGATATAAAGATACTACATCGAATGAGACTTGAATTTCATTACTGGTTATTTTTAATTCTTTTACTTTTTCTGCAAACTCGATACTATTCTTTATAGCTTTTGTTTCGAATTTATTTGGTAGATTATTGAATCTATTTAATAACCAACATTCAAGTTTTGTAAGTATTGATCCTGTTGTTGATGTAATTGGTCTAATTTGTTTTCCAGGTTTATGAAGCTTAAGTTGAGAATACATTCGCGGTAGTACTGGATTTGAAACGTTTAGTTTTCTTGATAAATTTTCATTAATAAAAATATCTGCTGCTTTTTTAATGGCTGCTTTACTTCGTCTTATCATTCCTGGTAAAGGGTTAGAAAATACTTCTTCGTATGGTCCATTTGCAATAAATTCTTCATTTATTTCAGTGTATTCTCTTTTATCAAGTATTACAATATTGTTGCTTTTGTCTGCTTTACTGAAAATAACTGAAGTTTTCTTTTCTTTTAGGCTCTTTGCTGCTTTTCTGAATTCTTTCATTTTAGCAGATATATTCGGTAGATTCGCACTATTTATTTTTTCAACAGCTTCACATCTAACTCTAGCTTTTTCATCTTCATCACTGAAGTTTTTTAGAGCTGTTTCAATGTTAACCAAAGCACTTTGTATTGCTTGTTCTTTTGGAGGTTGCAGTGCGAAATCTAAGCCTCGGTTTAGTAATTCTAATTCACTTGATGAAAATTGAATATTTGATAAATTTTTTACAAAGTCTTGCACTGGTTCTACTTCTTTAAAAATCTTCTTTTGTTGTGTATTTTCTGTTCTTCCTGTTAAAATATTAAATTTATTAATTAAACCCTCTTTTTTCTTACCAAATTTAATTTCAACGGTATCCTCAACATGATTGATAAAAATACTCCAATCACTTGATTGATCTATAATTTGTCTCTCAGTTTCGCTTTCGTGGTTCAATTTGCTACTTAAATATAAATGCAAGGAATATGTTTCTCTTTCTATTGTAGACAACTTGGAATATTTTTCTTTAATTTCAAGATTTAGCCACATTTTTTGTCCTGCACAAATAGCTTTTTGAACAATCTTATTATTTTCTGAGTTTGTTGGACCCCACAGCTGGATAAATTTAGGAAAAATTTGATTCTTTTTACATCTTCGAAGAAAAAATATATCAGCTTGTATATATTTAATCTTAGTTCTAAGCTTCAGGTATCTGTTCTTTGCCTTCTTTATCTCCTCTTGCACGTTAGCCATATTAAATTGATTTGATATTGGAGATTTTCAACGTGTTTTTTCATGAAATAAATAAAAGATATTATTTTGAATAACTTAAAAACACTTATTTTATTTATTTATTTACTTAAATGCATTTCGGAAGCAATGCTTCCATCGTCAGTAAGTTTTATATAAATAATAATACAAACAAAATTTTTTGATTGATATTAAATACAAATAACTCAATACAAACAAAACAAACTACACAAACAAATTTATAGTGAATTTAGGATCTATTATAAAATTTTTTGAAAATTGGATCTCTTATTGGTCCATCGTCACTATTCATTAAATTATTTCTATTTTTAACAATATAAAGAGATTCATATGCATCTAATTCATAAGGATTATTAACATTTCGAATTAATTTTAAATTTTGTAAGTTAAAATTATGGTTATTATCCAGCATGTGTTGTGCTACACTCGACTTTTCAGGTTCATTGTATTTTACATGGGCAAAATGTTCCTTGAATCTTTTCACAATTGATCTTCTTGTCTGTCCTATATATTCCTTTCTACAATCGCTGCATCCAATAGAGTATATTCCTGATTGTTGATTTTTTTCAATTTTGTCCTTTGAGCCACTAATCAGATTTTTAAGTTTTATCTCACTACATTGGCTTATTTTTATATTTTGTCTACTAAAAATTGGTCTTAATTTTGATGTTATTTCTGGATAAAAACTGAATTTTGACCATTTCTTTTGTTCATCTTGTTCATTTCTGATTAAATCTAAAGTTGTATAATTTCTTAAGTTTTGTTTTCTTCTATGTGCAATCGTCATATCATCTATTAATTTTTCTGTATATCCATTTATCTTTGCTATTTCTTTGATCTTTCGTATTTCAATGTATTCTCTTTCTTTCGTCATCGGGATATTTAAAGCTCTAAAAATCATTGAATGGAAGGCTGATATTTTGTGTTCAAATGAATGAAAAGAGTCCGATGTTATATATCTTAGAGTATTTGAAGGTTTTCGGTATATATCAAACTCGAAATTTTCACCTTTTCTAATTATAGTCAAATCTAAATAATTTAATCTTCCGTTTATTTCTTCTTCGTAAGTAAATTTGATTGTTGGATATTCTGTTTTATTTAGTAAGTTTATTAGACTTCTAAGTTCTTGTTTTTTTACTATGGCCCATACATCATCTATGTACCTGAACCAAATTCTTGGAAAATTTCTTGCATTTTTCATTTTAGTTTCTAAATTTGACATGAATAAATTTGCCAAAAATGGACTCAAATGTGAACCCATACTGCAACCAAACTTTTGTCGATAGAATTTTGAATTAAACTGAAACCAATTTTCATCCATACATAATTTTGTAAGTCTAGTAAGTTCATTGATTTCTTCTTGTCTTAAAGAATTTGTTTCTAACCATTCTTTAAGAAGTTTTAAAGTTTCATCAATAGGGACATTTGGATATAAAGATACTACATCGAATGAGACTTGAATTTCATTACTGGTTATTTTTAATTCTTTTACTTTTTCTGCAAACTCGATACTATTCTTTATAGCTTTTGTTTCGAATTTATTTGGTAGATTATTGAATCTATTTAATAACCAACATTCAAGTTTTGTAAGTATTGATCCTGTTGTTGATGTAATTGGTCTAATTTGTTTTCCAGGTTTATGAAGCTTAAGTTGAGAATACATTCGCGGTAGTACTGGATTTGAAACGTTTAGTTTTCTTGATAAATTTTCATTAATAAAAATATCTGCTGCTTTTTTAATGGCTGCTTTACTTCGTCTTATCATTCCTGGTAAAGGGTTAGAAAATACTTCTTCGTATGGTCCATTTGCAATAAATTCTTCATTTATTTCAGTGTATTCTCTTTTATCAAGTATTACAATATTGTTGCTTTTGTCTGCTTTACTGAAAATAACTGAAGTTTTCTTTTCTTTTAGGCTCTTTGCTGCTTTTCTGAATTCTTTCATTTTAGCAGATATATTCGGTAGATTCGCACTATTTATTTTTTCAACAGCTTCACATCTAACTCTAGCTTTTTCATCTTCATCACTGAAGTTTTTTAGAGCTGTTTCAATGTTAACCAAAGCACTTTGTATTGCTTGTTCTTTTGGAGGTTGCAGTGCGAAATCTAAGCCTCGGTTTAGTAATTCTAATTCACTTGATGAAAATTGAATATTTGATAAATTTTTTACAAAGTCTTGCACTGGTTCTACTTCTTTAAAAATCTTCTTTTGTTGTGTATTTTCTGTTCTTCCTGTTAAAATATTAAATTTATTAATTAAACCCTCTTTTTTCTTACCAAATTTAATTTCAACGGTATCCTCAACATGATTGATAAAAATACTCCAATCACTTGATTGATCTATAATTTGTCTCTCAGTTTCGCTTTCGTGGTTCAATTTGCTACTTAAATATAAATGCAAGGAATATGTTTCTCTTTCTATTGTAGACAACTTGGAATATTTTTCTTTAATTTCAAGATTTAGCCACATTTTTTGTCCTGCACAAATAGCTTTTTGAACAATCTTATTATTTTCTGAGTTTGTTGGACCCCACAGCTGGATAAATTTAGGAAAAATTTGATTCTTTTTACATCTTCGAAGAAAAAATATATCAGCTTGTATATATTTAATCTTAGTTCTAAGCTTCAGGTATCTGTTCTTTGCCTTCTTTATCTCCTCTTGCACGTTAGCCATATTAAATTGATTTGATATTGGAGATTTTCAACGTGTTTTTTCATGAAATAAATAAAAGATATTATTTTGAATAACTTAAAAACACTTATTTTATTTATTTATTTACTTAAATGCATTTCGGAAGCAATGCTTCCATCGTCAGTAAGTTTTATATAAATAATAATACAAACAAAATTTTTTGATTGATATTAAATACAAATAACTCAATACAAACAAAACAAACTACACAAACAAATTTATAGTGAATTTAGGATCTATTATAAAATTTTTTGAAAATTGGATCTCTTATTGGTCCATCGTCACTATTCATTAAATTATTTCTATTTTTAACAATATAAAGAGATTCATATGCATCTAATTCATAAGGATTATTAACATTTCGAATTAATTTTAAATTTTGTAAGTTAAAATTATGGTTATTATGAAGCATGTGTTGTGCTACACTCGACTTTTCAGGTTCATTGCTTCCGAAATGCATTTAAGTAAATAAATAAATAAAATAAGTGTTTTTAAGTTATTCAAAATAATATCTTTTATTTATTTCATGAAAAAACACGTTGAAAATCTCCAATATCAAATCAATTTAATATGGCTAACGTGCAAGAGGAGATAAAGAAGGCAAAGAACAGATACCTGAAGCTTAGAACTAAGATTAAATATATACAAGCTGATATATTTTTTCTTCGAAGATGTAAAAAGAATCAAATTTTTCCTAAATTTATCCAGCTGTGGGGTCCAACAAACTCAGAAAATAATAAGATTGTTCAAAAAGCTATTTGTGCAGGACAAAAAATGTGGCTAAATCTTGAAATTAAAGAAAAATATTCCAAGTTGTCTACAATAGAAAGAGAAACATATTCCTTGCATTTATATTTAAGTAGCAAATTGAACCACGAAAGCGAAACTGAGAGACAAATTATAGATCAATCAAGTGATTGGAGTATTTTTATCAATCATGTTGAGGATACCGTTGAAATTAAATTTGGTAAGAAAAAAGAGGGTTTAATTAATAAATTTAATATTTTAACAGGAAGAACAGAAAATACACAACAAAAGAAGATTTTTAAAGAAGTAGAACCAGTGCAAGACTTTGTAAAAAATTTATCAAATATTCAATTTTCATCAAGTGAATTAGAATTACTAAACCGAGGCTTAGATTTCGCACTGCAACCTCCAAAAGAACAAGCAATACAAAGTGCTTTGGTTAACATTGAAACAGCTCTAAAAAACTTCAGTGATGAAGATGAAAAAGCTAGAGTTAGATGTGAAGCTGTTGAAAAAATAAATAGTCCGAATCTACCGAATATATCTGCTAAAATGAAAGAATTCAGAAAAGCAGCAAAGAGCCTAAAAGAAAAGAAAACTTCAGTTATTTTCAGTAAAGCAGACAAAAGCAACAATATTGTAATACTTGATAAAAGAGAATACACTGAAATAAATGAAGAATTTATTGCAAATGGACCATACGAAGAAGTATTTTCTAACCCTTTACCAGGAATGATAAGACGAAGTAAAGCAGCCATTAAAAAAGCAGCAGATATTTTTATTAATGAAAATTTATCAAGAAAACTAAACGTTTCAAATCCAGTACTACCGCGAATGTATTCTCAACTTAAGCTTCATAAACCTGGAAAACAAATTAGACCAATTACATCAACAACAGGATCAATACTTACAAAACTTGAATGTTGGTTATTAAATAGATTCAATAATCTACCAAATAAATTCGAAACAAAAGCTATAAAGAATAGTATCGAGTTTGCAGAAAAAGTAAAAGAATTAAAAATAACCAGTAATGAAATTCAAGTCTCATTCGATGTAGTATCTTTATATCCAAATGTCCCTATTGATGAAACTTTAAAACTTCTTAAAGAATGGTTAGAAACAAATTCTTTAAGACAAGAAGAAATCAATGAACTTACTAGACTTACAAAATTATGTATGGATGAAAATTGGTTTCAGTTTAATTCAAAATTCTATCGACAAAAGTTTGGTTGCAGTATGGGTTCACATTTGAGTCCATTTTTGGCAAATTTATTCATGTCAAATTTAGAAACTAAAATGAAAAATGCAAGAAATTTTCCAAGAATTTGGTTCAGGTACATAGATGATGTATGGGCCATAGTAAAAAAACAAGAACTTAGAAGTCTAATAAACTTACTAAATAAAACAGAATATCCAACAATCAAATTTACTTACGAAGAAGAAATAAACGGAAGATTAAATTATTTAGATTTGACTATAATTAGAAAAGGTGAAAATTTCGAGTTTGATATATACCGAAAACCTTCAAATACTCTAAGATATATAACATCGGACTCTTTTCATTCATTTGAACACAAAATATCAGCCTTCCATTCAATGATTTTTAGAGCTTTAAATATCCCGATGACGAAAGAAAGAGAATACATTGAAATACGAAAGATCAAAGAAATAGCAAAGATAAATGGATATACAGAAAAATTAATAGATGATATGACGATTGCACATAGAAGAAAACAAAACTTAAGAAATTATACAACTTTAGATTTAATCAGAAATGAACAAGATGAACAAAAGAAATGGTCAAAATTCAGTTTTTATCCAGAAATAACATCAAAATTAAGACCAATTTTTAGTAGACAAAATATAAAAATAAGCCAATGTAGTGAGATAAAACTTAAAAATCTGATTAGTGGCTCAAAGGACAAAATTGAAAAAAATCAACAATCAGGAATATACTCTATTGGATGCAGCGATTGTAGAAAGGAATATATAGGACAGACAAGAAGATCAATTGTGAAAAGATTCAAGGAACATTTTGCCCATGTAAAATACAATGAACCTGAAAAGTCGAGTGTAGCACAACACATGCTGGATAATAACCATAATTTTAACTTACAAAATTTAAAATTAATTCGAAATGTTAATAATCCTTATGAATTAGATGCATATGAATCTCTTTATATTGTTAAAAATAGAAATAATTTAATGAATAGTGACGATGGACCAATAAGAGATCCAATTTTCAAAAAATTTTATAATAGATCCTAAATTCACTATAAATTTGTTTGTGTAGTTTGTTTTGTTTGTATTGAGTTATTTGTATTTAATATCAATCAAAAAATTTTGTTTGTATTATTATTTATATAAAACTTACTGACGATGGAAGCATTGCTTCCGAAATGCATTTAAGTAAATAAATAAATAAAATAAGTGTTTTTAAGTTATTCAAAATAATATCTTTTATTTATTTCATGAAAAAACACGTTGAAAATCTCCAATATCAAATCAATTTAATATGGCTAACGTGCAAGAGGAGATAAAGAAGGCAAAGAACAGATACCTGAAGCTTAGAACTAAGATTAAATATATACAAGCTGATATATTTTTTCTTCGAAGATGTAAAAAGAATCAAATTTTTCCTAAATTTATCCAGCTGTGGGGTCCAACAAACTCAGAAAATAATAAGATTGTTCAAAAAGCTATTTGTGCAGGACAAAAAATGTGGCTAAATCTTGAAATTAAAGAAAAATATTCCAAGTTGTCTACAATAGAAAGAGAAACATATTCCTTGCATTTATATTTAAGTAGCAAATTGAACCACGAAAGCGAAACTGAGAGACAAATTATAGATCAATCAAGTGATTGGAGTATTTTTATCAATCATGTTGAGGATACCGTTGAAATTAAATTTGGTAAGAAAAAAGAGGGTTTAATTAATAAATTTAATATTTTAACAGGAAGAACAGAAAATACACAACAAAAGAAGATTTTTAAAGAAGTAGAACCAGTGCAAGACTTTGTAAAAAATTTATCAAATATTCAATTTTCATCAAGTGAATTAGAATTACTAAACCGAGGCTTAGATTTCGCACTGCAACCTCCAAAAGAACAAGCAATACAAAGTGCTTTGGTTAACATTGAAACAGCTCTAAAAAACTTCAGTGATGAAGATGAAAAAGCTAGAGTTAGATGTGAAGCTGTTGAAAAAATAAATAGTGCGAATCTACCGAATATATCTGCTAAAATGAAAGAATTCAGAAAAGCAGCAAAGAGCCTAAAAGAAAAGAAAACTTCAGTTATTTTCAGTAAAGCAGACAAAAGCAACAATATTGTAATACTTGATAAAAGAGAATACACTGAAATAAATGAAGAATTTATTGCAAATGGACCATACGAAGAAGTATTTTCTAACCCTTTACCAGGAATGATAAGACGAAGTAAAGCAGCCATTAAAAAAGCAGCAGATATTTTTATTAATGAAAATTTATCAAGAAAACTAAACGTTTCAAATCCAGTACTACCGCGAATGTATTCTCAACTTAAGCTTCATAAACCTGGAAAACAAATTAGACCAATTACATCAACAACAGGATCAATACTTACAAAACTTGAATGTTGGTTATTAAATAGATTCAATAATCTACCAAATAAATTCGAAACAAAAGCTATAAAGAATAGTATCGAGTTTGCAGAAAAAGTAAAAGAATTAAAAATAACCAGTAATGAAATTCAAGTCTCATTCGATGTAGTATCTTTATATCCAAATGTCCCTATTGATGAAACTTTAAAACTTCTTAAAGAATGGTTAGAAACAAATTCTTTAAGACAAGAAGAAATCAATGAACTTACTAGACTTACAAAATTATGTATGGATGAAAATTGGTTTCAGTTTAATTCAAAATTCTATCGACAAAAGTTTGGTTGCAGTATGGGTTCACATTTGAGTCCATTTTTGGCAAATTTATTCATGTCAAATTTAGAAACTAAAATGAAAAATGCAAGAAATTTTCCAAGAATTTGGTTCAGGTACATAGATGATGTATGGGCCATAGTAAAAAAACAAGAACTTAGAAGTCTAATAAACTTACTAAATAAAACAGAATATCCAACAATCAAATTTACTTACGAAGAAGAAATAAACGGAAGATTAAATTATTTAGATTTGACTATAATTAGAAAAGGTGAAAATTTCGAGTTTGATATATACCGAAAACCTTCAAATACTCTAAGATATATAACATCGGACTCTTTTCATTCATTTGAACACAAAATATCAGCCTTCCATTCAATGATTTTTAGAGCTTTAAATATCCCGATAACGAAAGAAAGAGAATACATTGAAATACGAAAGATCAAAGAAATAGCAAAGATAAATGGATATACAGAAAAATTAATAGATGATATGACGATTGCACATAGAAGAAAACAAAACTTAAGAAATTATACAACTTTAGATTTAATCAGAAATGAACAAGATGAACAAAAGAAATGGTCAAAATTCAGTTTTTATCCAGAAATAACATCAAAATTAAGACCAATTTTTAGTAGACAAAATATAAAAATAAGCCAATGTAGTGAGATAAAACTTAAAAATCTGATTAGTGGCTCAAAGGACAAAATTGAAAAAAATCAACAATCAGGAATATACTCTATTGGATGCAGCGATTGTAGAAAGGAATATATAGGACAGACAAGAAGATCAATTGTGAAAAGATTCAAGGAACATTTTGCCCATGTAAAATACAATGAACCTGAAAAGTCGAGTGTAGCACAACACATGCTGGATAATAAGCATAATTTTAACTTACAAAATTTAAAATTAATTCGAAATGTTAATAATCCTTATGAATAAGATGCATATGAATCTCTTTATATTGTTAAAAATAGAAATAATTTAATGAATAGTGACGATGGACCAATAAGAGATCCAATTTTCAAAAAATTTTATAATAGATCCTAAATTCACTATAAATTTGTTTGTGTAGTTTGTTTTGTTTGTATTGAGTTATTTGTATTTAATATCAATCAAAAAATTTTGTTTGTATTATTATTTATATAAAACTTACTGACGATGGAAGCATTGCTTCCGAAATGCATTTAAGTAAATAAATAAATAAAATAAGTGTTTTTAAGTTATTCAAAATAATATCTTTTATTTATTTCATGAAAAAACACGTTGAAAATCTCCAATATCAAATCAATTTAATATGGCTAACGTGCAAGAGGAGATAAAGAAGGCAAAGAACAGATACCTGAAGCTTAGAACTAAGATTAAATATATACAAGCTGATATATTTTTTCTTCGAAGATGTAAAAAGAATCAAATTTTTCCTAAATTTATCCAGCTGTGGGGTCCAACAAACTCAGAAAATAATAAGATTGTTCAAAAAGCTATTTGTGCAGGACAAAAAATGTGGCTAAATCTTGAAATTAAAGAAAAATATTCCAAGTTGTCTACAATAGAAAGAGAAACATATTCCTTGCATTTATATTTAAGTAGCAAATTGAACCACGAAAGCGAAACTGAGAGACAAATTATAGATCAATCAAGTGATTGGAGTATTTTTATCAATCATGTTGAGGATACCGTTGAAATTAAATTTGGTAAGAAAAAAGAGGGTTTAATTAATAAATTTAATATTTTAACAGGAAGAACAGAAAATACACAACAAAAGAAGATTTTTAAAGAAGTAGAACCAGTGCAAGACTTTGTAAAAAATTTATCAAATATTCAATTTTCATCAAGTGAATTAGAATTACTAAACCGAGGCTTAGATTTCGCACTGCAACCTCCAAAAGAACAAGCAATACAAAGTGCTTTGGTTAACATTGAAACAGCTCTAAAAAACTTCAGTGATGAAGATGAAAAAGCTAGAGTTAGATGTGAAGCTGTTGAAAAAATAAATAGTGCGAATCTACCGAATATATCTGCTAAAATGAAAGAATTCAGAAAAGCAGCAAAGAGCCTAAAAGAAAAGAAAACTTCAGTTATTTTCAGTAAAGCAGACAAAAGCAACAATATTGTAATACTTGATAAAAGAGAATACACTGAAATAAATGAAGAATTTATTGCAAATGGACCATACGAAGAAGTATTTTCTAACCCTTTACCAGGAATGATAAGACGAAGTAAAGCAGCCATTAAAAAAGCAGCAGATATTTTTATTAATGAAAATTTATCAAGAAAACTAAACGTTTCAAATCCAGTACTACCGCGAATGTATTCTCAACTTAAGCTTCATAAACCTGGAAAACAAATTAGACCAATTACATCAACAACAGGATCAATACTTACAAAACTTGAATGTTGGTTATTAAATAGATTCAATAATCTACCAAATAAATTCGAAACAAAAGCTATAAAGAATAGTATCGAGTTTGCAGAAAAAGTAAAAGAATTAAAAATAACCAGTAATGAAATTCAAGTCTCATTCGATGTAGTATCTTTATATCCAAATGTCCCTATTGATGAAACTTTAAAACTTCTTAAAGAATGGTTAGAAACAAATTCTTTAAGACAAGAAGAAATCAATGAACTTACTAGACTTACAAAATTATGTATGGATGAAAATTGGTTTCAGTTTAATTCAAAATTCTATCGACAAAAGTTTGGTTGCAGTATGGGTTCACATTTGAGTCCATTTTTGGCAAATTTATTCATGTCAAATTTAGAAACTAAAATGAAAAATGCAAGAAATTTTCCAAGAATTTGGTTCAGGTACATAGATGATGTATGGGCCATAGTAAAAAAACAAGAACTTAGAAGTCTAATAAACTTACTAAATAAAACAGAATATCCAACAATCAAATTTACTTACGAAGAAGAAATAAACGGAAGATTAAATTATTTAGATTTGACTATAATTAGAAAAGGTGAAAATTTCGAGTTTGATATATACCGAAAACCTTCAAATACTCTAAGATATATAACATCGGACTCTTTTCATTCATTTGAACACAAAATATCAGCCTTCCATTCAATGATTTTTAGAGCTTTAAATATCCCGATGACGAAAGAAAGAGAATACATTGAAATACGAAAGATCAAAGAAATAGCAAAGATAAATGGATATACAGAAAAATTAATAGATGATATGACGATTGCACATAGAAGAAAACAAAACTTAAGAAATTATACAACTTTAGATTTAATCAGAAATGAACAAGATGAACAAAAGAAATGGTCAAAATTCAGTTTTTATCCAGAAATAACATCAAAATTAAGACCAATTTTTAGTAGACAAAATATAAAAATAAGCCAATGTAGTGAGATAAAACTTAAAAATCTGATTAGTGGCTCAAAGGACAAAATTGAAAAAAATCAACAATCAGGAATATACTCTATTGGATGCAGCGATTGTAGAAAGGAATATATAGGACAGACAAGAAGATCAATTGTGAAAAGATTCAAGGAACATTTTGCCCATGTAAAATACAATGAACCTGAAAAGTCGAGTGTAGCACAACACATGCTGGATAATAACCATAATTTTAACTTACAAAATTTAAAATTAATTCGAAATGTTAATAATCCTTATGAATTAGATGCATATGAATCTCTTTATATTGTTAAAAATAGAAATAATTTAATGAATAGTGACGATGGACCAATAAGAGATCCAATTTTCAAAAAATTTTATAATAGATCCTAAATTCACTATAAATTTGTTTGTGTAGTTTGTTTTGTTTGTATTGAGTTATTTGTATTTAATATCAATCAAAAAATTTTGTTTGTATTATTATTTATATAAAACTTACTGACGATGGAAGCATTGCTTCCGAAATGCATTTAAGTAAATAAATAAATAAAATAAGTGTTTTTAAGTTATTCAAAATAATATCTTTTATTTATTTCATGAAAAAACACGTTGAAAATCTCCAATATCAAATCAATTTCTTGTTTCTGTTTATATCCGCACTCTATTTTTTATTTATTTCTTGTCTCTACACATTGCCTGACTGCATGTGTGAGTCACATACATAAGCACTTTTTATTCGCCGTACCGTACATAACTGATTAAATCAAAGAGACAAAAAAAAAACGTCGTTAGCGCGTGTCTAGAGTATCCGGCTCCCGATTCATGAAGGGTATCTGCCTGAGATATTACGGTCCCTCGCACGCTCCCTCCAGTCGTCGAGAATAAGCGCTCTTGCGTCTGTGACCGCCTGGTCCCTATAGCGGAGGTTCGGTCTTCCTGGTCGTATCGTACCTGGGGGCTGCGATTCGAAGATTTTCTTGGCTGGAGCGTTGTTGTCCATTCGCTCGATGTGGCCGAGCCAGTGTAGTCGACGTGTTTTTGCTCTTTGGACTACATCCACATCTTGGTACAGCTCGTACAGTTCACGATTGAATCTTCTCCTCCAATCGCCCTCTTCGCATATAGGACCAAATATCCGCCGAAGAATTTTTCTCTCGAAAGTGGCCAGTATCAATTCCCTTTTTTTACTTATCGTCCAGTACTCGGCGCCGCCGGCCGTAGAGTGGAACTGATAAAATTAGCGTTTTGTATGGCGTGCACTTTGTCTTTCGGGAAAGGAGTTTTGAACCCATTTGTTTGGCCAAACTGAAGTAACAGCGGCTCGCTAGGGTAATTCTTCGTCGTATTTCCACTAAGGTGTCGTTCGTGGAATTGATGTTTGTTCCGAGGTAGGTGAACTCCTTGACTACCTCGAAATTACTGCTACCAACAGTGACGTTTTGTCCTAGGCAATGGACAGATGAGGCTTTGTTTGTTGATAGCATATACTTTTTTTGTCCTCATTTCAAGACCAACGCGTTTCGCCTGTTCATCAATAGCTGTGAATGCTTCAAGATAGTGCTTTCCATGTTAACACCTCTCTTGCGCACTATCTGCTCCAGGACTAGGACACATGATAGCGCATCTCCTTGTCTGAACCCTGTACACGTCTGGAATAACTCGGATGAGCTGTTACCCATTTGCACGTTGCACCGCGTATTTTGTAACGTCATGCGGCATAGCTGGATCAGTTTTTTCGGGATCCCTAGTTCCAACATCGCCAATAGAATAGGTGGTGGGTCTCGACTTGAAATTCGTTGGTCTTTTCCAGGATTTGCCTCAATGTGAAGATTTAGTCTATCGTTGATCTGCCTGGCTTGAAGCCACACTGGTACGTGCCGATCATAGTGTTGCAAAAAGGTTTAAGATGCTCCCATAGTACGTTGGATAGGATCTTGTAGGCAACATTAAGCAGGGATATGCCTCTGTAGTTCTTGCAGGACATAGGATCGCCTTTTTTATAGATTGGGTATATGGAGCTATTTGACCAGTTGTCGGGCATACTTTCCCTACCAGGACATCTCCTCCATACTTGAAGAGTTCCGCAGGTAGGCCATCCGAGAAGGCGGATTTGTTGTTCTTAAGCTTGTGGATGGCTTTCTTAACCTCTTCAGTACTGCGCGCTGGGACTGGATCTTCATTGACTGGTCTTATGCTTCTTTGCTCCTCTGTTGCCTCCTCTACATAATGCCTATTAAGCAGTTGCTGGAAATAATGCTTAAACACGTCTACAATTCCCTGCGCTTCGGTGACTAGGTTCCCTTCGCTGTTTCGAAGAGCTTGCGTGCCAATCCTTTAACCAGATGCCAGTTGCTTGGCTGTTTTGTAGAACCGGTGGGTGTTGGTGGCGGTGCTAGAATCTTCGAGATACCTGATCTGAGAGGCTGCGGATGCTCTTTTCTTTCTGCGCAGAGTTTTTTTCTCTTTCCTTCTCTTTTCACGGTACTCCTCTCTTGCTGCTCTTGTTTTCCGTTGCAGCATTTGCATTCGTGCATTTGCTGCTTCAATACCGCGCATTCATTGTCATACCACGGGTTCTTTTTTCTGGGTGGTTGATAGTCTATGGTGGTCTCGGCTGTCTCCTTAATGATGTCGTGATATTTGTTCCACTGGTTGTTGACACTTGTGGCTGGGTGTACGGCAGAGAGTTTCCCGGTCAATCTCCACTATAGTCTCTGGTTTTCTCAGATGTGCTAAGGCCTGCAATGTTGAATTTCTTCCTTTGGGCGGTCTTCGTTTTCTTTTCGTTGGACAGTCGGGCTCTGAACTTTGTCACAACAAGAAAGTGGTCAGAGTCCACGTTTGCGCCTCGGAAAGTTCGCACGTCCAAGATGTTCGATGCATACCTTGCGCCAATTAGCACGTGGTCGATTTGGTTGGCGGTTCGACCATCTGGAGATCGCCAGGTTGCTGTGTGTATCCTTCGCTTGGGGAACCTAGTGCTACTTATCACCGTATTACGAGCTGCAGCAAAGTCGATTAGTCGGAAGCCGTTATCTGTAGTCGTTTCGTGGAGGCTGTGCTTTCCAACTAATCCGCCAAAGATGTTTTCCTTTCCGACTTTAGCATTGAAGTCTCCGAGCACGACTTTGACATCGTACTCCGGACAGGCTCCGTCCAGGAGGTCGTAAAACTCTTCCTTGTTAGACTTCTCGGTTTCATCGGTAGGGGCGTGTGCACATATTAGGCTGATGTTTTGGAAGGTAGCTTTGATGCGGATCACAGCCAGGCGATCACTAATCGGCTTAAAATCGATGACTTTTGATCTGAGTTGATTTCCCAAGACGAATCCGCATCCTAACATGAGCAGTCTTTGATGGCAGCTGTAATAAATGTCGCAATCTTTTCTTTTCGTTATACCTGATCCTATCCATCGTATCTCCTAGATCGCGGTAATATCTGCCTTGTACCGCGAGAGGACAGATTCAAGTTTTTGAGTAGCACCTGGTATATAGAGTGTACTTACATTCCGGGTGCATACTCGTAGGTCATAGTCCATTTTCGTTCTGGGTCTGGTTGCCATTTGAGGGAGGTCGTTATCCGAGGCTCACTGATTCACTGACGCACTGACTCACTGACTCACTGACTGACTGACTCACTGACAGATCATCAAAATTATGGGGCACTTCCCGACATCGTAGAAACTTGAAATTTCGTACAACGGTAGGCCTTGTGGTACATACAAAGGAAATAAAATGCACGACTGGATCGCACGTACTTGCTCTTATGTTCAAGTTGTGTGGAACTTTAGAACTTTAAAAAATATTCAAGTAATTATAGAAAAAGTATAAAAAAGCATTTAAATCGTTCTTTTAATTGTTTAAACAGCCTGATAAATAACTTAGAGCGCAAAAAAAGTATGCCATTTGATTACTTAAAAAAATATCAACATATGCAAACAAAAATTTAAAATCGTTGGAGCCGTTTTCTTAAAAATGAATTTTTTATATATAACATTTTTGTAACATTTTTCAAAAAAAAATTTGGTATGCCAATTTTGAGTATATATTAATATACATTTAAAACTGAAATTTCAAAACAATTCATCAACCCGTTTGTGAAATATTGAATTTTCAAAAAAAAATTTTGAATCTTTTTTTAAAAATCCAAAATTTATTTTTTCAAAAATTTTGGTATGCAGTATTATTTATATTCTAACAAAGCTTTTGTGCAAAAATTTTTATTGAAATCGGATGAGCGGTTAATGAGAAAACCAAAAATCAAAAAAACCGTTATATGGCAGGTACCGTTAATAAATGTTTTTGGTGATTTTTTTTTCTTACTAAAAGGTATATCATATCTACAATAATACACTGATTTTTTTTTTATCAAAATCGTTGGAGCCGTTTTTGAGATAAATAAGCTTTTCCTTAACGGTTGCATGGCAAAAACCGTTAGTTTTTGAGCTAAAAAAAAAATTTCAATTTCCCCTCTGGAGAGTTACAAAAAAACCTTAAGTTCAAAATTTGAAGAAAATCGCTTCAGTGGTTTAGGCTGTAGGTTGAGGTACGGACAGACAGACAGACAGACAGACAGACAGACAGACAGACAGACAGACAGACAGACAGACAGACAGACAGACAGACAGACAGATAGACAGACAGACAGACAGACAGAATTGTGCCACCCACTTTTTTCGTGTTCTCTAGCATCGTAATGTCATGTTTGATTGTTATCTCGAAATTTTTTTTTTGCACGAATCCAAAACTTGAGTGAAATCACAACAAAAACATAAATGTTATAGCCCGGGAGCTCGCGACAGATTTTAGTCAATCATTTCGCCAAAGCTAATTTTTTGTAAATTGGTTAATTTGACATTGCAAGGAAGGGTGGTGGTAATCAGCTGCGGCGCGAGCGGTACCTTGGGCTACAGCAGCCTTTCAAAGATGTAAACAAAAATGAAAAATTTAATCAAACCGCCAAAGCTGAAACTTTGCATACTGTTTGCCATTATTATAAGCAGTCGAAAAAAACAAATCAGCTGGCTGAAGCGCGGTACTACATACGTCAGCTGCTTACGTCAACATGTAAAAAAACGTGTGAAATTCAATGATTCCGCCAAAGCTGAAATTTGGTTATATGATAGCTTATACATTAATTTACGCAAAAGGACTAATCAGCTGGCTGTATTGCGGTACTAAGACCGTCAGCTGACGTGTTAAAAAGAACAAGTACAAAAATACAGAGTTTCACATCCCACGCACAAAACACGATGTCAATCGAGGTTTTCCATCCGGTTTTACAATCAGCTGATGATTGTCATTCTATTATAAAACGATTCATTAGCTTTTTGTATACCTAACCAAATTTTAAATTTAACAGAACATATATTTCCTATTTGCAGATATTTACCAAACACTCAAATTATTCGTATATTTAAATCGCAATCGTTTTTGCTGTTATCGTCGCATGTCGGCTGCTGTACTTCGAGTGCCCTATATTTTATCCTGTCTTCTCTTGTTGAATGTATTAAATTAAATGAAAACGTAATCTATTACAGCTTCTGATTTCACACTACAAAAATAATTTAATTAAAAATTATAAATTTTAAGCAAAATCGAATTTATTTAATTTTGTTCCGTCTTAGTACAGTTAAAATAGTAGGATAAATAAAACAAAACAAATTATTACAATCATGAAACTTGGTGAAAACGTTTCATGTATTATGGGAATGAAAAATCAAAAGAGTCTATAAGAATATTTCACATGGAAGGGTGTTTTTTTGAGGGAGAGAGGGGAGGAAATTGTGGTGTATCAAACAGGTTTCGATGAATTATCAAATTTCCATCAACGTTTCAGTTTCGGGAGGGTAGAAGTAAAAGTTGGAAGTTGGTAGAAGTTCAAAATGTTTCATTTCACTAAAAAACACCCTTTAACTATAAATATTTTTGTAGACTTCTCCTTTGATTCTTATGGTGCTTATGACAGATAAAATATGTGGACCAAGTTTCAAGTCAATGCTGTTGGAACTTGGTAATATTTTACTTGTTTCACTAAAAATTCAGTCATCATTTATGAAAAAGGCTATTACTTTTTTGAAGGTGGTTGTATTGAGTTCATTTTGATTTGGTAAGATTGGGCATTAAACAATAGCTTTAAAACATGTGTCATGTGCTTATATTATACCAAGATATATTTTAAGTTTATTAATCTTTCATATCCCCCCTCCCCAGCACTTTGAAAGTGGCTTTAAAAAATAAACAAAATAGGTTTTCAATCAACTTTGGATGAAATATAGTAGATTGTTAAATTCTGCGTCGACACGATCCTTAAATTTTATTAATACAAATATTTTTCTAGCTTTTCTTGGCTTTTCAAATTTTCTTTCCCAAAACGTTTTTTTCCACCTCTTCGCGCAAGGGGAGGGGTGGGAGGAAATCAATAATGTAGTCCTATGGTTTCAAGGGTACTGAAGCCAACGGGAGTTCTCGGGCCATCGTCCAACCCTACATTGCGGGATTTAAACTGGTAAGTGGCAGCCCTTCTCTTTTCCTTCTGCCACATTGGCAACACTTCTTAAAAGTAAAGTTAGGACATGAACTATTAGTGTACTAAAGCTCAACAAGTCAGGTTGAAATGAAAGGCCCTCATATCGTGCACTAACGCCCCTACTATTATAATAATTGGTCAATAAGTAAATTATGAGCAGTCCTGGATTTAATCATTGACCCAGTCTAGGGTGTTCAGGGCCAGCCCGAGCTTAATTAGCGCTCTGCGCAAGCTCCATCACTAGTAGACATCTGTCCTTAAATTCAGGATAGGTATGGATATCAATATTGGTGTGTGCTATTAAAAAGAATTGAAAATTAAAAAAGTATAGGTAGGAAGTGGTAGTGGCTTTCTTGATACTTGCTCAAGGCCCATTGGGTTCAGCGCCCTGCGCATTTGCACCGCTTGCACATAAAGCTTGTTCGGCCCTGAGGGTTTTACAATATAAAAGCCACCGAAAATGCACCTGATGCACCATTCTAATCGAAACAAAAAATTTTGAACTGAATTGAATTTGGAATTCAATGTAATAATTATTAATGCATTTCGAGAACAAAATGTATCCAGATAGTACAGGTAAAATAGTACGAAAAGTCTTTCGAATAAAAAAAAAAGGACCATCATGAAACTTGGTGAAAACGTTTCGTTTATTTTGAGTATGAAAAATCAAAAGAGTCTATAAAAATATTTCACATGGATAGGGGTGTTTTTGAGGGGGAGAGGGGGTGGGGGGGAAATTGAGGTGTATCAAACAGAAAAATTAGCTTTGTTGCAACCTAAGCATATGACATACATATGTTTTTAAGGTAGTTTTGAATGCTGAATCAAATGACTTTTGTCATTTTTATGTAACGATGACTATATTTTCAGTATAAAAGTTAAATATAACCGAAAACCAGTTGAAATTAATGGTCCGTTAATGAAACTTGCCATCAATGGTTCATTTGTCATGAAAATCTATAATAAGAAGAGTCTATAAAAATGTCTGCTGCTAAAGGAAAACCGGCTGGTTTTAGTGTCATTTGATTCAGCATTCAAAACTACCTTAAAAACATGTGTCATATGCTTAGGTTGCACCAAAGTTAATTTATCTGTTTGATACACCACAATTCCCCCCCCCCCCCCCTCTCCCCTCAAAAAAACACCTTATTCTTATAGACTCTTTTGATTTTTCATTCACATAATACATGAAACGTTTTCACCAAGTTTCATGATTGTAATAATTTTTTTTGTTTTATTTATCCTACTATTTTACCTGTACTAAGACGGAACAAAATTAAATAAATTCGATTTTGCTTAAAATTTATAATTTTTAATTAAATTATTTTTGTAGTGTGAAATCAGAAGCTGTAATAGATTACGTTTTCATTTAATTTAATACATTCAACAAGAGAAGACAGGATAAAATATAGGGCACTCGAAGTACAGCAGCCGACATGCGACGATAACAGCAAAAACGATTGCGATTTAAATATACGAATAATTTGAGTGTTTGGTAAATATCTGCAAATAGGAAATATATGTTCTGTTAAATTTAAAATTTGGTTAGGTATACAAAAAGCTAATGAATCGTTTTATAATACACTAGTCAACAATATTAAAGGAACAAATTTTTTTTCAATTTTTGTTAGCGTTTTTTGAAGAGCTGTATCTTTGTGACGAGTGGTCGTATTGAGTTGAAATAAAAAGCATTTTACAGCTTTATGTTTTTTGTTTCGAGATTTGTTTGCAAACAAATTTTTTTGAAGTACCGTTATTGCGTTATTGCAAAAAATGAGACGAGACAACAAAATTATTTTGTTTTTATTTTTTTTGAAGGTCCTCATTTCTATGGATAAATTTTTTTGAGTCAATTAAATGTCATGATCAGATACCTTGTTTATTCAGCTTCAATTCAGTTTTTTTGTTGTTTTCGTACGATTTTTTTTGACATGGTTTATCTGACTTTGAATGAAAAAAGATACTTTTAGCCTTGATTACCAATATCTCAGCAAATAATGACGTTATAAAAAATTCAAAGACAGTTTTGGAAATTTGAAAAAGCGTTTTACAAGATTTTTTTATGATTTTGTAAAAATTATTTTTTTTTACCGTTCACCGTTAGTTTAAAAAAAGTACTAAAAACCGACGTTTTGTGGTCTTTTCGTAAATCTTTTTTTTCGTTGCAAATATTGATTTCATGGCTTGCGTTGGTATGCAAATTTATCGACTTTTAAATCATCAATATTCTTGTAAATTTTCAAATTGATTCATCGAACCGTTTTTCCTCACCAAAACTTCAAAGTCTTAGAAACCAGGTAAAGGAACAAATTGTGGTGTTCCTAAACAATGCGAAGTTGTCATCAAAATGACAAGAAAACCGCAATTCCAGTGGATTTTTTTCACAGTTTTGCATTAGTAAGATACTTTTTTGAATTGAAATGAAATAAAAAGTACATTAAACAAAAAAATAAAAAAAATTAATTTAAAAAAATTTTCAAACAAAAGAACTTGATTTTTTAAATTTTTTTTTTTGAAAAATGTAATTTTTTTTTCATTTCCATTCAAAAAAGTATCTAACTAATGCAAAACTGTGAAAAAAAATCCACTGGAATTGCGGTTTTCTTGTCATTTTGATGATAACTTCGCATTGTTTAGGAACACCACAATTTGTTCCTTTACTTGGTTTGTAAGACTTTGAAGTTTTGGTGAGGAAAAACGGTTCGATGAATCAATTTGAAAATTTACAAGAATATTGATGATTTAAAAGTCTATAAATTTGCATACCAACGCAAGCCATGCAATCAATATTTGCAACGAAAAAAAAAGATTTACGAAAAGACCACAAAACGTCGGTTTTTAGTACTTTTTTTAAACTAACGGTGAACGGTAAAAAAAATAATTTCTACAAAATCATAAAAAAATCTTGTAAAACGCTTTTTCAAATTTCCAAAACTGTCTTTGAATTTTTTATAACGTCATTATTTGCTGAGATATTGGTAATCAAGGCTAAAAGTATCTTTTTTCATTCAAAGTCAGATAAACCATGTCAAAAAAATCGTACGAAAACAACAAAAAAAACTGAATTGAAGCTGAATAAACATGGTATCTGATCATGACATTTAATTGACTCAAAAAAAATTATCCATAGAAATGAGGACCTTCAAAAAAAATAAAAACAAAATAATTTTGTTGTCTCGTCTCATTTTTTGCAATAACGCAATAACGGTACTTCAAAAAATTTGTTTGCAAACAAATCTCGAAACAAAAAACATAAAGCTGTAAAATGCTTTTTATTTCAACTCAATACGACCACTCGTCACAAAGATACAGCTCTTCAAAAAACGCTAACAAAAATTGAAAAAAAATTTGTTCCTTTAATATTGTTGACTAGTGTAGAATGACAATCATCAGCTGATTGTAAAACCGGATGCAAAATCTCGATTGACATCGTGTTTTGTGCGTGGGATGTGAAACTCTGTATTTTTGTACTTGTTCTTTTTAACACGTCAGCTGACGGTCTTAGTACCGCAATACAGCCAGCTGATTAGTCCTTTTGCGTAAATTAATGTATAAGCTATCATATAACCAAATTTCAGCTTTGGCGGAATCATTGAATTTCACACGTTTTTTTACATGTTGACGTAAGCAGCTGACGTATGTAGTACCGCGCTTCAGCCAGCTGATTTGTTTTTTTCGACTGCTTATAATAATGGCAAACAGTATGCAAAGTTTCAGCTTTGGCGGTTTGATAAAATTGTTCGTTCTTTTTTACATCTTTGAAAGGCTGCTGTAGCCCAAGGTACCGCTCGCGCCGCAGCTGATTACCACCATTCTTCATTGCAAAGCCAAATTAACCAATTTTCAAAAATCTAGCTTTGGCGCTATTGGTCACCAAAATCTGTCGCGAGCTCCCGGGCTATTAAAAAAGGAGCCAAGTTCTAATGTGTACAAGAACCCTATGCGTAAAAAGTCAGCCAAAAAAAGTAATGAGATCTAAAATATATGCCAAGTTTTAAGTTCATTAAGTTTAATATCAAATATCTTAAGTAGAGTAATATCGAAACAATTCCAAATCATGACAGAAATTTGGTAATTAATGATTACTGATTAAAATTTGGTGGATTTACTTGGCAAGTTTTCTCTTAGTTACTTACTTAATCACAAATTTAAAATGTATGAAAACTTGACCAGTGAACCCACCAAATTTTATTCAGTTATCATTAATTACCAAATTTCTGTCATGATTTGGAATTGTTTCGATATTACTCTACTTAAGATAGTTGATATTGAACTTCATGGACTTAAAACTTGGCATATATTTTAGATCTCATTACTTTTTTTGGCTGACTTTTTACGCACAGGGTTCTTGTACACATAACAACTTGGCTCCTTTTTTAGCATTTATGTTTTTGTTGTGATAATTATTTCAGAGTGGAGTATCCAACTCACCTCATGTCACTGGTTCCAAAAACAAGAAGTGAGATGCTTCCACTGAACTATGTTCCTCATAGGAGTGACTTGGAAAAAATTTGCGGGCTATTTAACCTAAGGGAAAGGGAGGACGTGTTTCATTTTATAGGAAGATGTCTTGTTTTTGTGGAAACCAGAAGTACGTTCGGGAAAAATTTTTTTCACCCAGTCAATTTTATCGATGATTTCATTCGATTATGTAAAGCTTGCACTTTACTATTAAAAAAACGAATTTTTGAAGAACTTAAAAAAAAAATATATTCTGTAAATTATTTGTAAAACTAAATAATGTATTAATTTCCAACTAAAAGATGGCGAAAGCCATGTTAAATAATGGTTGATTTACAAAGTGTGTATGTATATCAAAGTGCCCAGCCAAGTTCGCAGCACTACACCCTTTTTACAGGAACAAACTCAGGCGATTTTCAACCCCCTCTAACTTCAGTACCAATAAAGTCAGAAACTTCAAATTCGGAGTATTTGCTGAACCTGATCGAACACAAGTGGCTCACCAAATTTCAACTCTTTAGCATTAGTAGTTCCCAAGATATAGGACTTCAAAAAATCGCAAAAACCGTAACTGACTGACTCACTGACAGATCATCAAAATTATGGGGCACTTCCCGACATCGAAGAAACTTGAAATTTCGCGCAACGGTAGGCCTTGTGGTACATACAAAGGAAAAATCGAAAATCTGCAATTTTCTATTCAGGGGGCATGGCATCCACCCACTTTCTTAAATATTCTATAAATTAAATGGAGCCTTTCCGATTGTTGTAGAACAATGAAAATTGGTAAGTCGGTAGGGTTTGAGGTACTTAGAAAGAAAAAAATTGAAAAATTGGAATTTTCCATACAGGGGGCGTGGCATCCACCCACATTCTTAAAAATTCGTATAAATTATATGGAGCACTTCCGATTGTTGTAGAACGATGAAAGTTGGTAGGTCGGTAGGGCTTAAGGTATTTAGAAAGAAAAACTTGAAAAATTGGAATTTTGCATTCAGGGGGCGTGGTATCCACCCACATTCTTAAAAGTTCTTATAAATTATATGGAGCACTTCCGATTGTTGTAGAACGATGAAAATTGGTAGGTCGGTAGGCCTTGAAGTACTTAGAAGAAAAAAAATCGAAAAATTGGAAGTTTCAGTTCAGGGGGCGTTGCATCCACCCACATTCTCAAAAATTCTTATAAATTATATGAAGCACTTGCGATTGTTGTAGAACGATGAAAATTGGTAGGTCGGTAGGACTTGAGTACTTAGAAAGGAAAAAAATCGAAAATTTGCAATTGTCCATTCAGGGGGGGGGGGGGTTGACATCCACCCACTTTATCAGAATTGCTATTATTTGTATGGAGCACTTTCGGTTGTCGTAAAATTATGAAACTTTGTAGAGCGGTAGGGCTTGATTTTCACGTAGCCAAATAAAATCTTTGCAAAAAGCAGTGAAAACACTACAAAAACATAAATGTTAAAAAAGGAGCCAAGTTCTTATGTGTACAAGAACCCTGTGCGTAAAAAGTCAGCCAAAAAAAGTAAAAAAACAAATTTTAATCAGTAATCATTAATTACCAAATTTCTGTCATGATTTGGAATTGTTTCGATATTACTCTACTTAAGATATTTGATATTAGACTTCATGAACTCAAAACTTGGCATATATTTTAGATCTCATTACTTTTTTTGGCTGACTTTTTACGCACAGGTTTCTTGTACACATAAGAACTTGGCTCCTTTTTTAACATTTATGTTTTTGTTGTGATAATACTTTATATGAAATAAAATCCTTAAAACTTGAACTTGAAACTTAACTTAAGTTTTAAGAATTTTAAAACAACCCATTTTACTTACAAAATATTGAATTTACGTTATATCAAATAGAGTTAAGTTAATGATGCTTTCGCTGATTTTTTTGTTTTGGTCTAAGTAACAGTGACTCGCTTACTTCTTCAGCTCATCCGCTGGCGCATCGACAAGAGACTGCCCGTTCTCTTGATAATTCTAGTTTGTGGATTTTGGAACCAGTCACAAATTGATCGATACCTGTTTTTGTTACTTTGCCGAAATACTTTCAGAGTAGGTTTCTGGCCGATAGACGCCAAGTATCTACTAAAAGAATTTTGGAGCTGCAACGGAAAAAGGAAAGGTTAAAAATGGTTAATGATAAGGAATAGGAAGGTGAAACTTGCTGTGGTAAATTTTACCGCAACACAATCTTAATTTTTCCAATAACCCATATACTCCTAATTTTTTTTTTAGTATTGGCACTGGCCTAAAAGTGAAGATGAACGTTTAAAAATCGAAAATCAAACATGAATTTTTTACCATTATAATTTGACATAAATTAATCAATTATTATTTTTGAGAACTTTAAACGCAACGGAAAAAGGAAAGGCTAAAAATAGTTAGTGGTAAAAAATAAGCAGGTGAAACTTTTTGTGGTAAATTTTACCGTAACGAAATCTTAAATTTTCCATAACCCATTACCTAATATTTTTTTATTATTGGCACTGGTCTAAAAAGTGAAGACCAATAATATAATTTGACATAAATTAATCAATTGTTATTTTTGAGAATTTTAAACCTTAATTTTTTTTTTAAACAAAAACTAATTTTTCAGAAGCAACAAGTGGAATAATAGGAACACCTGAAGGAACCGAAAGTGGAATTGATATAATATATGCGGTATTTACAACTTCGATGAATGCAATACCTGGCTCAGCAGTATGTGCATTCTCCCTTGATGAAATATTGGCAGCTTTTGAGGGACGTTTTAAATCACAAAAGGATAGTAACTCCAACTGGTTGCCCATTCAGTCAGAGAATGTTCCAGAACCGAGACCAGGATTATGTGTTGACGATTCACGCACCCTATCAAGTACATCGGTGAACTTTGTTAAAAATCATCCCCTAATGGAAACAGCTGTACCAGCACTTCATGGACGGCCATTATTGACAAAGGTCACAATGGATCATCGCCTTACTTCCATAGTTATCGATGCCAATGTCTCTGCTTTGGATAAGACGGTCTATAATGTTATATATGCAGGAACAGGTAAAAACAATAATATAAAACAACACATTTTTATGAGTAGTAATCGATTTGTTTAAAATAGATAACGGAAGAATTATAAAATTCATCAACATCTCGCCATCTGTTGATAATCATGGTCGTCTGCAAACGGTGGTCATATTCGAAACACAGGCCCTTCCCCTAGGAACACCAGTTCGGGAACTAGTAATCGCTCGCAAAACCGAAACACTCATTGTAGTTTCTGATGGCGATGTTACATCAGTTCCATTACATCACTGTATCAATGTACAACGTTGCGAAGACTGCATTAATTTGCAAGATCCCAGTTGTGTGTGGGATGTGCATAATCATGAATGTAAAGCACTCGAAAATGCCCGCAGTCTAACTCCAATGATGATGGATAGTTTCATTCAAAGTCTTAATACAACCGCTAAAAACACAGCACGAATATGTCAGAAGTATGGTGATGTTGGAAATCACGTCGATCAAAGACATGGCCCATTCGTGTCACAATCAACAAGAGGAACAGTTTCAGGTATTGGCAAGCCATTGCCGTCATTTGAAGGAGAGTTGGATAGTTATAAAGCTGTCAAGGCACCACTAGATGTGGAAGGAAGGAGTGATGATGGTTTTATTATTTCGACTTTTCACAATAAAAATAAAATCACTTTATCATCGGTTGATTCTAAGGATCTATTGAATTCTGTTCCAGGTAGGATAATAATAAAAGTTAATTTTTTGTTAAAATATTTGAATTTCTTCTGACCCTAACTAACAAAATGATCAAGGTATTAATAACAGATTCTAGATAAAATCATGATCAAAATATATCGCGTATACACCGTCATAAATCAAAAATTGTCTTTTTCGAGATATCTGCGATTGAAAAGAAAACATATGAAGAAATGACTAGTGCAACACTCTAAAAAAATTTGGTTGAAAATTGCTACAATTATTGTATGCAACCGGTCCGTTACAATAACTGTAGCAATTTTCAACAGTAATTTTCGGTGTTTTATTTTCAACATCTGATTGAAAGCTGAAATGTTGAATTTTAATCAAATTAAAAAGAAAGTATTATATCGTATAAAATATATCGTATATCGAAAAGATCGTATGGCAATCTTTTTAATAAATATTGGGTGAAAACAAACATACATAATATCTATAACATTGACTTCGCTGGTGTTGAAACAAACATTAGCTTATATGCATCAATTTTTCGTTGTAGATAACAAAAAAATTTCGCATTTTTCTCAACATAAATGTTCAAAAGTAATTAGAAAATTAGTTGCAAAATGATTTTTATTTTTATTTTTATTTTACATTATAGTGCTGGTTTCTTAGCATGCATGTTGAAAGATAAGCAAAACCTGCAAGTTTGTATTTATGTTTGTTGAAAACCAATTTTTAATTACTTAATAGCCCTATTCTCCCCATCATCACTGATACCTCACAAGTCACAAGAAGTGGTGAAACTGATTTTGTGACTTTTTCGTATTCTCCCCCTAAAGTCACAACATGTGAGAGTCATAAAAACAACCGAAACTGTGATCTGCTCCAGAGCAGTGCCGAGATTCAGCTATTTCAGCGAGTGAGATGAGATGACTCGCCTTACTCGCCGACTCATCTCACTTCACTCGCAAAAGTGATTCAGCTATTTAAGTGAAATGAGTAAGTTCGAATTTAGTTTCGAACATGAGACAAAGAATAAATATAAAAGAGCTAAATTCTACCTCCTTGTCACACTCGTTACGCAAAACGAAATGAAACTACAAATACAACAATGTAAACATTGGAATCTTTAATAATGGAGTTTGGAGTATCTTTTGTTTCAATTATTTTTTTTGTCATAATTAAAGTTTAATGTGAGTTTTACCCTTGAGAAATAAAAAGTTTAAAAGTGCTGAAAGTGAATAGAATATACGTTTATTTAATATACATATATATATGTGCATATGATAATAAAATAAAATTAAAGAATCAATAAAAGGGTAGTTGTTTTTATCTACGTTGTTGTTTTTTATTTCGTTTCATATCCATGAATAGGAATTCTTGAGAAAAGCACACATACCTATCCAAAACTAGAAATTTAGCAACACATACACCAAATCACTGCGGAAATATCTGGCGAGTAATCTGACATTTCATTTCACTCGCTCACTCACTCCCTTTTGCTAACTGAATCGATTTTCGACGAAAAGTGACTCATCTCACTCACTCCCTGCGGCTTCGAATTAGCTGTATCTCGGCACAGGTCACAACTCAGAATTTACTTGAGTTTCTACAAATCATTGAACTATATTCTTTGTACGGAGGCGTTATGTTCCCTGTGCGAAAGAGAACAAAATGTATGTATTCTTTCATTTCTTAAGCAAAAGAATAGGACAAAGGCGAGATATTCTTTTGCTTTGTTTTTATAAGCCAGAAAAACAGAATACATATTGTGGGTGTGTTGGTTTAGTTCGTTGCAATTGCTTGTAGAATTGTTTATGTGTGCGCTCATCGGTCAAGAAACTACCAACAAAATGCCGTGGTGAGTTTCGTTGTGAGTTTTCTTGTGACTGTTAGGGGGAGAATACCAAAATGTTATCGAGTCACAACAATCCTCACAAGGAGTAGTCACGAGAGCTTGTGACTTGTGATTCCTCACAAGGGGGAGAATCGGGCTATAAATCTCAACTGATGAAAGAACAATGCTCTTTGATTTTTAAACATGAAAGCTTAATAACAATCATTATTAGATGAGAAATTTACATTAAACAGCTTAGAATTCAACAAAGGTTAGGTTAGGTTAGGTTGAAGTGGCTGCCAGTCATGGAGACTGACACACTTAGACCATGAGTTGGTCCATTGTGATACCACATGAATCTAGGAAACCCTTTTCCTTACTCGGTGAACCATTTGGAGCTTCTTATGAAGCGTAATAGACTGCCAATGTCTAAGTTTATCAGATCACTAGGATCATTGAAGTAGAACTCACCAAGGTGAAGTCTTCGTCTATGAGATAGAGCAGGGCACGTGCATAGAAGGTGAGGGATCGATTCTATCTCTTCCTCATCCATACAGCTTCTGCAAAAATCGTTATAGAATACGCCAAGACGCGTTGCGTGCTTGCCTATGAGGCAGTGTCCGGTTATAACACCAATCATGGAGCTGATGTGCAATCTGCTTAGAGATATCAAACGCTTAGATCGTTTTAAATCCATTACTGGCCAGATTTGTTTTGTTGTCAAACAAGTGGTGATATCATTCCACCTAAGATTTGTTCTCTCTAAGGCATCTTGCTTCAGCAAAAGTTTACATGTAGCGATGGGTATACCTATTTCTGCCTTACTAGGTAGAAGAGGTAAAGTTGTACCATTTTTAGCGAGTTCATCGGCCTTACAATTACCTGGGATGTCCCTATGCCCCGGCACCCAACACAGGTGAATATTAAACTGTTGTGCCATCTCCAACAGAGACGAACGGCAATTTAGGGCTGTTATAGAGTTATTAGAGACCGATTCCAGGGATTTAATAGCTGCTTGACTATCCGAGATGATGCGGATATCTGTAGTTGATATCACGTTTTCCTTCAGCCAAGATAAGGCTTCTTTAATCGCCATAAGTTCCGCCTGGAACACGCTACAATGATTAGGAAGGCGGAATTAGAGACTTAATTTAAGTCTTTCTGAGTACACACCGCCACCCACCCCTTCATCAGTTTTCGATCCGTCCGTGTAGATATGAACCGATTCATCTTCCAAGAAAGCCATATCCTCCCAGAGGGTTCTAGAAGGAATGGTGACTTGAAAGTTTAAACCGAATTGTGGTTTTGGGATGGCGTAGTCAATGTGACTAGGTAGTGACCTGAATGAATTCAGAATGATGGAATGGCCAATATTATTGTTGTACCATTGTGAGGAAGCTTGTAGGCGTATGGCTGTATTTGCAGCCACCTGTTTGCTAAATATATCGAGGGGAGTCAGATATAGCAGAACGTCTAGAGCACTGACCTCTATAATACACTGGATAGTGTATTCCCTACAGAGTATAACAGTTTTTCTGATTCCAATTGAAGATGACATTAGGTGTACCAGCGCACCTTTTGACGTCTATGAAAGCAAAAAAAAGTAAGGTGACGTAAGTTTTTATCATAGATAAACAAATAAAGATGGGAAACTTTCGTACGTTTCACCCCCAAAACCCATTTGTTTACATTGTTGTTTTTGTAATTTTACTCGTGTCGATGAATAGATGTGAATTACAACAAAAATTTAACGCGGTGAGTTTGTTTCGTTTTGACAGTTCGATTTTTTTTTTCCTAACTCGGTGATATATTTTTCTTCAGTGCGTCTAAAAAAATAAATAATATCGATACCTTCCCGTAAGAATGTATTAAGCGACATTTCAAAAATTTTAAAGGCATCGAAAAAAACCTCTGGTCCAGTTATTTATTTATGTATTTAAAAAATTAAAAAGATTTGGAACAGGATTTTCAACTCAAAATGCCTCTAGAAATCAGTTTATTACAACAAAATACCCAAATAAATAACTGAATAAGAGGTATTTTAAAAAATTAATTTAAAATTTTGAAAATGTCGCTTAATACATTCTTACGGGAAGGTATCGATATGTTTTAATAATAAATAACATGGCTTATTATCTTTCTCCTACTGGTCTGGTTCCCTGGATGCAAGACGCTCATCCAACAGGCAATGGCAAAGATAAGGCAAATCCAGCATCGTTTGTGTTGAAGGAGCGCATCAGGAAAGGAAGGGCTGGACAGAAACGTTTGGGGTAGCTGGCCAAGTGGAATACTGCTGAAGAAGAAGCAGCGTTGATTCGATCATTGCCGGTAGAGGTAGAGGAACAACCCAAACAGATTATTGTAACTAAGGAGGGAATGTAGGATCCATTGGAAGTTTATTTGTTGGATTTCCCCAACATTGAAATCAAATGTTCCGAAATACAGTTGCCTTTCCAGGCGTGTAAAGAAGGTTAGTGATGTTATTTTGAGGGCAACCGAACCTCCAATGATGTTGTTCAATCTTTACGATGATTAACTGAAAACCATTTCGTCCTACACACAGCTTTCAGTCGATTTATTTTGATCATTTGAGCCTCGCACGTAAAACACCGAACGAACAAAGATCATTCTGAAGCCAGATAAAACGACAACCACAGAAGTTCATCACATTTGGCCAACGTTGCAAGAAATTTATATGAAATTCGTGCAAGTGTTGGATACAAAGCGTTGTCATTTCAAAACTACTTGCTAGATTTTGATAGTTGAAGCGGTTTTTAGCCTTAATTTAATCCTTCTAAGTTATTTTAAAAAACATTTCTAATTTAAACAAAAAATTCGAAAAATTTTCCCATAGAACTAGTATCATCATACTCTTGAAATTCGAAAAAGACGAAAATAGTTTTTTGAGACAATTTTTTGAAATCTTTGCTCGATCTGGAAATGATTTTTGAAATAACTTAGAAGACCTTAATTAAGACTAAGAACCGTTTCAATAATCAAAATCCGGCAAGTAGTTTTGAAATGGCAACGTTTTGTATCCAGCACTTGCAAGAATTTCATAAAAATTTCTTGCAAGTGTTAAATACAAAGCGTTGTCATTTCTAAACTACTTGGTGGATTTTGATGATTGAAGCGGTTTTTAGCCTAAATTTAAGCCTTCTAAGTTATTTCAAACCCCATTTCCAATTTAAATAAAAATTTCGAAAAATTTGCCCATAGAACTAGTATCATCATATTCTTGAAATTCGAAAGAAGACGAAAATAGTTTTTTGAGACAATTTTTTGAAATCTTTGCTCGAATTGGAAACGGTTTTTAAAATAACTTAGAAGACCTTAATTAAGACTAAGAACCGTTTCAATAATCAAAATCCGGCAAGTAGTTTTGAAATGGCAACGTTTTGTATCCAGCACTTGCAAGAATTTCATATAAATTTCTTGCAAGTGTTAAATACAAAGCGTTGTCATTTCTAAACTACTTGGTGGATTTTGATGATTGAAGCGGTTTTTAGCCTAAATTTAAGCCTTCTAAGTTATTTCAAACCCCATTTCCAATTTAAATAAAAATTTCGAAAAATTTGCCCATAGAACTAGTATCATCATATTCTTGAAATTCGAAAGAAGACGAAAATAGTTTTTTGAGACAATTTTTTGAAATCTTTGCTCGAATTGGAAACGGTTTTTAAAATAACTTAGAAGACCTTAATTAAGACTAAGAACCGTTTCAATAATAAAAATCCGGCAAGTAGTTTTGAAATGGCAACGTTTTGTATCCAGCACTTGCAAGAATTTCATATAAATTTCTTGCAAGTGTTAAATACAAAGCGTTGTCATTTCTAAACTACTTGGTGGATTTTGATCATTGAAGCGGTTTTTAGCCTTAATTTAAGCTTCTAAGTTATTTCAAAACATATTTCCAATTTAAACAAAAATTTCGAAAAATTTGCCCATAGAACTTATATCATCATATTCTTGAAATTCGAAAAAAAGACGAAAGTAGTTTTTTGAGACAATTTTTTGAAATCTTTAAATTTTAACAAAAACTTCGAAAAATTATATATATTATCATCATCATCACGACCAGATCCAGAACAAATTGATTCTTGATAATCACAACATGTCTCAATTGAACCTACACCTTCTAAAAGACTAGACGATGTTGGCTGTTGCTGCTCCAACACCGATTTTGGATAGTAGATTTCGGCTTTTTCTGTAGTATTTGCTTCACCACCAGCAACACGCATATGAGCGATATCATGAAATAAAGCAGCATTGACAACCAACTCCATAGGAGCAATAACACCATAACTTTCCGGTCCATGTTCAATAACAACAGTATCAGATACATTTGGATCGAACATTACTGCATTGGGTGTGACCAAGAGGACACCACCGACAACACCCTGGCCATTGGTAATGTGACGTACATTGATCTTTAGGAAACATTGAGTTAAAACTGGATCGTCACTAGATAATTCGGAGCCATTTTTCGGTGAGATGCGTTCAATATGTCCAGATTTTGGTGATCCTGGTCGAAGGCCATCAAGAATATCTTTCTCTTCATTGGCCATAGAATCTTCTGTCGATAATTTTCTAACCACTGGGCTGGATTTGCCGGAAACACTAGATCCCTTTTCATCTCCAGTCCCCCAAAATCCCCGCATTGGCTTTTTGTGTAGATGCATTTGAAGAGGTGCTGATGGGGAGAACTTGGAGGTCTATCAAACTAAAATATTTGTTTTGGTACAACCTAACCATACGATACATGCTTTAAGGGTAGTTTTTAACGCTGAATCTAATGAAACCAAATTCAAAATGATACAATCACCAAAAAAAAGTTATAGTCCTTTTTATGTAATGATGACTTTTTTTCAAGCACCACAGGTAAAATATTATCGAAAACCCTTTGAAAATAAAGGTAGGGTGAGTCGGTGTAATATGCCACACTTAACAGTAAACAATTGAAATTAAATAGTAAATGACAAGTTAAGTAAAAGATTCTCTTAGGTTCGTTAGGTTGTTGTTTTATTTAATAAATAAAAGAATAAAAACATAACTTTAATACTTTTAATTCATAGCAAATGAAGTTTTTAAAAAACCTTAAAAAGTGGCATTTTACCCACACGTGAGGGTAATATGCAACTTCTGAAGGGGTGAAATGCCAGCAAACATTAAATATGGCATTTAATCGATGGGAACAATTGGGCAGATTCCATTTTGGAGACAGTCCTCGTGCATCCATTTGTGACAGTTGGAGCATTGCACCCAGTCACATCTTTCAAGCATTCTTGTTTCTAAAAGAAATTAAAATCAAAGGGGTAATATGCCACTTAAGTGGGTAAAATGCCAGTTGGTACGAAACAAACGTGGCATTTTACCCCAAAACGTGAAAAAATATAAAAGTATCCCTGAACGAAAACTAACGGAACATATCAAGTCTAGGCACAAACAAACATTAAGTACACAAAACTAGCCTTACCTTCTTGGAAGAAACCTTCGTATATCGCACTAAAAAACACAAAAAAAACCCGGTTTTAATCGCACTCAATTTAATAAAAACACACTTGAATTTAAACTTTCATGAATATTTTTCAAACCAAACTGCCTAATAACTTTCGCATCCGTTTGCCCAGAAAACTTAGCGTAACTGAGCGAATTGCAATGTCAGCGTTGCCAACATCAACTTAGAACTGCAATATATTGAAAGGTGGCATATTACCCACACTGGCATATTCGACCGACTTACCCTATGTTAATGAAATTCGGAGTGAATTTTTATCATTTATCATACGAACTAAGAATCAAGATAGTCCTCAAAAATATCCATGGAGAAAGGGTGTTTTTTTATGGGGGATGGGCAAGTGTGTAGAATGTTTACCATAGCACCTACGAAAAAAATCTTACACTTATGGAACTCAACAAAAATATTGAATTTGTCATGGCAACTAAGAATCCAAATAGTCCATACAAATATCTTTTGTTTAATGGTGTTTTTGTGGCGGTTACATTTTGACCTGTTCTATGGAAAAAACGATTTCAAAAATTGATTTTTGCTTGAAAAGGACCATAACTTTGTTAAGGGTGCTTGTATCATTTTGGTTTTGCTTTTATTAGATTCAGCGTTAAAAAATACCCTTAAATCATATACCATACTTTGTGTATATACCTCAATTACACCAAATCGGAATTTTGGCTCAAATCTTCCAACTTCTTCCCAGATTTTCCCTCTCTTTAATAATAAAACCCCCAGAACAAATATATTTATGTGGACTATATTGATTCTTGGTTACCATGACAAATTTAATATTTTTGGCGAGTTTCATAAGTGTAAGAGTTTTTTCGTGGGTGTTATGGTAAACATTCTACACTTGCCCATCCCCCTTAAAAAAACCATGGATATTTTTTGGGACTGTTTTGATTCTTAGTTCGTATGACAAATGGAACATTCACTCCAAATTTCATTAACATACCTTTATTTTCAAAGGGTTTTCGGTAATATTTTACCTGTTGTGCCTAAAAAAAAGTCATCATTACATAAAAAAGGACTATAACTTTTTTTGGGTGATTGTATCATTTTGAATTTGGTTTCATTAGATTCAGCGTTAAAAACTACCCTTAAAGCATGTATCGTATGGTTGGGTTGTACCAAAACAACTTACAAGCAATCAGTGTATACAGCACATTCATCAGCAGCAACAAAGAGCATCGAAGGGCGGCATCGGCATCGAACCGGCACATACAATTCCTCCGCGGTATCAACCGCCCCCACAACCTTCAAGTGGCATTTTGAAACACCTTTCAGGTGGAAAATCTAACTATTATCCAAATATATCTTTGGATTTAAGTGTGCCACATTTTAGCATAAAATATCCACCAGACATTCCAAAACTTTCGTCAGTGTATGTACCAGATTCAATCAAAGCACAAGGCAATCCATCTCGATTTATTCAACAGCGCCCTATAGCCCAACATCGAGGTCAGTTATTGATTTCCACCTCACAAGAACAGGATAATATTTTGCGTCTTCAGCAACAGCAACAAGAGATGCTTAAGTTTGTAAGAAAGTCGGATCAAGACTCAAATACACAAGGGATAACGCCAACTGGAATTCCATCGACCGCAAGATTAACTTCGGAACAAAGCCGACAGCTACAGCCATTGATAACGGAACTGCGAGCATTGAAATAAGTCAACCAAAGATTGGTTGATGATAACCAAGAACTAAGAGATCTGTTGTTTTCTAGATGACGATCGACAAAATGGTAGAAAGCTCGCAAGAGAATGGCAACGTTTTGGAAGATATACAGCAAGTGTTATGAGGCAGGAAGTTTCAGTATATCAGACAAAACTTCGGCAGCTTGATGACAAACAACAAGAGCTAATAACAGACAATCTTGAACTCAAGGAATTGTGTCTTTATCCAGACGAAGAGCGAGCGCACATTGCTTCAAATTCAATTTGTGCCAATTGTAGCACTCCAATACGTGGGACCTTACGAGATGATGGTGATGGGAGCAGTTCCAGTACAAATGCAGAAGAAACAATATCAACTCTACGCAGCTATGAGTGCCAATATCCGGATATGTTCTTGGGATCCACATTAAATGACCAGACCCTTCAATACGTGCGCTCTTTAGAAAAGAGAATCCAACAGTTAGAGGAAGAACGTATTTCTAGCTCAGGAAATGTTTCGGAGCGCACACCTGAACCTATTCTTGGCAGACTGGAAGCTGTTATTCGAGCTTTGCAATGTGTAACGTTGTTTGGAGAAAATTGGAGAGCAGCACAAATGACCCGTCCATGGAAGAGTAATTAAATTTTAGATGTTATATACTTTGCAACTATTTGATAAACTAAAAGTTAATATATTTATTTATTATCATTGCTTTACCAGAAAACTTTGATACTTATTTAATGTCAAGTCGTATTAAGAGAACAATATGTATTTGGCAATAAAAATAAACGTAAACATATTAACATATAGACAAAAAATAAACAAAATAAAATAATTTCACTTCCTTGATCGCCAGCTGTCACTTTAATAAAAACATGTTATACTTTTATACTGTTATACAAAAAAGTGTACCGGCGCACCTTATAACAGTTCTTCAATTGGAAGCAACTTTTTTGTATGAATACGCTATCCAGTGTATTATAGAGATCAGTGGTCTAGAGCAGCAGAGGGTGTCGTGCGAAGCGCACCACTTATGCATAAACAAGCCGAACGTTGTACTTTGTTTAGTCTGTCACAGTTTACCGCTTTATCTAGAGCAGTCCACCATACTGCAACATATGTGAGAATCGGTCTAATCACCGATGTGTATAGCCAATGAGCAATACGAGGTTGAAGGCCCCATTTGTTCCCAACGGCTTTTTTGCATGAGAAGAGTGCCACTGTGGCCTTCTTGACTCTTTCTTGTATATTAGGTTTCCAACTTAACTTTTTGTCTAAAAGAAGACCCAAATATTTTGCCTGATCAGTGAATGTTATGGGAACACCTTTAATAGAGGGAGGATCTACATGAGGGATTTATATTTCCTTGAGAATAGAACAATTTCTGTTTTATGAGGGTTGACGCCCAGACCACACCGGTCTGCCCAATTGGTTAGCCTATTTAAAGCGTTTTGTAAGAGTTCTTTTAAGGTAGTAGGATGCTTTCCTGATACGGCAATAGCAACATCGTCCGCATAGGCAATCACTCTGTAACCCTCCTCTCCCAGGCATATTAGCAGCTTATTTACCACCAAGTTCCAAAGAAGGGGAGAAAGGACACCGCCTTGAGGCGTACCTCTACTAACAGACCTTCTAGCAGAATAGCTACCTAGTTTTGAGTTGATAACCCTGCTCGTCAGCATTTGGTTAATCAATTCTCCAAGCGAACCATCTACCTTCAGAGATGCCAGCGCAGATGCGATTGCAGATGCGTCGACATTGTTAAAAGCGCCTTCTATATCTAAGAAAGCAACCATGGTGTACTCTTTATGATGGAGGGAATATTCAATGGTTCTTACTAAACTATGTAAAGCAGTTTCTACAGATTTCCCTTTGCAGTAAGCATGTTGACTCGTAGACAAAAGTCGCGTGTCAATGCATGATCGTATGTGGATATCAATCAATCGTTCAAATGTTCTTAGAAGGAATGATGATAGACTAATAGGTCTGAGATCCTTTGGGTTTACTTGGGAGCACTTTCCAGCTTTGGGTATGATCGAAACCCTAACCTCTTTCCAAGACAGGGGGATGTATACTAGTACTAAGCAGCTAGTAAAGATAGACTCCAGAATTGGCAGAATTAAATCTTTATTCATTTGGAGTTCGGCTGGTATTATGCCATCTGGTCCCCTAGACTTGTAAGGCTGAAAGCTGTTGAGCGCCCATTGCAGTTTTTCCCTTGTAATCAGACCTTGTGGATAGCTTGGATTCATATCAAACCTATTACGGTCGAAGCTATTAATGTTTTGAGAGCTACCAGGGAAGTGAGTATCCAATAGCAAGTTAAGCGATTCTTCGCAGGAATTTGTCCATGAGCCATCAGCATTTTTTAAGCAGCTTGGCCTTACTGGATTTGTAGAGAGAATTTTTCTTAGTCTAGATGCCTCTGAAGTTTCTTCTATTTTTCCACAGAAATTTCTCCAAGAGGATCTCTATGACTTTCTCAATGCTTTTTTATGCAGTTTGAGGGTTATTTTATAAGATTCCCAATCTGACACTTCACGAGTGCTTTTAGCTCGTTTGAAACACTTGCGACAGTCTTTCCTGAGCGGTTCAAGCCCAGAATCCCACCAATGTGGTTTCTTTTTCCCCCTAACTAGAGTAAGTGGGCAGGATGTAGCCATAGATTTGCTGAGGGCTAACGTGAGATCATTGACCTTGCAGTCAAGTTCATTATTATTAGAAGGAGGATTTAAGAGATCTGGTTTTAATAGCCCCTGGAGTGTAATCCTATATTTGAGCCAGTCGGTTTTTCGAGGGGTTTCGAAATTCTACGCGGCAAGGAGGTTCATCGATGAGATTGAATTGAATGTATCTGTGATCGGAGAACGAGTGTTCATCCGACACTTTCCAATTCGAGATCTTATGATGAATGGTGTCTGAGACAAGAGTAATATCTAATACTTCCTGTCGGTTTTTAGTGATGAAGGTAGGTTCATTACCCACATTACTTACTATAAGGTTAGTACTTAAAATCAAATCAAAAAGAGACTCACCTCTATCATTGATATCAGTACTTCCCCATACTGTATGATGGGAGTTCGCATCACTCCCAATGATGAGGCATATCTTCTGCCGTTCTGCATGCGCAATCAGTCTCTCCAGTGAATGACCGGGGAGAGGGCCGAGGTGGTCATGGCCCAGATACGCCGACACTAGCCAGTACGTCTCATTGGCCGTTTCTAGCCTTGCGGCGGTGATATCTCTGTCGCTGAAATCAGGGAGTAAATATACATTTGTGCTACGCTTAACTAGTATACACGATCTAGGGTCACCTTTATCAGACGCATACAGTACGTAGTATCCAGGATCCCTGAGTCCCCTAACAATGGATTTAACAATCCACGGTTCCTGGATCAGGACAATATCCTCTCCATTCCTGGATAAACGGAGAAGGAGGGAGGCCGAAGCCTTAATGGAGTGTTGGAGATTAATCTGGACTAACTGCAGCATTTTGGCTACAATTAGGCAGATCAACCTCCACCACGGTTTCGTTGAGTTCCTCCGAAGATGAGCCCAAAAGCTCATCCTCACCCAAGGGAACAAGGTTGATGAAGTCTTCGGTCTCCATATCGGTTAGACTATCGACATTAGTAGAAGACTGTACCGTGATCGAGGATTACCTGGATTCCTCATCACCCATCGATGGAAAGGTGATGGATGCACCGGGATCCTCTACCACGGACACAGCTTCAGTGTTTAACAGAGGGACGCGTTCCGCGTCAACCTCGTCTTTTTTATATACCTTCAGTGAGATCGAATCGAACCCATACCGAATCATGCCTTTGGTCTGCGCTAAGGGGGCAAGGGAATCCTTATTGATCACGATAATCGTGCTTCTATAAACACCCCTTACCTCCTCAAGCTTTGCGACTTTCCAGTCATGAGTCGGTAATGAGTGGTTGCTCAACTTGACTATCTGGAGTATTTCCTCCATGCAAGAAGGCTCAGCTGGTATCCAGATGCGGGCTCTAGGTCTGCACGGGATGTCTTCCCTAGCAACAACTTCGAGCTTCGCACCTGGCCAGACCTCGCCTAACCTACTGACAGCAAGCTTATACAGATCGCACGATCTCTGATCCTCACAGACGATGAGTTATACATGCCCTTGATGCCAACCGCCATCGCCTGTGAGAGGAGGTGGTCCCGGATTATCCCTCATGAGACTCAAGAAGCCTGCCGAGAGCTTCATTCTGACCACCTGCCATTGATCAGGAGAAATCGTACCATCAATATCACTCCTGTCGATAACCGCAACCACGATCTTGTTTTTGTTTTTGAGAGCGTCGCTATAGGATCTGGATCCTCCGGAATGGAGAGTGCTGGCGTTATGCACTTTGGGACGCTTGGGCACCGGAACGGTTTCATCCAGAGACCTATTACGCTTCGACGTGGAGTCGTCGCTGGTCTGCGCATTCGCTAGAATGCTCTGGGCCCATTTGATCCTGGCGTCCTGCTCCGGCTTCCCTTCGACCACCGGTTTATTACCGAGGGTCTAGAGGAGCCTAACAGCTGACCGCCTGACCCTATAGCCGCCCTTCGACGGTCTATTTCGACGGCTCTCTCGCGATGGTCTCGGGAGAGAACCCACCCCAGCGGTCGAAGGACCGTTTTTCACAACCCTGGCACCACTAAGCCGGGCTCCCCCTCGAGACGTACTCGGGAGAGCTGCATTATCTCTGGTAGTGGTGGGATCGTTATTCACAACCCCTATCCCACTACTAAAATTAGGTATTACTACCACATCACTACTCTCACTTAAATTCTTTTTCTTCTTCTATGGTTTTTTGTTTGTTTGTTTTGTTTTCTTTTGACATTAAATTTTGGACCCACGAGTATCGAATAAAGGGTGTCCACTCTACACAGGGATTCGTGTATGCAGAGAAGGCAAGCTGATCCGAAAAGTGCCAAAAATCGGATACTCCGTTAACGACTGAGCTAGTATTTTTAATTGGGCCCCCAGCCAGGCTGATCATCGGCACGGGTCGTATGACACCTTAGATCCAGCCCAATAGGAAAGTTGGAGTGGGTGAGGAAGGGAATATGATAAGAAAGAGTGGCAGACAGCCATTCGCCGTACTGTCAAGGAAAGGATTAATGTGTTTAGGAAAACACGTCGAACAGCGATACGCCGTACCGACATGGAGGAGACCTCGATGAACAGCTTTTTCGCCGTGCCTCCGAGGGGGATAACGTTGGACAGCTATTCGCCGTGCCGACGAGGGACAAGGATGGATAAGGATTGGGAAGGTTTAGGAAGTGAAGCGCCCTTTGGTTTCAGGACTCATCTGGAGTTAAACTCGAGAATCTTTGACCTTACTCAACTTCTACAACTCGACAAGTTCGACGCTCAGGTAGAAGAGAATTCAACATAAGTATTGAAAGATAAGCAAATATCAATTTTGTTTCCAAGTTTTATTACATTTTATAACCCATAGTGAATTTTCGTCACCTATACCTACGGTGACCATATTTCTGGGAGCAAAACCCGGGACAAAAAGTGAACAATTTTAAGAGTGAAAAAATTTGACTTTTCTATCATTTTTATAAGTAATATCTAAAATTAAGTTTAAAAAATTACAGCAAAACAAACGAAAAAAAAAAAACTTTTGATTTTTAATTTCATTATTAGAATAATTCAGTCTTCTGGTAACAAAGCAACCAATGCTATGTTTCCACCAAAGGTTTATCTCAGATTAGATTTATTAATCTTTTTGGTGTTTCCACTGCACAAAAAGATTTAAAAAAGATTAAATTTGACAGCACCTTCAAAAATGCAAATGGTGTTTGAATTTTCCTAATGGAGTGCAAGTGAGATAGAATGTTTGATTCGTGTTAAACAATGAAGAACTGAATCGAGTCTCGAATGAATCGTTCAGCACTATTTAAGAATAAGTTAGTTCGATTTGTCAAACTATTTGTCCTAGGAAGATTTAACCAGATTAATTTCTTATCTTCAAGATTTACGAAATAAAATTGTATGGTAAATCTCCGAGATTTGAAGGAGATATGAGGTTAATCTTACTTAATCCAAGATTAGCGTTAGGTGGAAATGTAGCATAAGGGCCAGTTTTTCAGTGCCAAGTTAACCCTTAGTTTAATTCAGAGTTAGCTAGTCCTGAAAATAAGTTCACCTTGAGCTATTTCAGAAGTAGTTTTTTAGTTGAGGATTAATTTATTCTTTCAGCTGTCAATAATCTATTGAGATAGATGTTCGACAGTACGATACATGGATATCACAACCGAAATCGCCATCGTGCCACAATTGAGAGTTAAGATCCTGAGTTAACTCGCCAAATTAGGTAAATTAACTCGGAGTTAACATAGGACTTAGATTTATTGAAAAACACGTTTCTGGAGTTAAATTAGATTTAACGCCAAGGCTAGGATGAGATCACACTGAAAAACTGACCCTAAATTTTTAAATAATTCATTTAATTAAATGTAAATTATATACCTGCAGCTAAAAAATAACGTTTCGTAATGCACATTAAGCAAATTTTAAAACATGTATGTTTCTTTGTTTTCAAAACAAGATTTTTGGAAAATCAATGAATTAATGAATGCGTTTAGTGGACATTCAAATATAATTTTTTTTTATTTATTTATTTATTTAAATTATATGAAACTTAAGAGAATGTAAAAATACGGGACAAAGAACTAAATACGGGACACTTGTACATCCCGGGTTTCATAAAAAATAAACCGGGACAGGCTATAAAAATACGGGACAGTCCCGGGAAACTCGGGACGGATGGTCACCGTACCTATACCCTACTTTTCAACTCAAACGCTTAAAAACAAAACCTGAATATTCAACATGAACTAGCTTATTTTTCAGCAAAGATTTTGAAACTTCAGGAAAATAAAACAAAATCACAGCCAAATTTAATATTGAAAATAATGGTGTATAAAATACACTTCGCTTCAACTGAATAGACACAAAAATTTTCAAAGGAACTTTGTCCATTTTTTCCAAACATTGTGCATTAAGAGTGTTCCTAATTGAGCACATTCACTTTCATCAGATTCTTTGTTTTATAAAACTTTGTATTTTTACTAAGTGGTCACTAGTTAGCGTATTATTTTACTAAAAAACCATTTTGTAAAAGTAACTAATTTTAGCTTCCAAATTTACATACATTTTCTGTCAAAAAGTGCTTTTTAAGAATTAAAAATTTCAATATCAAATGATACAATTATGATTATATAATCAATGAAAATCGTGAATAATAAATTAAATTTATATCCAAATAAAAATACCGTAGGGTATAAAAGTTGACTGTCAAAAATTAGTTTTTTCAAAATTTACAACCATTTTTATTTTGTAGTATTAAAATTTGTATTAGGTACAAAATTAAAAAATTTTCTTCAATAGTGCCCTAATTAAAATATGGGGAAAAGGTCAAAATCCCGCCGATCAAAATCCCGCAAGTCGAAATCCCGCCAAATAAAATTACTAATTATGTACACGAATCCCGCCAGTCAAAATCCCGCCAATCGAAATCCCGCCGCAAGAATTCCGCCAGTAGCCTGCTACTATTTTGCGGGATTTTCAATCATCTTCATCATCATCAAGTCCTGTAACCCCGGTTGGGGCATACCAACAAATCGTTTCCATCCTTCACGGTCTGCAGATAGATATTTTAACTATGGCCACGTCTTTCTCTGGGAGTCTGCTTCTGCTAGAACTGTTGATTTCCATGTTGTTCTTGGTCTTCCAACCCGCCGTGCACCCTGAGGATTCCATTCAAATGACTGCTTTGCAATTTCATCGTTTGGTTTCCTCAGTGTGTGACCAATCCATTGCCATTTACGCTTTCTTATGTCAACGTCCAGCCGCTCTTGACTTTTCTTGCGCCACAATTCCTCGTTTGATATAATTTGTGGCCAGCGAATTTTCAGAATATGGCGTAGACAACGGTTCACAAAAGCCTGCGATTTCTCTGAGATGGTATTCGTGACTTTCCAGGTTTCACAAGCATATAACAGCACGGATTTGACATTGGATTCGAAGAATCTCAATTTTGTGCGCAAGGAGATTTGACATGATTTCCAAATTTGGGAGAGAGAACCGAAGGCTGCGCGAGCTTTATTTATTCTACTTTGAACGTCCAGATCAGTACCACCATTTGCTGAAACAATACTTCCAAGGTAGTTAAATTGTTCAACCTCTTCAACTGGCGTCTCCTGTATTAAAATACGCTGATGTGTGGAGCGGCTTGTGAGCATTATTTTTGACTTTTTGCTTTTTATTTTAAGACCACTCTCCTCTCCTTTTACCTTCAGAGCTTGACAAATCCCGTTCAGCCCGCTGATGTTATTTGCCAAGAGACATATATCATCGACATAGTCTAAGTGGCTAAGCCTTTCAAACGGTCTCCATTGAATGCCCTGCCTCTCTGCTGTTCCAACGCTGGCCGTCCAAACATCGTCAATCGCCAGTAGAAAGACAATTGGCGATAGAACATCTCCCTGTCTCACACCCTGCCGCACTTCGAAAGAGTGGGATAGCTGCCCATTGTGTAAAACAAACCATCTTGCGTTGTTATAGGACTCTCTTATAATGGCAACAACTTTTGGGGGAATTCCTCTACCAAGAAGTGATCCCCATATACATTCACGGTTGACTCGGTCAAAGGCCTTCTCAAAATCCACGAACATGAGGTAAAGCGGTGATTGAAACTCCGAAGACTGCTCAAGAACGATACGCAGAGTGTTGATATGGTCGACACAAGACCGCCCACTCCGGAAACCAGCTTGATTCCTCTTGAGTGTAGACTCGATTCTAACCTTTATCCGCTCCAGAATGATGGTTGCCATTAATTTTGGAAAAACGGACAAAACTGTAATACCTCGCCAATTGTTGCAATTCTTAAGATCACCTTTCTTTGGCAACTTAACAATTACACCATCCTTCCAGTCGCTGGGATAGATTTCGTTTTCCCACACAGCTTGTATCAATGGGTGTAGAATACTAGCCGTTCTGACAGGTTCAGCTTTCAGCAACTCGGCTGGTATACCGTCAAGTCCAGCTGCTTTGTTGTTTTTGAGAAGATTTATCGAAGATCGAATTTCCAGTGCTGTAGGGGGTTCGATGTCAATACCCCTATATGATCTACGCATCTCGTTAAGCTGGGGCACTTCAGGGCTCTCATCGCGTAGGTAGATGATCGTCTGACGACGTCGTTTTGACGATTGATTTGCTTCACATAATTCAAAAATTCATGAATCGTTTGAACGACGTCGCTTTGACGATTCAATTTTGCTTCGTATAGCTTGTGAAACCGTCAAATAGGATCGATGAAACGATTGCGATTGAACGATTGATATTTAACAATCGTTTCATACTCTTTGGTTGGATTTTCATAGTGTTAATTCAAAAACTTCAAATATTTTTGCATCATTACTTTTTCGATATGCTAATTGCTGATATGCAAGGCAGTTTACCTGATACGAATGCATCGGTAACCACGCATCAAGAATTTTCTTGATTCTGGTTTGTTTTGAAGTTTGTGCATCACATAATGCAAGTTTGCAATAGTTAATCGTTACACGAAAAGTGGTGCGCATTTGATACATTACATATGTTTGACTGAATTGATGCATCCTTTCTGCAACGATGAGTTTCGATGAGTTTCTTAATTTAACCATAGATGCCGTTCTAAGAAAAAGAAGCCTCTGAAGCGAGTAGACTCCTAGTACTTTCTTTGCCTACCTTATGTGATTCTTGAAAAAGCAATCACAACAAAAACATAAATGTTAAAAAAGGAGCCAAGTTCTTATGTGTACAAGAAACCTGTGCGTAAAAAGTCAACCAAAAAAAGTAATGAGATCTAAAATATATGCCAAGTTTTAAGTTCATGAAGTTTAATTTCAATTATCTTAAGTAGAGTAATATCGAAACAATTCCAAATCATGACATTTGGTAAAATGATTACTGATTAAAATTTGGTGGTTTCACTGGTCAAGTTTTCATACATTTTAAATCTGTGATTAAGTAAGTATTTAAGAGAATACTTGCCAAGTAAATCCACCAAATTTTAATCAGTAATCATTAATTACCAAATTTCTGTCATGATTTGGAATTGTTTCGATATTACTCTACTTAAGATAATTGAAATTAAACTTCATGAACTTAAAACTTGGCATATATTTTAGATCTCATTACTTTTTTTGGTTGACTTTTTACGCACAGGTTTCTTGTACACATAAGAACTTGGCTCCTTTTTTAACATTTATGTTTTTGTTGTGATTTCACTCCTTTTTGCAAAGATTTATTTTGCCAGTTGAAAGTCAAGCCCTACCGCTCTACAAAGTTTCATAATTCTACGACAACCGAAAGTGCTCCATACAAATAATAGCAATTCTGATAAAGTGGGTGGATGGCACCCCCCTTGAATGGACAATTCCAAATTTTCGATTTTTTTCCTTTCTAAGTACTTCAAGCCCTACCGACCTACCAATTTTCATCGTTCTACAACAATCGGAAGTGCTCCATATAATTTATAAGAATTTTTAAGAATGTGGGTGGATGCCACGCCCCCTGAATGCAAAATTCCAATTTTTCAATTTTTTCTTTCTAAGTACCTTAAGCCCTACCGACCTACCAATTTTCATCGTTCTACAACAATCGGAAGTGCTCCATATAATTTATAAGAATTTTTAAGAATGTGGGTGGATGCCACGCCCACTGTATGGAAAATTCCAATTTTTCAATTTTTTTCTTTCTAAGCACCTCAAACCCTACCGACTTACCAATTTTCATTGTTCTACAACAATCGGAAAGGCTCCATATAATTTATAGAATATTTAAGAAAGTGGGTGGATGCCACGCCCCCTGAATAGAAAATTGCAGATTTTCGATTTTTTCCTTTGTATGTACCACAAGGCCTACCGTTGTGCGAAATTTCAAGTTTCTACGATGTCGGGAAGTGCTCCATAATTTTTATGATCTGTCAGTGAGTCAGTCAGTCAGTGAGTCAGTGAGTCAGTGAGTCAGTCAGTTACGGTTTTTGCGATTTTTGAAGTCCTATATCTTGGGAACCACTAATGCTAAAGAATTGAAATTTGGTGAGCCACCTGTGTTTGATCAGTTCAGCAAATACTCCGAATTTGAAGTTTCTGACTTTATTGGTACTAAAGTTAGAGGGGGGTTAAAAATCGCCTGAGTTTGTTCCTGTAAAAAGGGTGTAGTGCCGCGAACTTGGCTGGGCACTACCGTGCCCTTTGATAAATAAACAAACGAACGAAAAATCATATCTTTGGTAAAAATATATTTATTCAAATCATTGAAACTTAATGCATATGTACAACTTTTTAGCTCAATTCTACTATTTGTTTGCTCACACGCGGTCACGCGGAACCATCAAAACAGTGTTCTTAACCAAAAGGTTGAAGTTTGATGGGTGCCCTGGGAACTAGACTGCTATTATGAGCATATGTCTCAATCTTGCTGTAGAATGGATACGGTACGGAGTCTTCTTTTTATTCCATTGTACATAAATGTTAAAACTTGCCCGCGTAAGCTAATTGGAGGGTGAGCCACTTTGACTGCCAGACGGTTAATCTGTCCCATCGCTGTTTATTTTTAAGTACGTTTTAAGTTATTTTGACTTGAATGAGAGCTGCAACGGTTCATATTGAATTTAAAATTTAAAATAATGTGACATTTTAAATTAAAACGACAGAAAATAATTAATTTTCTACATATTTTTTGATGTTTATAGTTATTCTCAAACTGTAGGCAGAACGATTCGACTGAACGACACGATTGGGATATTTTACGAAGTAAAATTTTGACGACGTCGTTTACTACAATCGTTTGAACGACGATCGTTTTCAAATTTACGTGATGAGAGCCCAGCACTCTGCTCGACAGAATCCTCATTGAGCAAGGCACAAAAGTGATCCTTCCACCTGTGCAGCTGATCCTCGATTGATACCAAGAGTGTACCATCCACATCCATTACAGGATGATTGGTGTTGCTTTTCTTCCCGACAACTTCCTTGGATATTTGGTACAATTCCCTCATATCTCCTCTTCTTGCAGCGTTTTCCGCATTTTCTGCGAGACCGTCTAACCTCACCCTCTTGTCACGTCTCACACAGCGATAGACCATCTTATGTGCTAAGCGATACTTTCTTCGCAATTCAGCCTTTCGTTGAGCATCCGCTTCGGCATTTATTTGCATCTTTAACGATTTGCGAAGCTCGATTTTATCCCAGGTGTCTTGGGATATCCAAGGGTCTCTAACTCTCGACTGCTTGGGTACAGTTTTGGATCCAGCATCCATAAAAACACTTTTTATATCACCCCACATCTCATCAATTGTTGAATGTTGTATTCCGTTTAATGATGAAGCTCTGTCGTTAAGGTTGGTGACATAGTTACGACATATGTTGGGATCACTTAAAGCATTTGTATTGAACTTCGAATTCCTTTCTACACCCTGTGATTGATGTTGTACAGCTGCAGTTCGTAGCTTGAGACTCATGAGAACCAAATGGTGGTCGCTTTTCATGTCGGCATTTCTAATGCTTCGCACATCGCACATTAACTTCCTCCATCGCTGCTGAATCATGATGTGGTCAATTTGGTTTTCGGTTTGACCATCCGGATGTACTCAGGTGATTTTGTTGCAAGTCTTATGTTTAAACACAGTCCCACCCAGTACAAGACGATTAGCGTTACAAAAATCGACCAGCAAATCGCCATTTTCATTTCGTGACCCCAAGCCATTTTTCCCCATGACGCGTTCCAGACCGTAGTTGTCTGATCCGACTTGGGCATTGAGATCTCCCATGACAATTATTATGTCGGCTCTTGGAACACCACTGTAAACTGAGTTAAGATGAGTTTAGAAATCGGTTTTGTCTTCCTCGGTCGCTTCATTTGTGGGGGCGTAGCACTGAATTATTGTGACGTTGGGAATTTTTGAACGGAACCTTGCTGTCATTATTCTTGCAGAAATGGGCGCCCAGGATTTAAGACTACGCCTCGCTTCTTCGTTCAACATAATTCCGACACCATGCAGCCTTTGGCCACCCTCTCTCACCTAGTTTCGCTGATGCCCAGGATACTGATCTTAAGGTGAAGCATTTCACGCTCAACCTGCTCGTATCTACCTTCGCCGCGTACAAGGAACGAACGTTCCATGCTCCGATTTTCTTACGTATGCGGTAGCCAAAAGTATCATTTGCTCTTCTTAAAAGACTTCTTCTATTTGTTAACGATTCATTTATTGTTATGGCGTCTTGATTGACGCTGGTACACGAAAGATGCCGCACCCCCAAATCCGATGTGCGGTTTACAGCAGCGGAAGCTGCAGAAGGATTCTCCATAAAATGGTTACCTCTTGGGGACTCATTTCCATTTGTTGTCATATTTCATGTACATATTAGCATATATCCTTCCACCATGGTGTTTTCCGAGATACGATTAATAACATATATAAGCTCAGATTTGACAGGCACACCCGCCTTTTGTAGGGTCAAACACATAACTCCTCGAGGCCGCCCACTATGGGAAAACAGACGCCTTTTGTAGCCGCCCAATATGGGTTACAGACGCTGCCTGCTGCTGCCGTTGGCCTTTTAACAAAAAAAAAAACGCTCCTCCGCCACCAGACTATCATGCCGTTGACCGCCACCTGCAGTTCATCCGTCTTAAGGGGGCTTTTAACCATCCCAAGGACAAGTTTGTGCCCTGGCCAGCATAGCTGGGTTGTCTGCTTATCCCGGCATCCATTCGGTCCCCCTGCACGTTAGCGTTACCCGCCCTCTACCACGCGGAGGTGTGCATAGAGATTTTCCTATCATTGAGCCTAGGGCCATATGGCGTCCTAGCACTCTCAAGTACTTTTAGAGGGCATTTTCAATACTTTTTTAAAATAATCCTAACTTTTTAGATACTTTTTCATACTTTAGAAACAATATCTTTGTATATAAAATTCTATATACAATGGGCCAGCGCACACGAGATGAATTCTTCCGCCAGAACACACAAGTTTTTAGGAGAGGGAAGCGAAGTGTGCGGAACGAAACGGAATAAAAACTCTACCATGTTTTGAGTGAAGAATGAAGTAGAAAACGAATACACACACAAGTCTCTCATTTTGAGGTCTGTAAAAAATACTAACACAGTAAAAATAGGTACATGTATAAATTTTTTCAACCAGAATAATTAATCCCGTGTGCGCTTGTAGTATGGTATGAAATCGATTTTCCACCCGAAATAAATCATCTCGTGTGCGCTGGCCCAATGACAATATTTTATTTTAACTTGTGAATTTATTTTTATTCAAAAACCATTCCTCCTTTTGAAAAAAAGTATATAAGCAGTTGTGCTTTGGCATTTATCTTTAGTTCTTCTTAGAACTCCGTACTCCGTAGAGGTAAGACCTCGAGGTAATTAGAGAGATAGAAATTGGATTTTATTTTGGTTTTGTGGGGACGGGTGACAACGACGACGACCATCACCACGCCGGTGATGACGACTAGAAGGACGAGAACGACGACCACGGTGACGGCCACGATGCCGGCGATGTAAGACGCTGTTTAGATTGGGAAGGCTGAGACCGGTCTCACGGCGGTTTCTGGACAAGAGAAGTGGGGGGTCAGGGATGTCGTGAGGCATGAAGAAAACATAAACATCCGACTCATGAGTCTCATTTGTTGTTGTTTCAATGCGCAAAACATTGAAGTTGTTGTTGTTTCTATGTGATTTGAGGCGCCTCAAATTTTCTAATGTAGACACGATGAGGCTCACGAGTCCGGACTCAATTTTCCCAATCTAAACAGGCTCTAATGGCTTCGACTTGCTGTCTCGGCATCAACTCGATGAAGTCTTGCCTGTGTCGTGGTTCACAGTGCGCCGTGGATCTGGACGTAGGTGGATCTAGACAGAGGTGAGTCTGGATCTGGACAGAGGTGGGTCGGGATCTGGGCATAGGTGGGTCTGGATCTGGACAGAGGTGGGTCTGGATTCTGGACACAGGTGGGATTTTTTTTTTTTGAAAAAATTATATAGAAATATAAACGTTTTGGGCATTTTTTTTTGAAAAATTTAAAAAAACAAAATTTTTTGAAGAAAATTTCAATGAAAAATTGAACTTTTCTCAATTTTTTTTCGGTTTTTAATTTTTCTTCGAAATATGAATGGAAATATTTCTGTGGTGTTTGGTAGAAACCTGATAACTCCATTTTAAAATTAGCGTCTTTACGCCCACTTTAAATCAAGCTAGAGTGTAAACGAGGCCACAGATTTTCTTCAAATTTGGAATACTTATGAACATAACCTTTGAAAAAATATGTTTCAAATTTGAAGAAAATCGGTTCACCCGTTTAGGTTGTAGGTCGATGTTAAGTGGACACAAAGACGCAAATTTTAAAATGGAGTTATCATGTTTCTACCAAACACCACAGATTTGTTTTTGGAAAATTTCAATCAAAAACTAAACTTTTCTCAGTTTTTTTTTCATTGTTTATTTTTTCTTCGAAATATGAATGATAGGTACTGTTGCTCAAGAAAACTTGACATTGGCGCTCAATTGATGCATCGAATTATACGAAAACTCGACTTATATCTTTATAGCCCGATTCTCCCCCTTGTGAGGAATCACAAGTCACAAGCTCTTGTGACTACTCCTTGTGAGGACTATTGTGATTCGATAACATTTTGGTATTTTCCCCCTAATAGTCACAAGAAAACTCACAACGGAACTCACCATAGTATTTTGTTGGTAGCTACTTGACTGATGAGCGCACACATCAACAACTCTACAAGTAACCGCAACGAACTAAACCAACACACGCACAATATGTATTCATGTTTCTCTGTCTCATAAATACAAAGCAAAAGAATTTCGGTCCTTCGTTCTATTCTTTAGCTAAAGAATTGAAAGAACATGACCATACCTTTTTTTGTAGAAACTCAAGTGAATTTTGAGTTGTGACCTGCTCTGGAGGAGATCACAGTTTTGGTTGTTCTTATGACTCTCACAAGTTGTGACTTTAGGGGGAGAATACGAAAAAGACACAAACAGTTTCACCACTTCTTGTGACTTGTGAGGTATCAGGTATAAGTGATGATGGGGATAATAGGGCTGTTAAACGCAATTTGCGGCCTAAATAAGCGTCCTAGAGGCATCAAAGTTTACATCTTTAAACTTGATTTGCGGCTAAACTACGCGTCCGTGATCTTGGAATGTGCCCGTTCCCAAAAATCAAAATAAAATTGATAGAAAATTTTTTTTCAATACTTTCAAAAAAAATATTTTCAGTTTTTTCGGCTAAACTTTAGCAATTTTTGTTGTCTTTTTTAAATTTTTTTTCGAATTATGTGTGAATGATACTTTTTTCTTTAAATGCAGAAGGAACTTTGCATCCACCCAACCTCGCACCCACTCCAAATCCAATAATGGGCCTAAGAAGGGGTTGAAGGGGGGACGCATGCCCCCCACACACACCTAGGTGTTTATTCGTGTGTATTTGCCACCCAAGGCACTGTTGCTCAAGAAAACTTGACATTGGCGCTCAATTGATGCATCACATTATACGAAAATTCGACTTATACCCTTAAACGCGATTTGCGGCTAAACTAAGCGTCCTAGAGGCATCAAAGTTGACACCTTTAAACTTGATTTGCGGATAAACTAAGCGTCCTAGCGACTTTAGTACGGGGTAGTTAGACTTTTGCTGGGAAATAATTCAAACATGCAGTTTGACTTCGATATTCGAAAGGGTATTAGTACACGAGCCGAAAACCACATTTTTCACAATTGCACCTAGAGTCATTTGGCCACCATTTTGTTTTTAACAGTTTTTTTGTTATCAGGCGTTACTCCCGCATTTTTGACGCTACGGACAAAATTGTGAGGCAAACTTGTAGAAAATTTAATTGTCTACAAAATATGTTAAGTAACTTTTTTCGATAAGTGTTTTTTTTAAAAAGTTATATTGCATTTTCTTAAAAAAAAGTGGGGGTTGATTTTGGTATATTCATCATATCTTATTTTTTTGTTCTAAAACAAAAAAAATTCGAAATAAAAGTTATAGTCCCTTCAATTATCTATATTTTTTGCTTTAACAGATTTGTTATGCGGCTTACGGTTCTCGCCCTGTAGCGCATATTAGTAGTAGAGCACTGTCTAGAATTTTATATTTTTAACTACTTGACTTCTGCTGGTAAATAGAAACCTCGAGGTTCGAAAGTAAATTAGTACTCGAGCCGAAAGCATCATTCTTCACAACTGCCCTTAGAGTCATTTAGCCACCATTTTGTTTTAAACGTTTCTTATATCTTCGCACGTAATTTACTTTTTATTTATGCCAGAAATAAAAAGTTGTAGAACAAAACTTGTAGAACATTTAATTTCCTACAAAATGTTTCTTGTAACTTTTTTGGTAATTTATCATACAAAAATAAATGTCGAAATAAAAGTTGTAAGTAGACCTTTCGATTATCTATCACCCCGATTACAGAATCCGACGAATGAGCTGCGGAGGGAGTCAGACTCAATTTTGACATTTGGCTCATAGTAAAAATGTCAAAATTAAGTCTGATTCCCTCCGCAGCCCATTCGTCGGATTCTGTAATCGGGGTGTATTTTTTTTGCCTCAATATTTTTTCTTATGCGGTATACCTTATGATATGATTTGTTAATAGTTTAAATTATTTGCGTTTAGTTTAACTATATTTCCGTTTTGTAAAATTAACTAATATCGCACTCTTATCGAGAAATGACTTCAGAACTTTTGTGGGAAATTACATAGAAATTCCCTAATTAATATTTTAAGTTTCTAAAATAATGCTAATTTTATGTTAGATAAATGTAAGATAATGTTATCGAATGGGTTTGAATGGATGTAACTTCAAAACGTTTAAATATGTACTGTACTTGTTATTATGCATAAGGTTACAAAATAAAATACAAATACAAACAGGAGTTTTCTCCCATACAAGTCGTATGGAAAACCGAAATCTGCGATGAGGCATGTCTAAACATGATTTTTAAGAGCCCAAATTTTCACAGACATCTTTTTTTGCTTAACTAAAACTTTTGAGCCTGTTTGGAAGAAAACTTTTTTTTTTGAAACAGTCTAATAATTATGATAAATCAGATTTTATTTTTTTTATGTTCACTCGTTTTTGTAGTGAAAAACCCCATGTTGAGGGTGGGGTTGAAGAGAGTTATGTCTTCAATTATTTGTTTGAGTATAGCCAATCATGATACATTATAAAAAAACAAAATTATAACAAAAATAAAACATCCAATCCTGTACGGATTTCTTGAATATACATACATGCGCTACAGAAGTATACCACATAAGAAAAATATTGAGGAAAAAAATATAGATAATTGTAAGGTTTACTTATAACTTTTATTTCGACATTTATTTTCTTATGATAAATTGAAAAGAAACCCTTTTTTAACAATATGCAGTACAATTAAAAAAAGTCATTATCAAAAAAAGTTACAAGAAACATTTTGTAGGAAATTAAATGTTCTACAAGTAACAAGTTTGTTCTACAACTTTTTATGTATGGCATAAATAAAAAGTGAATTACGTGCGAAGATATAATGTCGTTTTTGATTGGACGTTCGGAGTACTCCTTTTACACTCCATTTTAACTCCTACTACTCCAAAAGCCTTCGATTGGCTGTTCCGAGCAATGTTTTCGGAGTCTTTTTCTGTTCCCGATTTCAAGATGGAGTTGATTTGGAACACACGCATACATATACAGTTTTTCGTCGGACTACTTGTCAAAAGCGATAAATGCTTGAAGAAGCCATTTTTTAAAATGGCGTCATTCAGTAGTATGTGTGTAAATTTGACAATACGATATTTTTATGTTCGATTTGAATCAAAAAGGAGTAGGACAGGCAGAAAATCCAATCGAAAACAACATAAGAAACGTTAAAAACAAAATGGTGGCTAAATGACTCTAGGGGCAGTTGTGAAGAATGATGCTTTCGGCTCGAGTACTAATTTACTTTCGAACCTCGAGGTTTCTATTTACCAGCAGAAGTCAAGTAGTTAAAAATATAAAATTCTAGGCAGTGCTCTACTACTAATATGCGCTACAGGGCGAGAACTGTAAGCCGCATAACAAATCTGTTAAAGCAAAAAATATAGATAATTGAAGGGACTATAACTTTTATTTCGACATTTTTTTTTTAGAACAAAAAAATAAGATATGATGAATATACCAAAATCAACCCCTACTTTTTTTTAAGAAAATGCAATATAACTTTTTAAAAAAAGCACTTATCGAAAAAAGTTACTTAACATATTTTGTAGACAATTAAATTTTCTATAAGTTTGTCCCACAATTTTTTCCGTAGTGTCAAAAATGCGGGAGTTACGCTTGATAACAAAAAACGTTAAAAACAAAATGGCGGCCAAATTACTCTAGGTGCAATTGTGAAAAATGTGGTTTTCTGCTCGTGTATTAATACCCTTTCGAATATCAAAGTCAAACTGCATGTTTGAATTATTTCTCAGAGCTCCATATAATGAAATCTAACTACCCCGTACTACTTATAAATCCAGATTCTTTAAATGCAAAAGAAACTTTGCATACACCCAACCTCGCACCCACCCCAAGGGGTTGCAGGGGAGCAGCATAACCCCCGCATGCACACCTCGCTGTTTATTCGCGTTTATTTGTCATTCAAGGTACCCTTGCTCAAGAGAACTCAATTAATGCATAGCATTATACGTAAAATCAACTTTTATCTTTAAACGCGATTTGCGGCTAAAGTAAGCGTCCTAGCGACTTATAAAATGCATATTCGTGATCTTGGAATGTGCCCGTTCCCAAAAATCAAAATAAAATTGATAAAAAGTTTTTTACAAAACTTTAAAAAAAAAATTCTGTTTTTTTTTCGGCTAAACTTTAGCAATTTTTTTTGTCTTTTTTATTTTTTTTTTCGAATTATGTGTGAACAAGCCTACCCGTGCGAGACTTCTCGCACCAATAAAAATAAAAAGTGCTCATAAAGTTTTGCATTTATATAGAACTCATTCAGTTATAGTTTTGAGTTAATTTTGAAAATTAAATTGCAAATCCATACATTGTTTAATAGCTGCGTTTTAATATCTCCGGGTCTGGGTCTCTTACTACTTATTACAAAAACAACATTGGATCTAGGCTTCTATTTCAATAACATAGATATAAGTTTTCACTCTGACCAGCAGGTGGCTATTTACCATTGTTAATCATGTCGCCGATTTGTCAGCAGTGTAAGGAAAAGAGATAAACCGTATATGAAAAATAAGTAAACAAAATATAAAAAGAGATGGATATATAGCACTTTTTTTTGCACTAACCCACATCGTTTTATTTTCACGAGGATGATGGTTGATTTACATAGATGTGTGGTGAATTTACATGCTTCTGCCAAAAAATGAATACATCAAAAGTAAATTAGTGGTTGTCTACAATTTCATTTTACTGAAAGTCCCGTGTCTACACTATGCAGAAAAAATGCTTTCAGTACCAGAATATCCTTCCCTTTATTGTTGATAGTGGTGCATTGGTGGATTTTGGGTGAAATCTCCGTTCTCTTTCTTTCACACATAACATCTTCGTTTCTCACCGGATGCGCCTTTCACAACAACAGCCATTTATAGAACCTCTTATGAATATGAACATGTTCGTTTGCGTTCGTTTTGCTCCGTCAGTAATTTGCAAGCAAAACTGAAAAATTTTAGAGCACCTTATATGAACAGACCTAAATATGGAATGGAAAATAAATTGTCATAATAAACACTTCCACTTTCCAATAGTTTTGGACTATTTGATGGGCAATTAGGTCTGTTCTGTTATGCCGGATTTACACGAATGGAAAGCTGCCAGTATAATGACAAAAAGAATGAATTTGTCCATTCTTTTGTTGTTGCTTTCGTCATTATACTGGCAGTTTTCCAATCGTGTAAATCTGGCATTAACGTGAATAGGTGAATGAAAATAAAGCTAGAACTATAATGCTCGGAGGGGCACTAAGTGGTCGGAAGAAAACCAGCGAATACACGGAAAGCATTTGACGCGACTATAATTGCGAAGTGGAGCGTTTCGTCAAGTTTCGTTCAATTGTCAAAAACTGACATTTGGTGAAATAGGAATGCCAAAAAGAGAAAGATGATAGTTACATTATGGGTGTGTTCCCCTTTTTTCGGTACGGAAAGCTACTTTTCGTTGGTTTTTGACATTAGCTTCAGTGCCCTTCCGACTATTATAGTTCTACCTTAAAGCTAGGACCGCACTTGACATTAGAAGAACTACAAAATGCAAATGATAAATGTCAGACCTTCATAATAGCTGAATGCAGATATTTTGAGCGTAAATATCAAAACTCACATGCATTGTAAATTGTTTTAATAAAGAAGGAGATAGATTCAATGCTATCGATAATATTTCTTGACAGTCTTGACGATGATCAGAAAAAGTTTTCACAAGAGCAGTGTAATGATGTTAATATAACTCTCAACATTTCAAAAAGCTAAAAAAAAAGGTTTTTACCATGTTCTTTTTTTTATGGAATTTGGAAAGTTTTTGCCGGATGACAATCATGATACAAAAACTACTTCATTCACAATTCCTGTTTTTAAAAGAGTTTGTCGGTACATAAAACAACACGTACGATTTTTCGTGTGCAGGGAATATGATCGAATTCAAAATGAGGGAAAGAAATTTATCACAACAACACAAAGATTGTTTTTGGAAAAATAGATCAATGTAAATGCCAACTTAGTGAACAGCTGTAAGGTCTGTTTGTTCTTTGATTCTGACGTCCGGGGGCAATTCCAAATTGCAAATTAGCTCATGTAAAAAAACAACCATGCATTTTTAACTACGTGAACATAGGGTATTGGAGTGAGATTGAAGCTAGCTTCGACTCTTTGTAAACCTGAATCGATTTGAAATGGGCTTGTTTCGACTCATTCGCGCTCGAGGAGTGAGGTCGCGTCAAAATTTATGACGAATAACTTGGATCAAAGAGTTGGTTTTACAGATAATGCATTATGAACCGTTTATTTGCATTTTTATGAATAAATGTGATTTCGTTTCAATATAAACGCATAAAAGGTACTCGTGTTTATTCAATTCTAATTGTTTTGCACCGAAATTAAAACGTCAATGCCATTAATTTTTTTTTTCTGTAAATTTCCTGGGTATATTCTAAGAAAAAAAATTGTATAGGGGGAAAGTTGTATCTCCCCTCCCTGAGGCAGGGGGGGCAGTTTCTGAAAAATTGACTTAAAATGACGAAAAAAACATTCAAAATCAACAAAACACATCTAACAATGTGCTATAATCTTTTTGAAAGCTAATACTCCATTCTTGCATTTGGTTTTTAAATCAAGTTGCTAAGCCAATAGTTTTTGAGAAATTAAATTTCAAAGTCAAATTTGTTTAAAAAAATTGTGATTTTTTTTTCTAAGTCGATATTTTTCAAAATTGTATGTTATTAAGTGCTATTTTTGTGATCAATATTCATTGCGCTCATTTATTTTTAGTCCATTACCGAAAACCAAATGTAAAAATCTCTCTTAGTTTTTGAGAAATTAAGAAAAAACGAAAGGTACTTTTTCCAAAAAAGCCCGAAAAAAGGGTTAAATTATGGATAATTCATGAATAAATTAATTTTGTCGGGCTTTTTTGGGAAAAGTACCTTTTGTTTTTTCTTAATTTCTCAAAAACTAAGAAAGATTTTTACATTTAGTTTTCGGTAATGGATTACAAAATGAGGGCAATGAATATTGAACACAACAATAGCACTTAATTACGTAAAATTTTGAAAAATATCGACTTAAGAAAAAAAAATCTGAATTTTTTTAAACAAATTTGACTTATAAATTTAATTTCTCAAAAACTATTCGCTTAAACAACTTGATTTAAAAACCAAATGCAAGAATGAAGTATTAAATTTCAAAAAAATATGGCACATTATTAGATGTGTTTTCGTTGATTTTTTATGTTTTTTTTTTGGCATTTTAAGTCAATTTTTCAGAAACCGCCCCCCCCTGCCTCAGGGAAGGGAGATACAACTTTCCCCCATACAATTTTTTTCTAAGAATATACCCAGGAACCACACCCTAAGATACTTCCACTCAGGTGCGGGACACCCTGTATATGTAAGAGTTCTATGTATGGAGGGCTCACAGCTGTACCGAATCAGGTCATAATTTTTATTTTGTTTTTTTTTTTCCAAATTTGTGTGAATATTTTTCAGCTCAAGGCTTTCATTTTTAAATAAGAGATGCCCAGTTGCACCAAAATTTACTAAAAGCGGTTTTTGCTAAAATGGAGTTAAACTTTATCGGATAAATTTGTTTGGGTTGCACCAATCTCTTTCGAGCATTTTTTAGCTAAAATGCAGTTCATGAATCACCCCTGGATTTTATCATATGTTTATTAAACTGGACCAAAAAATTTAACCAGTGCAAGTGAGATAGTAATAAGGAAAATGTGAAAACACAATAAACAGAAACAAGGTATTCTGGTATTCTCATTAGATACAGCCAATGCGACATCTTGGTGTTTTTTTATTATTATTTGTTATTTTCTTTTTTTTTCAAAAAAATTATGCAACTAATGAAAAAGATACTAACTAACACTAAAATTTTTTCGACACACTCTTTGAAATTATGAACAAATATTTTAAAGCGACGTCATCGAATTCAGAAAATGGATTTCTCTGTGAACCTGAACAACTCTTCGACGTCTCGCCATTTTTTGGTTTAGTTCGTTATCAGATGAACACACGATGACCAGTCTATAATTTTTCTGGAATAATTTATTTATTTATGTAAGTAGTGAACTATAAATAGGAAACAAAATGCCTTCACCTGTTGTTTTCGATATTTTAATTTAGAATTAACAACAGTCCGTCAAATAAAATTGAATTACATATTTTGTGTGTAGGTAGTTAGATATGTTCGTTTAAACTTGCTTTTAAAATTTATCTGGGGGAAAATGGAACTTTAGTTTATTGGTTCGTTTATTGGCCTGTTAGATTTAGAAGTGGTTGGTGCAACCGATAAATGTCATTTTAAAATTAAACGAAGCAATAAATATTTAAAAGAGGTCGGTGCAACTGGCCATAAGAATCATAATTTAATTTAGAGAATAAACTTTAGACTTGTCCTTTCAAGAAGTAAAATATTCATTATAACGGGTGATTTTTTAAGAGGTTTAGAACTTTAAAAAAAAAAAAAACACAAAAAATTCGAAAAAATGAATGAAATATTTATTTGAATCGATAGTTTGAACCTTGCAGTTTAGTGTTTAAAGATAATTTCATGCAAATGTTGACCGCGGCTGCGTCTCAGGTAGCCCATCCGCTGAGTCCAATTTTGGCATACTCTTTCACACATATCGGCCGGTATCTCACGAATGAATGCATGGATGTTGGCTTCCAGTGCGTCAATCGAAGCGGGCTTGTCCCTATAGACATTAGCCTTGACATACCCCCACAAAAAATAATCTAATGGTGTCAAATCGCACGAATTAGGCGGCCAATTGACCGGCCCGAAACGTGAAATTAACTGTTCACCAAACTCGCCTCGCAATTGCGCCATTGTTTCGCGTGCTGTGTGGCATGTGGCACCGTCTTGTTGAAACCACATATCATGCAAGTCAAGAACTTCCATTTCGGGCAAAAAAAAGTTTGTTATCATCGCTCGGTAGCGTTCACCATTGACAGTAACGCTGCGATTCGCATCATCTTTGAAGAAATATGGCCCAATAATGCCGCCGGCCCATAAACCGCACCAAACAGTGGCTTTTTCGGGATGCATTGGTAGCTGTTGCAATGCTTCTGGCTGATCTTCACTCCAAATGCGGCAATTATGCTTATTTACGTACCCATTCAACCAAAATTTGGTCACAATCTTCCGAATAGACTGCTCAGAAGGTCGAGAATGCCGACCATAAAATGGAAGCAGCGCGCGATGAACATTTCGAACCGAGCACGAATTTTGATAGTAAAATTCAATAATTTGCAAGCGTTGTTCATTTGTAAGACGATCCATGGTTAAATTGCAAACCAAACTGAAGCTGTTTGACAGTGACACAAGGTACTAAACACACGTCTGCTGTCAAAACCAGTGTTGCCAAAACCAAACCAGCTAAAAAATCACCCGTTATAATGGCAGTTTAGTTACTAATCCTCTTACTTTCTTCGAATTTTCTTTTGCTGACTTGGTTCGGTTCAGCCCTTCATATGCATATAAATAAAAACTTTTTGTTAATGTTTTATTTTTATACTGAAGTGTAGTTCATTCAACGTTAAGTGCTTTCTAACCTTTGAATACTTTCATGCACCCCATATATTGAACAGACCTAATTTGGAAAGTGAAAGTGTTTGTTTTAAAAATTCATTTTCATTGGAACTTGAAGTGTTCATTTTTATTGGAATAGTATTTAATTTTTGAATCGAGTTTTTGGTAAAACTATTAATATTTATAAAATAAAAATATAAGTCGATTAATAAATTGGTAATAAAGTTTTTTCCAAAATTTTCAAAAAAATATTTTCAGTTTTTCGGCTAAATTTTTTTTTCTTTTTTTAATTTTTCTTGGAATTATGTATAAATGATATAATTTTTTTTATTGCAAAAGAAACTTTACATAAACGATACCACCAACTTCGCACCCACCCCAAGTCCTATAATGAGCCCAAGCAGGGGGGTTGCAGGGGGAAGCATGCGCCCCCATACACACCTCGGTGTTTATTCGTGTATTTGCCACCCAAGGCACTGTTGCTCAAGAAAACTTGACATTGGCGCTCAACTAATGCATCGCATGATACCTACGACAAAATCGACTTCAATCTTTAAACGCAATTTGCAAATTGCATAGGAAAGAAAAATATTAATGAGCTGCCGCATAGTAGTAGAAACGGCGGGATTTTGATCGGCAGGATTTTGATTTTCGGGATTTCGACATACGGGATTTTGATTCGCGGGACTTCGACATCAACCCAAGCTACATTTGCTTTGAAAAAAAAAACAATTTTTGCCGGTTTCTTGTTTTCTTAGAGGCTTTTACCAAAAACTACAGCATAAAATTAAAATTTTTTCCAATGATGTCCTAGAAAACAATCTGTCAATAGACACCTTAATCGTTTTGATTGGACAAGTCTTCTTTTTCATGAAATCACCATTTCAGTCCGGAACACTCTTAATGTATCATTTGATGATGCTTATTGTTTGTTTATATGTTGGGAATATAAATCAGAAAGAATATTTCAAAAAGCACCGTTATTCTCAAGCAACACATTCTCCTCTTACAGATATCTTTCAGAATTCTTTAATAAAGAGCATCCAACACTGCAAGATAACTTAAAGATGTCTCTAAGACCCAAAAAGACCCAAAGGGGCTGAGCCAATTGTATGAAGTGAAGAGTTCTAATTAATGTCTTTGTAAGTGCTTATAAAGAGGACTTCTTTTGTTGATGTATTGACGAGGTATTCAAGATATTTTAAAGAGGTTTCAATAGATCTTAAAATCCTCTTAAAAAGGTCTTTCAAATCTCTTTAAAAGTAAACGCGGACTTAAGAAGCGAGAAAAAAAACTACGTTTACTTTTTCTCTTTTACGCATGCATCATGGCAATAAATAATATTTTCTCTTTCACGCATATAAACATTGAGTTGCATTTTAATGAAATGGAATGAAACTTAAGATGAGTGATGAAAACATAAGGAATTGTTTTAATTTCATTTATAATAAGCTCGGCCAAGTTAGTTATTTTAATATGACAGCCTTAACATATTTTGTGAAGCATATCTAGAATGTATTTCGACATGCGCGATCATATTTACTTTAAAGTCATAACGGGTGATTTTTTAAGAGGTTTAGAACTTTAAAAAAAAAAAAAACACAAAATTCGAAAAAATGAATGAAATATTTATTTGAATCGATAGTTTGAACCTTGCAATTTAATGTTTAAAGATAATTTCATGCAAATGTTGACCGCGGCTGCGTCTCAGGTAGCCCATCCGCTGAGTCCAATTTTGGCATACTCTTTCACACATATCGGCCGGTATCTCACGAATGAATGCATGGATGTTGGCTTCCAGTGCGTCAATCGAAGCGGGCTTGTCCCTATAGACATTAGCCTTGACATACCCCCACAAAAAATAATCTAATGGTGTCAAATCGCACGATCTAGGCGGCCAATTGACCGGCCCGAAACGTGAAATTAACTGTTCACCAAACTCGCCTCGCAATTGCGCCATTGTTTCGCGTGCTGTGTGGCATGTGGCACCGTCTTGTTGAAACCACATATCATGCAAGTCAAGAACTTCCATTTCGGGCAAAAAAAAGTTTGTTATCATCGCTCGGTAGCGTTCACCATTGACAGTAACGCTGCGATTCGCATCATCTTTGAAGAAATATGGCCTAATAATGCCGCCGGCCCATAAACCGCACCTAACAGTGGCTTTTTCGGGATGCATTGGTAGCTGTTGCAATGCTTCTGGCTGATCTTCACTCCAAATGCGGCAGTTATGCTTATTTACGTACCCATTCAACCAAAAATGAGCCTCATCGCTGAACACAATTTTTCGATAAAAAAGCGGATCCTCGAGCACGAATTTTGATAGTAAAATTCAATAATTTGCAAGCGTTGTTCATTTGTAAGACGATCCATGGTTAAATTGCAAACCAAACTGAAGCTGTTTGACAGTGACACAAGGTATTAAACACACGTCAGCTGTCAAAACCAGTGTTGCCAAAACCAAACCAGCTAAAAAATCACCCGTTAGAAGCTAACCCCCTAAAAATTCACGTGCTTAAAAAATAAAGATATTTACATTTTTTTTTCATTTTCTTTCTAGTAAAAAAATGTTAATTGCATTTTGTTGGGTTATTATGTTATTTTAAGAGATCTACACAAAATTATGAAACGAATCTGCGATTATTTAAGCCCAAATTGTCATTTATTATATTTTAAACAAAATAGTTTGAGAAATTGAAATTAATAAATATGGCGTGTAAGCGACAGGGTGCCTCTTTTTAAATATTTACGCAATTATTTATTTTGTTTGTTTCTAAAGTTGCATTTTATTATTTACATAAGTCACAAACAAAAAAGAGATAGAAAGTTGTCTGAGTGCTGGGTTAGGTTAGGTTAGGTTGAAGTGGCTGTCAGTCATGAAAACTGACACACTTAGACCATAAGTTGGCCCATTGTGATACCACAAGAATCTGGGAAGCCTTTTTCCCTACTCGATGAACCATTTGGAGCTTCTTATGAAGCGTAACAGACTACCTATGTCAACATTTACTAAATCACTAGGATCATTGAAGTAGAAATCTCCAAGATGGAGTCTTCGCCTATGAGATAGAGCAGGACAAGTGCATAGAAGATGAGGAATCGATTCTACCTTTTCCTCGTCCATACAGCTTCTGCAAAAATCGTTAGAGAATACGCCAAGACGCGTTGCGTGCTTGCCTATAAGACAGTATCCGGTTATGACACCGATCATTGAGCTAATGTGCAATCTGCTTAGAGATATCAAACATTTAGATCGCCTAAAATCCATTACTGGCCAGATTTGTTTTGTTGCCAAGCAAGTGGTGATATTGTTCCACCTAAGGTTTGTTCTCTCTAAAGCATCTTGCTTCAGCATAAGTTTACATGTAGCGATGGGAATACCAATATCTGCCTTACTAGGCAGAAGAGGTAGAGTTGTTCCATATTTAGCGAGTTCATCGGCCTTACAATTACCTGGAATGTCTCTATGCCCCGGCACCCAACACAGGTGAATGTTAAACTGCTGCGCCATCTCCAGCAGAGATGAACGACAATTTAGGGCTGTTAAAGAGTTAGTAGAGACCGATTCAAGAGATTTGATAGCTGCTTGACTATCCGAGAAGATGCGGATATCTGTAGTTGATAACACGTTTTCTTTCAGCCAAGATAAGGCTTCTTTGATCGCCATAAGTTCCGCCTGGAACACGCTACAATGATTAGGAAGACGGAAGGAGAGACTTAATTTTAGTCTTTCTGAGTACACACCACCACCCACTCCATCATCAGTTTTCGATCCGTCGGTGTAAATATGGATTGATTCATCTTCCAAGAGAGCCGTATCCTCCCAGAGAACTCTAGAAGGAATGCTGATTTGAAAGTTTTGCCAAACTGAAGTTTTGGGATGGTGTAATCAGTGCGACTTGGGATTGATCCGAATGAATTCAGAATGATGGAATGGCCAAAGTTGTTGTTGGTCCATTGTGAGGAAGCTTTAAGGCGAATGGCTGTATTTGCAGCCACTTGTTTGCTGAAAATATTGAGGGATGTCAGATGGAGCAGAACGTCTAGAGCAGCGGAAGGTGTCGTACGAAGTGCTCCACTTATGCACAAACAAGCAGAGCGTTGGACTTTGCTCAATTTGTCGCAATTTACCGCTTTATCCAGAGCAGTCCACCATACTGTCACTCCGTAAGTGAGGATCGGTCTAATCACCGAAGTATATAGCCAGTGAGTGATTCGAGGTTGAAGGCCTCTTCGAGGTTGAAGGCCTCATTTGTTCCCAACGGCTTTTTTGCATGAGTGCCACTGTGGCTTTTTTGACTCTTTCTTGTATATTAGGTTTCCAGCTTAACTTTTTGTCCAAAATAAGACCCAAATATTTTGCTTGATCAGTGAATGTTAGTGGAGTACGTTTGATAGAAGGAGGATCGATATGAGGGATTTTATATTTCCTTGAGAATAGAACAAGTTCTGTTTTATGAGGGTTGACACCCAGACCACACCGGTCAGCCCAGTTGGTAAGCTTATTTAAAGCATTTTGTAAGAGTTCTTTTAAGACAGTAGGATGCTTTCCTGATACGGCAATAGCAACATCGTCCGCATATGCAATCACTCTGTAACTCTCCGCTTCCAGGCATGTCAGCAGCTCATTTACTACCAAGTTCCAGAGAAGGGGAGATAGGACACCACCTTGCGGCGTACCTCTACTGACAGACCTTCTAGCGGAAATGCTGCCCAGTTTTGAATTGATAACCCTGCTAGTCAGCATTTGATTAATCAATTCACCAAGCGTACCATCTACCTTCAGGGATGTCAGAGCAGATGCGATCGCATATGTATCGACATTGTTAAATGCGCCCTCTATATCCAAGAAAGCGACCATGGTGTACTCTTTATGATAGAGGGAATATTCTATAGTTCGAACTAGAGTATGTAACGCAGTTTCAACCGATTTCCCTTTGCAATAAGCGTGTTGAGCAGTAGACAAAAGTCGCGTGTCTATGCTTGTTCGCAGGTGGATATCGATCAATCTTTCAAAGATTTTAAGAAGGAATGATGATAGACTAATAGGTCTGAGATCTTTCGGGTTTACTTGGGAGCATTTGCCAGCTTTGGGTATAAAAACAACCTTAACTTCCCTCCATAACAGGGGAATGTGGACCAGGTTTAAACAACTAGTTAGAATGGTCTCCAGAATTGGCAGAATTAAATCAGAATTCATTTGGAGTTCAGCTGGTACTATGCCGTCGGGTCCTGCAGACTTTTATGGTTTGAAGCTGTTGAGCGCCCATTGCAGCTTGTCCCTAGTAACCAGACCTTGTGGATATCTTGGCTCATTATCTGACCTATTATGGTGGAAGCTATTAATATTTTTGGAGCTTCCAGGGAAATGAGTATCTAGTAGCAGGTTTAGCGATTCTTCGCAAGAGTTGGTCCATGAGCCATCAGCATTTTTTAAACAGCTAGGCATCACTGGATTTAAAGAGAAGATTTTTCTAAGCCTGGAAGCCTCTGAAGTTTTTTCTATTTTTCCACAGAAAATTCTCCAGGAGGATCTTTCTTATATAATTTAAGGGTTTCCTTATAGGATTCCCAATCCGACACTACTCGGGTACTTTTAGCTCGATTAAAACATTTACGACAATCTTTCCTGAGCGGTTCAAGCCCTGAATCCCACCAATACGGCTTCTTTTTTCCCCTAACTTGAGTAAGTGGACAGGAAATAGCCATTGATTTGTTAAGGGCTAACGTGAGATCACTGACCTTGCAGTCAAGTTCAATTATATTTGAAGGAGGATTTAAAAGATCAGGTTTTAATAGACCTTTGAGTGTTATCCTATATTTAAGGCAATCGGTTTTTCGAGAGTTTCGAAATTCCAAGCGGCTAGGAGGTTCATCATTTAGACTGAATTGGATGTACCTGTGATCAGAAAACGAGTGTTCATCAGATACTTTCCAATTCAAGATCTTGTGATGAATTGTATCTGAGACAAGAGTAATATTCAATACTTCTTGTCGGTTTTTAGTAATGAAGGTAGGTTCGTTTCCCACATTACTTACTATAAGGTTAGTACTTAAAATATAATCAAAAAGAGATTCACCTCTATCATTGATATCAGTACCTCCCCATACTGTATGATGGGAGTTAGCATCACTCCCAATAATGAGACATAATATCTTCTGTCGTTCTGCCTGTGAGATGATTCTCTCCAGTGTATAACCGGGGAGAGGGCTGAGATTGTCATGGCCCAGATACGCCGACACTAGCCAGTACGTACCATTGGCCATTTCCAGTCTAGCAGTGGTGATATCTCTATCGCTGAGATCAGGGAGTAAATAAACGTTAGTGGTACTTTTAACTAGTATGCAAGATCTAGGTTCACCCTTACCAGATGCATACAGTAAGTAGTATCCAGGAGTTCTAAGTCCTTTAACCATGGATTTAACAATCCAGGGTTCCTGGATCAGAACAATATCCTCACCGTTTCTGGATAGACGGAGAAGAAGGGAGGCCGAAGCCTTAATAGAGTGTTGAAGGTTAATTTGAATTGCAACATTAGGCTCTTCCAAATCAGAAGATGATTTCAATAGCTCATTCTCACTCAAAGGAACGAGGTTAAGGTAGTCTTCGGCCTCCATTTCGGTCAGACTGTCGACATTAGTAGAAGACTGAACCTTGATCAGGGATGACCTGGATTCCTCATCAACAATGGATGGAAAGGTGATGGATGCACCAGGGTCCCGTCCCACAGGCTCAGCCTCAGTTTTTTGTGGAGGGACGCGATCCGCGTCAACCTCATTTTTGTATACTTTGAGGACATCACTATAGGTCTTGGATACGCCGCAATGGAGAGTACTGGTGTTTTGCACCTTGGGTCGTTTGGGCACCGGGAAGGTATCCTCTAGAGACCTTTGTTGCTTTGACGTGGAGTCGCCGCTGGTCTGCGCATTGGCTAAAATGCACTGAGCCCATTTTATCCTGGCGTCCAGCTCCGTCTTCCCTTCGACCTCCAGTTTTTCATTACCAAAGGTATTGAGAATCCTAGGAGCTGTCAGCCTGACCGTGTAGCTGTCCTTTGACTGCCTAATCTGCGTATTTGAAGGTAACGTCTTCGGGGGAGAACCCTCTCCAGTGGTGGGAGGACCATTATTCACAACCCTTACACCACCGAGTTGGGCTCCCTCCCGAGACGTACTCGGGAGAGGTTCACTCTCTCTAGAAGTGGTTGGACCGTTATTCACAACCCCACCACTACTGAAATTAGGTATTGCTACCACCTTACTTCTCTCGCTGGAATCTGTATCAGATGGGGGACCATGATTGCCACAACCACCCCACTGAAACCGACCCCAGGAGTAACGGCAAACAGTTTTAACGCCGTGCTGCTGCCCGGTTTCGAAGGAGAACCGGTCTCACCATCTATCCTTGTTTTTGTCTTTTGTTTTGACATACAATTATTTTGGACCCACAAGTAGCGAATAAAGGTTGGTCACTCACTGAGTGCTGGGACTCATGGTTAATATGTGTAAACATCAACGTTTGTTCTTACCTGCTGTCACGGCCAGCGCTTTAGCTCCAGTGGAAACTCGAAAATTTGCAGTTGAGAATTTTAGTACGGTGGATCGAGAAACAGAGTACACCAATTGATTAAGGATGTGAATATTACTTACTAGTGTCACGTCTGACGTTCTGGGTCTACTAGAATATTTTTAGTTTGACAGGAGTGTCAAAATGTGCCAAAACTGTTGATACGACGGATCGAAAAGCGGAGTACTTTCTTACTTATTTAAGGTGGCGCTACAGTCCGGGGTGGACCAGGGCCTCAACCAACTAGCTTCTTCCAGCCGGCTCGGTTTATAGCTAGTTGTCTCCAGTTTTGCACGCCAAGTTGGTTGAGGTCCTCTTCCACTTGCGTGCGCCACCTTTTACGCTGTCCACCTCTACTGCGTTGTCCCACGGGGTTGGATTCAAAGACTTTCCGGGCCGGAGCATTGGTGTCCATTCGCTCTAGGTGACCCAGCCATCTTAGTCGTTGGCTTTTCACTTTTGTTGCTAGGTCGGTGTCGCTGTACAGCCCATACAGTTCGTGGTTGTATCTTCTTCTCCATTCCCCATCTATGCAGACGGGACCAAAAATCACCCGGAGAATTTTCCTCTCAAAGCAGCCTAACGCATTCTCATCCACCGTTAGCAGTGTCCATGCCTCTGCACCATACAGCAGGACTGGGATGATAAGCGTCTTATACAGGGACAGTTTAGTTGCTCGAGAGAGGGCTTTGCTTCTCAATTGCCTTCTTAGCCCAAAGAAACAGCGATTGGCAAGAGTAATTCTTCGTTTGATCTCAGCGCTGGTGTCGTTCGCTGAGTTTATAGCGGATCCTAGGTAGACAAAGTCTCTGACCACCTCAAAATTATAGCTGTCTATAGTGACGTTCTGTCCTAGACGTCGGTGTTGGGTGTCCTTTCTTGTTGACAGCATATATTTCGTTTTGCTTTCATTCACCGTTAAACCCATCTTCTTGGCTTCCTTCTCAATACTCACAAAAGCACCACTGACATCACGCTTTGTTCGTCCGATTATGTCAATGTCGTCAGCGTAAGCGAGTAATTGGACGGACTTTTGAAAGATTGTGCCTCTAGTGTTGACGTGAGAGTTTTGCACTATTCTTTCAAGAACGATGTTGAAGAAGTCGCATGACAGCGCGTCGCGTCGCCTTGCCTAAAACCTTTTTTGACATCAAAGGTGTCGGTGAGGTCTTTGCCAACCTTGATGGAGCAGCGTGCATTTTCCATCGTCATCCTGCACAAACGGACGAGTTTTGCAGGGATGCCAAAACTAGACATTGCTCTATATAGCTCGTCTCTATAGATGCTGTCATACGCGGCCTTGAAATCGATGAAAAGGTGGTGGGTATCGATTTGAAACTCCTGGGTTTTCTCCAAGATCTGCCGTAGTGCGAATATTTGGTCGATGGTGGACTTCCCTGGCCTAAAGCCACACTGATATGGACCTATCAGGTTATTGACGAATGGCTTCAGGCGTTCACAAAGTACAGCACAGAAGATATTGTAGGCGATATTCAGAAGACTGATGCCTCTGTAGTTGGTGCAGTCCAGAGGATCGCCTTTCTTGAGGATCGGGCAAACAATGCTGAGGTTCCATTCATCGGGCATGCTTTCCTCCGACCATATTTTACAGATGAGCTGGTGCATACTCCTAACCAATTCATCGCCAGATGCTTTGAATAGCTCATGCGCAAGGCCATCAGCCCCAGCAGCTTTATTGGACTTAAGTTTAGATATAGCTATCTTTACTTCGTCGAGATCGGGTGGACGGAATTGTTGGCCTACGTCGTCCAGGTTGAATGGTGCAATCTGCATGGTAGCGGAATTCGGGTCGTCATCGCCGTTATACAATTTGCAGAAATGATTTTTCCATATCCTCAGCATCGACTGCGATTCTACTACGATGTTCCCCTGATCGTCCTTGCAGGCTTCGGTCCGGGCCTTGTAACCCTGGGAGGTTCTCTTTACCTTTTGGTAAAACTTCCGAACTTCATTCCTGCAATGGCATCCCTCTATTTCCTCGATCGCGCGCTTCTCGTGCTCTTTCTTTTTCCTTCTTAGAAGCTTGTGTTCCTCTCTCCTCTTCTGCTCGTAGAGCTCGCGAGCAGCTATGGTCCTTCTATGCATCGCCGCTTTGTATGCCTGTTGTTTGGCTGCATGTACTTGTCGGCATTCTTCGTTGAACCAGGGGTTTCGCTGTGGTGGTCGAGCAAAGCCCAGCACGTCAGAGGCGGCATCTTTGATGGCTTCCTGGCAATTCTTCCACTGGTTCTCGATGCTTGCAGTTGGTGGCATAAGACTATTTAAGAGGGTGCGAGAGTCTGGATCGGAAAAGGACCTGGCGATTTCTTGCGACTGTAACCGTCCGACGTTAAACTTCCTTACAGTATATCCCTGCTTTGGCTTTGGTCTGAATATCCGAAGCATTACCTTGGCTACAACGAGGTAGTGTTCCGAGTCAACGTTGTTTTTCTCCGGCTCTCTTGCAAAGCTTTTCACATCGAAAAAAAAGTTTTTTGTCGCGTCAACTGAATAGACACATGTATTGAAATTGGTTTTAAAAGTTAATGGAAGGAAGTAAAACAAGTTTTTTTTTGAAAAAAGTATATTATTAGGCAACTCTAGTAGTGGGTAGGGTCGTTTTTTAAAATTTAAACTTCATAATTTTGAACCGGCATGGCACCGTAAAGTTTATATATGTAATCCAGCTTAATTTCGATCCAGGCAAATTTCATGGCTGAAATCTGGGATTTTCCGGCCTCAAACTGATAGCCAGGCTCATCAACTGTCTGTACCAAACATCCCCAAAAGTTTTAAATTAGGTTTTGGTAGGCTGAGTACGGTTTTCATTGAAGCAATTCGATATTTTGCTCCTCTTTCCAGTCTTTCAACTTGCATGCCGTATGGATGGCGGGGTTTGTCCTGCTGAAAAGTCCCGTTTATGCGTCCAAAAATTAAAGAAAATCTCTTTCCAATATTATGTATATTTTGCAGTCATTTTTGAGCTTTGAAACCCAAATTCAAAAGTGACAAAAACTTGTTTTACTTCCTTCCATTAACTTTTATAACCAATTTCAATACGTGTCACAGTCGAACGATCAGTACAAATTTCTGGTCATGAGATGATTTTTTTTTTGTGATATGAACATAGTTCTTATATGTGATGTTTTGAAAACTGTCCACTCTTTCATAAGCTATAAAATTTTTGTTTGTAAACATAACGGTTTTCATGAAATAACGGCTTAAGTTAACACTTTTTTTCTAAGCCGAAAAAAATGTGATATTAGATATTTTTTGTTTTTTCGAGTTTTTCATTCAAGTTTTGAGATAACTCAATGAAACTAATTTTGTTCGACTAAGGAAGATTAGTTTAAAAAAATTAAATTAAAAAAAAATCAAATTAAAGACTTGTCCACTCGAAAACAGTGGCGTATTGAATATATCATATTATTATTTAGGTGATCATAATGTACATGATTAACTGAAACTTTTTCGTAAATCTTACAGCAGTATTAATAAAAAACTGGTATCCGCTCCCTAACACACGTGTTAACTGGCACACGGATAGACAACTTGTCCGCTTGATAACTTTTCTTATTAAAAAAGATATGATATCTTTCCAGTATCTATCACTTCACCAAATTCACCACATCATCAAATTATGGTGATTTTCTAATAAATGTGTAACATGCATGCACTGCCTTACGAAGTGTATACTGGTAGTAGTAAACGGTGCTATCATACGCGTGCGTGTATGTGTTAAGAAGTTATCCGTTCATTATACGTGGAATCTGGCTAGTTAAAGTTATCCGTACGTTAACACACGTCACAGACTATTACGCATTTGTAAATAAGAATTACTAGTTAACAGATGTATAAACGCTAGCACGTTGTTATCCGCCGTTTATTAATATGGGGGTTAGAGATTAAGAGGGAGCTCAGATTGTCGAGCCTCCCAAGTTCTGAAACGGTTGTTTGTTCTCGTTTGAGTTAGACCCCTAGCTGACGTTAAGGGTTGGGGTAACTTTTTTCGGAATTTTTTATTTATCGACCGATTTTTGAGTCAAACCACATAATTCGATAAATCGTTCGGAATTCTTTAAATTAATATTATGCATTCAAAATAAGAATAACTAAACAATATGTTTAACCTTTTTTACGTTCAAACTTAAGTTTTTAAAACTTGTTTGTACAACAAATGAACAAAGTTCATTACTATTTCTTGTTGCCTATTGAATAGACCTTTTTAAAAGGAACAATTACTTGCAAGGGTTTTTATTATTGAATATGAATGGTCACACTGGCCACTTTTCAATAATTTGGTATAACTAGAAAACTAAGCCGAATTTAACAATTTTACTTATAATTTCTTAAAAAAATTTAAGCAGGAAAAGTAAACAAAAACCAACATATGTAAAAAAATCGAAAAATCAAAGATTTTAAAATTTTTTTCTAAACCACGCAAAACTTTTTTCGGAGCAAAGACATGCATGAACAAAGTAAACTGGAGTCTTAAGCCTTAACATGACATGTTAAAAAGCGATATTTTTTGAAAATTGACAGAGATATAGCCATTCAAACTTTACCATTTCTTATCATTTTTCGCAGTTTTTGCCCGAAAGCCTATATTTTGGTACTTTATGACAAATTTAACGTTCCTAGCACCTAGTACCAAATCTTATGTTAATCGGACCAGCCGTTCGGTCTGTAGGTCTGAACGCATTTAAAACAGCCGAAAAACGAGATTGCGAACTTACATCCATTTTATAAATTCTCTATAGTTCTAATGTCATATTTTATCAAAATTTTGATTTCGAACATTTTTATTAAAGTGAAATTTGTCATATTGTACCGGATTTTCGGGCCAAAACTGCGAAAAATTATAAGAAATTATAAGGTTTGAATGGGAATATCTCTGTCAATGTTGAACAAATATTTATTTTTGATTACGCCATATTAAAGCCTATTGTCTCTACTTTATTTTGCCCTTGCATGTCTTGACCCTATCTTTGCTTCAAAAAAAGTTATGCACAATTTATTAAAAAATTTAGATATCCTTGATTTTTTGATTTTTTTTAGGTTGGTTTTTGTTAACTTTTCCTGCTTAAATTTTTTCGCAAAATTTTTTTAACTATCCATTTAAATAGAAAATTTAATTTTGAACAAAAAGTATTATTATTATAAGTATTATATTAAATTGTCAAATTCAACTTCGTTTTCAAGTTACACCAAAAATATTGAAAAGTGGCCAGTGTTTCCATTCTCTCAGAAACGCATGGGTGAATTTAGTAGCATTTTCGGTTTTAAGCATGCTTATGGGCCAAACAAACATATTTATAATAAAAACCCTTGCACGTAATTGTTCCATTATACCCCTCATTTTCCGGTCTATTCAATAGGCTATTGTCTTTATTATAAAAATAACAAATTAATAAAAAAAAAATCGAAAAAAGTTTAATTTAACTGATTATGCAAGTTAAGATTTCTTAGGGGACAAAAATAAAATGCTGGATTTAATTATTTTACTAACTTAAAAGGACTGCAAAAAAATATAAAGTAAAATAATATTATTGAAAAATTATTCAGTTGGGCCCCCCCCCCCAAAATTTTTTCTGGATACGCCACTGCTCGAAAACACCTGTTTTTACAGTTGCTCTTAAAAAATAATATCTAGAACTTCCAACAAGCTTATAAAAAAATGCTTACATATGCCTGCTTTCTAATTCACCTTTAGGGAATTTAATGCTATCGGTGAGTAATATTTAACAAGAATTGGATCCGACCGGATCCGACCCCGCTAACCTATGAGCTTTAAAAAATCTCTACCCATTATACTGTTTTCTTTTTTTTTGTAACAGAAACCAAAATATATATTTTAGGTGTGCTGAACTCGAGTCCGAAGTCAGAAAAATTCTATCACGTCACGTTTCTGAGATATAAACGTTTGAAAATTGAAATTACCCGTTTTCGCTGTTTTCGTAACAGCGCCTTAACGAACCTATGTTAAAGCGTGAGGTTACTTGTTTGAACAAAATGTGTAACGGTTTCTAGAAGAAAACATTTTTTTCTTTTAAATTCCTTTCAAATCTGTTCGGTATCTCTTTTCTTCTCTAAGAAATCCATCAGATCCGAATGACAATATCGAGAGTGAAAATAGCGTTTAAAGCTTATTTTTGATTTTGAAAACTATTCTTCTGTTTTTAAATTAAACCTTTTTTCATTTATCTATTACATGCCGTAATTTTCTTAAAGAAATTTTGTGAAATAAAATTAATGCTATTATATAATTCTAAGGCTCTTTATTTGGATTTAAAATGATTTATGTAAGTTTTCAGCAGTTTGTATCGCGAAACAATATTTGAAATTGATTGATTTTTAATAGCGATATAATAGGGGTATTCACCATCCGATGTAACTGGTCTTGTATCATTGCAAAAGTGTAAAAGTGTAACACTTTCTTGCACTACAACAACATAATATACTGAATGTCAAATTCTTACACTTTTACACTTTTGCTATACTCCAACCCTATTGTAAAAGGAAAATACACCATAGTAAAGTTTGCGCTTGTGTATTTGATAACTCGCCAAATTTCATTCTTTTTGTCAGCTGATATTTGCTTGTGAAGTTTTGTGAATTTGCTACAGTGTAACTATAGATAAATGAAGTGCGTTCACGATCGATTGTAAAAAAATAAAATTTTACAATTTTACTAGGCTTGTTGCACCAGATCGGGAATACCCCTAATGTATATTGTTCGTACATAATTATGAACATAGATTTATGTAATACATGCCACTTTTATAAATATTCTAGAGAGGGGTATTTGAAATGTTCTTGAGAGAAAAAATATCATTTTCTCTTATATAACAGTTGAAGAAAAGCTCATTTTCAAAATTGTGCATCATTTTGATAAAAAAATTTCTTAAATTCGATATAATCATAGTATTGGATACAATCATAATATAACACCAAATTCCCACGCCATCCAGCAACAATAACCGCAGTATGCTGACTCACAGCAATAAACCTCAACTGGTTACTGCGTTGCACTAAAGCGCTTGCTCATCAATTTATTATTTTTGTTTTCTTTGTTTTGTTATTCATGTTCTGCATGGCCTTCCGTATATTCATGTAGTGTTTAACGCTTATAAGAAACACGCTTATAAGAAAACCTCACTTAAAAGAAACCTAAGGAAAAGCACCATTTACCTTCTCATATATTTGAATGTAGAATTGTGTGTTTATAGGAAACACGTTTACAAGAAAAACACAGATAAAAGAAACATTTTTCTTACCACGAACTTTCTATTTTCTATGTAAAGTTGGTTGGATTTAAGAAACTTTTAAGAACTCATGAAACTCATTAAATATGAACACACCCTTAAGTAAAATTCAAAGCAAACTATGCAATTTGACAATATTGAAGAGAAATTCAGTTTAGTGTTCAGTCTGACATCGAATTTGTTATTTGTTGTGTTTGAGTTCTTTTTTCTTTCTTTGTTTGTTTCGTATATTCGTATAAGAAACTTTTTTCTTATATCCGTTCTAAGGATATAAGAAAAACTCGTTTATAGGAAACAAATATTGTGCAATTTTTGAGTTTCTTATATGCGTTCTGTACTGTAATAAGGTATTTTAATAGGTTAAGAAAAGAATATCGCTTATAAGCAATATATTGAATTGAAAAGGATTTCAAAATAAGTAAAATTAAATTGAAAACAATGTGTTGGGTTGGAGTTAACTACGAAACAGTATAGTATAGAAAATAATGTAAAAGTAAGCATATATTTTTAATATAAATAGACTTAAGTTTGGGACAATAAATCAGAATAAGTTTAATTCCCAAAAACACGTGTTCTCTCACTCTTTGTGTCAATCCCCCACCCGTGGTAAGATCGATTCATAGTTAACATTTTGGGGGCTCAACCAAACAAGCGTTCTAAGGGCTTAAACTAAGAAAATACAACAAGCGTTCACAGGGCTTACACTAAGGCGCCAGTTATAGCTATCATTGAAACTCATAATTGAAAACTTTAATGATTGATTTTGAGACGCTTAGAAAGCAAAATCATTCATTATTTTGATGGACAATTAAAGCTCAAGACTTAATTAATATTTCTAGTCAAAAAAAATTTCAAATAGTCCCAATTTCCCACAAAAATTGACTTTTGATAGCATACTTAATAATACTTAGAAAATCAAGGAAGCATTCTCAGAATATTCATGTAGTATAGAAAATCAAGCAAGCATTCTTAGGGCTGACACTAAGAAAGGAAGCATTCAAATCGTTCGTTAGGTGCACGTGAACATTTACTTTGAGTAGATTGTGATGGTAGGCATAATGTATCTTTTGCTAGGTATTTGATATTTTGCTTGGAATGTTTTTTGCAAGATTTGTTTTGCGAGGGTGGGTAGTTAAAGGCATGGTATAAGAATAACTAGGTATGCTTGACAGTTCAAGCAACTGATTCGTGACGTTATTGCGAGTGAATTATCTCAATTGTTTGTCATTTATAGCAAAGAAAACAATAAACTGTTTATGTTTTGAAGCTATTTGCTATTAACACTCAAAGTAAAAAAAAAGTCGTAGTCCTGGACGTTTGTCCGCATACGCAAAATCGAGCCTTGCCATTATGGCTTCAAAGATAAGTACTGTACCATGGTTGGTGAGTACCTCGTTTGCTTGTTGTGTTATTTTATTTCTTAATATAGTAAGGGCGGCGAAGTATCTACTACTTCCTATAACGTAAAGTTTCATTGAGTTGTGCACAGCTTCACGCCAACTGCATATGCAGTCTGAATTCCTGAAAATTCAGGCAGACTCTTTATAACTTCAAGAGATTCTATGCAGTTTATGCTTGGGTCAGTTATTTGACAAGAGAATTCAGTTACTGAATTATTAAGCCCTAATCCGGAAAGCAGTGATTCCAACTCATCAATTTTCCGCTTACATTATCTACTTGTTCTTCTTCTGGTTACTTTGCACTTTACACTTTAATTATTTGTTGAAATCTCGTTTAAAAACTTTGTGTCTTTGAACTTTTGTCCAATGAACTGCTTCTTTTCGTGTTGTACACTTTCTCCTTTTCTTGAAGGATAATTGGCCGTTTATTTGGCAAAAATAGCACTTTCGCTGATTCTACTTTTGTATTAAATATATTTTTCTTCAAATCCTATGTGAATGGCCGATCGCAAAAATTAACACTTTACTTTATTTGTTCAAGTTAAGTGAAAACGCGATCCCGGTTGAGCCCCCAATTAATTTGACGTGTTCTCAAATGACTTTTTTAAAAACTTTATTTAAGACCGATAACTATGATCTCAGATTCAAAATTAAACTAAAATACATTTTCATTCTTAAAGCTAACATATAATATATCCCTACCATTAGAGATGATGTTTATATGATTATGTATGATGATATCAGCTTAAGTCTAGATATGAGAAGAATACAGGAGTATCATTTTTCTGCTGTTTGAATTTCGATTGATTCAATCAATCGAATCGATTGATTATTGTTTATTAATTTGTTTCCGGCGAGGCCGGTCACACTTTTCATGATCGAGATATCATGTGTTAACTTGTATTATAAAGTTCTTGTCACTATTTTTGCTGTTGCAACTTCTTCAAAATGTATTCCGAGATTTGATTTAAACTTGTTGATCTGGATTTCATAGCTCATAAATGAGGCCGTGAGTGCAATAGTGGTGTAACCCAGTTTTTGGCATTTTTGATATTTTTGTTTCGTATTTTTTTCATTTATGCATCAAAAGTCATCAAAGCAAACATTTTAAATTCTAAAATATCTAAGCTTCCAAAAATATGACTAACTGTCCTTTAATCTCAAATAAAATAGTATTTTGGATCGATTGAAAATGAAAAATGTGATAAAAAAGTGGGTTACATAACTTTTGCACTCACAGCCTCAAATAATGGAATAATTAGAAGTGTTGTTAACAATGAGGTGATACCACTGTTGGCCCAAAGTTTATCTGATTAATGATTAAAATTAATGATTAAAAATCATAATCAAAAAATATGATTAAGATTAATTAATCATAATCAAAAAATTTGATTAAGATTAATTAATCAAAATCATTAATCGTTAATTTGATTATTTGATTAAATAGTAACTAAGTCTTAGAAAAATGTACAGTCAGGCAACTCTACTGGCGTTAGCTGTTTGCACACTATGGGGTTGGGGCTGAGGTGTTATGGCGTTAGGTTTTAGCACAGTCTAGATCTTGACAGAGGTGGGTCTGGATTCAGTGCAGAGGTGGAAATTTTTTTTGGAAAAAAATATATAGAAATACAAACTTCTTCAACTTTTTCTTTGAAAAATTTAGAATTAATAATTTCCTAAATTTTTTTTTTTTGAAGAAAATTTCAATCAAAATTAAACTTTTCTCAACTTTTTTTTTGTTTTTAATTTTTTTTTTAAATATGAATATGTTGCTCAAGAAAACTTGACATTGCCTGCCAGACGACTTTAAATACCCAAATTAGAGCAACGGAGTTTCGTGAGCGGGACAGTGGACCCAAAAAGGAGGGTTAAAATCCTGAGAACCCGCGAAGCTGTCCACCCAAGGTACTGTTGCTCAAGACAACTTGACTTTGACGCCTGCCAGGCGACTTTAAATACCCGAAGCGGAGTAACGAAGTTTCGTGGGCGGGACAGAGGACCCAAAAAGGGGGGTTTAAATCCTGAGAAACTCACTAAAAGCGTCATATTCATAATCTAGGAAGTGCCACTTTTTAGTTGATGCATCTCATTATATGAAAAATCGACTAAACGTCCAAGTAGAGGCATCAAAGTTGACACTTAACAAACTTGATTTGCGGCTAAACTAAGCGTCCTAGCGACTTATAAAATGCATATTCGTGATTTAAGAAGTGCTAGTTCTAAAAAATAAAAAAAAGTTGGTAAAAAATTAAATAAAAAGTTTTTTTCTTTATTTTTAACTAAACAATTATTTGGCACAAAAGCAATTTTTTTTTTTATGAAAATTTAAACAGAAAAAATTTAAAAGGTTGTTTTTTTTTAATAAATTTTTCGAAAAGAAAAAATGTCCAACCTCCGTCACAGTGACCCAACCTCGTCATACCACCATCGTCATCGACGTCGTCAGATGCGACCTCGTTGTCCGTCTAGATCCATACCAGTCATCCGTCCAGATCCAGACCATAGCCGTCCGGCCAGATCCAGATCCAAACCATAGTCACCCGTCCAAATCCAGACCATAATCGTCGGTCCAGAGCAAGATAGACCACCGTGCGTCGATCCAAAATTGAAAAATCAATTTTTATCTCTTTAACTGCCTTGAGGACTAGCCTCTACTGATTTACTGAAATTTAATTCGGAATCGTACCTTCTTATATACTTTTTTCGGGACGACTTATGGGTAGTGCCTCATTCCCGATGATTCTCATTCTTTCAAGGGACCAAAACAGAGAGTACCAAATTAAAAAAAGTGTGAAGTCTTTTGCGTACTGAGCGTACCCAACCCCTGGACGGACGGATGACTGGTTTGGATCTGGACAGACGACGCCGACGACGATCGCCGACGACGATCGCCGATGTCGCCTTCGATGACGACGCCGACGTTGGTAGGTATGCCGAGATTTGGTCTGATGGAGGTGGGCCTGGGACAAATGTTTTGGAGGTGGGTCTGGAACTGGGACAAAGGATAATTTTTTTTTGAAAAATTTATTGAAAATACAGCTTTTAGAAAATTTTATTTGAAAATTTCATTTCATTAATCAAAATTTCATTTTTTGTAAATTTGTTTACAAATTAAAAAAAAATTGCTTTATCATCATTTATATTTCGAAGAAAAATTAAAAAAAGAAAAAAAAAATGTTGAGAAAGTTTACCCGAAAATCTGAAAATATTTTTTTGAAAGTTGTGAAATAAACTTTTTTACAAACTTTTTGTTCGTGTTTTCTAGAACTGGCATCTCCTAGATCACGAAAATCCCTTTTATATGTCGCTAGGAAGCTTAGTTTAGCCGCAAATCAAGTTTAAAGGTGTTAACTTTGATGCCTCCAGGACGTTTAGTTTAGCCGCAAAATCTTTACTCAAGCTTCTTTTTTGCTATCACTTACACCCAAAAATGGTTGTGGGCTCTCGGTCTAATATATACAATTATAAACAAAATTACAAGTCAAGCATTAAACGTTGAATTGAGATTTTTAGTACAAAAAAGAACATAAATAAATTAGGTGAGTGGTAACACCAAACTGTTAAGAACGCTCATAAATCTTGCGCATTAGTGTAAGCTTAGATTCACTCAAGTCAAAAACATTATGGTTTTTATTCGCCTCATGTTTCATACGAGTCAGGTGCTCAATGAGATCAAAATTGGAAATTTAATCAAGTTAATCAACTCATGATTAAGATTAATTTTTTAATCATGATTATTTTAATCATAATTAATTTAATCTGATTAAAATTAATTTAATTAATCAATTGCTTAAAAAATTTATTGATTAATGCCAACACTGGGTGATACCCATAACAGTGGACTTTTTTTTCTTTTATTATGTATCTCATGTTCTGATGATTTATTTTTGCTTTCATCATCCTCATTTCTCTATGTCATACAGTTCACTTCCTCCTATCTGTGGATCGGGCGTTTCCAGACCCCAGATGCTGTTCTTCTACAACTCTTACTGCCTATCGTTACCCTTGAACGTTTTGACGATTCTACCCAGGGGCCACTAAAGTGAAAGAACGTTGTCTTCCTTTATTATGACCATTACCTTCTACCTTGATGTTTGATGAGCATTCCTTCCACTTGTACCGATACTGAAGTTCGTGGAGGTACTCTTGTGACCATCTTTCCAAACTTCGATTTCTAGATGTGAAACAAGATTTCCTCTTGTCAATAATGTCTCCTTCATAGGGATTGCATGCACATCAGATTTGGCAGTTAAGATTCACCAATAAGGAAATGTCCTGGAGTTAAAGCAATAAAATCGTTATAATCGCTTGGTAGTGGTGTTAATGGTCAAGATCGCTTCAATTCTAACTAGAACAGTTTCCAGTTCTTCAAATGTTAAGAAACTGTAGAGACATTCCCCCTTTAAAGATATTTTGCAGACCTGACTGCTGCTTCCCACAGTCCTCCCAAATGAGGTTCCCTGGGCGCAATGTAGATGAATTGTTCTGCATGATCACTTCATTGTTTTGTTATGGTTTCAAAAACTTGTACACCGCCAAAATCTGAAGAGTGGCCACTTTCTATTAAATGGCTAGTGAGTGTAGTTTTGGCTGGATTGTTGGTATTGTTGTCGGATCTGTGATTTGACATCCTTTGACGTAGAAATTGTTTCGTCGTACTTATGTAACATACGTTGCAGGATTCATATGATCAACTCGAAGGAAAATCCAAAACTGCACTCACCAGCCACCAGCCATGTAATATAAAGTGGCCACTCTCCCGATTTTAACGGTGTACAATTTCTTCAAACCGAATAGCATACTTCTGAGCCGTACGCCCTAGAAACACTTCACATTCTAAATAACAAAACCACCATGAATCGAAAACAGGACACACAGAACATTTCAGCGGTGTATTGCTCCCTTGTTTCATCCTTTATATAATCGATCACCTATCTCTTTTAGCTATAGACTAAACGTCTTCACGAAGTGCAATTTTCCTTCACTTTTATAAACTTTGTTTTATAAATCAGTTTAATTTCTATTATGTAAAAAATATTAATACTTTTTAAAAAGTAAGTTAACCTTTCATTGGATTTTTGTTGCATCATGTTGTGATTAACTATGTTTATATTTATTGTATGTAATAAAGCAACCCCTGTCGAAACGTCGGGAAAAGTATATGTTACAAATTTTGTTTCATGGCTAAAGCTATTGTGACCGAAAAAGCCAACGGAAAACATATTTTCCACTCAACATAAACAAAATTTGTCGCATTATCTTAGTATATGTTTTAACAGTGTCCTCTGCGACCGATAAAATGTTTCAGCGCTCCGAGAAACGATTTGGTAGTTAGCTTTGTGACGAAAGAACAGAACATTGCCACATGTTTTTTGAGGTCACTTGCCACGAATTTAATAATGAGTGCAAAATGGTCCACAGAATTCAACTGCTGAGTTGATGAAAGGTCTTGCCAGTGTGATTCCTGGTGATGGTAGATTTCCCATTACTTACTTACTTACTTATCCGGCTCCCGATCCATGAAAGGTCTCTGCCTGAGATATTGCGGTCTTCTATCAGTTGCGGTCCCTCACACGCTCCCTCCAGTCGTCGAGACCAAGTGCTCTTGCGTCTGTGACCGCCTGGTCCCTATAGCGGAGGTTCGGTCTTCCTGGTCGTCTCGAACCTGGGGGCTGGGATTCGAAGATTTTCTTGGCTGTAGCGTTATTGTCCATTCGCTCAATGTGGCCGAGCCAGTGTAGTCGACGTGTTTTGGCTCTTTGGACTACATCCACATCTTGGTACAGCTCGTACAGTTCACGATTGAATCTTCTCCTCCAATCGCCCTTTTCTCATATAGGACCATATATCCGCCGAAGAATTTTTCTCTCGAAAGTGCCCATTATCAATTCCCCTTTTTTACTTATCGTCCAGCACTCGGCGCCGCCGTAGAGTAGAACTGTGCCGAGATTCAGCTAATTCGAAGCCGCAGGGAGTGAGTGAAATGAGTCACTTTTCATCGAAAATCGATTCAGTTAGCAAAAGGGAGTGAGTGAGCAAGTGAAATAAAATGTCAGATTACTCGCCAGATATTTCTGCAGTGACTTGGTGTATGTGTTGGTAAATTTCCAGTTTTGGATAGGTATGTGTGCTTTTCACAAGAATTCCTATTCATGGAAAGGAAACGAAATAAAAAACAACAACGTAGATAAAAACAACTACCCTTTTATTGATTCCTTAATTTTATTTTATTATCATATGCACATATATATATTAAATAAATTTATATTCTATTCACTTTCGACACTTTTAAACTTTTTATTTCTCAAGGGTGAAACTCACATTAAACTTTAATTAGGTATGACAAAAAAAAAATTCCAAACTCCATTATTAAAGATTCCAATGTTTACATTGTTGTATTTGTTGTTTCATTTCGTTTTACATAACGAGTGTGACAAGGAGGTAGAATTTAACTCTTTTATATTTATTCTTTGTCTCATGTTCGAAATTAAATTAGAACTTACTCATTTCACTTAAATAGCTGAATCACTTTTGCGAGTGAAGTGAGATGAGTCGGCGAATAAGGCGAGTCATCTCATCTCACTCGCTGAAATAGCTGAATCTGGGCCCTGGTTAAACTAGCGTTTTGTATAGCGTGCACTTTGTCTTTCGGGAAAGGAGTTTTGAACTCATTTGTTTGGCCAAACCGAAGTAGCAGCGGTTTGCTAGGGTAATTCTTCGTCGGATTTCCACTAAGTTGTCGTTCGTGGAATTGATGTTTGTTCCGAGGTAGGTGAACTCCTTGACTACCTCGAAATTACTGCTACCAACAGTGCAGGGCCGTAGCTACGGTAGGGCATAGTGGGGCAATGCCCTACCTTAAAATGCGAATGCCCTTCCTTAAAAATACCATCAACTATCGGTAAAATTTCCTAATTTTCTTTAATTTACAACAAAAAACGAATTTGAAGGAAGTGACTCATATATTGATTTTATGTCAAACAAAAAATCACTAGTTTATATTGAATAATTTTGAATGAACAACAACAACTTGTGTGTGTTACCACCAAGTTTATAGGCTGGAGTTATAGCTATTTCACGAGAGCCACCTCGATCATCAGTTTCCTTTAGTGGTGCTTAGTCTGGTTATGCTCGTATTAATTGAAAAACTCTGCCTTCATATGGGAGCGAACCATGAACCTTGCGATGCACTACACACCGCGCCACTGAAGCCACATGGTTAGCTCTATCCCAATGCAGGTTTCGTTGTTTATCAATTGCAACAGCGACTAGCATTTTTATTAACACACACAAGCTTGCTATTTTTCAGTCGGTTTCTTTCTTTTTTCCCCATGCACCGATTCGTATGCCAACAATTCGTTGGTCATACAAGGGGGGGGGGGGATGAGTTGAAAGAGTTGACACTGGTCAAGAATTAATTTACAATTTAAGTTGGGTCTTGTGTGTAAATGGAAATCCACACAAGTGCAGTGCATGCTGCGCATTATACATCAATTTATATTGAATACTTTTGAATGAACAACAACAACTCTCAATCGCAAGGTTCATATGACGTCAAAGAGTTTTTCAATTAATATGAGCGTAACCAGACTTGGCGGTCTATTATCTCGTACTCTAAATGGTTGAACCACATCCCGCAAATTGTGGTACTTTGGGTTTTGGGCGAATTAAAAAGCACCACTAAAGGAGTCTGATGATCGAGGTGGCTCTCGTGAAATAGCTATAACTCCAGCCTATAAACTTGGTGGTAACACACACAAGTTGTATGTCTGTGAACCTATGCATCTACATCCACTATAAATCGAGCTGACGCTTGATAATAAAAGAGTATATCAATACAATATATTAAAAGTTGTGAGTGAGAGGAGGGAATGGTGAGGAAACTGGCCATATTCAATCATTCGCAGAAAAACTCTTCATACCTATCCAAATTTAATTGTTAAATATCTTTTAAACGGAGCTTCCAATATTTGGTTGCTCTCAATCATAACATAGATTTAAAAATCTTTTATTATACAAAATAGAATCTTTTCTAACCTCTACCATTACACCTTAATTAGTTTTTTTCCATTTCGGCCATTCCAAAAATTTTGAAACCAAGCAACTCAATTTCAAATTAAGGAAAAAAATATATTTAAATATGCCAATATTTACAATATATATTAGAGTAACGAAAAAATTGTAAATATAAAATTTTTCTTGTTGTTGTTAAATAGGCAAGTGATCAAAAAAGCTCATACTTTATCTTTCGTATCTGGGCATTTTTCGGCATTTTTGCCGCTATCAGTTCTCTATAAATTGTGATGCAAATGACGATGTGCAGTTAGGTTTTTATAAGTGTTTTCAATACACTACTTAAATTCGGAACTATTTTTCTGATAGGAGTGCTGTAAAAATAGTATTACGCCTCAAAATGACTGAACATTTCATGTCTTCTCCGTTACCGAAAAATGACAAAAGTTGGTATAAATGGTGAACTATATTAGTGTTTGTAAAATTATTTCGCATACAAAGCAAGACTTGAAAAAGGATTATGGTGGATTTTTTATAGATTTTTAAATTATGTCTTACTATCTAAAACAGGGTAACGGAGAAGACAAAATTGTACTTTCTCATCTAAATTTCAACGACTCACAGGCACTTTTTTTTAAGTCTGAATTTCTTTGATCCCCTTGCTTAAAATGGATCAAGGTAACTAAAAAAAAAATCTGTGTTAAATTTCATTGAAATCGGTTGACGCTTACACGTGCGAGCACTTGAAGTTTTTCATATAAAAAAACATGGTGTTTTGACAGTCCTTTACTCAAAGGGCCCGTAAAAGTGTAAACGTTGATGGAAAAACTTTAAACTTGGCACATATACTAAATACCATAAGGAGTATACAAATATAATTTTTTATTTTTGTAAACAACAGTTTCTCCATTTAAAATAGCAACAAAACAACGATTTTTAATTAAATTTTTTGATGGGGTTAATATTGTGCAAAACTATTGAAAATTTTTTTTTTGATACTCCTAACAGTAGTTAATTTATGTGCCAAGTTTAAAGATTTTCCATCAACTTTTACAATTTTGCTGATATTTTGAGTAAAAACTATGAAAACCCCATGTGTTTTGAATGAAAAATTTCAAGTGCTCGCTAGCACTTGTTAACGTTAACCGATTTCAATGGAATTTTACACACATTTTTCAATTGCCTGAATCACTTTTATCATTGATGAGAATAATTTAAAAATACGAATTTCAATATAACTGAACAAAAAAGAAATCTTTAATCGTACGTGTCTTCTCCGTTACCATTAGCTGTCTTCTCCGTTACCATCTTCTATATTTTTTTCTGTTAGTAAAATAAAACTTGGCATTAAACCAAGGATGGTTTTTGATAAATGTTGGTTTTATGAAAGTGTGCAAAAAAAAATAACTTCATATCTTAACGGACGGCGCAGAATTTTAAACTTCAAGGCAATGGTCGGAAATCTCTAAATCGTACGTGTCTTCTCCGTTACCGTCTATTTTTTTTTAATAAACTTACTAAATTTCATAATTTTTTGATGAAACTTCTGTGTCGTGTCCTTTGCGATGAATTCTTAAAAACCACTGAGTTTCATAAAAAAAATATTAATTTCTTAACAAGAAAAACCTTACTACAAGCGTCCGATTGTCTTCCCCGTTACTTTGGAAAGGCCGATTTGCACAAAATGAAAATTTGGATATGACGAATTTTGGTTCTCAACTACTCAGTTGTAAAAACTTACCCACATACCTAACCTACCTACCTATATTCCAATAAATAACTACCTCTTCCTCTTGCACCATAGAAACCCAAAAATCTTGAGGACAATACGCCTACAGCTGTGAAAAAAACAAATACACCTTCACATGTTTAACTACCCCTTTCTCTTGCACCATAAGAACCCTATAAGCCAAGAGAATATCCAAAATTGTTCTTTTTGTGTCTTTCAGCTTTATCTGCATAATACAAAAATGTAAAAAAAATCGATAACCAAAACAAAATTGAATATTTTCTTTATTAAGTCAACATTCTTTTAACAAAATGCCTTCTACCTGTTTCATTCTAACTGTCATAAATTCAGTATCTACACATTCCGTTCTTATTCTACGTCTTCCATAATTCTCCAATCAATCTTCTGCGAAAATATTAAATCTACTGCTTTTTTCTTACAAATCTACCGGGAACAATTTTCTTTGAACTCAAAATTGACAGAATTTACAAACACAAATATGTAAAGCTACAAAAGAGAATGGTCCACACGAACGCCATTTTGTTTCAAAATTTGATAGAATTTTTAATTTAAAAAATAAACTTGTTTCGATAGCTCAGGAATTCATGCGAATTAATAACAACCACTTCACTAAATACAAATAAAAATAAATCGATTTTATAGTGGAAAATTACAAAAACCATTTCTTTCACTTTAATTAAAAATAAAGAATTAAAAGGCCAATATGACCGTCTTTCACAAACTCTTCGCACAAACTCAAAGTATCTTTCTCAAAGGCTTACGCAGAAGCTCTTTTCTCTGGTTAAAAGCTTTACATAATAATACTTAGGAAATGTAAAAATAAAATAAGTATAGGAAAACAATGACTGCAGAGTTGCCAGACTCATGCACTTCGATACAGTCCCAGCGAAAACCTACGGTTTTCCACCCTTTCGCTTTTTATTAAGTATCTATCTCTTTCGCTTATATTAAAATAACCAATCACAATTCTCAATATTTACTCCAGGTCTGTAACTGGCAGGATGCATATCTTCTGGACTGGTCTCGTTAGCTGATTGGTTACTGTCTGGATGATCACGTTGCGGATCAGTCCATCGCGGCTCGGTATAAGTTCAAGTATACGTCCCAGTGCCCAAGCTGAGGGCGGGAAGTTTTCGCTCTTGATGATACATAATTGGCCTACCCTTAGGGCATGCCTTTCTTTTCGCCATTTCTTTCTCTCCAACAGAGTAGATAAGTACTCCTCTTTCCATCTTACCCAAAAGCATTCTCTCTCTCTCCAAAGTTTCACTTCAGGAATGTTCGGCATTTCATTGGTCACGAACGGAAGTGGAAGGACAAGGGGCTCACCAACCAGGAAAGTTTAAAATCGCTTCTATACCTGTAAGTAAAGTTCCTCGTGAGATAATATTTCATCGACTTCACAGCAGCTTCGTATACACCACCTTGGTGTGGCGCCGCACCAATACTCTCTCGCTTTCTTAAGTTCTTGCTCTGCACCGACAAAGGCGGTGCCATTGTCGCTGTATAATCTCTCGCATCTGCCTCTTCTGGCGATAAATCGCTCATAACAAGTAATAAACGCCGCTGGTTCGACAACAAGTCGATGTGCAATGCTCTTGTCTTGAGGCAAACAAAAACACAAACCCAAAATTTCTGTTTTGTTATCTGCGCCCCCTCTCTATCTATCACTTTTATCTCAAAGAGTCCCGCGTAATCCAAGCCTGTGTGCAAAAAGGCTTTACCTGATCCCAATAGCGGAGGTTCGGTCTTGCTGGTCGTCTCGTACCTGGGGGCTGGGATTCGAAGATTTTCTTGGCTGGAGCGTTGTTGTCCATTCGCTCGATGTGGCCGAGCCAGTGTAGTCGACGTGTTTTGGCTCCTTGGACTACATCCACATCTTGGTACAGCTCGTACAGTCCACGATCTAATCTTCTCCTCCAATCGCCCTCTTCGCATATAGGACCATATATCCGCGAAGAATTTTTCTCTCGAAAGTGCCCAGTATCAATTCCCCTTTTTACTTATCGTCCAGCACTCGGCACCGTAGAGTAGAACTGGTAATTTTACGCGTTTTGTATAGCATGCACTTTGTCTTTCGAGAAAGGAGTATTGAATCCATTTGTTTGGCCAAACCGAAGTAGCAGCGGCTCGCTAGGGTAATTCTTCGTCGGATTTCCACATGCTTGTTCCGGAATTACTGCTACCAACAGTCACAGTGACGTTTTGTCCTAGACGATGGACCGATGAGGCTTTGTTTGTTGTTTTTTTCGGGATCCCGAGTTCCGACATCGCCAATAGAAGCTCTTGGTGACTTATGCTATCATATGCGGCTTTGAAGTCGATGAATAGGTGGTGGGTCTCGACTTGAAATTCGTTGGTCGTTCGTGAACAAAAAAAATCACGTCTTTATTGAACCGGTTATATTCAATCAGAAATTATCTTATTTCTCAAATTGAATTTTTATTCACTGATCCCAAAACTGATAGAACTGGTGATGAAATTTTAACAGGATCTTCTTTGCCACCAGGACTACCAGAAAAGAGCTGAAACAGACCCTAGGAAGGTGGAGCTATTTTTGTATGGCTACCCAAGTCCGGAAGTACACCCCATGTTCAAATTTTGGCTTGATTTTTTAGTGTAATCGAATAAATAAATTATTTTCTCATCAGATACATTAAGGTATATATTAACACAGTATCTACATTCAAAGAAAAATTAAAAAAAATAATCTGTAAGATGGAGGAATCATGGAAAACATCAGTTTTAAAGGCTTAAAATCTCAATGGTCCGTTTTAACCCCTTATTTCGGCCAAAATCAAATTTTTTACTATAAAATCATTATAACAGCTGCATTCCACATGAAAAATACTGAAAGAAATGTGTATCACAATGCCATATTAAACAGTTTTATATATGAGGTTTTTTCCACCTCGGCCCCACTGTGCGGCGGGTGTTGGTGGTGGTGCTGGACTCTTCGAGATACTTGAGCTGAGAGGCTGCGGATGCTCTTTTCTTTCTGCGCAGGGTTTTTTTCTCTTTCCTTCTCTTTTCACGGTACTCCTCTCTTGCTGCTCTTTTTTTCCGTTGCAGCATTTGCATTCGTGCATTTTCCGTCTCCTGCTTCAATACCGCGCATTCATCATCATACCACGGGTTCTTTTTTCTGGGTGGTTGATAGCCTATGGTGGTCTCGGCTGTGGCAGAGAGTTTTCCGGTCAATTGCTCACTGTAGTTCCTGGCTTTCTCAGATGTGCTAGGTTAGGTTAGGTTGGAAGGGGTGATAATACGGCAAGCCGCACCATCTCACTCGGATCTCGTAGGATCCATTGCGCTCCCCGGGGTATAGGTGGTTAGTGAGCAGGGATAGGGAGGGAGTTAATAGGAAGTTTTAGGAGTTAGGGGCCTCCTTGAACCATCCTGAGTTCTGAATGAATTTCAGAATGTTCTTTAGTGGCAAGACAGAGATGTCGCCCAGTTCGTTGAAGAAATATTCTCCAAGGGCCTCTTTTCTGGTTCTAGCTAGGCTGGGGCATTCGCAAAGGAAGTGAGGGGAGCCCTCCTCTGCCTCTTCATCATGACACCCTCTACATAAGTCCGATGAGCTGATGCCCATTCTGTTCAAGTGGGTTCCCATTGAGTTGTGGCCCGTAAGGACACCAACCATGAGAGATAATTGAGGCCTGCTTAGCTTGAGTAAGTAATCAGTTTTTTTCTTTGAAATATTTGGCCATAGATTCCTAGAAACCCGACAAGTGTCGATGGATGACCATCTGACATTTGCAGCCTCTAAGAAACTCTGGTGTATTCTACTTTTTTCTTGCTCCAGTGGCATGAGCACAGAGGCTTCGATTTGGCTCGGATCAAGAGATGAACCGCTTTTGGCCAGTTCATCCGCCATTTCGTTCCCGTGAATATCCCTATGTCCTGGAACCCATCTTAGGGTTACTGTGTTCGTTGCATTGAGTACTCTTAGCTCGTTCCGGCAACGGTCGACCAGTTTGGACTTTGTGGTGATTGAGCAAATGGCTTTAATTGCCGCCTGGCTGTCTATTAAAATATCAATATTGTTGTTTACTAATTCACATGAGGCAAGATGTTTCGCCGCTTCGAAAACTGCCAGTACTTCCGCTTGGAATACACTGCAAAAGTTTGGAAGCCTCAACGATCTATTTATGGATGGGTTATCTGAGTAGATGCCTGACCCAACCCCCTCCGAGGTTTTGGAACCGTCAGTAAAGACCGAAACATGATTTTCATTTATGACCCTGTTTTCATTCCAGAGTTCCCTGGTTGGAATATCTGTTATGGTTACTGGGTTGAAATCTATGTGCGGTGAAACGTAGTCTGTTTGAATGTCTATGTCTGTAAAATTCATTATAGTTCTGTGACCGTAGAGGCCCTTTTTCCAATTTTTACATTGGTGAAGTCTTAAAGCACTTTTGGCCGCCAACTCTTTCGTGAACAGATCGAGTGGGGCAAGTGAAAGGAAAGTTTCAAGGGCAGCCGTTGGTGTGGTCCTGATAGCACTGGTTGTACCAATACACGCTAGTCTTTGAATTTTAGTCATGGTTTTTAGATTGGTTTCCTTATCTAAGGCTGGCCACCAGACCATGCATGCGTACGTTAGAATTGGCCTTATAATGGCTGTGTACATCCAATGAATGGTTCTGGGGCTGGGACCCCATCTTTTACCAAAAATTCTGCTGCAAGTGTAGAAAGCTATTGAGGCTTTTCTTTCTCTTTCTTTAATATTTTCTTTCCAGTTTAGTTTACGATCGAGAACAACGCCAAGATATTTGGCAGTACCCGAAACCTATAACGGTATTCCGTTAATGGTTGGCGGGTTTATGTTTGGAATATATCGTTTCCTTGTAAACAGCACCAGTTCTGTCTTCAGTGGGTTAACATTGAGGCCACAACTACTGGCCCAATTTTTGAGCTTGTCCAGGGACGTTTGTAGGAGCTCGCTCAGAGTGGGAACAAATTTTCCAGAGGCCAATAACACAATGTCATCGGCATATGCAACTACCTTGATGCCGCCCAGATTTAGTTTAACTAAGATCTGGTTGACGACAAGGAGCCAAAGCAAAGGAGAAAGTACTCCACCCTGTGGAGTGCCCCTACTTGTCCTAACTCTTATTTTGCTGTCACCCATTTCTGCATTAATGAGTCTCGTTTGAAGCATGAAATCAATCCAGTTTATCAATGATGGATCGATGCTGACGGAGTTTAGGGCTTGTCGAATTGCACCGTTATCAACATTATTGAAGGCCCCTTCTATGTCAAGGAATGCTGCTAAAGTGAATTCCTTGAAGTGTATCGACTTCTCAATCGTACCAACCACTTCATGAAGTGCTGTCTCAACAGATTTGCCCTTCAAGTACGCATGTTGGGCCTGTGAGAGCACACCACCATTCAGTTTTAGGCGAATATGAGTGTCAATTAATCTTTCTAAGGTCTTCAGGAGAAAGGAGGAAAGGCTGATAGGCCTGAAGTCCTTCGGTTCGGTATGGGTGGGTTTGCCAGCTTTCGGGATGAAGATGACATTGACTTCTCTCCATCCAGCGGGAATATAGGTTATGTTAAGACAGCCTATATAAATATCCACTAGAATTGGAACAATTGTATCTTTAGAGCTTTGGAGCATAATTGGAATGATTCCATCAGGCCCTGCAGATTTGTATGCCGAGAAGGAGTCAATGGCCCAAGCCACCTTCCTACTATCTACGATTTGTTTGCCTATATCATAGATTTCACTTATGTTGGGCCCTCTGTCCACAGGAGATGTACTGATAGTACACCCTGGGAAGTGAGTGCTTATAAGTGACTCTAAAGTCTCAGAGCAGGAGTCTGTCCAGGTATTATCCGGTCTTTTTAGAAATCCCGGGGGAGAGGGTACCTTAGACATGACTTTCCTGAGCCTAGCAGCTTCATTTGTAGACTCAATGTCTGAACAAAATTTTTGCCAGGCTGCTCTTTTTGCATAGGTCGTTCGGTTTTTGTACAGATTTTTACTGACCTTTAAGATGTCCCAATCAGCAGGTTCATTGCTGAATTTTGCTCTATTGAAAAGCCTCCTTGAGTTTTTCCTAAGTATAGACAGCTCTTTGGACCACCATACGGGGTTGAGCCTGCCTTTACTTTTGGTAATGGGGCAGGAACTTTCGTAAGCATTGTTTATGGCTAACGTTAGTTCATTTACATGTTTATCAATGTCAGAGCAGGTTGTCAATGGTAAATGTTCATAGTGACCCAAAGATGTGGCCAATCTAGTGTTGAAGGCATCCCAGTTTGTTTTCCTGGGGTTTCTATAGGGTTTTAAGTTTTCAATTTTGTGCTCTATTTGGAATGTTATCACTCTATGATCTGAGAATGAAACATTACTTGATACCTTCCAGTCACTGACCTTTATTGAGTCTGAGTTACTGGAAAGCGTCACGTCGAGCACTTCTCTTCTGTTTCTGGTAACAAAGGTTGGTTCGTTACCCTTATTTAAAATCAATAAATTTTCTTTAATAATAAATTCAAATAGTGACTCACCTCTTTTATTTGTGTCGGTGCTCCCCCATTGTAGATGATGAGCATTAGCGTCGCAACAAACCAGGAGGTCCCAACCGTTCTTACCTGTTGTTTTGACGAGATCATCAAGGGCTGCTGACGGCGGTGGCCCCGGTGAATCACCTGGCATGTAGATGGAGGCTAGGATCAGGGGCGGGGCCCCTTTTCTGTCGCACTTCACCGTCGTCATGTCTGCACTACTATGGGAAGATAAGAGGAAAAGATTTATAATTTTTTTCGCCACTATACATGTCCGATAGTTACCTTCTGTAGGCCCTTTATTAAAAAACAGGTTTACATCTTTGGAGCTGAGTCCGCAGATCCTGCCGCTGTTGATCCAGGGCTCCTGAATAAGGGCGATATCAATGTTATCTTTGGACATCAAAGAGGTTAAGGTGGCCGAGGCCAACTTACTGTGTTGAATGTTTGCTTGTATCACCTTCATCATCATTTTTGCTTTTTGTTTTTTGTAGGCTGGCTACCGGGCGCACCTTAACCATATTGATGCCCACCATTAGCTTGAAACCCTTGGAGGGAAGCATTGCCATAGTCTCGTGATTTAACATCACTATGTGTATCGCAAGGACACCAGCATAAAAAGAAAAAAATGGATTGTTATCTCCGCGGTCAAATTGTCGCGAAAGAAAAAATCTGTAGGTTGCCGTCGGGACCTTAATATAGGCAGAACACAAGAAAAATTCAATCGCAAAACGAAGAAAGTAGTTTCGCACCTAAAATAGCTTTAGTGTATATATTGTCTTTATCTTATTTTATTTAAAAATAAAAAAAACTTAAGTTTTCCTTTCAAAGGATTTAAAAATTAGTTCAAACTTTATTTATTTGCTTCTTTATAACACGGCTTTCAAATTCAGAATTCAAATTTAATTCGTTATCGCCAAAACGAAACCTCTGCATAGACACTGCAATGACTCTGCATAGAGCCAAACAGCTGATTTTCCGGTTGGTACAGCTAGAGATCGTTGACCTATAGAGGGATCTTCGTAGTCATATCTGCTGGCTGTAACTTCACCTCGCACTTCTCATATTCAAGGCTTTTTGCTAAGCCAACGTTGATTCCCCTTGTTGACCATCAACCGCAGCTGAACTGTTCGATGAATACATGCAAAAAAGAACATCGCATCGTGGGAGGTGCCAAAAGTAAAAAAACATCGAATATTATGTTTCGGAGTTGACGCCCACAATTAGGAGTGAAAACAATAAAGATTTGTTTCATCTTTTATGTGCTCCCAATTTTGGCTATATTTTGGCATGCACATATATCGATGATAAAAAAAGTGGTTTTGCCGTCGGCAATCGCATTTTTATGCCGTCGGTGTTTTCGATATTGGTTTAAATATCCTTATGATGCATGTTGCGTTGCAACATCCTGCCGGGCCACCGGAAAAAGAAACGAAATCATCGAAGGTTTTCTGGGGTTGAGATGATAGGTTGATATATCCAGTGCAGTTTTCTTGTAGGACGGTGACTCATCGATGTGTGAATGTTGTGTACATGTAAGAATAGAAAATGAAGGATCGGTGAATGGTGTGTGGCAATAATCGGTTAAGGTTTAAAATCTAGTTTATTTAGAATATGTATTAAATTCAATATAGATTAAGCATAAATGTTTAGTTTAGTTTGAGTATAAAGATGCGAATAGGTTTTAAAATGTGTGTGTTTCGGTTTGTGTGTTCGATTCGTTAAGCATAGGTAAAAAACAAAGTTTTGCTATAGGGCGTTTAAATGAGGTGGTTGCAGTCTTAACTGTTACAACGCGAACTTTTCCATCTGTTCCAGGATGCATTTCGGTGATTCTGCCTAACCGCCACAGAGTGGGAGGTGTTTGTTCATCGGGTAGGAGAACTAAATGTCCAACTTTGAGATCTGAGTTAGGTGTAAGCCATTTTGGACGTTGTTGTAGTCGTACCAAGTATTCGGATTTCCATTTTTTCCAGATATTTTGTTGAATCTTCTGCATGAGCTGCCATCTGTCCAAGCAATTGTCTTTTATTTTGGTTAAATCCTTTTCAGGTACAGTGTTGAGGGAAGATCCAATTAGAAAATGTCCTGGAGTCAAAATTGATAGGTCATCTGGATCCTCGGTAACCGGGCAAATAGGGCGCGAGTTAAGGCAAGCTTCTACTTGCGTTAATATGGTCGCGTACTCCTCAAAAGTTAGAGTGTAGTGTCCAATTGTGCGCTTTAAATGGTATTTCATGGATTTTACACCAGCCTCCCAAAGTCCGCCAAAATGCGGAGCAGCAGGAGGATTGAAATGCCATTTAGTGCCATTGGCTTGCATGAGTTGTGCAATATCCTCTGTCCATTGCTTTGACATGTGTGACCTTTCTGAATCGAGAATGTTGGCGGCTCCTTTAAAATTTGTTCCACAGTCACTGTACAGATTTGTACAGATTCCACGACGAGCAGTGAAACGTTTGAAAGCTGCGAGGAAAGCGGATGTCGTATAGTCACTTACGAGCTCAAGGTGCACTGCTTTTGTGCAGAAGCATATGAAAATGGCTATGTATGCTTTCGTGATTTTACTGCAACGACCTCTCCATGCTTTAAGTTGTACAGAGCCAGCATAGTCGACTCCAGATGTCTGAAAGGCTCGTGCATGGTTGACACGTAAAGCTGGCAAATTTCCCATTTTCTGCTGCATCTCAATGGCCGTAAACCTGTAGCATTTCAAACACTTGTGAATACACTTTTTTACTTCTGATTTAAGATGCAAAATCCAGTATTCAGATCGAAGTTTAGCCATCATAAGTTGCTGACCTCCATGCAACGATTTCATATGTGCATCGTGAACGATGAGAGACGTAAGAACATTTTGTGAAGGTAAAATAATTGGATGTCGCTGTGAATAGGGCAAGTCTGCGTTCTCCAATCGACCTCCAACACGAAGAATTCCTTTTTCGTCAATTATTGGTGAAAGTTTTGCCAATTTGCTCTTTTTGGAGACAATTTCACCTTTGGTGAGTGTTGAAACTTCTTCAGCGAAAAATTCTTCTTGGACTAATGCAATCAATCTCGTTCGAGTTGAAGATATTTCATCTACAGACAGTGGTCCAGATACGCGAGTTGACATCTTTTTTGCCTTAAATTTCAAGTTAACAAGAAAGCGACGCCAGTATGACGCAGCTCTAAAAAGTCGATTTAAAGATGAAAAACGTTCAAATAGCAGTTGATTTGTTTCGAAACACGTGAAGTGAACGCAGAGCTGAAAAATGTTTATAATGGGGTACCCAGATGCGATCAAATCAATTTTGGTTTTTGATGTCTCCGACGCTTTTGTCTCAAGGTCGGTGGATTTTATTTCAGATGGTCGGTAAAGGTTTTCATCAAACTCCTGTAAGAATTTAGGCCCATGCCACCATTGAAGGTTTTTGATGAGTTCATTAGGAGAAACTCCTCTGGATGCTATATCCGCGGGATTTTCCTTAGACGGAACGTAGTTCCAACACTGAGTATCAGTAAGCTCCTGAATTTCTGCCACTCTATTGGCTACAAATGTTGTCCTTATGTAGGGTGCACTTTTGATCCAGGCCAGTGTGATTTGAGAGTCACACCAAGCAAATATTTTTGAGGATTGAAGCTCCATCGTCTTCACGGTATGCACCAACAGCTGCGCTAACAACAAGGCTCCACATATTTCCAATCTAGCTATGGACTTACTTTTTAAAGGTGCCACTCTTGTCTTTGCTACGATGAGACTTATGACTGTTTTTCGTCCGGTGGTGACTCGAAGGTAGATTGCTGCAGCATACGCTTTCTCTGAGGCATCGCAGAATCCATGGACTTCAACCTTAGATTCTTTGGTGAAATTAATCCAGCGAGGAATCTCGATGGCCTTCAAAGTGTCAAGTTCCACCTTCAATTTGTACCATGCAGAAACGATTGCGGCTGGGAGCTCAGAATCCCATGTATGGTCTTCCTTCCATATGTCTTGCATTAATACCTTGCCAACGATGACGCAAGGTGCTATCCAGCCCATTGGATCATAAAGACGAGCAAGATCTGACAAAATAGTCCGCTTTGTAGTTATATTAAGTTCTTGAAGAGAGATTTTGAACATAAACATATCCTTTGCAGGGTGCCACTGTATTCCAAGCGCTTTGATAGCATCTTCTTCGTTGAACAAAAGTGGAATTTGTACTTCTCTGTCCTCCTCTGGCACGGATGTCAGTAGCCTCTCACAATTGCTCGCCCACTTTCGTATAGGGAAACCTCCTTGCTTCAACATAAGGATGAGTTGAGACTGCATATCCAAGGCTTCGTCAACTGAATCTGCCCCATGAATGACGTCATCGACATAAAAGTTTTTCATGGCAATTTTCGATGCAATAGGGTAGTCATCTCGTTCATCTGCCGCAAGTTGCTGAAGCGTCCGAATAGCTAGATACGGTGCAGAAGCTGTGCCAAATGTGACCGTATTGAGACGGTATATTTTTACTTCTTCTCCTTCAGCATCTCGCCATAAGACGAGTTGGTACAACGAATCAGCTGGCGTAACCCAAATCTGTCTGTACATTTTATTAATGTCGGCAGTAAATGCGATTTTATGCTTCCTGAAGCGGGCGATGTGATCAAAGATGTCATATTGCAGTCTTGGACCGACGAAGAGATGATCGTTTAGAGATGTTCCATTAGATGTCTTGCAGGATGCGTCAAATACGATACGTAATTTTGTGGTCGAACTAGACTCTTTTATCACTGCATGGTGGGGAAGAAAATAATGAGGAGAAGATAACGCAATAGGGCCTACTTCAATCATATGTCCAAGATCCTTATACTCTTTGAACACTTTTTTGTATTCCTCATAAAAAGACACATTTTTTTAAATTTTCTTTCCAGTTGTAAGAACCGAACAAACGCTGCCCTCTGTGACCAACCTAGCAAGGGATGTGTTCCTTCTTTAAAAGGAAGTTGCACGATATATTTACCATCCAGCTGGCGCTGATGGGTTCTACAAAAATGGGTTTCACATTCTTCTTCTTCAAAGGAAAGTAGCTTTCCATGTGGAACTTGTTCAAGTTCCCAAAACTTAAGTAGTAAGTTGTCCAAAGTTTGAGCTTCGGTTTTTATGTGAAGTGATGTTATCGTTGATTTGTTGTTCGATGAAATACCGCCAGAAAGAATCCATCCTAGTTCTGTCCGTTGAGCCATAGGAGAACCCTGTTCTCCTTTAACAAGGCCTTCAAGGATAATGAAAGGATAAACATCACTGCCTAATAAAACGTCAATTTTATTTGTTTTGTTGAAAGATGGATCAGCTAGTGGAAGATTTTGAAGATGCTTCCAATTAGAATTTATGATATTCTGCGAGGGTAGCAAAGCTGTTAGCTTGGGTAGGACCAACGCATTAAGCTGTAAGCTAAAGTTTGCATTTACGCAAGATAGTATCGTGAAGGTCACTTTATATTTTGAAGTGCTTGTTGTGGTTTCTCCCACACCAATAATATCAGCACAACTCCTTTCCTTTTTGAGATTTAAAAGCTGAGCGGCTGACTCGGTAATAAAGGAAACCTCTGATCCAGGATCCACTAGCGCTCGCAGTTGCAACGGTTGGCCTCCAGGTGTCATAACCTTTATGAGGGCGGTAGCCAGAAGAACAAAGGGTAGACATGTGCATTCAAGAGGACACAAGCGTCCACAAGCTTTGTTTCAAAGCGAACCTCTGTCTATCAACTCCTACTCTCACCTCCCCGCGGTGAACATCGGGTGCCTAGTACCTTTAACTGAAGATGGGGTTCCAATCCCTGTGGACGGTTTTAGGGGGCAGCAAACGAGAGAGGGGGGGAGGAGTGTTCCCACTAAGGCACTTCTCCTTCATCCAGGCGGCAGCGGAAGAATTCTCAAGATGGAATCAACGGTGGCGTCTACAGTTCCAGTTAGGCTGAACTACTTAGTGAACACCTTATACGGGCTACTACGACATATTCGGAGCTCAGGCCTATAAGGAGCGGTTAATCCGGCTCCCCGCCCTTGGAGTTATATATATAGGGTCTGGTCCTCCAGGTTGGGGGTCGTGCCGTCGGGGTGACTTCCCGGCCACGTAAAGCTATTTTAGTTGCGAAGCATCAACAAGCCTCGGATACGGACGGATTTACTGTTGACGAACCTAGCAAACGAAATAAGGACAACGAACTTCGGATCTGCACGTGGAATGTTCTGTCTCTCTATAGACCACGTGCAGCCGAACATTTAGCGGAGGCCCTAGACTGCTACAAAGCAGACATCACCGCCATCCAAGAAGTGCGATGGGATGGGCCGGGCAAAAGAAAACTGAAAGACTGCGATGTATACTACGGTGACTGTTACCGACCACAAGGGCAGCGTCTTTTTGGATGTGGATTTGTTGTTAGAGGCAGACTGAGGCAAGAGGTCTTGAGTTTCAATTATGTGAACGAGCGCCTCACGACAATTCGCATCAAGGCTAAATTCGCCAACATCAGCCTGATATGCGCGCATGCCCCCACAGAGGAGAAAGATGACGACACCAAGGACGAGTTCTACGAGCTCCTGGACAAGACATATGAGCAATGCCCTAGCTATGACATTAAAATTGTCTTGGGTGATTTTAATGCCAAACTAGGAAGAGAAGACGTCTTTGGTGGCACAATCGGAAGATACAGCCTGCACGACACCACCTCCGATAACGGACTCAGGCTAATCGACTTTGCTGCGGGGCGAAACGTTGTGGTAGCTAGTACGCAGTTCCCGCATCTCGATATTCATAAGGGGACATGGCGAATTCCTGGTCAATCAACCGCCAACCAAATTGACCACATTGCGATCGACGCAAGGCACTCCTCCAGTATCAAGGATGTCCGAACGTTCCGAGGAGCCAACGTAGACTCGGACCACTACCTCGTTGTAGCAAAGGTAATGCTACGGATATCCAGACCAAAGCCAAAACAGGGAAATACTGTCAGGAAGTTCAACGTCGGACGGCTACAGTCGCAAGAAATCGCCAGGTCCTTTTCCGATCGAGTCTCTCGCGCCCTCTTAACTAGTCCTTTGCCGCCAACTGCAAACATCGAGAACCAGTGGAAAAACTGCCAGGAAGCCATCAGAGATGCCGCCTCTGACGTGCTGGGCTTCGCACGACCACCACAGCGAAACCCCTGGTTCGACGAGGAATGCCGGCAAGTACATGCAGCCAAACAACAGGCATACAAAGCGGCGCTGCATAGAAGGACCAGAGCTGCTCGCGAGCTCTACGAGCAGAAGAGGAAAGAGGAACACAAGCTTCTCAGAAAGAAAAAGAAAGAGCATGAGAAGCGCGCGATCGAGGAATTAGAGGGATGCCACTGCAGGAACGAAGTTCGGAAGTTTTACCAAAAAGTAAAAAGAACCTCCCAAGGTTACAAACCCCGAACCGAAGCCTGCAAGGACGATCAGGGGAACATCGTGGTGGAAACGCAGTCGGTGCTGAGGATATGGAAAAATCATTTCTGCAAATTGTATAACGGCGATGACGAACCGAATTCCGCTACCATGCAAATTGCACCATTCAACCTGGACGACGTAGGCCAACAATTCCGTCCACCCGATCTTGACGAAGTGAGGATAGCCATATCTAAACTTAAGTCCAATAAAGCTGCTGGAGCTGATGGCCTTGCGGCTGAGCTATTCAAAGCGGCTGGCGATGAATTGGTTAGGAGTATGCACCAGCTCATCTGTAAAATATGGTCGGAAGAAAGCATGCCCGATGAATGGAACCTCAGTATTGTTTGCCCGATCCTCAAGAAAGGCGATCCTCTGGACTGCACCAACTACAGAGGCATCAGTCTTCTTAATATCGCCTACAAGATCTTCTCTGCCGTACTTTGTGAACGCCTGAAGCCATTCGTCAACAACCTGATAGGTCCATATCAGTGTGGCTTTAGGCCAGGGAAGTCCACCATCGACCAAATATTCGCACTACGGCAGATCTTGGAGAAAACCCAGGAGTTCCAAATCGATACCCACCACCTTTTTATCGATTTCAAGGCCGCGTATGACAGCATCTATAGAGACGAGCTATATAGAGCAATGTCTAGTTTTGGCATCCCTGCCAAACTCGTCCGTTTGTGCAGGATGACGATGGAGAATGCACGCTGCTCCATCAAGGTCGGCAAAGACCTCACCGACACCTTTGATGTCAAAAAAGGTTTTAGGCAAGGCGACGCGCTGTCATGCGACTTCTTCAACATCGTTCTTGAAAGAATAGTGCAAAACTCTCACGTCAACACCAGAGGCACAATCTTTCAAAAGTCCGTCCAATTACTCGCTTACGCTGACGACATTGACATAATCGGACGAACAAAGCGTGATGTCAGTGGTGCTTTTGTGAGCATTGAGAAGGAAGCCAAGAAGATGGGTTTAACGGTGAATGAAAGCAAAACAAAATATATGCTGTCCACAAGAAAGGACACCCAACACCGACGTCTCGGACAGAACGTCACTATAGACAGCTATAATTTTGAGGTAGTCAGAGACTTTGTCTACCTAGGATCCGCTATAAACTCAGCGAACGACTCCAGCGCTGAGATCAAACGAAGAATTACTCTTGCCAATCGCTGTTTCTTTGGGCTAAGAAGGCAATTGAGAAGCAAAGCCCTCTCTCGAGCAACTAAACTGTCCCTGTATAAGACGCTTATCATCCCGGTCCTGATGTATGGTGCAGAGGCATGGACACTGCTAACAGTGGATGAGAACGCGTTAGGCTGTTTTGAGAGAAAAATTCTCCGGGTGATTTTTGGTCCCGTCTGCATAGATGGGGAATGGAGAGGAAGATACAACAACGAACTGTATGGGCTGTACAGCGACACCGACCTAGCCACAAAAGTGAAAAGCCAACGACTGAGATGGCTGGGTCATCTAGAGCGAATGGACACCAATGCTCCGGCCCGGAAAGTCTTTGAATCCAACCCCGTGGGACAACGCAGTAGAGGTGGACAGCGTAAAAGGTGGCGCACGCAAGTGGAAGAGGACCTCAACCAACTTGGCGTGCGAAACTGGAGACAGCTAGCTAGAAACCGAGCCGGCTGGAAGAAGCTTGTTGGTTGAGGCCCTGGTCCACCCCGGACTGTAGCGCCACCTTAAGTAAGTAAGTAAGCCAGACGAACAGGTGATTGCATGTTTTCGGCTATAAACGCATTGTAAGCTGAAGCATTTTCGATGGATAATGGAGGATTTTCTGAAGACCCCGATTGAGTGCTATGAGCAGACGAGGAAGCTGGTTGGTTTGATTGTAAAACAGCTCCAGCTAGAGCGTGTTCACTTGCATGCATTGCATTAACTGGCTCGGTCATGTGCAGTAATGAATGATGCTTTTGGTGGCACGTAGAGCACGTGAAAGTGCTTGTGCAATTTTGTGTTAAATGTGTACTTGACAGACAATTTAGACACAAATTCTTTTTCTTTGCAAACTCAAGCCTTTTCTGAATATTGAATGCCTTAAATTTGTAACAGTTTCGAATCGAATGTAGACCCTGACAAAGTGAACACTTATTCATCATTGTAGAGTTATGAGCTCGAACTGCTCCTGATTTAGATTTTGATTTTTGCAGATTCAAGTTTGATGAGGATTGTCCAATGACATCCAAGGTTCTAGATCTCATGAGAATGAAATCCTCCAATACGCTGTATTTTGGATAATCTACATGAATTGAGATGTGATATTCCCAAAGAACTCGTGTAGCAGACGGAAGTTTTTGTACCGTGTGAAAAATAAGAACATCTTCCCATGACTCTACAGATACACCAAGATTTTTAAGAGATTGCTTTGCTTCGTTTGTTGTATCTAACAATAATTTAAGATCTTCAGATGACTCGTGAGTAATTTTAGGTTGATCAAAAAGCAGTTTAAATTGATTATCTTTTAACAATCTAATATTTTGAAACCGTTTTATTAGTAACGCCCATGCTGACTCAAAATTCGTATCTGTGTTTCGCAGCATACGCGCCGCTTCACCGCTTAAATTCCTCTTCAGATAATGAAGCTTGTGAGCATCGGAAATGGAGATGTTTTTATTTACTAAGCCTTCGAAAAGACCTTTAAATTCTGGCCACATTTTTAACGACCCATCAAAGGTTGGAATTTTGATATGAGGTAGCTTTAATTCTACAGACGGTGTATTTGAACTACTCATAGATTTGTTGAAGCTAGTTTGGGTTTCTACTCTCGTTAGACAGTCTTTTAAATCGCACGAATACTTGAAAAACACTTCTTTTAATTTGTGGAATGTGAGAGCTTCCATATATTTGACTTTTGCTTCTTCTGTGGGAGCCTCAACAATTTTTTGATGTAGAGATCTAGCCTCTTGAAACGATGCTTCTAATTCAGACAAACGTGCTTCGTTGATATGAACAGTTTTTTTAGTTGCTTCTAAACGTACATATGAACCGTAATCTGCATCTATATCTTGAGCAATCGTTTGAATTGCATCGATATAAATCGGAACTTTGCTCTTACTCATTTTTAAAGAAAATATTTAACGAAACCGAGAATACACACCACACTATTTTGTTTAGATCAACAGGGACCAATGATTTAATTTAAATAATATTATTATAATAAGAGTGCCACACACCTGTATTTTAGCGTTGCTCCCTCGTTGCCACAGCTTCTTTAGATCCAGATTCTCACAGGAAGTATGTATAAATCGATCGTTTGAAATTCAACTGTCTTTACGCGACGCACACACGACCCGATTATCTTTAAGGTTTGATTAAAACGATACTCAAGAACCTTTTTTATACGCACTGTCTATTTAGGTTTTTTTTAAATGAATTTTTCGCACTGATCCTTTTAGATCCTTTACATCCGGCTCGAAGGACCAATATGTATCGCAAGGACACCAGCATAAAAAGAAAAAAATGGATTGTTATCTCCGCGGTCAAATTGTCGCGAAAGAAAAAATCTGTAGGTTGCCGTCGCACATAGGAGTATTTGCCTACAAAACTCGGCCAAAAGTCGATTTTTCAAGTGTCAAAATTGAGAGGGGAACTTTTTCCAGACAATAGCTAAGATCCCATGGAACAATAGGCTAAAATATTTTTTTTATTGCTCAACATATTTTGGCTATGATATTAGTTCAAAGTCTTCGATTAAGAATTTGTCACTTCTTTTTGTAATCAACCTTCAAAAAATTTGAAACATTTTATTAAATTATTTTTTAAAAATTTTGTATAGTCTGATGAAATTTTTGGTATATAAAAATCAACTACAGATGTTCACTATTATATTGAGCCATTTTTACGACAAATATTTTAGTATTTATATTTTTTTCGAATTTCTGTTCTAAAAATGCAAAAAAAAAACACTATTTTTGTTGGTTCTTTTTCATTGGGAAGTAATTTTTTTATAGATGTAGGTGGAATTGGGTTCTCATTTGTATATGGGTGGATAAAATAAACCATCAAGCTTCATTTTCAAAAAGAATCGGCTGCGGATTTTTGCGGATGTAGTTGTTTTTTGTCATATCGTATTCCCACTTTTATGCCCATTCAAACTGACTATTTGTGCTGTTATTTTTCTTTGGGATTTCATTTTTTTTTATTTTTTGGAGTTATTGGAATAATTAGTATAAAATATGGTTTAGCAAAGCTCCCAGTATTGATTAAAAAAAAAAATATTGGCTGCAACTTTGATCCTTTTTATCTTTTTTGGTCATATCGTATATCCGATTGTATGCATTTTTTCTTGTTTCCAGTTGAAAAATTAAAAAAAAACTTGAAATTTTGTTTTGTTTTAAAAGAGGTTAAATTTATTAAAAACGGTATTTATTACATGGTTTAAGATGAAAATATTGCAATCAAGACAAAAAATAATTTTGTCCAGTTTTTGCATACAAATACTCCTATGTGCGTCGGGACCTTAATATAGGCAGAACACAAGAAAAATTCAATCGCAAAACGAAGAAAGTAGTTTCGCACCTAAAATAGCTTTAGTGTATATATTGTCTTTATCTTATTTTATTTAAAAATAAAAAAAACAAGTTTTCCTTTCAAAGGATTTAAAAATTAGTTCAAACTTTATTTATCTGCTTCTTTATAACACGGCTTTCAAATTCAGAATTCAAATTTAATTCGTTATCGCCAAAACGAAACCTCTGCATAGACACTGCAATGACTCTGCATAGAGCCAAACAGCTGATTTTCCGGTTGGTACAGCTAGAGATCGTTGACCTATAGAGGGATCTTCGTAGTCATATCTGCTGGCTGTAACTTCACCTCGCACTTCTCATATTCAAGGCTTTTTGCTAAGCCAACGTTGATTCCCCTTGTTGACCATCAACCGCAGCTGAACTGTTTGATGAATACATCCACAAAAAAGAACATCGCATCGTGGGAGGTGCCAAAAGTAAAAAAAACATCGAATATTATGTTTCAGAGTTGACGCCCACAATTAGGAGTGAAAACAATAAAGATTTGTTTCATCTTTTATGTGCTCCCAATTTTGGCTATATTTTGGCATGCACATATATCGATGATAAAAAAAGTGGTTTTGCCGTCGCCAATCGCATTTTTATGCCGTCGGTGTTTTCGATATTGGTTTAAATATCCTTATGATGCATGTTGCGTTGCAACACTATGGCTTCCTGGCCCGTTTTGGAGGGCGCTTCTATCTCCAAGACCTTCCAGTCACTGCTGGGAAAACTGGAATTTTGACCTCGGAGGAGGTTTTCTAGGAGTTCCTTGGTGATGTGAGGGCCCGGCACATTTATGCGGACTTTTGGTCTAGTGGGGAGGTCCATTTTGGAGGCAACTTTCAGTGTTACCCCTTCGAGCAACCCAGTCATCTCCGAAACTTTCAACCTAAGCCATTTCAAGGTGGGTTCATCTTTGCAGGTCAGTATTTTGAACCCCTTCAATGTCGATAATGGCCCGAATTGCGGCACAAACCCGGTAGAGGCCAGGATCTCGGTGTTGATACATTCGAGAATCCTAACCTCCACCCGAGCCCACTGCTCGTTTGTGAGCACCAACTCGGAGCTTCCCTCATTTACAACGGCCACTTGGAGACTTTGGCTAACAATGTCTGCTAGCGTGCCTGCGCTGTGGGACGTTTTAAATTTTTTGTTGGATGACGTTTGAGGGGGCGTCGAATCATTGTGCCTCATCCTCTTATTTTGACTTGGGCCAGTTTTCTCGACCCTCGAGTGTTTTGGACCATTCAATGGCCTCACTTTAGGGTTGCCGCCAGACGATTTGGAGGAAGAGGCATTCTGAGCTCGGGGCTTGTCAACTTCTTTCTTGTCGTTTGACTTAGAGACGACCGTACTCATGCCTTTGGTTTCTAACTTGGCAAGCAGTTTTTGGGCCCAGCCCAACCGCTTCCACTCCCTAAGGCTCAGCTTCTTAGGATCACCCTTGCCATACCTACGCACGGCCCTCTTGGCGTTTCCAATCCTTTTTAGGTCTGGATTAAGATCTCCTCCCTTGTTCTGCTTTTTTGGATTCGCCACTTTTCCTTCGGTCGGTTTTGGCCCATCGATTGACGGACATCGACTTTCGGATAAGGCCGCCATCACGGTCTTGGAAGACCCTGGGCCATCCGCGCAGACTTCGGTTGGATCACTTGCCCCAGACCCTTTGTAAGGAGTTGAAGTAGTCTTGGCTCCTGTCGCCAGGTGCTTCGCCACAGACTCGCCTTGAGGGGGTGCTTTCATCATTCCTGCCGCAGGGTTCTCGGCCACAGTGACATCTGCGTCTGAGCTGTCTGAACTGGCGAAGGATTGATAGTCGTCGTCGTTAAGGATACGGTTTTCCTCATCAGACGCCATCTCCTCTTCCCCAGTTCCAACAGCCCCGTCCTCAGAGTCAGTAAGTTCCATGAGGTATTCAGAAAATACCCCATCAAACCTACGGGCACCACTGCTGCAGGCTTTAGTTGTTGTAGCTGTTGATGATGATGTTGTTGTTGTTGTTGTTGTAGTTGTCGTTGTCGTTGTTGTTGTTATTGTTGGTGTCACTGGCGACTTAGCCGTAGCCAAGCCCTCGCCGGCAGCCGTGACTTCTGCCGACACTGGAGTGTATATCCCCACTCGGTTTTTAGATACATTTTTGTAACTTTCCATATTTGCCTATAATGGTTCAAAAGTAGATTAACATCTCTGTTGGTTTTTCTTGGTTGTTCGATCCTGCAGCTGGATTGCTGGAGGAACGAACGTAAGCCCCCCCACCACATCAAGGTGAAAACCACGGGGGGGTCAGATGTGCTAAGGCATGCGATAGTGAATTTCTTTCTTTAGGCGGTCTTCGTTTTCTTTTAATTGAAAAGTCGGGCTCTGAACTTTGTTACAACAAGAAAGTGGTCAGAGTCCACGTTTGCGCCTCGGAAAGTTCGCACGTCCAAGATGTTCGATGCATACCTTGTGCCAATTAGCACGTGGTCGATTTGGTTGGCGGTTCGACCATCTGGAGATCGCCAGGTTGCTGTGTGTATCCTTCGCCTGGGGAACCTAGTGCTACTTATCACCGTATTACGAGCTGCAGCAAAGTCGATTAGTCGAAGCGGTTATCTGTTGTCGTTTCGTGGATTCTGTGTTTTCCAACTAATCCGCCAAAGATGTTTTCCTCTCCGACTTAAGCATTGAAGTCTCCGAGGACGACTTTGACATCGTTCACCGGACAGGCTCCGTCCAGGAGGTCGTAAAACTCCTCCTTGTTAGACTCCTCAGCTTCATCGGTAGGGGCGTGTGCACATATTTGGCTGATGTTTTGGAAGGTAGCTTTGATGCGGATCACAGCAAGGCGGTCGCTAATGGGCTTATGCTACATTTCCACCTAGCGCTAATCTGAGATTTAATGAGAATAACCTTAAATCTCCTTTAAATCTCGTAGATTTACCATACAAATTTATTTCGTAAATCTTGAAGATTAGAAATTAATCTTGTTAAATCTTCCTAGGACAAATAGTTCTACAAATCGAACTAACCGATTTTTACATGGTGCTGAACGATTCATTCGAGACTCGCATTCAGTTCTTCATTGTTTCACACGAATCAAACATTCTGTCTCATTCGCACTTCATAAGAAAAATTGGAACGCCATTTGCATTCTTGAAGGTGCTGTCAAATTTAATCTTTTTTAAATCTTTTTGTGCGGTAGAAACACCAAAAAGATTTATTAAATCTAATCTGAGATAAACCTTTGGTGGAAACATAGCATTAAAATCGATGACTTTCGATCTGAGTCGATTTCCCACGACGAATCCGCATCCTTGCATGTGCAATCTTTGATGACAGCTGAAATAAATGTTGCAATCTTTTCTTTTTGTTATACCTGATCCTATCAATCGTATCTCCTGGATCGCGGTTATATCTGCCTTGTACCACGAGAGGACAGATTCAAGTTTTTGAGTAGCACCTGGCGTATAGAGTTTCCTTACATTCCAGGTGCATACTCGTAGGTCACAGTCCATTTTCGTTCCAGGTCTGGTTGCCATTTGAGGGGGGTCGTTATCCGAGGCTTCTCGCGTCTCTCTTATAGCTGTGGTCGGGTCGTTAGCCCAACGCATTAACCTCCAATCTGTAGGGCCATGAGTTTAAACTTAGCAAGTCAAGGCATAAAGCCAAGACCAGTATCCGGCGGCTACCAACGTGGAGGTATTGTAAGCACTTGATGTGTAGGAAAAGATACAGCTCGAGGCCCCCAGTTCCTACAACATCCAACCACCATTTCCCATTACTTGTTGAATTAATTGTGGTCTAGCTCTTGTGCATTTTACACGGTAATGTACAATTGATCGTGCCATTATTTTCCCCAAGCCAAGCTTACAGTTCCCGTGCGCAAAAAAAAAAATCAATGCAAATATTCTCGCATGTCAAAAATAATTCAGGTGAAATGCAAAATTATTTGTTAATTGTTGTTGATTGGTTTCCAGTTTCATGCAAAAAAAAACATTGCCGTCATGGAAAAGTGAAAGCCTTTAATCAAATAAGAATGTCATTTAAAACATTATTTGACTGGATATTGTTTTGCATGCGAAAAAAAGTGTGATGAATAAAATATTTTTGTATGGTCGGTTTACACTTCAAAAAAAAAAAAATATATTCACCTCAAGGCATTTTTTGTATGCAAATGGTTTTTGCAACCAAAAATAATTATTTTCCATTTTTAGGTCTATAGTAATCTTTTGAAGTAATAAACTATCAAGGGTAAGTTAATAACTCAATGGGTGGCATAGGCCAAGGCAATCGAATCGTTTTTTGCCTTGAATATTATTCACTTTGGTGCCCAGAATAGGTGGAAAATCGTTTTGGAATTTTTGATTATTTTTTTTTGTTCGCATGGGAACTATAAACTATGCTTTATTGGTCAAAATCTTTGCCTCATCTAAGCAAGCAATGTCTGAAGAATGTTTATATTCCTCCTGAACTTCTCGCATCAATAGTTTTACCAATGGGTTGTTGTATGGTAGAAGCATGGGATATTTGGTATCAAATGGAAGTTTATTTTTATACACAATTATTTTCCTTATTGGAAAACGCTTGAAACATAGAAAACTAATAATTTTTTTTTTTAGACCCCTTAAACATGGATGATGACCGTCTAAGTGAAGAAAAACGGTTGCAATTAGCTGGAAAAAGTTTCTACTGGATTCTTATTTTCATATCTCTGACATCTGTTTTTGTATTCGGGATTGTCCTTGGATTTGCATCTCGTCGAATATGCAAAACATCTGCATTTCATGCTGAACATAGGAATCAATTGAATCCGTAAGTCAATAAATAATAAAAAAGAAAATAGTAAATAAAAACTCTTTGCAGAAAACCTCGACCATTTACGAATCGAAATAGCGGAAAAGATGTAAACCTTTTAGTAAATTCAAATGCATTTTCAACAGTGCCTTGTAATAATAAAAAAGATAATATCGATCAAGAATTCGTGGGGGAAAAAGACCGTAGTCATGAATGTAAAAATTCAACAGAAAACTTAGAAAAAGAAATTCCATGTAAGACTTCAACGTTGACAAAAGTGAAAAGAACCTATATTTAGTTTAGACTGCTTTTTTTTTGGGGGTGGGCGGGGGGTGAGGGGTTGGGATGTGCTGTAGTGTGGATATTAATACTCATACTAAGTTTGATACAAAATAAAACAAATACAGGCATTATACATCAATGTACATATAGTCGGTATGAGTTTCTCGTTGACTTTTTTATATTCATTTGAAGATCTGATCATTAGTACTCAAGTTATAAGCCTCTTTTCTTAATTATATAGATGAGTTACCTCCCCTCCATCTAGTATGAATGTTTTTACTAATACATTATCATTTTACATAAATCTAGCTTGACATTCTACCTTTATTCAATTAGCTAAATTTTAAATACTGTACCGTTAGATTTAATTGTCTTGCTGTTTCAATTTTGCATGAGAATCGAACATACAAAAAAAATGAAAGTTTAAATACAAGAAAAACTTTATAAATTTGTTTTATTTAATTTAAGTTACTTTTATAATATTACAATATATGTTATTATTAAAATACCTAGTGATGCGTTTCGGATCTGTTAATCCATCTTGGATTTTTTCATTTTCGTTTATTTTTTTGTGTATACAAACGAGGTCTTTTGGATAAGTCAGTGACTTTTCATATAGGTAGAGCCATACACAAAAGAAATTAAACAGATCTGTCCAAAATGTTGGCTTTTACATGATCAATATTTCTATTGTCTATATTTTTTCGCCTTAGTGGAAAAAAATAATTTCATGTTTTGATAAACCCCTACTTTTTTGGGTGGTAAAACCATTAAGTAGAACAAAGAAAGGCTTTGAAAATATTCCGAGGCACAAGTTTCATGAGGATTGAGAGAGCTACCAAAACGGCCAAAATCAAGGCATCTAAATTTTTGTCATGTTGGGAAAATGGTAACAAGAATGTCTAAATTGTGTTGGACGATCGTCGAGTCAAGATTAAGGTGATAGCTAACATTGCAGCCATTTCAAATGAGAGCTGCATTCGTTTTTCTGCAACACCAATTGAGCATGGAAAAACGCTGCCGTGTTTGTTAAAATGGAAAGAAAATAATATCCTGGTTGATAAAAACACAATTTTTTCTTGTAAAACTATTAACGAGAATAAAGAAAATATTCTGAAGACTCTGTTCTCTCGAATGAAGTTTTTTTGTGGACGAGCAAACACAAGAAACGGTGAAAACCAGAGCATCTTAATCTTGTCCTCTTGATAGAAATGGTCAAAATCAAGGAAATTGCGTTGGACGATCGTCGGGTCAAAGTTATTGCAGGCATTTCAAATGATAGCCTTATTCATTTCCTGCATGACCATTTGGGCATGGAAAACGCTTCCCCACTTGATGAAAATAGGATACAAAGTGGAATCATTTCAAAATTTTATAACAGTGTTTAGGTCTATTCAACCTTAATTAAAGGAAATTTTTTACACCGTTTCGTAACTGCTCCTTACCCCTGGATAACCTACTACACGACAGAAATTAAAATGAATCGAAACAAAGGACTTTTTGAAAAGTGGTCGAAAAAAAAGAAAAAAAGGGGATTTTTCAGTTTGAAAAATGATTTAGCCTTTGGATAAAAAATAGCAGATATTTCAGCAAAAAAATATTCATGAGATCCGCCAGCGCTTCCTTTATGAAAACTGACTTATCGAACAGTCCTCGTGTGTATAAGATTTCTACCGTTTTTTTTGCCGGACCGCCCCGCATTTGGTATGACTGTCCCGCATTATCAACTGCCCCGCAAAGTGTTTAAGTGTTCCGCATTCTAAGAATCGTTACGAAAAGTCCCGCAAAAAAAATCAAATTTGCAAAACTTTAGAAGTAAATTTGCCAAAGCAGCTTTAAAAAACACAACTCTATGGTTTAGTAACAAATGGTGATCAAATATAAGTATGTAAACATGTATTAAATATCATATTGTCATTTCGTTTTGACGTCTTCATTCAAGGCAAAAGAAAATGTTTGGGGTAAATTTGGTAAGTTAAGATTTCGAACTGAAATTTGATTATTCATCACGAATGGTATACGATTGCAGATTGATTTTTCTTTGTCATTATGTCTGCTGTAGTGATTAAAACGGTTCAGGCCAATACCAATGAGATATTTATTGGTATTGGACGTGAACGGACGTGTTTGTTGGTTTGCTCTTGGAAAATAAATAAAATAAAATAAATAAACAAATAAAATAGATAAAATAAATTAAATAAATAAATAAAATTAATAAATTGATACATAAAATTGGATAAATATAAATAAATATAGAAAAAAAGAGAGCATAGCGGACAAAAGAGGAGAGTGTAGCGAGGAAGAAATGAAGAGAAGAGGAAGACAAACCTCGAAAGATTGTCGAGGAATATGAACACGGGATCGATGGGAGATATTAGTAATTTATGGAAGAGGAAGAGAGAGCAGGCTAACGGAGTCGAGCAAGAGAATGAGGAAGGAATACTTACTTACTTACTTACTTACTTAAGGTGGCGCTACAGTCCGGGGTGGACCAGGGCCTCAACCAACAAGCTTCTTCCAGCCGGCTCGGCTTCTAGCTAGCTGTCTCCAGTGTTGTGTGTAACACCCAAAACCAAAACAATTAATAAATGTAAACAATAAAAATCAAAACAATAAAAAATCAAAACAATAATTATGTAAACATTCATGAACTCGATGCATATCGACCTACATGCAATTGTGCTTAAAATCATCAGCCGTCACCAAGCGATACCATCGTGCATTGAACTGATCATGTTACACACTAAGCATGTTCGGTCACTATGCGCCAAGTCCATAGATCGATATTTGTTTATGACTGCAATCATATGCAACACATTGACTGAGCATTCGGAATGCCTTTGAGGAAATACAACCGAAGGTTTATTTTGTCAAGTGGACATTTAATTCTTACGTCATGTGGGGTATTGTATTGTAGGTCATAGGCAAAGTAAATTAATAAAGAATTAGGATAAGAATATGTATGGATATGATATGATATGATAACTAGTTGTAAGTATAAATAGAAGAACATTTTGAAAATAAAATTAGTCTAGTTTTACACTCAGAACACGACTCGTTATTATTTGCGGCTGGAGAGCTCAGTTCAACACTCATTCCAAATCGTGCATTTTTACCGATGCTCGGACACACAAGCGGCTTTTTTCTAAATGCTAAGAAATTTTAGTTCGTTAGAACTAGAGACTGCCTCGACCTTACATGGCGATCCTGCAAGTCTGAACCAATAATAATCTTCAGAAACATTTGTTCTCTTTTCCTCAAAATCAAGCAAATAAATGACTACACTAGAGGACATCAATGAGATATTCAGAAAGTGGGAAGAACTCTCAGAATACCGTCCAACAACTTCTGTAGAATCTATAAAATTCCCAAAATATATCCCAACTCCCAAGACCGCTGGTCCAAAACCATTGTCTATAGAGGAGTATAGAAAACGACAATTAACAAGAAAGGAACAAAAGAACAAAGAAGAAGAGAAGCAGAAAACAAAACAAAAAAAGCGAGGAGGCCGCAAAAGACAGTTCCAGAAGAAGTGTGCAGACCTCCAGAGGATTATAAACCTGAGTACTGGAAACCAGAAACGACTCCTCATTGGTGAGCTCAAGGAGCTAAAGCACAATGGGTGGCAAAACTTCCAAGGAGGAAATCATCAATAATAACGTAGCAGCAGCAACATCTGCAGCAGCAAATACGACATATCCATTAATCTCATCAGACAGAATAGTATATTTTAATTTCTTTTTTTTAATCATCATAATATTATTTAAAGTAAATTCGTACTATAAAAAATACTTAAGGAAACATGCCCTTAAAACACTCAATGTATAAAAAAAAAAAATTTATTAAATTTTATGTTACATATAGAATATAAATCTTTTAAATCGGAAAAAAAATAATAAAAATACTCTTAAATATATGGAGTTTGTAAATTTAAGAAAAATACTAGAAAATTTAAAAAAAGCACCTAATAGAACGTATACTAAAGAATATGTACAAAAGGTTGATAAACAAATTGAACAGACATGGTTAGAAATACAAAACACAGCTGACCTAAAAGACATTACAAATCTAAAACAAAAATTTGACTTTTTAGTTATACAAATTCGGGAATATCTAAAGATAAAAGGTGAAAACGAAAATTTGGAAACTATAGAAGAAAACGAAGAGACAGATACTAACACAGAAATAGAGGCAGAAAGCACAATGGCAAATTTTGATTTAGTAACAGCCACCAAGGTGATACCTGAATTTCAGGGTAGTCAAAAAGAGCTGAATAATTTTCTAGGTTTGATAGAATTCTATCACAATACTCTTAAAGACATAAACCAAAAAGAAACACTTATTAAATTCGTTCTGGCTACTAAGCTATCGGAAAAAGTAAAAAATAAGATCCAAACAGAAAATACACCGACAACTTTTGATGAGTTTCGACAAATTTTAAAATCATCATATAAATCAAACAAAAATTCTTTTAGATTACATAGTGAGATTTCGCAAAGCTATCAAGGAAACCAAAATGTTTCAGTCTTTTCTTCACGAATAGAACATCTACTAGCATCTTTGAACGATTTACAAATTTCGGAACAGGGTGAGGCACACAGAGAGACAATAGTCAAGCTGAATGACCAAATAGGACTAGCAGCATTCAAAAATGGTTTATCAGAACCTTATAAATCATTAGTAATGGCTGCAAGACCATCCAAGCTTGCAGAAGCAGTGCAAATTGCTTTAGAAGTTAGTCCTCAGCATTCTAGCCAGATAATGTATTTTAATAGGATACAGAGAGGTAGAGGTAACCCCAGAGGAAATTTTAACCGAAATTATTCAAATGCTAACTCTTCATATAATCAGAACAATAATAGTAATCCCAACCAATTCAGGGGACAAAATATAAACAACAGAGGACATTACAGAACGCAAAATTATAATGACAGAAAAAATTCTCAGGGAAACGGGTGTCCCCGGCCGACAAAACCCGGGGCACACATTCAGAAGAAAATAATTTACATACAAAATTCCAACAAAGACACAAATTTTATAAAATTAAAAATAAAAGGCAGAAATCAACCAATAAATTTATTAATAGATACAGGAGCCGATATTTCAATAATTAAGAATAGCATAGTCAATAGTAATTACAAAGTAGAATATGATAACAATTGTCAGATAAATGGAATAGCAAAAGAATCTATAATAACTTTAGGAATCACAAAATTAAATTTATGGTTCGAAGATAATGAAGTTGAACATAAAATTAGCATAATAGATAATAAAATAAATTTAACTACTGATGGAATACTAGGAAGAGACTTTTTAATAAAGCATAATTGTAAAATTGATTATGAGACGTGCACATTAACAATTTCCCTAGATGGAGAAGATATAGTATTGCCAATGAACATGAATACAAGATATATTTATGATAATATAAAATTACCGCCAAGAACAGAGGTAATTCAACTAATAAATATAGATTTAAAAGAAGATAGTATAATATATGGAAAAGAAATTAGGAAGGGGATATTCCTAGCTAACGTAATTATTCCGAAAGAAGGAAATAAGCATATTAAAATACTTAATACAACAGAAAATGAGGTTAATTTAAAACATATTTCGTTAGGAATAGAACCAATCTCTAGCTATCAAATACTTCATTTTAAAAACAGTTTAGAAGATGAAGATAGGTTTAAAAAAATAAAAAGTGAAATAAAAGTAGATAATTTAGATAATAATGCAAAAGAAGAAGTTTTTAGAATATGTAAACAATTTCAAAATATATTTCATTTAGAAGGAGAAGAATTAAGCAAAAACAACTTTTATGAGCAGAAAATAGCATTAACAGACAAAACACCCGTTTATATAAAAAATTACAGGTTACCACATGCAAATTTGCATGAAATAGAGGAACAGGTTGACAAATTACTGGATGAGGACATCATTGAACCATCAACAAGTCCATATAACTCACCATTGCTGATTGTACCAAAGAAAAGCACAGGAGAATTAAAGAAGTGGAGATTAGTTGTAGATTTTAGGTCTCTGAATAAAAAAGTAGTTGATGACAAATTTCCATTAACTAGACTAGAAGATGTACTTGATAAGTTAGGAAAGGCTAAATATTTTTCAACTTTAGATATGACAAGTTCATTTCATCAGATACCACTAAATCCCAGATCAAGACCATTAACAGCTTTTTCAACTGATTCGGGACACTTTCAATTCAAAAGATTACCTTTTGGATTAAAAATATCAACGGATAGCTTTCAAAGGATGTTATCAATTGCATTAAGTGGTCTACAAACATCTGCATTTCTATATGTAGATGATATAATTGTATTCGGTTCAAATTTAAAAGAACATAATAATAACCTTATAGAAGTATTTAAAAGATTACGAAAATACAATCTGAAACTAAATCCAAATAAATGTAACTTTTTGCGACCAGAAGTAGTTTATCTTGGACATCTTATAACTTTATAACTTCGCAAGGAGTAACAACAGACCCGAGTAAATATAATGTCATAAAAGAATACCCAAAACCAGATAATGCAGATGAAGTTCGAAGATTTGTAGCTTTCTGTAATTATTACCGACGTTTTATCCAGAACTTCGCTGAAATTGCAAAACCTTTGAATCAATTATTAAAGAAAGATCAAATCTTTAGCTGGACACAAAATTGTCAAAATGCTTTTGAAAACCTTAAAACGAAATTAATGACACCTCCAATACTAAACTATCCAGATTTTTCGAAACCGTTCATATTGACAACAGATGCATCAAATTATGCATTAGGAGCTATTTTATCTCAAGGAGAAGTAGGTAATGATAAACCCATTGCCTATGCAAGTAAATCCTTAAACAAACATGAGCTGAATAAAGCAGTAATAGAGAAAGAATTGCTAGCTATACACTGGGGAATAAACCACTTTAGACCATACTTATACGGTAGAAGATTTGTTGTCTATACAGATCATAGGCCATTAGTTAGTCTTTTTACCCATAAAAATCCTTCATCTAAATTAACTAGAATAAGAGTAGATTTAATGGATTACGATTTTGATATAATTTTTAAGCAAGGAAAGATGAATACAAATGCTGATGCATTTTCTAGAATAAAGTTAAGTTCTGAAGAGTTGAAAGAAATGATACCAATAAACAATATAAATGTCCTAACCAGAGCGATGAAGTTGAAAGATAAGAAAGATATTAGTGAAAGAGAAGAAAATCCGGAAATTATGCCTCCAGTGGAGACTGTACACCTCCACATATGGGAATGCATATCTATCTCAGACACAAGAAACATTAAGAAATTACAATTTGAAAATATAAAGAATTTAATGGGGCCACCAAAAGAAACAATATATGCAGTTAAAGATATAATACATGTTGGATACAATGATAATTCTCTGTCAGAGTTAAAATTGATTTTGAAGAAATTGTTATCCTATACAAAGCATGTGAAAATAGAAAAGCTAGCGCTAGCAATGAATAATAACATTTTTGAAAATATATCAGTGCACAAATTTAAAGAGATATTTACAGAACTGCAAGATGATAAGAAAGAAAATTGTCTAGACATTATATTATATAATTCACCAAGAAGAATAGATCATGCGAGTGAGATGAACAAATTAATAAAAGAATATCATGATGACAAGTTAGGAGGACATATAGGTATTAGAAGATGCATTGCGAAACTTAAGCAGAAATATGTATGGAAGAATATGAATAAGATGGTTAGAAAATATATAAATAGTTGTAGAGTTTGTAATGAAGTAAAAATTAATAAATACACTAAAGAACAGTTCGTACGAACAGAAACACCTTGCACATCATTTGAAGTAATAACAGTAGATACAGTAGGACCACTCAGGCCATCGAATGGATACAGGTATATTCTCACCATTCAATGTGAATTAACCAAGTTCATAGAAGCATTTCCACTAGTCGCTAAAGACGCTATTTCAGTAGCAAAAACTATTGTAGAAAAATTCATTTTGAAATATGGTTGTTTTAGGAAACTAAAAACAGACAAAGGCACAGAATTTACTAATGAACTATTAGTTAATATCTGTAAATTACTAAAAATAGAAAAAACTACGTCTACACCATATCATCATGAAACTTTAGGGACAGTAGAGAGAAATCATAGAGTTCTAAATGATTATTTAATGACCACAGACGGAAAAGACGATTGGGAAGAATTATTACCTTACTACACTTACACATATAATACCACACCACACAGTACTACAAATTATTCACCATTTGAATTAGTATACGGAAAATTATGTGCTTTACCTTGTGAAATTATTAAAAATAGAGAAAAAACATATAATATTGATAATTATGTTAGTGAACTAAAAATAAAATTGAAATACGCTCATGAAAAAGCCAAAGAAAATTTAGAAAAAAGTAAAAATAAAACATGTACAAATCCATCTAATGTAAATAATTCAAATTTTAAAGTTGGAGATTATGTCTATTTAAAAGTTGGAAATAAAAAAAAGTTAGATAAACCATTCAGAGGTCCTTATAAAATAATAGAACAAAATGGACCAAATAGTATTGTAAGAATTGTCAATGAAAATAAAGAAATTCATAACAATAATTTAATAAAAGCAAGAAATAAATAATATTAAAAAAAAAAAAAAAAAATAATAATAATATATATACATATAAATATACATAATATAAATTTGTAAATATATCCATCATTTTTCAATCTCTATGCGTAACAAGATATAATTTCAAAAATAATTTTTTCATTTAAAAATAAAAAAAAATTATTTTTTTTTCTAAAGGGTGAGGGTGTTGTGTGTAACACCCAAAACCAAAACAATTAATAAATGTAAACAATAAAAAATCAAAACAATAAAAAATCAAAACAATAATTATGTAAACATTCATGAACTCGACGCATATCGACCTACATGCAATTGTGCTTAAGATCATCAGCCGTCACCAAGCGATACCATCGTGCATTGAACTGATCATGTTACACACTAAGCATGTTCGGTCACTATGCGCCAAGTCCATAGATCGATATTTGTTTATGACTGCAATCATATGCAACACATTGACTGAGCATTCGGAATGCCTTTGAGGAAATACAACCGAAGGTTTATTTTGTCAAGTGGACATTTAATTCTTACGTCATGTGGGGTATTGTATTGTAGGTCATAGGCAAAGTAAATTAATAAAGAATTAGGATAAGAATATGTTTGGATATGATATGATATGATAACTAGTTGTAAGTATAAATAGAAGAAAATTTTGAAAATAAAATTAGTCTAGTTTTACACTCAGAACACGACTCGTTATTATTTGCGGCTGGAGAGCTCAGTTCAACACTCATTCCAAATCGTGCATTTTTACCGATGCTCGGACACACAAGCGGCTTTATTCTAAAAGCTAAGAAATTTTAGTTCGTTAGAACTAGAGACTGCCTCGACCAACCTTACACCAGTTTCGCACGCCAAGTTGGTTGAGTTCCTCTTCCACTTGCGTGCGCCACCTTTTACGCTATCCACCTCTACTGCGTTGTCCCACGGGGTTGGATTCAAAGACTTTCCGGGCCGGAGCATTGGTGTCCATTCGCTCTAGATGACCAAGCCATCTCAGTCGTTGGCTTTTCACTTTTGTGGCTAGGTCGGTGTCACTGTACAGCCCATACAGTTCGTTGTTGTATCTTCTTCTCCATTCCCCATCTATGCAGACGGGACCAAAAATCACCCGGAGAATTTTCCTCTCAAAACAGCCTAACGCGTTCTCATCCACCGTTAACAGTGTCCATGCCTCTGCACCATACATCAGGACCGGGATGATAAGCGTCTTATACAGGGACACTTTAGTTGCTCGAGAGAGGGCTTTGCTTCTCAATTGCCTTCTTAGCCCAAAGAAACAGCGATTGGCAAGAGTAATTCTTCGTTTGATCTCAGCGTTGGTGTCGTTCGCTGAGCTTATAGCGGATCCTAGGTAGACAAAGTCTCTGACCACCTCAAAATTATAGCTGTCTATAGTGACGTTCTTTCCGAGACGTCGGTGTTGGGTGTCCTTTCTTGTTGACAGCATATATATTGTTTTGCTTTCATTCACCGTTAGACCAATCTTCTTGGCTTCCTTCTCAATGCTCACAAAAGCACCACTGACATCACGCTTTGTTCGTCCGATTATGTCAATGTCGTCAGCGTAAGCGAGTAGTTGGACGGACTTTTGAAAGATTGTGCTTCTGGTGTTGACGTGAGAGTTTTGCACTATTCTTTCAAGAACGATGTTGAAGAAGTCGCATGACAGCGCGTCGCCTTGCCTAAAACCTTTTTTGACATCAAAGGTATCGGTGAGGTCTTTGCCGACCTTGATGGAGCAGCGTGCATTCTCTATCGTCATCCTGCACAAACGGACGAGTTTGGCAGGGATGCCAAAACTAGACATTGCTCTATATGAGGAAGGAATCGAGGTATTCCAAGCCAGCAAGAAAATCCCACGATCGCCGCAGAAGAAGGAGCAAGAGGAGTCGAAAAGAGGATATTGAAGGAGATGAGGTATGACCTTTGTATATAAAACCTATAGTACTATCATGGGTGACGAACGACTGGCACGAACCAAGTGACGGCTTATGAAATTACTGGTGCTGAGCCTAACTAAGTGTGTACAGCTGAATTGTAAACTTAAGAATATGGCAAATGAAGAACAAAGTGAAATAATAAAATAATGAGAGAGCTGTATACTTTTTTATAAGAGTTGGAGGGAGGCAAGAAATCAAGCAATTTTGTTTTTTTCAAAGGTATTGGTTTTGTCAATGAATAATAGGTTGAGAGTTGGATGCGTATGCGTATTTGGCTCTGATGTGAGCTGAAATGAAAGTCTGATTGTTTTTCTTTCTATCGTTGGGAAAGGAAAAATTTGTATTTGGAATAAAACAACAAAATATATGCTTGCAAGTTATATTGTAAGATTGTATTTGTAACCATGGTTACTTTAAATCTTTTTATTTGTTTATTTTACTTTTGTGTTTTCTTTCGTGTTTTGTTTTTATCAGATTACAGATTTCAGTCGTAAAAATGCTTTGGTGGGGGAAGGCTGCTGCTGTTAGGTGTAATTTTCGTTGTCATTTAGTGTGTATATTTTTGGGTTATTTTGTTAACTTTTTCGTTTTTTGTTATTTTTGTTGGTTGTTGTTGGAATATGGTAAGCACGTAGGTGTTGTCATTGACGGCTGCTGTTGCTCATGCTCTGCTGCTGCTGCTGCCGCTCAGCATACGATCGGATATTTTTGTGCTGGGGTGGGTAAAAAAACGAATTTTTGTTTGGGGTGGTTGGTTGCAGGGTTGTGAGATTGGGCTATTTATCGTAAATTGGCCTATCTTTTTCCTTAATTTACGACAAGAATATGAAAAAAGTAGCCCAATTCCATATTATTTCTATAACTTTTAAGAAAATTCGTTACATAAGTTCAACGATATATTTTAGTTCGTCCAGACTTTATGGATTTGTCCCTGGAAATTATTCCAAAAAACAAAAAAAAAAAACGTGGAATGTATAAGTAGTCCTACATTTTTACTTGCGATATAGGTACTATAGGGCAAGTTTTGGATTCGTGCAAAAAAAATTTCGAGATAACAATCAAACATGACATTACGATGATAGAGAACACGAAAAAATTGGGTGGCACAATTCTGTCTGTCTGTCTGTCCGTACCTCAACCTGCAGCTTAAGCCACTGAAGCGATTTTCTTCATATTTTGAACTTAAGGTTTTTTTGTAACTCTCCAGAGGGGAAATTGAATTTTTTTTTTAGCTCAAAAAATAACGGTACTTGCCATACAACCGTTAAGGAAAAGCTTATTTATCTCAAAAACGGCTCCAACGATTTTGATAAAAAAAATCAGTGTATTATTGTAGATATGATATACCTTTTAATAAGAAAAAAAAATCACCAAAAACATTTATTAACGGTACCTGTCATATAACGGTTTTTTTGATTTTTGGTTTTCTCATTAATCGCTAATCCGATTCCAATATATTTTTTTGCACAAAAGCTTTGTTAAAATATAAATAATACTGCATACCAAAATTTTTGAAAAAATAAATTTTGGATTTTTAAAAAAAGATTCAAATTTTTTTTTTGAAAATTCAATATTTCAAAAATGGGTTAGTGAATTGTTTTAAAATTTCAGTTTTAAATGTATATTAATATATAATCAAAACTGGCATACCAAATTTTTTTTTGAAAAATGTTACAAAAATTTTATATATAAGAAATTAATTTTTAAGAAAACGGCTCCAACGATTTAAAATTTTTTTTTGCATATATTGATATTTTTTTAAGTAATCAAATGGTATACTTTTTTTTGCGCTCTAAGTTATTTATCAGGCTGTTTAAACAATTAAAAGAACGATTTAAATGCTTTTTTATACTTTTCTATAATAACTTGAATATTTTTTTAAGTTCCTAAGTTCCACATAACTTGAACATAAGAGCAAGTACGTGCGATCCAGTCGTGCATTTTATTAAGATGAGATTGGGATAGTTTTTGGGCTAGATTTTGGGTAGCGATTTGGGCTACAAGAATTCTGAAATTGGGCTACACAAGTGCTTCTTGAGCTGGCAACCCTGGTTGGTTGCTTTAGGTCTGTTTTCGTTTGGATGTTCTTAGCATTGCTTTTGCAGCACTTTTCCAGTTTGACACAGTTGGAATGAAAAAGGAGTGCAAAATAACAGCCCTGAAACAATCAGTGAAATTTGAAACATCTATCGATGTTTCGAAACAATACCTATAAGATATTTATGGACAGATTTGTATAGAACAGTTATTTACAATCATTTTTTACTATGAAAGAGTAAGTCTATCTCACCCCATTTGGACGGGAGGTGCAATTTTCTAAAAAAACACTTAAGATGAAAAAAAAAAATATTTAGAAATAATGGTAATACTTACAATTAAGAATTACACATTTTTTTAAAGCTAAAAGTCTGTTCTATCATCTTGATTTTAAATCAAGTGATTTCCATGAAAACTAATTTGAAACTAAAAATTTCAGAACAAAAAATGACAAAAAACAAGCTTATAGATACAGTCTTTATTCCAAATTTTGAGACTACATACTAGTTTTTTTTTTACTATTTTTTTGCTTTTATTAGTTTTTAATTGAATACTGAAGACTAGATGGTTATTGATATTTTTAGGGACTCTGGGCTCTTGGTTCTATTGACTAATGAAACATTTATTCAAAGTTCCACTGACTTCCCATTATTTTAAAAGGGTTTTCGGTAATATTTCGGATTTTGAGGGACTTTGGATATGCCATAAGGGGTGCAATTCTGCGTCGATACCAATTTTAATATTTCATGAATTAATTATTTCAAGGCTCCCCATACGATTTGAGTTCTTTTTTCTGGTCTACAAACAGTTTTTTTTTTTAAAGAAAAAGCTAAAAACATATTATTCAACAATGTTCTTGTCTCTTATATCTCGAAAGCAAACCAATCTTTGGTATTAACTTGATTGCATATTGAACACCAGAAAAATAAAAATTAATTCAAAAAATTACATTGATGGGCCTCTAGCTTTTGAGGGCACCAATGGGAAACTACCAGTGTGGGTCGAACCCAGCCTCTTTTTAACTTGCGATATAGATACTATAGGGTAAGTTTTGGATTCGTGCAAACGAAAATTTTGAGACAACAATCTAACATGACATTACGATGATAGAGAACACGAAAAAAAAGGGTGGCACAATTCTGTCTGCCTGTCTGTCTGTCTGTCTATCTGTCTGTCTGTATGTCTGTCTGTCTGTCTGTCTGTCTGTTTGTATCTGGATCTACAGCCTAAACAAATGATGCGATTTGCTTCAAATTTTGAACTTAAGGTTTTCTTGTAACTCTCCAGAAGAGAAATTAAAATTTTTGTTGGCTCTTAAAATAAAGGTAATTGCCATACAACCTTTGAGGAAAAGCTTTTTGAATTAAAAAAAAAAATCATTTTATCATTTTTGGATTTTCAATATTTCGAAAACGGGTTGATTATTTTGATAACGACTACGCATTGTTTAGGAACAACACAATTTGTTCCTTTAACTGGTTTGTAAGACTTTGAAAATTTGGTGTGGAAAAACGGTTCCATGAATCTATTTGAATATTTACAGGAATATTGATAATTTAAAAGTCTAAAATTATGCATACCAACGCAAGCCATGCAATCAATATTTGCAAGGAAACAAAAGATTTACGAAAAGACCATAAAAAGTCGTTGTTTAGTACTTTTTTAAACTAATGGTGAAGGGTCAAAAAAAAAATAAAATGGTAATAGTACTTATATCTTTCTAGAATATTTGTCTCACAAAAGTGTTGAATCTCAAAACCAGAAAACCAAATTTGTATTTAAATTCTAATAAATAGCTCCAATGATTTCAAGTTTTTTGTTGGTATAAAATTAATATTTTCGTATTTATGTACATAGATGACATTCGTTTTTCTTAAATCAATTTCATGCTTTCGAACATTGTTCTTTTATGTATTTCATTTAGTTTTTATGCACACAATTTCAAAAATTCTAAGCCTCTTGAAATGTTGATAGCTAGGAAGATATGTAGGTATGTAGGTGCATTAGGCTGGTCGTAAGAAAAAGATCAGGTTGTATGGGCCTAAACCGATTCTAAAAGAAAAAAAAATATTCCCTATTTTTTTCAGATTTTTATTATCATCCCTTTAGTCGCTGTAGGGGTCAATATAATGGCATATTTTTTGTGCATACAGAATACTAGGTGATTCGCGTAAAATCTGCCAAGGGCATGTACTTAGGTTAAAAGTAAACAAGAAAAGAAGTATATTTGACCGGCTTGGACAGGCGGCAATTTTATAAAAAAAATACTAAAAATGGAAAAACATACATAATGTATATTAACAAACAACTTTGTCACAATTTTAAGTTTGAAAACAATTTTTGTCGAAGCTGTTTACGAAAAGAACTTTATTTAAAAATAAACTATGAGAATGGACTTCTGGTTTTCCAAAAAGCTACAAAACAATACTGTAAGTGGTTGTTTGTTAATAGGTATACTTTTTCCATTCTAAGTACCTAGGTACCTAAATATTTTTTTTTTATAAGACTGCCCCTTCTGTCCAAGCGGGGGGAAATAAAACCCCCTCCCGTAGGATTTTTTTTTTCATGTCTACTTTTAACCAATAGTGAGTGTCATAAGTGATTAAATACAAATTATTTCTGGAGTTACATGAAATTTAAACAAATAAAAACATAAATAAAAATTGCATCCTAATAGTTAAGAAAAAAGTTTTATTCAATAGCAATTGATCAAAACAAAACTATTCATAATAAAACTACCTAATGCATTTTTTCCTTACAAAAACTTAATATACTCTTTATTTTACGCGATGATGGTTTAAATTCCATGAATCGTTATCGTAAGACTGATCATGTTATAATAAAATTTGGAAAAACTGATAAAACTCCACGTCTGTGAAGTTAGCAGGGCAACTTTCACCCACGCAATTGGGACCTTGACAGGAATTTGCAGTTTTTTTGCATTTTTTTTGCATTTCTATTCCCGATTTTGCAGTTCGCCAAATAACGGTGTAATTTAGTGACCTGCTAACTTCACAGTGAAGTTAGCAGGTCACATGGCGTATCTCAGGAACCAAGCGTGCTAGAAACTTGTAGTAAGGCTCCAAATTTGCAGTTTTTTTGCATTTCAAGAATAGGCTAGATCAGAATTTTGAAGTCCTTATTTTGAAAAAAATTTCATACTGACCTGCTAACTTCACAGTGAAGTTAGCAGGTCACATGGTGTATCTCAGGAACCAAGCATGCTAGGAACTTGCAATAAGGCTCCAAATTTGCAGTTTTTTTTGCATTTCAACGATAGACTATGTTCAAAATTTGAAGTCCTCAATTTAAAAATTTCCCAAGTTTGACTTCAATATGAAGCAACTAGGCCACATCGTGTATCTCACGAACCAAGCATGCTAGGAACTTGCAGTAAGGCTCCAAATTTGCAGTTTTTTTGCATTTCAAGAATAGGCTAGGTCAGAATTTTGAAGTCCTTTTTTTGAAAAAAATTTCATACTGACCTGCTAACTTCACAGTGAAGTTAGCAGGTCACATGGTGTATCTCAGGAACCAGGCGTGCTAGAAACTTGTAGTAATGCTCCAAATTTGCAGTTTTTTTGCATTTCAAGAATAGGCTAGGTCAGAATTTTGAAGTCCTTTTTTTGAAAAAAATTTCATACTGACCTGCTAACTTCACATGCTGTATCTCAGGAACCAAGCATGCTAGGAACTTGCAATAAGGCTCCAAATTTGCAGTTTTCTTGCATTTCAACGATGGGCTATGTTCAAAATTTGAAGTCCTCAATTTAAAAATTTCCCAAGTTTGACTTCAATATGAAGCAAGTAGGTCACATCGTGTATCTCGCGCCAACGTTTCTTTAATCTCTCTAGACTGCTTTTATATAATGACCAAGGAGCTATCGCTTCAATAGTCATCCTGTTAAATTGTTATACAATATTTATGTAAGTTTGTGGTTCTTACTTTCTATTAGTGAATATGGTGAGTCTTGAAGCTATATTCGACCATTTTATAATTTATATTTAGTTTTACATACGAGCACGCATATTTTTTATTGTTGTCAGCCAATGTTTTAGTTTTGTATTTAATAATTTATTTATTATACCTATATATTTATTTATTTAACAAAATATAAAACCATCCCAATTAATTTATATAATTCTTGAACTAGTTTTGTATAATTAATGCACGCTCTAGTTTTTTGTCTTATATAGGAGAAAATTTAAGATTTAACTAATTCCGATTTAATCCAATATAGTGTAGACTATATTGGATGATGCAAAGAGACTCGGGTTCTATTCCCTGACCTCCTACATACATTTTTTTTTGTATGTGAACCTTTCTGAAGCCCGTATAATTAACTCCATTAAGGTGCAATAGGAGTGAAAAAGTCGCCTTTTTCACTCTTTGGAGTCTTATTAAACGCTTTTATAAGTGGGATAAATGAAAACGAAAAGCATCTATGGATGAATATAGGAATGAAATTGTTGTTAGGGGCTAGGTCAAAATTTTGAAGTGAAGTGTTTCATCAAACTTTTCCTATTCGCTAGTCAACTCGCTTGGCTTTTTCGAAGCCAGTTGAGTACCGAGTAGAGTGGCGAGTGATTTGACAATAAATGTTTTTACCCAACTCGCTTACCCTGAGGCCACACGAGCAAGTACTTGCAAGCAAGTACTTGCAAGCAAGTTTGCTACATACAAAGCCTGTCAAATTCGTAATTTGCATTCCACTTGCTTGTCTCCCAACTTGCTTTTCAACTTACTTCACTACTGGCTTCAAAACTTGCTTGCCAGTTGATAAGCAAGTTGCTTGAGTTTGTTTGTGTTAGTAAACAAATGTGTATATTATTGCAACTTGCTTGCAAGTTCTTGCACGTGTGGCCTCGGGGTAACGAGTACTCGCTCGTGTGGCCTCTGGGTAAGGGATTAAAAGGCGTCTTTACGGCTTGGTCAAATAGAGCGTGGTCCGGCGGTCTTTGTAAAAATTTACAAACAAAATTTTACCGCTGCGTTCTTTCTTCCCCAGTAAAGTATAGACCGTCCCGCTGGCCCACGCTCTGTTTGACCATGCCGTAAAGACGCCTTTTAATCCCTTACCCGGAGGCCACACGAGCGAGTACTCGTTACCCCGAGGCCACACATGCAAGCACTTGCAAGCGACCTTTTTCACTCCTATTGGACCTTAGTGGAGTTAATTATGCTTCAGAAAGGTTCACATAAAAAAAAAATGTATGTAGGAGGTCAGGGAATAGAACCCGAGTCTCTTTGCATCATCCAATATAGTCTACACTATATTGGATTAAATCGGAATTAGTTAAATCTTAAATTTTCTCCTATATAAGACAAAAAACTAGAGCGTGCATTAATTATACAAAACTAGTTCAAGAATAATATAAATTAATTGGGATGGTTTTTATATTTTGTTAAATAAATAAATATATAGGTATAATAAATAAATTATTAAATACAAAACTAAAACATTGGCTGACAACAATAAAAAATATGCGTGCTCGTATGCAAAACTAAATATAAATTATAAAATGGTCGAATATAGCTTCAAGACTCACCGTATTCACTAATAGAAAGTAAGAACCACAAACTTACATAAATATTGTATAACAATTTACTACTTGCTTCATATTGAAGTCAAACTTGGGAAATTTTTAAATTGAGGACTTCAAATTTTGAACATAGCCCATCGTTGAAATGCAAAAAAAACTGCAAATTTGGAGCCTTATTGCAAGTTCCTAGCATGCTTGGTTCCTGAGATACACCATGTGACCTGCTAACTTCACTGTGAAGTTAGCAGGTCAGTATGAAATTTTTTTCAAAAAAAAGGACTTCAAAATTCTGACCTAGCCTATTCTTGAAATGCAAAAAAACTGCAAATTTTGAGCCTTACTGCAAGTTCCTAGCATGCTTGGTTCGTGAGATACACGATGTGGCCTACTAACCTCACTGTGAAGTTAGCAGGTCAGTATGAAATTTTTTTCAAAAAAAGGACTTCAAAATTCTGACCTAGCCTATTCTTGAAATGCAAAAAAACTGCAAATTTTGAGCCTTACTGCAAGTTCCTAGCATGCTTGGTTCGTGAGATACACGATGTGGCCTACTTGCTTCATATTGAAGTCAAACTTGGGAAATTTTTAAATTGAGGACTTCAAATTTTGAACATAGCCCATCGTTGAAATGCAAAAAAACTGCAAATTTGGAGCCTTATTGCAAGTTCCTAGCATGCTTGGTTCCTGAGATACAGCATGTGACCTGCTAACTTCGCTGTGAAGTTAGCAGGTCAGTATGAAATTTTTTTTAAAAAAAGGACTTCAAAATTCTGACCTAGCCTATTCTTGAAATGCAAAAAAACTGCAAATTTGGAGCCTTACTACAAGTTTCTAGCACGCTTGGTTCCTGAGATACACCATGTGACCTGCTAACCTCACTGTGAAGTTAGCAGGTCAGTATGAAATTTTTTTCAAAAAAAGGACTTCAAAATTCTGACCTAGCCTATTCTTGAAATGCAAAAAAACTGCAAATTTTGAGCCTTACTGCAAGTTCCTAGCATGCTTGGTTCGTGAGATACACGATGTGGCCTACTTGCTTCATATTGAAGTCAAACTTGGGAAATTTTTAAATTGAGGACTTCAAATTTTGAACATAGCCTATCGTTGAAATGCAAAAAAACTGCAAATTTGGAGCCTTGCTACAAGTTTCTAGCACGCTTGGTTCCTGAGATACGCCATGTGACCTGCTAACTTAACTGTGAAGTTAGCAGGTCACTAAATTACACCGTTATTTGGCGAACTGCAAAATCGGGAATAGAAATGCAAAAAAAAATGCAAAAAAACTGCAAATTCCTGTCAATGTCCCAATTGCGTGGGTGAAAGTTGCCCTGCTAACTTCACAGACGTTAAAACTCCTGCTACCTACATAACGTAAAAAAATTAAAATATCGCAACATGTCCTTAAATAATTCCTTCAAAGATGTGGTGAAAAGTTGCAACATTGCTACAAAGATTAAAAATTTCAAGTCAAATATCCAAGATTTGAAAAACAAAATTAAAATAATAAACGAAAATATAATCTACATGCCTACCTTCATTTTATGATGTATACGTATAAATCTATAAACAAACATATAACTTATACCTCAAGCTCACATACAAACACAATCGAGTAATAGAAAGCAATTTGTTTTATTTTTATTTCCTTTCATTTATTCTTGTCGTTAGTATGGCACAAGCAACTGATTCATTTGTCTCCCTTGCTCCCCTTATTGTTGCGAGAATCAATGTAATATAACCCTCTCTTACGACTTTTTCGTTTTGCTTTTACATTTGTCTTCTATTTCAACTATCATAATATCAAATACATTTCCATATTAGCGCCGCCTGGTGAAGGCTTATGAAAATAAAAAAAATTGGCTGATATCATCTACTCTACTATAGATTTTATATACAAAGGTATGACTTCAAACAGGAGATGCCAGAGGTGAAGCAAGAGGTGAAGAAGTTGAGAATGAAGATGAAAGAAGAACTGGGAAAGATGAGAGAAGAAATAAGAAGAGGAGAAAAGGAGAGAGAAGAAATGAAAGCTGAAGTAAGAGAAGATAGAAGAATTAGAGATGAAAAAACAAGGCGTACGGGAGATAGAGGAGAGAATAAAAAACAGTAGAGCGGAAATTGAAGAAGGAACAAGCACAATGAGTGGCGGAGATGGGAAAGAAAACCTAGCGGAGACGATGAAAGAGATGGAAGCAAAGATAGAAAGCCAAGAAAAAGAAAAACGAAGGAGGAATATAATGATTAAAAACGTGCAGATACGAGGCACAATAAAAGAGACGGTAGAAAGAATATTCGAAAGGTTAGGAGTCCAAGCAAGGATCGGGGAAGCAAGGGAGGTCGGAAGGAGAGGTGCAGACAGAAAAGAAGGTATGATAGAAGTAAAGATGGAAACACTAGACGGTAAAACAGAGGTGATGAGAAAGAAAGCCAACCTAAGAGGAAGGAGGGAAAGAATTGAAGAGGACTTAACGTGGAAAGAACGAAGAATGCAGTGGCTAATAAGGGATCGAGCAGAAGAAGAAAAGAAATAAAATGCACGACTGGATCGCACGTACTTGCTCTTATGCTCAAGTTGTGTGGGACTTAAGAACTTTAAAGAATATTCAAGTAACTATAGAAAAAGTATAAAAAGCATTTAAATCGTTGTTTTAATTGCATAAACAGCCTGATAGAGCTCAAAAAAAAGTATGCCATCTGATTATTTGAAAAAATATGAATATATGCAAGAAAAAATTAAAATCGTTGGAGCCGTTTTCTTAAAAAATAATTTTTTATATATAAAACTTTTGTAACATTTTTCAAAAAAAAATTTGGTATGCCAATTTTGAGTATATATTAGTATACATTTAAAAATGAAATTTCAAAACAATTCATCAACCCGTTTTTGAAATATTGAATTTTCAAAACAAAATTTTGAATCTTTTTTTAAAAATCCAAAATTTATTTTTTCAAAAATTTTGGTAGACAGTATTATTTATGTTCCAACAAAGCTTTTGTGCAAGAAATTTCATTGAAATCGGATGAGCGGTTAATGAGAAAATCAAATATCAAAAAACCGTTATATGGCAGGTACCGTTAATAAATGTTTTTGGTAAATAAATAAGCTTTTCCTTAACGGTTGTATGGCAAGTACCGTTATTTTTTGAGCTAAAAGCTAAATTTCAATTTCCCCTCTGGAGAGTTACAAAAAAACCTTAAGTTCAAAATTTGGAGAAAATCGCTTCAGTGGTCTAGGCTGTAGGTTGCGGTACGGACAGCAGATAGACAGACAGACAGAATTTTGCCACCCACTTTTTTCGTGTTCTCTATTATCGTAATGTCATGTTTGATTGTTATCTCGAAATTTTTTTTCTGCACGAATCGAAAAGTACCTATAGTACCTATATCGCAAGTAAAAAGGGAAGCAGGTCATAACAAGATATGGGAAACTGATAGTGAATGGGGAGACATGGGTGTTGGATGAAAAAAGGGAGGTCATTAGGAAAATAATAGCTAAAGAGGGAGAACAGAAGAAACAAATGCAGAGTGAAAGTAGGAATATTGAAAAACAAGAAGAGGAAGAAGGAACAAAAGAGAAACCAGAGTCAAAAAACGGATAAGGGAAGAAGAAGAAGGAGATAAAACAAGTAGAAAAGAGTCAGAGGATAGATGGAAGATAGGCTTCTGGAATGTTGCGGGGATAGCAAATAAAGAAAAAGAGTTCTGGGAAGGGATCAAAGAATGGGAAGTTGAAGTGGTGATAGAAACGTGGGTAGAGGAAAATAATTGGGAAAAATGAAAAAAACAAAACTGCCAAAGGGGTATAAATGGACAAGACAGGGAGCAAAAAGAAGAACAAGAAGGGAAGAGCTATGGGGGGATGATAATGGGAGTTAGAGAAGAAATGGCAATAGAGGGTGATGAGATTCAGGAACAGGAAGAAGGATTAATGAGCAGGAGAGTTAAAGCAGGTACGGATTTACGTACGTAAATGGTGACATTGATAAGAAGTTGGAAAGCCTAAGAAGATGGATGGAGAGGCAGTCAGAGGAAGAAAGAGTGATAATAGGGGAAGACTTCAACGCGAGAACAGGACTGGAGGGTGGGAGAGTGAGGAATACGGAAGACGAAGAGAGTGGGAGGAGATCGAAAGATAAAAAAGTGAACGCCGAAGGAAAGAAACTAACGCAGATGATAGGAGAATTAGGGTGGGAAATTTTTAACGGGAATATACAGGGGGATGAGGAGGGAGAGTTCACGTATACAGGAGGCAGAGGGGAGACAGTAATAGATTATGTACTAGGTGACGAAAGGACGAGAAGAGGATTAAGAGATAGATTGAACGAAGTGAGGAGGTAGGGGGAAGGGAAAGGAAACAGAAAAGGAGAGGATGGTGGGATTAAGAATGTAGGAAGAAGAAAGAAGAAGTAAGAAAGGAGTTAAGGAGGTGGAGGAAGAGTATCGGGACGAAGGAAAAATACAGGGAGCGAAAAAGAGAATATCAAGTGATGATTGAGAGAAAGAAAAGAGAGGAGCAGGATGAGATGATAAGAGAAATTGCAGAAGCCAATACCGAAAACAAAGTGTGGGAAATAATAAATAGAGACAGAAAGAAGAGAAAAACGAGGGGGGAAGGGATTGAAGAAGAGAAATGGAAAAAATACTTTATGAGTCTAATTGGAGGGGTGGAAGAAAGAGTGAGAATGGGAGAACATGTAACAAGAAGAGCGGAAGACGAGACCGAAATTAGTAAAGAGGAGATCAGAAAGGTGGTTAGAAAACTCAAAGAAGGAAAAGCAATGGAAATAGACGGTATACCTAATGAGGCGTGGAGATATGGAGGAGAACAAGCGATAGAGGTAGCATGGGGGATCTGCAGGAAGGTGTGGAGGGGAGACGGATGGCCGGAGGGGTAGAATAGAGGGAGTGATTGCCCCGATAATAAAGAAAGGCGCAGGAACAAAAGTAGAGGAATACAGAGGAGTAACGCTCATGCCATCGCTATATAAAATATGTATATACGACGGTCTTAGCGAAGAGGTTAGAAGAAGAAGCGGAGGAGAAAGGGATGATACCACCAAATCAAACGGGTTTCAGAAGAGGAGTAGGAACGATGGGCAATGTATATAGGCTGAACTATTTGGTGAACAAAGAGGTTGCAGAGGAGAGGGGCAAGCTAGTGGCACTGTTTATAGATTTAAAAGCTGCGTTTGACTCAGTAGACTGGAAAATTATGATGGAGGCGTTGGAGGAAAGAGGAGTTAGAGAAGGGCTTAGGGAAAGAGTAGGGGAGGTCTACGAAGAAACAACGAGTAGAGTGAAATCGGCAGGAGTGATGGGGGAAACATTTTGGACGGGAAAGGGGGTAAGGTAGGGGTGCCCGATGAGCCCAATACTGTTCAACTTGCTGACGGCGGATATAGAAGAAGAACTGGGAGCTGGGGAGGGGTAAAAGTGAGAGGAAAAAGAATTTTCTCGCTGGCATACGCAGCCGATGTGGTAGTAATGGCGAAAAATGAAGAAGAGATGCAAAGCATGATAAGAAGACTGGAGAAGTACTTCGAGAGGAAAAGATTGGAAGTAAATGTGGGAAAGACGAAAGTGATGAGGTTTAGGAAAGGAGGAGGGAGGAACACAACAGTAGACTGGAGATAAAGGGGAAAGAAGATCGAAGAAGTAAAAGAATTTAAATACTTGGGGTATGTGTTCAAAAAGAATGGAGGGCAGGAAGCACATATAAAGGACAGAATAAAAAAGGCAGCAGCGGCCATGAAGGAAGCATGGGGGACTGGAAGGAGGAAATTCGAGAAGGATTGGGAGAGGAAGATGTGGCTTTTCGACACTCTGGTGTGGACGGTGATGGGATATGGGGCGGAAGTATGGGGATGGCAGGAGAGACAAAAAATGGAAAGGGTGCAAGAAAGATACCTCAAGTGGACGATAGGGGTAGAATGGCAAACTCCAGGGTACATGGTAAGAGAGGAAACAAAACGAGATAAGATAATGATAAGAGTACGAAAAAGGGCATGGAATTATGAACAGAAATTAACTGATGGAAAAGGAAGTGAAAAAGCAAGGGTATGTTTAGAGGAGATGAAAGAGAGACAGAGAAATGGACTGGGAAGAGGGTCACTATGGGAACAAGGGAGGGACAAAATTAAGGAAAGAGAAGACAGTGTGAATGGATACGAGGGAGTAGAAAGAGAAGACAGAAGAGAGCAAGAGAAGGACAGAAGTGAACGAATAAGAGAATCCAGTTACAACAGGTGGTATAAGGAAGTAATGAGAGAAGGGATTCCACAATATTTAAAAGCGGGTTGGAAGACAGAAAGAACAAGGAGAATTGCAAGGGTCAGGCTAGGAAATGAGGTGAGAGAAAGGTGGTACTGGAAACGGGAAGAGGAGAGAATGTGCAGAATATGTGAGGGTGAACAAGAGACATGGAAACATGTATTAGAAAGATACAGATCTGGCGGAGATGAAGGAAAATCAATAAGGGAAAGGCTGAGGGAAATAATGGACGAAACGGGGAAGAGTGGATAAAGGAACTAGAGGCAGTGAGAAAAGATAAGGTGATAGAGAGGGGAGGAGTGGGAGCAGAGTAGGAAACGGGAGCCTTGTAACCCTTAGGGGAGTCAATACAAATCAAATCAATCAATAATAATAATATATATAATATAATAAAATAATAATAATAATAATAATAATAATAATAATAATAATAATAATAATAATAATAATAATAATAATAATAATAATAATAATAATAATAATAATAATAATAATAATAATAATAATAATAATAATAATAATAATAATAATAATAATAATAATAATAATAATAATAATAATAATAATAATAAT